>JASMMZ010000005.1:20862496-21610950 GCA_038502455.1 Anisogramma anomala | reverse complement strand
TCCAATTCCCAAGGGGAGGAGTAGGGGGCTCCGAAGGTTATAAACCTTACCCTCTCCCTTCGGGTAAAAACCTCAATATATGTAGGGGCTCCTTTACACCATAAGCGTAATCTGACATAATTACGTTAAGGTTTGTATATCTTCAATCCATCCGTTCGAAAACCTTTAACTTCCTTTTTTTAGATAAGGAGTATGAGGCCGATTTGCTCCGCCTCCTTAAGCTTCGTTTCGCTAATATACGCCGCGAGACATCTTTAACACGTAATGTGTTGGAGCAGTATACTCTTATCCGTACTCCTGGACCGTTAATAGATACGCCCTACGTGTCGTATATCGCGTTCATAGCCGTAGATAAGTTCGTTGACGATTATTACGAAAGCGGGGGTCGTTCGGCCCATTGTCACCGTTACGAGCAGATTGGTAGATTATACGCCCCCATTCCGATGGTTTGAGGGCCGTGAGACGAAGCTATACAAAACGCCCGCCAACTTTATTGTAAAATTTTACCGAAATTGAAAAATATCCTTTAACAGAAATATAACGTTCAGGGAGTTTCGAAAAATAATCACGGTTGCAAATAACCAAAACAAACCTATATTAACTAGTAATAGGAGTTAACTAACGATCTAGGGAGTAGACTGCCGCTGTTAACGCTTAGAAATGGGGCTTGCATATATATTACATAAACGAGTTTAACAAAGTTATCTTCCGTTACCATAAGAAAAGTAATACCCCCCTTAGGCTTTTATCCAAGGTTATTCGTCGAAAGGCATGGGGTTATATCCTTATTAGCGTTAAGAGAGTCGATAACGGTAATAGCAGTAACGCTAATATAAAGAGAGAGGATGGTGGGGAGGATAATAAAAACGCGACAACATTTCCCTTTCCCTTTTTTAACAGTAACTAGCTACACTTACAGCCGGGTTGGCGCGCCCGGCTACATCATTATTATTACTTTACTTGATATAATCGATCTCAAAATATGATGAATATAACTTGAAATGTATAAAATAATGAAAGGCAATATATCCGGAACGGTACGATACCGTAAATTTGACTAAAAAAAAAAAGGGGGGAAATATGCCATAATCGGTACGATATCGTAAACTTAAATAGAAAAAGAAAAGAACGGGATAATTCGTCAAGTCGAGGCGTGGAAAAAGAAAATGACAAAATATTGAAAGCGGAACGAAATAGTAAGGTTAAATAAAGGTATAAATCAAGGATTAACGCGGATAATGGGACTTAAACCGTTTTGAAACTGGCGAAAGTAATGTAATGGTATACTAAAATAAAAAAACTGGTCTAATTATATTAACAAATAAACTGCTTGTCGTTATTTGGGGTTTTAACACTCCTTTTGGTATAGCTTTGGTCATCGCATCTATAGGGTATAATTTACTATTAATTTATCTTATTTCTTTCAATTTCCCGGCGTTCATGTAATTAGCGTAATGTGATAATATAGATTATCAACTTTTTTTAATTTATAGTACCTAATTTAACCAGGAACTCATACAGCGAAATAAAATTAATGTATATGATAAGAGGCATAAGATGTAAACTAAAGTTGGAAATAATTATCCGAATCGTTATTATTATAGTAATATCCGAATCGAAAACTTTAATTATGTTATATATTTTGAAATCCAAAACACTCTTCATAACCCTTTTACATTTGGTTCAGCTATCATTAATAATTCTTTTACAAAGCATACAGCCGTTTCGGGCCGGCATTTCGTTACCAAAAAATTAAATAAAGCCTATTTATGAATTATAATTGTTATTATTATCAAAAACTGTTAGGAAAATTAAATAGCTTTATAATACGTATATATATTGGTATAAATTATAAACCGCGTTTTAGATTATGTATTTGGAATAGGAAGTGCTTATTGAGCGCTTTATATATATCGTCCGTCGGGTTGGTTTGGTATTACGTAACGACTGAACGGTTAAATGCCATCTTTTGTTATACCATAAAAGCAACCTAAACGTTACTTACGCGTTTGTATCTATATTCTTTGGCACGTTTTACGTTATTTAAAACGATAATAGTAACTTTATGCAACTAATCCTTTTACGTAAGGTCTAAAACGCCGTTTCGAAAAGTAAGGGTAACGTTATTAAAATCGATTATGTGGTCCTCCGTTAGTTACGTTTTGGGTTTAGCTTTTAAGCCGGCCTTTGAAAGTTTTCTCTTTTAAAATGAAGAAAACGAGGTAATATATAAAGTTAAAATATCGTCCGTTTATATAACTGTTAGTGTAAAGCCTTTCAAATAGGATATTAATAATAATGGACACGGGTCTAAAGTGAAGCTGGTTATTTCGAATCGTTTCTTATAACATCTTGAATAAATGTTATACAAGTAAACAACGGTTTTACTTAAACCGTAAAGTTGTTTTATAATACGTAAAATCGTTCCGGGTAGGTGGTATTACCTAAAATATTTTGGTATATCGGCGTATATTTGTCGTTTAAGTTGTTTTTTATACCAGGTGTATACTTATGTTATGTCTCGAATTTAGACATGTTGATTATGCGGTATATTAATGGTGGTCACGAGTATAAAAATCAAACGGTAACTGGCCCGTTGTAATATAGGCGATTAGGTTATAATATCCTTTTTGCCTTCGTTATTATATCTTTTAACAATTAGGCAGGTTCTTTTCGTAAGGTTTTCTGGTTTTATCCCTAACCTCGTAAACAAAGCGGGTTGGAAAAATATTATAGGTACCGTAAGTAGCTGGATCAAAGCCTTTAAAACGAAATACACCTTAGTCGATTAAGGCTAAAATATCTATTTAGGTTAATTATTCGAACGGGGTATGTGGAGTGGCAATAATGCCTTCGTAGCGAAGATTTAGGCTTAGCTCACGGTTTACCAAAAACTTTTACGTAATAAAGGAGTTTGTAGCAAAGTCTTTAAGGCGTTGTTGGGTTTTTAAACCGAAAAGGCGCCTTCAGCGACGAGGTTTTGGTGGGGTTGGTATAAACAGACCGCTTTTGTCTAGTGGGAGTGGGCCGAATACGTGATTCGGTGGGTAAATTATATTTGAAAGCGGTTTAGATTCGTTGTTCTGGGGGGTAGTTTGTTAACGGTTTGTCCGTTTTACGATTTCGGGCTGCTTATTTTTATCTCTCGTTTATATTCCTATACCATTTTCTAGCGAAACAAACTTATATCATTCTGTAAATTAAGGAATATATTATAGTCAGTAAATCAATTGATATTTTAACGTCTAATTTATCGAATTTTTGTTTTCGAAGCCAAGTTTTTGGAAAGTAGTAGTAAATCTAAAACGCCGGTTTTACGTGGGTTATTCCTTATAGCTAACGCTTTGAATACGTCATTCCTAATCCGTAAAAAGTGTAATACTATTATGGACTTTATTACAGTATTCGCCTTTCATACCGTAGATAACGATGATACAAAGTTTATATAGATTTTTTGGTAAGTATTAAGGATAAAAATCGTGGGGATAAATTTACTTGGGTTACAAGTGTTAATAGCGTTAACTACTATATTAAGGATAGATTCCTTAATCCTAATACCCTTTAATTCCTTCGATAGTATTGTATACCTCTTTTTAAACGGTTCATAGTACTGATTACATTTTACAATACCATATAGGGCCTTAACTAATATTTTCTTACACTTGTTACCGGTTATTCAAGCTTTAGTACGTTACTCGCTAAAGTCGAAAGCTGTACTAGTGTCGTAAATAATCTAGGTTAAGGGCCTTAAGTAAACGTTAAATTAATAATTAATTAAAGCGTCTTAACTCTTTGTAATGAAGGTGTTCTGTGTTAATCTGGAGGTTAAAAATAATATTGTCGCGTCGATAGCATAGAAGACTGGTTAGCCATTAAGATATATAATATTATTAATAATCACTTTGTAGTTAAAGTTTATATCGTTTTAAAGGCGGAATATAAACTATAGTAGGGCTTATAAGTTTCAATGGTATTTACGGTAAAACCTTTTAATAATTTTAAATGCGATTTTTTCTATATCCGTATGGTTTACGGTGTAAAGTAGGCGTAAAAATCGTTTTGCGGCCGGGTATTCAAATAGTCGGTGTAAAATCCGTAATTTCGGTTACATTAAGTAAACGGCCTTAATTGTACGTATTTTGGTGAAGAATTATAAGTGGCTAAACTTCAACCAAAACGGTACGAATACGTTATCTGAAGCGTGGATAAGTTAATTAGTCGTATTTCGGACCTTAATTCCGAGTTTATTTATGTTAGCTAGTAAAAGTAGAAGTTGCATTTTAAATTTTATTACGTAAAAACTAACCGATCCGAAACGTGTATTTATAATGACCGTTTCGAGCGATAACGCTATGTCTTTATTAAATAAAACCTCTTAATGTTTTTCTATTTAGTTTGGCTAAAACCTTGAAAACTTCGTCGTAAACGCGTCTAATTGTCTTTTTCCAGTCGTCAAAATTTCAGCTATAATAGTGTCAGATATAATGCCTAGGAGCCTATTATCGTATCTGTTAGAAAATGTAAATTGAGACGTTATATGGGCGTTGAGTACTCCGTTTACGCGGTTAAGGCATGGAATATATATAAATGAGGCGTTTTACTGGCGGACGAAGATATGTTAGGCAGTTTTATCATCTTAGGCTGGTAAATAAGTATTATTACCCCTAAGGCTTTCTTTTCCGGATGTATATTCATATAAATAAGCGTCAAAATTTATTATACATATCTTTATATTCGACTATATATATTGTAAAATTAGCATTTATCCGATTATTCAATGTATCATTGGGCTAAAATTGTCATTTAGTCCGAATTTACTCGAGAGAAAAGTGGTTAGTAAATTAGTAGCCGATATTTCTATATACAATGCACTGCTTTTACAAACCTATGGGGCTCTGTATATCTTCTCGCAGATATTGTTATATTTGCGATGCGTTTCGCCTATTTTAAAAAGAAAGTCCCTATTCCTTCTTATTTAGTTTTTTTCAATACTTTTCCTTTAGGCGTTTGCTTTGCTTTAGGTAAACTTTAAATTTTCGATTTAGAACGTAATGAATGGTTTTTACTAGGTTTAATTTGGTGATTTAGCTCTCACCTTTGGTTTTATTAGCTATAAATATTGATCCGAAGTTTGTTTTTCGGTGTATAAAGTTTTTAAACTACGTTTTAATGCTTGTACAAAAGGCCTTTAGGTTTTTTTCCGGTTAAAAAAGTATAAGGTCAAAATTTGGGTTTTCGTAACAAGCTTTAGTTATTATTTGGATAAATAGTTTATCACCTTTATATTCCGGTTGAGGGGTTCCCTAGTATTTTTGTTACTTAGCTAATAGGGCAGTAAGAATTTCCTATAGGTTTTTATCGGTGTTTTTCTATTGGTTTTTCTTCGATTTCTAAGTCCTACTAATTCAATCCTTATCGTATAGTTAGTAATTAATTTCCATATCGAAGTGGAATTTGAAGAGGTTATAACACATTCTAAATGTATTTATTTATGAAAAGTAATATATATATATTATTTTTCAGCTTACCCGGATAGTATGTCGAGTAAGATAATATAAAATTGTGATAGTTTAACATTTAGTCTTTTATATATGTTGACTATATCCCATATTTCATTGTCAAGTATATCGTATGGTTCGCTGTTATAGCTTTCTTCCCTATTCCAATGCCTGGCAAAATTTGTAAGTTTTATAAGATCGTTTTTATTAGTAGAAAAACGGGGCGGTGAGAAGTTACGATAAGGGTCGTAGTTGGCGGGCATTGGTCCGTATGGCACGTATTGGCGTTTTATACCGTTCGTCGTTGTCTGAAGCGGGTTGTTCTTCATGTTTCAGCCGCTTTTACTATGGTTAAACGGGTTGTTTTCAGTGTTTCAGCCGATCCCGTTTAAGCCGAACGGGCTATTTTTAGTATTCATGGAAAGGTTTTGTTGGTAAGGTCTCAAGCCTATAATATTCACATGAACATAAGGTCTTTGAAGAGTAATCAAGATGATTCGTAATTGTAGTATAAAGTAAGATGATGATGATGCAAGAAGAAGAAGAAGCATCCAGAAAGTGCAAACTTTAGGTGAGAGCTTATAAGCTATCATTCAGAGCATGCACTCTGTAAAAGTACATCCTGCAGCGTGACACGTTATCATGCACTCTGCAGGAGTGCACCTTGCAACTTGATGCACTGTCATGTGCCCTTCAAGGTAATCCCTACATATACTAACTATAGTGATATATAATAATATCCACAGGTTTGGTATTTAGTTTTATTTTATAGTGTATGCTGGTTTAGGGATGTATTTTACGTGTATGGTAAGTAAAGATTATAGTCTTTTTTTTCTTTCTCAGGGCTTTTATTTTTGACTTAAGGTATATATATAGTGTTAAGTCGTTCTACGCCTCGTTCTTGTTGTTTTATTAATTTTCTTTTATATTAGGTTTAGTAATATCCTTTTATAAACTCTGTTTGGTATAAATCTTTATCCTTTTAGTCTAGTAAGTTGATAAGTTTTATAACCCAAGGAGCAACTGCAGGTCATGAAATAGGCCAGCGGTCCGCTGCGCTATCAGAAGCTTGATGTCCAACTCATCATGCCAGGGATCTCTCTTATGTAAGGAACCAGGGTTAGGGTTGGTACCGCAATGACGGAAGAATGGTCCAGTCGATACTACATTGGACCGCAGGAAGCGACCAGCGACTTCAACGGTCCAGTACTGAAGATGATATGAAGGTTATAGGATATAAGGACACGGCCATCACCACATAGATAGTATTTCCTTCATAGCTCTTCAGTTGTCAATTTAAGTATTCAGTCTACCTACCTGAATAGTCTAACGGCTAGTGATCATTCTACAGCACGAACAAACATCTTCTTGATATTGCACCTTTGTTACCTCTGCTACCTTACTGCTAACATAACCCCCCTGACACCTTCTATTTACTCACGGATATTTAGTGTGATCATTAAAATAAGTTGTATTATTTCGAATAAGTTTTTGTAAGGCGGATATTTTTACCTTTTATAATATTAATTCCTTTAGTTCGAAGTTGAATTCGTAAAGCTTTGGTAATAAAGGAGTTTACTTTTTTCTATATGCTGAATATCGAATTCGAAAAACATTTATAGAAATCATTTAATAAGTAAGGACCTTGAACTTTCTCCACTTAATAGGGAAATATAACGGCTAAAACGTATATATTTTCCATATACGTTTCTTAATCCTTTACTGGTGTATCGGTAGTGTTATCCTCAATGCCAAAATAAATTGCGTATATTATAGTCTTTCCGATTCCTATATAGTAGACTAAAAGATCGAAGTAAGCGTTAGCTTCCTCTAATAATATTGGTTTTAAGGCTATAGTTACAGCTATTTTGAGGCGGTTAAGTAATATATTAAAGCATGCTAAGTTGGTAATTTCGCGTTGTGGTTGGATTTAAACACCTTTAGATTTCAAAGTTCAAGATAGTTCGTTTTATAAACGGCGAATACAATGTAAATAAAATAATTAAACTAGTTAAAATGAGGCTTATTAACGTTTACTAATACAAATAAATATTAAACGATACGTAAATAAAACGTAATTATAGGTTGGATAAATATTTCAAATTGGGTTTCTTAAACGTTTAATAATGTTACGCTAGTTAAGCGGTTAGGGAAAATTAAACATCGTAAAAACTAAATTTAAAATACGTAAATCGAACGTAAGCAAAAAAAATATATATAAGGCGGATGTGGGATAGTATATAGAGCAAAAGGAGTTTGTTTGTAGGGAGGTACATTGTATAATTTGGTATTTGGTAAGTCGTGTCTGATAGTTGATCCGAATGATGTGCCGTGTCCGCTCTTAGTAAAGTAAGCGGTTCAGATTAGTATGCCGTAACCGCTTTTAAATTTAGCAAACGGTATGAATACTTAATTCGTAACTACTCCTATATTTTACGAGCGATCTTAATTATCGATCTCAAATTGGATAGGTCCTAATTAATGGTTCCGAAACTTAGTGGTTTTGGCTTACGTAGCCTGATACATAATAGGACGTTTTTCAAAAAGTACACAGGTTTATCAAAGCGCCAAATAAAGATTAATGATAATGTAATAGGGCTTTTGGTAAATAGAGCGATAAATAATGGTTAATAGTTTCGTACTAAAATTATCCTTTTTAAAGTTATTTAGTTCTTATAGTCTTTATATACCTTGTCGTATAATTCTTATAAAAACGAAGTGTTAGAATATAAATAGTTAAGACCGCTATAACATCCCGTTATAGGTATTTCAATTATATTTGTCTTTTTTTCCTTAGGCTGTTTGTAATTGACTAGATCAGCTACTAATTAGTATCGGTAGGATCTGAATACTTATTTACGTAAATAGGTAAATAAATGAGTAATCAAAAATATTGGTATTATAATATAAAAGTAAGATAATCATAAAAGAATTATCCGGAGGTGTACGCTACAGGTGAGAGCTTATAAGCCCTCGCCCAGAGCGTACCACTTTGTAATACCTCTTCTAGACCGCTCCACGCATTGCCGTTCGGTTTGGAATAGTCATTCCAGACCGCTCCATGCATGATGCACTTTGCGCCTTGCAAGAGTGCAGCCTGCAGCGTGACACGTTACCGTGCACGCTGCAGGAGTGTACCTTGCAATACAGTGCACTGCCACTAGCTCTATGTATATAATATATGAGGGTATATAGTGATATCCACAATTGCCTGTGATTATTAATGGACTATATTGAATCGCACCTACAAAACAAAAAATTACTATTGTTAAAACAGTAATTAATTGAAATACAGTTAAATCAACTATACTACCTGTAACAGGACTGTATTAATTGCAAGTTAACTACAATGACATGCCTCATTTTATATGTTGCATAGACTAAACAGTTATTATATAAATTAGTACGTGAATTAGCTAGCGGTTTATCAAACTTATTGATAAGCATCACCATTTTCAATGTAATACACTAGTTACCTTAACTATGATTCGAATCAACTACGTTGTAACGATAAAGCCCTACGAAGAATGTGAATATTTTACAATGTTTTAGTGTGGTTTCATTTGCATAGTTTTTTCATTGGTTTCAATATATTAAAGATTTACTCAAGAAAGTATTTATCCAAGTTATAAATACGTATGAATTTACTGAGATTGAAATTATCGTATTTATGAAACTTTTTTGTCTATATATTTAAACGTGGAATGTAGAGATGAATTATTCGGTTTCCAGCATTTTACTTGATACAAATAGCAGTACCTAGGGTATTAAGGTACAATATGACAACTATGGACTGTAAGAAGAAAATTACACGGTATGGTCATAACCAGTTACAATGATGAAAAGAAGCTTAATAGTTATGGAAAATTAAAGAATAAATGATTACAACAAAGCCACAGGTTACTTATATTAATGTGTAGTAAGTAAATGATTTCAATTTGCAATTATAATGTTTTTTTCATAATCGTTTATACAACTGTAAGTAATTTTCTGCCTCGTAGCCATGAAGTGAATAGTTATGCCATAGCTTTAACTAGTGTAGGCAGGAGTGAATAAACGCGTTAATAGGAGTTATAAATACATCACCAACCCCGTTTAACCAGGTTGGAAGTTGGACAGAATAATAACATTACCATCGCTACCATTGTTTGTTCCGCTTACATTTATTTCATTGACTATGGCTCCAAAGAAAACCCTTATGGCCATGGCTAGCTATGAAGAAAAATTCTTAGGGCATGACAATAACCAGCCTTATGGCCGGCCATAAACCAGCCATGCTATGACTCTCATGTTGTGGCTTCGCACCTTGCCTCTATTATTCATTGATATTATTTAAAAGGTATTGAATTTTTTTTTATTTAGTTGATGAGAATGAATTTCTGATACAATGACGAAATTTTCATCAAAGCCTGTCGTGCCGCAAATGCAATCCAGCTCAAAGTCGTGTATTCGTAAGAAATGATTTGCCGTGTTCGAGTTCATGCTGTAAAGTCCGTGATCCCGTTTCAATGCAGGAAATCAAATTGTAACGTGTTGATACATTCTAGTCCAGAGGAAACAGGTCCTCTTGAAGCTTTTCTCTCAAATTTTCTGGTCGGCCTATTCATCGAATCGAATCCAGACGAGCGGTTTCTCCTTCTTCCCTTGTCATAGGACCGGTTCCAGGCTCAAAAACTGTTCCTCCACGTCCAATCTCGTTGTTTCCCGTGTGTCACGACGTTACTCCTGAGCCTGGCGTGGCTCCGATGGAAGATCGCCCGGACTCACTGGTCCTATGTTTCCTATTTCCCAAATGCCGGTACCCGTGATCGGGATTCCTGGGCGTGGCAGGAGATCCCGTTGTTGGTGAAGTATGCTTAACATCATTCTCGACTGGTCCCAGCGAGACTCCCTACCAAGAACTTGTCGACCCAGGCTGATAAGGCGACGTAGTGGCCCGCGCGCGACCTCCTCAATGGTTCTTGGACACCCCAGCTCCTGTATGTTTGCCTTTGATAGGGCGTCCGGGAGGAGACCGAGGGCTCGTGTAAGCGGCCTGCGACCGCCTAGGCCTGCCGCGTCGTGGAGCAGGCGAGGGCGAGGTCTGGGCAGTATCCGGCGCGGACAACGGCGACCAATCTGACTGGCGTGCCACTCCACGATTGCGCCTGGATCTCTTCGGGGCTCCAGGTGGGCTCGTCGGGGTCGGCTCGCGGTTCGGCGGCGTGAGCGGCGGAGCCACAGCCCGGGGCCGTGTTGCAGGTGCGCTCCTGCGAGCTGCTGCTGCGCGGTCGCGACGTGGTCTTGGGCTTGGACTTGGCTGCGTGGGTGGGGACTCTCTGCAGTTCACCTCCGCCGCTGCCCCCTGGCGCGCAGTCGGGGTCGAGCCTGGAAGGGCGCCGCCAGGCCTCGGCGCACCGCGCTCTCCTTGGTCCCTCCCTTCCTCACCGTTAGGCCCATCTCTGGACCCGGACGAGCCTGCACCTCCCTTTTTCCCATTCTCGCCCAGTATACACATTGTTTCTCTACCGCCTTGGCCTCAGCGAGCAAGGCTTAGACACGAGGCTTGCACAGGCCGTGAGTTTGATTGATATTGGGTTTCGTTGAACTAATCAAAATTCTTTTGATAGAAAAATGAATGCTGGAAACGGTTGGTGTTTGGCCCTGGAAGGGTAAGAGACTTTCATGCTGTACCGCAACTTTGTTGATGCCGAATGAGTGGATAATCGCACCTTCCCACACTCTTTATGGGCCACACATCGTCCACAAAGCCGGACTCGGAGTTCACACAAGTAGCATTGATGGCTTTCGTCTTCACACAGTCTGGTTCCAGCTTGAAAATTCTGCCAGTGGTTGCCACATGGCAGAAAGGCAGCCGGATTTGTTCTGCCATTCCCCCCCCACTCCCAAGACACAGAGCCATAAAATGAGAATAACAAACATGGTTTTCAAACACATCCTTACATGTCCATCAAACTCGATTCCACCAAATTTCGCCCACAAGCATGAAAGAAAACGAGACGCCCTGAACTGATCTCCCAAGCACAACCGGTAAACCTTCAAAGTTCGCTCGCCTAGGTCTAAACCTTGTACTAGGACTAGTAAAGTAGCCAAAGGTACAAAACCGCAAAACCTTCCGATCCTCGGGAATATAACATACTGTGTCAGGACAGGAGACTGGGTCGATAGTTAGGATAAGGAGTGTACAAATGATGCAGAGTTCGCTTTGAAAACCGGCTCGTGGAATTCGAGTATTTGGAATCTGGCGATTGGAATCTCGGCACTGGGACTGGCTTTACTTTTGATATAAAGATGAAATCAAGGTCTTGATCCCAAAAAGGGAAGTGAAGGGGGTAGGCCGGTTCGAAGTGTAACAACGACTTGACTGGCAATAATATATTGCAGTCTCGGCAGCGATTCGCACAGAAGAGCTTTTCCCGGCGCAACATCGATTTATTCATTTGGCTGGCCGTACAATCAGAATTTCTATGAATAGCACCCGTCATACTACTTTAAGAGTTCTGTATCCGATACCTCGTTCTAGGGACACATTTTCAAAATGCCAAATACGTCTCCTTCCACCACATGTCCGTCACCAATCGACCGCAGAAACCTGACTCCGTTGTACTACATGTACAATACAAACTAGGCAATCATCCATGAGTCATGCGCATTGCTCTCCACCACTCATTCCACGACCCGCCTTCCTGATATGGCAAGTCTCAAGACCCACTTGTCAGAGAACATAGCCTTGCATGAGGGGGGCGACATCGCTGACATACTGTAGTCGCTACAAAGTGTCTGGGTTTCTCGCTCGGATGGCCCCGCCGAAAGATAAAGGACACACGGTTCGCCCACGCCGCCCGGCGCCTCACTCAAGTTATCCCCGTCTATGACGACCGAGTTGTAGTCTCGGAGCGCAGGGTAGATAGGTCGAGCTGGTGTCCCATATATTGCCGCAACTCCTCCCGGGAGGCATCGTAGAGGTCGGTTCCACGATGGACCTCATCTTCAATCTCGCCTGTATCAATCGTTGGTTTGTCTGTCCTTTCCTCCGCGATACTCGGACAACAGCTCGAATCCAGGGTCCCTGAGCAGGTCGGCAGAGAGTTCCACGGATGACGCGCACATGCCACGTGGAAACCAATGTCCCGAGCAACATTCTCAATGGCAATGGTGACATCGTTCCACGTTGTTTTTATCCAGCCTCCACCCTGTAAGCGTCCCAGTTCTTTCACTAGCGCACATGGGGTAGCCCGTGTTAGTCCGCGGTGAATAACTGCGCAAGGCACCATACTACCCGTACCCGCGGCACCCCATTTTCACCAAAACTCGCTTATATACTGTTGTACCGGCAGGTGGCACCCGGCGTTTACTCGGGTTTATATTAATGTGCCACACTGACCAAATTTGCCCCACTTAAAACAATACAACATCGACCTCTCTACCTATCTTCATCACCAATTTCTGGTTACTCTTTTTATCCTCGTGTCTTAAACCGTTATATATGTATCCCCACTAATATCCTCAGAGATACAATTATTGTATTTTCCTTTAAATCGTCTCTTACAAGCCTGGTGAAAACGAAACATAAGTAACAAAAAAACATACAATAACGAAACATACAATATACACCACTAAACCACTACAAAATATATTTACATCCTTTAAACTATACAGTAGGGCACAAAATAATGTACTCAACTTGTAGTCAATATAGTCAAATTTACTGTAAGTAAAGATGATTTACTGCACTGCAGTTACCACTGTTTTAATACTAGCAGCTTTTTGATTTTTGCGCTTATATTAATGTAGTAAACCAATCATTTCTTGTTGTCACTGAATTTATTCCACGTTAACTAGTCATACCCCTTCCAGTTCTATAGTCAAATTAACTCTAATTACCATACGGTTCCTAGTTCTAATTTCAACAATTCCCACAAATAAGTCTTTCGTCATAAATTAATACGAAGCTTCAACTTAATCTTGCCAATTAATCAAGTCGCCAGCTTTGGTTCCCTGGTATTCTTCTAGTTCGCCAGGGTATTTTTATTCACCAAAACGTGTTTTAACCTTACCAAGTAGCCTGCCAACGTAACTTTTAATCCGTATAATGAGCGTATTACTATTCACAAACTTCACCAAAGCCGTATTTAGCGTTCACTTTGTTACAATATACGCTGGATGATCTTTGCCATTAATCTATTCAAATTTTTTAATCTATTTGTTTTTATAAGCTTTGAGGAGTGCTATTATATCGATCATCAAACGTTTTTCGCTGGTAATTCCAAGTTTTTCGAGTTATTTGAATAAGCTTCTCGAGTGGGTAAATATCACTACCAATATAGAAGCAATCCTCAATTAGCTAATAATGATATTGATTTTTTTCCACGTTATTATACCTATGTGAAAACCAAAGATTATTCTTTAAACTCCTCAATTAAATATGCATTGAATAATAATATTATACTTAATAGATGTTTTATAAAATATGTTTTCAATAACGTTGAACTGGTTTTTCTATGAATCATTTTTATCAACGATTATTATAACAATCCGATTTGTAACGATAATCTTGTGTTGTTTATAAAGGCGCCATTTATAAAAATTATCAACTTGTCATTTGATAGGTTAATCGGGACATTTTTAATCTCTCAGTCCAGATTACGTATCTTTTATTCCAAACGCTTGTTTAATTAATTAAACTTCATCCGTTGGATCTTGTTCTTATTCCGCAATCGATGGATTGTAGGAGGTCTCCGGTCAGTATAAGATGCCAATGAAACTGTTACGCACGTGTTATTCCAAATGATTTTAAATACTGCCCACTTTGAGTTTATCAATTGTAGTTAAGTCAACGTTTTGACCCTATTAATGGTAACTAAAGTAGATATTATTATCTTTAACACTATATTTATAGATTAACGTTTCTTTTAAATTAAAATGTTTATCATTCACCAAAGATACGATCGGTTTAAAGATCCAGAACTTTGAGTTCTTCATTATTTAATATCCCGATGCTACAAAGTTAACAATCTTAAGAAAGCATTTATCGTTTATTTACATACCCACCCAGTCAAAATATTTGTTTTACATAACTTGCCAATATGCATCGTTAGTGCAAGATTTTATACCTAACTTCAACTAAAAGTAGGACTGTTAGCTTAAGAACTAATGAACTTTATTTTATTTCATTCGTATAGTAATTTAATAAATTGTAGAACCATTGCCGGAGGGTATTCGTTACGAAGTTTTTACGACAATTCCAACAAAATAATTATTTGTCAATTAAGTGCTTATTACGTATATAATTAGGTAAAATTATGGCTATTAAGGGTATATTTACTATTAATTTTAGTTAGCAAAATTGTGAGCACAACGACTATCATAAGTTGGCTTATTTTCTCAATATTTGACGATTACGTAAGGATTGAGGTTTTACCTTTATTATCGTATCCGTGAACGATTAAAAATGACTTTTTGTATGGCTACCCCAGAGTCTTTCTTTCAATTTTATACATGATCCTCGACTTTAAAATCATGATTTTATATTTTAACGGTTAAATTCGTATTGACGCGTGAATTATACTACTTTTTGAATGATGATTTTTTTTAAAATTTTAATCTTATCGATTCCTTTAAAGTATTTGTAGAAGGTTTGAATAACAATTTATGCTTGGAGATTAACAGCTAAATTTTCTTTTATCTTATCTTTTGAACTAACCTTTTTAGTATTATAGATCCGGCCCTGAATATTATTCATTATCCTCAACGTTTATTCTCTTCAATAATCAGCTGTGCCGTCAACTTTTTATCGGTTTATCGATCACGAGGTAAGTTGGATTTCGTTAGCTGATTTTCTTAACTTAAGGATTTTTATCGCCACCGTCATCACTAGTCGGCCTTATGTAAGGTTTAACCTAAAATCTGCTTAACCTCATAAAACCGAAAATAGTTTCGACAACAATTTTTTGAATTATCGATATATAGAATATTAAAAAGTATATTTTATTTATCTATCTCTCGCTATACGAGAACTTTACTTTGTATTGGCGAAGATATTACGTCGATCGTCATGAGGACTTTTCTAGTATTAAGGGTATTATGAACTTAATGCTGTAGCAATTCTTTCCGAAGTTTCTTTAAAGCCTATGTGTATACCGTACCCCTCTTTTTTAAACTTACTAATATCGGAGATTCATTTATCAGACAAGGATAAACTTTAATGACCAACAACGTTATTATCAAGCTGTTAGAGCCGGTATTATCATTTAAGTCTTTTACCGGCATCTTAAGGTGTGCCTTCTGATCCACCAAACTACTGATCTCTAACGTAAAGATATCATACGCTTTACTAAGTAGTATGTGTGCCTTCTAGACTTTCCTAATACCTGAGTGGGACTTAACAAACACCTGTTTACACTGAATCCCCATTATTTTCGTATCCACCTAGAATTATGTTACCAGAAATTTAATATCGGTATAAAGAACGACAACATTCAATGAATCAAAATATATATTAGTTCATAATATTCTTGACGTTATTGAAGTAATCTTTTCAGATAAATACTTTTGAAAATAGGTTCCTTAAAAAGAAGTTATAAAGTTATTAGCATAAAAAATCCTTGTTATCCTAGAAAATTATATTGACGAGTATTATATTTGAAACCATTTTCGTTTTTTGAAATATATTTCAATTTATGAGAGTCGTAGGAATACATTTGGCAATAGTGGTTGAGATTTTACAAAACCATCAAATGAATGTCTTTCACATCCTTATGTCTTGCATATTGAAATACTTTATATAGATTTTCGATGGTTACCTAAAAGAAACGCCAGTGTAATTAAAGTATCTTTGAATTCATTAAGTCTAATACCGATACATTTAGACCTTGAAGATAGAATTAAAGGTGCATTTACTTAAAGGAGAAAAAGAACCTTTACCTGTTCTTAATAGATTCGTTAACGTTGATGTCCACGTTGAAACCGATGATCTTTATAGTTTTCGAGTAAAGAATAAATGAGATAAAAGACTGAAAGATGTGAATTGTAATCTGCCTAACAATACTTTGAATAGTAGTTGTTCTTAGTAATAATAATTATTCGGCAAGGCCAGAATTGACTTTAGCTTTAATAATTTCTCAACGATTAATTTCCGTGATAATAATATTTTTCTTTTGGAAATCTACGCATTACAAATAACCTCCTATTAAGTACCTCATTATCTCTGTTTAAAGTAATACCCTAAAACTTGTAATCCTCGTAACACTCGCAAAGGTTGAAGGTATGTAAGGGGTCAGGTGTTTAGTAAGGGAAAATGTATGCATTTCTACCATTTAAACGATACAAAAAGGAATAGTTTACTAGTCAATGAGCAGCGCCAGAACTAATAATTTTATTCCACATAATTTACTCAAGCATATCGTTATCGTTAACAGGAATTTTACCCTCGTAATCCGCAGCAGAATCCAAGTCATTTTACTCTAGAATAAAATAGTACTGGATATAATCCATTATCGATGATTTATAACGTTCAGTCAAAAGATACAAAATTAACCAAAAACCGGGTTTACCTCAAATTCAATACATTTTATCACTATTACTACGATAATTCTTGCAGTTAATAGGTCCGTTTAAATCCTACCTTCTTTACTAATGTCAATATAACTATAACTTTTAGTTCAAAGATCTTAAACCATATTTTGAACATTAAAGCTACTTATACTTACAATTAATGTATTGTATCATTACCTAGTCTTTTTTATCACAATCGCGGAATTTATTAGTTTTAGTATATATATCGACCAAGTTTAACATGAAGGTTATTACGGTCGCAAACAAAGACTGTAATTGGTTCAATAAAAAAACCTTGCTAATGGTATTTAAGTGCAGTAAAGCGTATTCCCACTCGTTAACGCCAATAATAGCTACCATTACCTACTCGAAAAATATAGTTTTATTAATTTAAACCTTCTTTATTACCTACTGGCCTAATATAGACTTATTGAACATCTATTTCAAAACAAAAATTAACGTTTCATCCTCTTTCATATGAACTATTACCAAGTTAACTTTGAATATTAATTAATTTTTCATACTATTATCAATATTTAAAACGGTTTTAACCTTTGTTAAAAGGGTTAGGTTGTAGTTTACCGCATGTCTTTTGAGGATCTTAGGGAAGAATAATTTAAACCAAGAAGGAGGTACTTCCATCCATTTGCAGATATTCATATAAGGCATTGTCTTTATATTGAGTGGGTTGCAAGGCTTTCCATCATACTTCTTGACGTCCTTTAAATTTATTCGGAAATTTTATCATGAATTCTTAATTAATATAAACTTTTCCAACAGGTTTAGGAGTAAATTCACAATTATCGTCCCTCTCATTAAAGTGTTTCCCATCGTTAATTAAAGTCTTGTAGTCTCCGAGTGACGATGTTGGGGATAGTTTCTAGTTTCTTGGCTCGAAGGATAAAATCCTATTGTAGAACTTGGAGTAGGCTCGCATGTATAAGCATTCCTACCATAGAAAGCTTCTTTTTAGAAAATTTGATGATTTTGGGAAAGTTGTTAACAATTTCAAGGAAATATTTGAAGGGTAAGGGGGTTTTAACGGTAGCAGGAAAGGTTTTAAGGGATCTAACGATTTTGCTTAATTAATTGACGGATGTCGTCGATGTCAATTCCCCTTACCATATCAACATCTGCTGCTTCGTATACTCTATTGCCACTCAAAGCTTACTCCATGTTATCATGCGAAAATACTAGGTTATCGAGCAGATTAATAGATTCATTATTGTTGACATGTAAAGGATGAGTATTAGCGGGAAGCTTAAAGACTTAAATTAAATCGAGATTGGGGGATAATCCACTAAAACGCGTGTAAGAGCGTTAAAGATCTTCAACTTCATTTCTTTGGAACTATAGTTTTTGAAGATAAGGATTTTGGGCGTATTTCTTCAATTAAACCAACTCAAAAAGAGTTTACGCCAACCTGGTTGAGGTTTTGAGTGGTACGTAAATTACGTGTTGCTTAAGCTCTACCTTTCATTCAGACGTAACACCTTTTTAAGATACCTTTTACGTATCAATGATTTAGTTAGCGAGAAACTCAGGCTATTTTTAGAAATCGAAAGCGTTATAGTCAAACTTTCCACTACCGTTTTAGTCAATGATGTCGTAGTCGACCAATTTAGTTAGGTTTTTTTCAATTAAGTCTTCGTCAACGTCTCTTTCCTCAAAGTTCTTACTGTAGTTCTTATGAAAGAGAAGTCCGAGAGCCTAGATTTTCTTTATTCGTTTATGGTCGTCCGTTTTAACGTTTACTCTAGCAATTATACATTGATTTAAGTGGTATATGGATTTAGTAGTCTAGGTAACATAATGTAGGTGATTTGGTATAGAGTTGCGCGACGTGTCTTTCTTAGTATGACTTGGCGATTTGGCGATTTCGTTTGGTGCATTTATTTTAACGAGTTCAATTAACAACTGTAATGTTGAGAGAGCCGAAGTGGGGGGGGGGAAGGAGTTAGTGGTGTAGAGGGAAAAACTTGTTGTTAAGGGCAAAGTTTGGTGTAAAAGATAATGTCGGAGGTTGTTCGTTGTTGGTTGTGGTTGAAAGTTGTAGACCGTAGTATTTGGTCGTTTTTGCAGTAGTAATACCCGGAGTAGAATTGATTTATCCGTTTGTCAACTTCCTGATTTTTGAGACTTTTAACGGTCAAATTCAATGTTTGTCTTCAAAAAGAATATGGTGAAAATTTATTGGTATATCACCGATGGCGATGCCGTCACTACTTATAAACTGCTGTAAAGATTAACGCAGTCCAAAATTCTTCTTTACTTGTTGTTCTAGAGACTTACACAGTTGTTAAGACCCTTCACAAAAATCTTTCCTCTACTCTAATATTTGACATAAAGCGTAACCAGAAAATAGCTTCTTCTTCTACTTAACAAATCTGTACTTAAACTAATAAACACGAATCAATGTTGATAGGAATTTAAACGTTGCAACATTGTCGATTCGGGTGGATCGAAGTAACAGTAGTGTTGCATGGTCAGGTGGTAGATGCATTGTTCTAGGTTTGGGAGACAGCTGGCCGGTCTGCACACTAATTTGTATGGCTAATTGCTTGGCCCATACCCTAGTGTGAAGTAGGCGCATACTGTATTTGAACTGAGAGAAGGCCCACTAAACAATACACTCAACTTGCAGTCAGTATAGTCAACTTTATTGTAAGTAAAGTTGACTTACTGCACTGCTATTGCTACTGTTCCAACAGAACGTATAAATTTCAAGGTAAGAAAATTTCGTTCATTGATAACACTTTATTCGAATGTAGAATGATATATTTCAACTAAATCTAATACCAAACTTCACATTTTAAAACCTATGTAATAATAATAAGCAATGATTACATTCAATAAATTCGTCGAAAATTAAATAGTACGATGTAAAATCAATTTTATAAACAAAATTAAAATGTAACTGTAGTTGTCAATGACGTATATTGAAATTTCTTCAATGTAATTTTACTACCTAATCTTCATAACAATTGAGAGACGTATTAATTGCTATTGGTTATACAGTATGAAATATTTATATATCTACAACTTGTACAACACTTTAGCTTCAACGAGTCCAATTAAAGATATATTATAAATCATAATTTTCTTTCAGTCAAGTTATCGACGTCGCATTGATTACAATCTTCACCAAATATTAAGACAGGATACCCTGTAATAAAAGCTGTATCTGTTGACATTCCATAGATGAAGTATATAAATTCTTGAATTTGAAACTAGAGCGAATATCCTAAATAATACAAACTAATTGAATTGTCTCAAACAATGGAAACCATAGTAAAAATAAGTCCAATAATTCAATTATAACGTATTATTTAAATAACGAAAATGAGATTATTTTTAAAACTGCTTTCTAATGTTTAATTGATTTATGTTACGAAGTATCGGAGAGGGTGATATATTTCTCTGAGTCAACTAGAACGCCGTCATCAAAAGATTTTAAGGTGAGAAACCCTTAACAATTCGTAGTTTTAGTAGGCTTTTAGTTGTTGCAACTATAATTGATTCGAATCCTTGTGTTTGAAGTAACTGGATGTATTACATTGATAGAAGTAGGGTGTTTTTTCTTATTTAGGCAGGTTGTGAAATCAACCTAGAGACTAATCTATATGGGATGAAGCTTGGCCCGTTGCCTATGATAAATGGTAATGTTAAAGTTAATTTTCAATTATTGCAATTTACTGGTTTTTCTTTGTCGTGACAGCTTTAATGTGCAGTACAATATAAATTCTGTATACTGATTGCACGTTAGTTGCAGTAGATTTGCCAATTCAATGCCGGGAATGTTGTAAGCTATTGCCAATACAAAGTAGTGTCAAGACTGGCTAGCGGTCTGTTAAACGCAGAAGTAACAACAATCCACAAACTGATTTTCGCAATACTACTCTTACTTTGACCACGATTCGAATCGGCAACGTTGCAAAGTCTAGAGACCTATCAACAATTTTTATATTGCCGACTTTTTATTCTTGTGTTATTATGCCTTTTCATAAATTTCCCGTAGGAACAATAACTAGAACTGTTTTTAATAGATATTCTTCGATTGGCCCTGTGTATTTTTCACCTCAATTACCTATAATTATCAGTATACGATTCGTAACTTTATGTATTCTCTACACTTTATCCTGTACAAAACTCCATTGTTATAGACTTATATATAACCAGCCTTTTTTTTGATAAGCCTTGCCTGATAGACCTTAAGACGTTGCAACGATGTCTATTCGAAGCTGTCAAAGTAACAGTAGTATTTCGTGATCAAGTGGTGGATGCATTGTTCTAGGTTAAGATGAGTGCTAGCCGGCCTACACACAAATTCGCATGATCAATTACATGGCCCGTACCCTGGTCTAAATTAGACACATACTATACTGAACTTTACTATAAAGATAGTTGACCTACAAAATACTAATCAACTTGCTGTCAGTACAGTCAATTTACTTGAAAATATATTTGACTGACTGCACTGTAATTGGTACTATTACATGACTTTTAATGTTCAGTATAAATTCAACGTTTCAGTTGCCAAATATTATCACGTTGATAATCTTTAGGTTGACCAGAAAATTACTCTTTAACATTTTTTCATAATTTCTTATCAATATATATATTCATTTACATAATTGAGTTATTGTTATTTATCAGTGGTTTTAGTATTTTGTTCTATACAATATTCGTGTGGGTATTTTTCGGAAAATCTCATTGATCAGTAATTTCAATTCTATCATTAATTACAGTATATATATCTCTCCCATGAGCGGTTACATGTATTACTCAACTCTGTTTATAATTCGTGTCGAATTTGAAGAAGGGTTTGCATCAATTACAAAAATAAATATAAACAATTGTTGGAAAAGCAGTAAATTTCATTACAGTTAAATTGATTTTATTGACTGTAGGTTTATTTTATTTACTGCAATTTAATTGCAGTATGGTGCCCAATTCATTCCATGGGGTGGGTTAAGCAGTTACCTCTTCCATATAGTGTGCAGACCGATTAGTGCTCTACCAAACTAAGAAGTAACACATTAATTCATTCACTGTAATACACTAATTACTTGGAAAAATATTTGAATCT
The DNA here is from genome assembly GCA_038502455.1 of Anisogramma anomala. Lineage (NCBI taxonomy): Eukaryota > Fungi > Ascomycota > Sordariomycetes > Diaporthales > Gnomoniaceae > Anisogramma > Anisogramma anomala. The sequence goes on along the minus strand of JASMMZ010000005.1, from coordinate 21,588,810 downwards.
ACTACGTTACAATGATAAAAGCTTACCAACACTAATTTAAGCTTATTATAAAGGGACTAGACCATAGCTGTCGCCTAAGGAAGTCGAATACTGTATATAAACCTTTGTAAAAAAAGAAGAGAAGCCCCGGCTTAAGAGCTACTATGGAACTAACGATAAGATGTAGCCTAGTAATATGGTTGTTCACGTGGCGTAGACATTCTCAGAAGAAGCGTGGGAGCATCGCGAAAGCATGGCAATCTCCAGGGCTAGATCTCTAGCGACCACTTGCCTAGACAATAGCCTGTAACATTAACTCCGGCCCGCCAGCGTTCCTTTTTACAAATTTGGAATGCTCCAGTGTTTTTTTCTACAAGTGTGGAATATTCCGACGTATTCCGTAACGTTGGATAACCAGCTAACAAAGGTAGTAGAATAACCTGACATATTATAAAAGATACCCTTTTACAGATAACTATAAAATGCCTTAATATATTGTACCAGCTTTCGGTATGAAATCCGTTAATACTATCTGCCCTCCAAGATTTTTCCCCTGCATAATACAAAATTATGAACCTTCCTTTTTAAATAATAAATATTATCCATTTATACGTCTTAGAATTATGTTTTTTACGTTATTTTAACATGAATAGTTCTAATTACTCACACCTCTTAACTCAATGTTTTCGGAAATGAAATAAATGTCAGTATCACCACTACTGTAGATAAATTTATCCTCATCCTAAGGTGTTTTCTTCAAAACTTTTCGCATGATATTAACAATGAATTAATTTAACAATAGAAAATATATTCCTCTTTGAGGAAATGATATGTAAATGAAATTCAAATTGAATGCATTGTTCGAATAACTTATGAACTCTCAAGTTTGATTTTCAAATCAAGTTAAGAGTATGAGGTAGTTCAAATGATTCATAATTTATTACTAAATTTGTAAATACTTGTATACGATATTACCTTAATGTTATGAGCGAAACCGGCAAGGGTTCGAGTTATATATGTATCATCTTTAACCTATCTCCGGATAAATATAAAGTTATGAAGCGATTACTCAAAAATAATTTCGTATTTAACGTTTAAAACCGGTGTTAACGATCCGGTTTCTACATTGTTTTCTCCTTATTGACAAATACCAAAACGAAATGAAAATTAAGATCGTTATCGCAAAAATGAAGATCGAAATCGGGCGCATTTTTCAGTGCAAATTTAATAAACGTGACAAGGGTTCCATACTTATGTCTACGACCGTCCTTTCTAACAGTCTATATATTGTTTGACTAGATAATAAAAATCGTAAGTATTCAACATATGAACTATTTTTTCCCTAACGTATATATAACAGCTAATAAACTATGTGAAATCTTATTTGGGAACTATAAATGAGTTGTTTTTGATCGTTCGAAATATTAACAGAAAGATATGAAAGTGAATACAAATAGGAAGAAAAATATTTCTTCATAAAGGATTAGACCCGAATTTCGATGACAATATTAACTAGAATAGAAATATAATTCAACAATTTCGATGTAATTAGGAATCATAGGAAAACTAAAAGTGTATATCCTGATGTTCGATATTGGTAAAGTAATCGCATAAAAACGATTTAGTGAATAGTTAATTATTTAAATTTGTAACAGGCGGATTCATGAACCAGTGGTTACTAGAGATCTAACTCTGGAAATTAACATGATTCTACATTATTTCCCAACTACTCCTCATCATTCCTTCATCATACGATCAACTACGTGACCAAGAAATTCATTATCGCTTACTCTATGGCAGCTCCTAAACAAAAGCTTTTCCTTTTTTTTATCAAGGTTGATAAATAATATCAGATTACTTTAAACGATAGTTTTAGTTGAGTTTCTTTACATATAATCCTCAAAATTTTGTTTTATCTCGACAATATCCCAATTTCTTCCAAACAAATATACCCTAAAGTTATCTTTTCTAATAATCTAAGCCTCAAACCTTAGGTTTTGACATAATTTCGTATCACGGGCGAATAAACCCAAATTCAAGACCCTCTAGTCGCGCAACACAACGAATTAACTGTTTAACGTAAATGGTTTACAGAAACCATAAAATCAAAGTTCGTCGAATAGTATTAAGTCTTTACGAGTATACTTCTCATATAAGACAATATAACCCTAATAAACTAGCCAAGCTTATAAATAAAATCCGGCAACACGAAGTGGTTACCGGCTGGGCTACGTCTTTGGAGCAACCCTTTACCCGAAGGGAAGCCGATTTTACACAACCAACGAATAATAATAATGCAACTTCCGTGTTTCTCCACGCCAAAGGCCGCGCTGAGTTTCCTAACAACAACAACTACACCCCGTATTCCTCCGATTATAACTACGAAACCTAATATTAACCTTACTACGTTAACATTGAATAAACCGAACAAAAACCGTTCGATCAACCGACAAAATTCTCCGGCGATAATTTACCTTTTTCGGAAAAACAAATTCAAATATTACGTGAATTACGTAAAAATATAAATTTTACTGATCAATAAAATACTATAGTTAGGATACTTTATAATGATTGGAATAAATATTTCAACCGCTGTAAAAATTTGTTACGTTTTCGATAATAACGGTAGTAATAATGACTTCGACGCCTTTATATCAATATTTTATACAGATTACTACGACCTTACTCTAATGAAAGCTATTATCGCTCTGTTTATGAGTTTAAACTAAGGGAATCACAAATGATTTTATCTTATCGTTAATGTTTGGCAGCCTTATTAATCGAGGCTAGCGATATGTCTTTCAAGTTTTCGGCTAAGTTCACTATTTTCGAAAACGTTATTAACGATACCTTACCTAATATATTACTTTCTCTCCATATACCAAAAACAGTATAACGAATAGTTTACATGTATTTAACTTATAAATGAACTACATTACAACTTTTGTATACTATATAATGATAATAACATTTGTCACACTGAAGAAACTAATAATAATAGAACCATTCATAACGGGGTTCACAATTATGATAAAACTACGCGGGGAAACTAGGAGGGTAATATTATAACAGATGTAAACATTTGAAAAATTAATATTGAACTGAGAGTTACCTAAGTTACTTAAGTTGAACCTTTATATCTTAAAAACTATAACGTATACCTCAAATATGACTCGAATAATTATTGGATCCAAACGTACCTCTTGGATTCCACACAACACCCAAACAACTTAAACACCAAAAGAAACACAAAGAGTCACCTCATTATTAACTACAACCTTATCGACTTGTGAATGGATGAAATATAACTTTTATATATAATTTCGTATAAAAGTTGGAATAATTTTAATTTAAACTGATAAATAACCAAAAACTGATAAATATTTCCCCTTTAATAATATTTTTATTTGAAAACTTCATTGAATTTATCAGGTCTTTGGTAAATATGGGTGATAATTATTACAACCTCAATGATAAACAACTTACCCTCACATAACATTTGATGCTGGTTTACAATATTCCTAAATGATTTGATAAATCTATTTGATACGCTGTTATTATTGGTCTACGATTGATATTTTGTAATCTACTGGTACGTCAACTGAATATATATTGAATCTGTATTAAAACATTTTTCATTGGCTATTTTCAATATAACGTCATTTTGATAAACCTTAAATGAAACACGAATAACTAACTTACGTTACTTCGAAACATGTATTATTTTTGGGATAAACAGGTATCAACGGATTACAGTAACGTGGATTTGGATCAAGATAAAGTTCATTGTAAAATAGTAACGTTATCTTTGGAATAATATTAAATTCTTTTTTTAGCAAGTTAATTTCAGTATAGTCTAATTGTGTGTACTGACTGTAAGTCAGTGGATTGTGAAGTATCAAATTCAAACTAAGGCACAAGCCAAGCTATTATCCATGGAAATTATTTTGCAGACCGGCTAGCGGCCCGCTAAACTTAACACATTACATTCACCACCTGACCACGAAATACTATAGTTTGTTCGACCATTGTATCAATCAACAACGTTGCAATGTCTAAAGGCTTATAATGCAAAGACTTTCAATAGTTACTATTTCTCATGTTATATTTCGGTGAGCACGTAAAAACCAAGCCATCATTACGCAAAGTATACCTATCCTTCTAATGATATCAATAAGGTATAAACCCTAGGGCAAACTGTTCTGATCGAGAACTTATTCCCAAAAACCTCCAAAACATTTACAGCTTAATTTAGTAAAACCCTGGAGATAAACGAATATTTCACCGCTTTGAAGCAAATTATAATTTTTTTAAAAGGATAACCAACGTAAGCTTTGGAAAGTTGTTTAGGGTGTGTTATACTATATGTGACGGAAAACACTCTAGGTGTCATGCGGGGAAATGATTTAATAGATGAAGTTAATATTCGTGTGAATAACTTTTCAAATAGTTCTTACAGAAAACGAATTTAAATTAATAGATGAAGGTTATATTCGCGTTAATACCTTGTTGAATGGTTCATCCGTGAATATTTAAATAAAAAACCCTGAGGCGTCTTACGTTTCAATAATGACTTCTGACAGTTGAACTCCATTATGAAAACTAAACGATACCTCCTTCCTTTTATCAAAAGAAAACTTCGTCAATGTTTTGTAAGTTGAGTAGTATACTAAATTCGATATTAAAGCCAATTTGTATAAACTTCGCATTAAAAAGGGCGTTATGTGGAAAACAGTGTTCTGTATGTGATTCGAACCTAGGGAATGACTTGTTACCCCTTTCGATATATCCAGCACACCAGATACTTTCCAACGATATATTCACAATCTATACTCCAATTTGCAGATATTTTCCAGTTCGATGGCTTGAAAATATATCAATACATTCGAATAATACTTTAGAATATTATAACGTTGAAGTTATACAAGTAGTTACCGCCTTTATTGTCTCTATACCTAAACTTAACATATTGAATTACGAATTAAACTATTGAAAAACAAAATATTTCAAGTTCATTATCGATATTGAGGTCGAATTATATATTTTTAGGGTATATGAAGTGTTATCTGGTAGTAGGATAATCTCATATGTATATTGAGTACGAAGGATTCTATCATTCACCAACATTTACCATAAAATAATTTGAAATTACTCTGTCATAGGTAATATATTAATTGGGTCAATTAAAAAGAAATTAACCTTTCATTAAATACACAAGGAAAAAGTTCCTAAAACGGTTTTATATTTTGTTCTTTACAAAATCCGTTTTCGGCTAATAGGATTCTGAACTAATAATATTTTTAAAAGCCTACTATTTCAGATTAATCTTAATAGGTTATTTACTTCAACGTTAAAACCCGGAAAATCTTCGCCTACTCACGTATTAATTCTCTCATTTTTTAGACGCTTGATATAATTAAGAAATTGACGATAAAGACCTTCTAAAAATACAAGTTATTTAAAAGCATAGAACGCCAAATTTGCAGTATGGCCTACGTGTTTACTATTTTTATGAATTATTGAAACTTAAAATACTTTTCGATAATACGAAGTCTTTTTCAAAGGTAAATTAACGAGTAAAAAATCCTTTGATAATTCCATTTCAAGTTGGGTAATCATTATTATCGTGCTAGTAAATAATATGATATACTATTGCAATGAAATCAAAATATTCACAAACTCCATTCTAACTCTCATTTTCTAGGCCAAAGATTACGATTCCTTTTCCTTGAATAGTTGACTTCTGGACCGTTTTCGAATTATAGGTTACCCGATTTACCATTACTAATAATTTCGTTTCTGAAAATCACGAAATTTTACCAATACTGACCTTTAAAACTACTAAACCTCTATTATTAATAGGAATTACCTATCTCCGCATTGTTTGTACGATACATATAAGTAATCGCGCTCTTAAGGGCTCACACAGTCTTATACACAACGAAATTAGGCGCAGGGAGAAGACTGAGAAGGCCGCATTTCACGGTCAGAATAGGGCTATAGTTTACAAAGTTACGGGTATCTAAACTGTGGAGCATCCAATGTTCTTGGTTAGCGGGATTGTATTGGATCCAGTGGGATTCTACAGGCACATGGCGGACCCGGGTTTCTATTTCTTCCACCAGTATCTACAGGATTATCTCGTAGCAATATGAGGTATACTTTATAGACGGCATTTCCCAGTGATAGTAAAACACAAAAAAAGATATAAGTAATCTTGTATTGCATATCAATATTCGCGTTGGGAAGAACAAAACCCATGGAGTTATTATTTAAAAATACACGGCAAACGATAATCACTTTTTATATTTCCGTAGTCCTATATATGTTCCCATTGAATAGCTTTATACTACCGCGTTAATCCAAATTATATACAATACGCTTATTATCGGCCACCTGGGTTATAACATTAGACTATTCAAGTCTTACTTTCTACATAAGTTATACTATTCAATTCGACGGTTTTATTGTAATAGTAATGTTGATAGTTGGATACATTGTTAGCTATATCATCAAAAGGAATTTTCAAACTCTTATCGATCTTTAAATAGCTTCAAACCGAATTATTTATCAATTATGTAACCGATTTCCTTTAGAAAAAAATTAACGACGTACGTTCGCAAATATTGATTACGACTGGTTGAATGAATTAGTTACGTTAGAAATAATCAAACCTATAGACATCAAATCTTACGCCAAGCGGTCTGTAAATTATTACCAACGATTTTACAGGTTTCCCTGCGTCATCAATTATGACTGGGGTTTAAATTAGATATGTAGTTTTCAACCATGCCATTACGACTTAACGGCGGTGAAATGACGCTAAAATATCGTATTTCCCCTTAATACGGATGACGTTACCAAACAAATTAACTCAAAAGTGCTAACATAACTATATTCCTTTATTATTTACACTCAATTCCACCAAAATCACATAATGATTGATTATTAATAACCGTTAAATGAATTAAACACTATTATTTTATATATTTATTTATATTTATACTATATAGCCAATATTTATGGTTTCTATATCAGGTTCAACGTTTCATTATCTCAGTTATAAACTCTCGCGTAAATGTTAAGGATTTCGTTTAACGTTTTATTAAATAATGAATTTCATACAAATCATTATAGTGGCTACGCAATAACGGATAAAGAAACCCATAAAGAAAACCGTTTTTCATTCAAAGAATGTTGGATCTAAAACAGTATTGAACTTATTTCAATAGCCATAAACCCAACTAAACTTTTCAGAAAAACAGGGTTAACTTTATAATAAGTATTATATCATACGTATCATCAATTTTTCCATAATTGAGTTTCATATCCCAGGTAAAACACACCATCATTCTCACTTTAACCAACTTATTCAAGCTATTATCAACCCTCTTTTGATCCAATAAATTCGTAATGAATAGTTGAACGCCATCAAAGTTATAGATGATAACAATAAAATAGAACTCAAATATTGAATTGAAAGAACTTTATCAACCCGAATCAAACCTTAAATAAATCCTTTTCAAGTTTGGAACTTTTTCAAACGATAGTAATCAATTTGACGGTAATATTGAAATTAACCTAAAATAGACATTCGAATTATATTCATACATTGGCCCGTAATATCTTGAATTTACATTACGATTGGGTCGAAAATGTTAATAAAATCTTTATTCTAACATATAAACGGGTTCAATTAAAATTATTATTGGTTACAATACTAGTTCAACACGATTATATTCTTAACAACAAATGTAATATATGAATTTTCATTCTTCCTCCAGTTATTATCATCTTAAAGATATTCGATAATTTTCTCATACTCAACATGATCATTGTTAAAGTCTAGGTCTAGGCCCTGTTGCGTAAACCAATTTTCCTCCATATTTATTAATTTTCTTTACTTTCCACAATATTTTGAACAACTATAACAAACTTTTAATCGCATTACATTAAACTTACTAGTCATTTATTAACTATTATATTAACAATTTCCGTTAAAATGGATTATTTTCCTAATTTATATACTTCTTGTCAACATCTTTAGTAATACGATAACTGTTTAAATGAAAGAACGTTATTAGAATAGAATTACTGTTATGTATATTAACCTTACGTAATACAATGTACCAAGCCCTTATAGTCTTTTACGACGATTATCTAGGTTCATCAGTCATTTCATTATTTACCAATAATAAAGAAATAACTTCAATACCTTGTTATTTCTTTGCATTTGAAGTGTGAAACGCAAAATAAACCTCAAAAAATTACTTTATAACATCATTTATATCCGAATTTCAATTGAAAAAATTGTAAATAGAATAAATTAAAAAATGTTCTTCGATTTGAAAAAAAAAAACTATATTAAATATCCGTATTTAACTGTTTTTGAACGAATTATTCACCATTACAACATACTTTACAATTAACAATGAATTTTTCAATAACAATGTTAAAATTATAAGTTATAAGATAAATGTATTTATAGTATGAACATGAGAGAGAATTATATAAGTACCCCTTGATAGATTTTATGTAACAGAAATATCTACTTATCAATAGTAGTTGAATAACTTGATATCGGTGTAATTTATATTCCATATCACTTCATCGAAGTTTGTAATTATACTATCATTCATTTTACCAGAGGAAAGTGTTAAGGATACTAGGTAAAGAAAACTTACTATAATCGAGTAAAAAAGGTTCAATATTATATCAAGGCGTAGTACCAGGTTAAAGGTTATTTTCATTCTAAAAAATGTTTACATTTTCAATATTATAAAGGATATTATGTATAAGCAGGAAGAATAGTATTAACGAAACTAATGCCGGCACCTTCCATGATATACAAGATCGCTTTACAGCTGAAAGACACATTTTACATTATATTACTGTATTCTATGCCACTTATCAACAGGTAATCCGTCAGTATAAAACAGTCCGATATATTTCGACACTTTTTATAAGGTATTAGGACGTTTTACGACCTATTACCACCTTTTACAACTTGCTAGAAAATGACTATCGGTAAGTTGAGGGTAATGTTATAGGTTGGTATCTAGACTAGTCGTTGTCAGGGATCGATCCCCAGTGATTATCATGCTCCTATATTACTCTCAAGCTGATCCTTAGTATATACACACCACGTTAGCAACTACTTAACTGAGATATTCCTTATCTCTATCTACATAACAGCTCCTTAGAAGTTACTTTTCTTCCTTCTTCATCAAGTATTATAGACAGTATCTGACCACGTTAATCGATAGCTTTGGACTAGTCCTTAATACGAGATCCTCTTGCTTATTCATTGAAAATTATAGACAGTATCCAACCACCTTAAGTTACAGTTCAAGCCTAGTCCCTTTACAACTTTAACTATTTATAAAATATTTAGGTTTTTCATCAACGCAATTTTTATATATAAAAGCTCCGGGTTGTCCGTAAACTTTAACTTTTGTTGGTAGAACTTTACCTGAGAGGTAAGAAAGTAATACTATTTTTTTTATTAATAGGATAGTATAGTAGAATCAAATATTGGTAAAAAGTGGAATTATTTAAAGGAATTCAACAAGGCTACAGTTCGTCTGTAACACAGATGTTTACTTATAGAAAGTGAAATTCACTCTTTGTGAGACTGTATAATTAATTCGCGAATTGTATAAGTCATAAATAGTTGTATTGTACTTATCCGTATTAATCAATCAGATAGTGAATGGAATTAGTTTTACCTTCGATAGCCAGAACCTTTACTTTTATTAAGTAACGATTGAACAAGCTATATTTTCAAACAACTATTCAGGAATGAAATTGTAAATTATCCAATAAATTCAATGTTTTTGTGCGTATTGATCTCGTCATCATTCAGAAAAGTTCGTTATTGAATGTATTACTAAAATTGTTGTTATACTTGAATATTTTTGAATTTTATTCTTTGTTGTAGAAACTCTTATCTAATTCTACCTATCTTAATCCTCATCTCATCGGAAATTTGTAAATTTTCGAAGTTCTATATCAACACCAGATAGTTGGTGGTACATATTACCTTCGCGATTTTTTGTTAACATACATAAATTGTAACAGTCAATAGTATAGGTATCAATCTTGGTATGTGGATATGTCGATTGGTGAAAATACTCTTCAATTTCCTTTTTGCTCACTTATTTGTTTTATGATACATCTATCAAATCTAATCCCAGAATTTTTGACAAATACCTAAGATTCAATCATTATATCACATCGTTAAATTTATTCAAAAGTAATCCGATAAATATTTTTATCTTTAATGATAAACATTTTGATATAAAATCAGTAATATGAAAGTCATGGTTATAGTGTCATTCGAAACAACTCCCAATATTTTCATCATAGGCCATGATTTTTTTCTTCAATTTCCAATTCTCCCGAAGATGAATATCTATCAGCTTCGAAAGTCATATCAATATATTAACCATCATTTAAACTGTATTTTCTATCAAACTTTTGTCTATCATCACTATTATTAAGTTATTTTTCGTTTGATGTATCCGTTCGTTTTGTATGTTTCTGGTCTTTTGTTGATGTGTCTAGAGAAGAATGAATATTTTAACAATAATGAACAATTCATAAAATAAATCAATTACTCATAGTAACCCTTAGCACAAGTTTGATAACAGATGGAGAGATAAACTTTGACGGCCGTAGTATTACTCAATCATACACAATCCGATACAAACCTTCAACATACTATACTTCTAAAACTTGCGAAATAACTTCAAGACAAATATACACCAAATAAAGTTATGAAATACGTAATTCTACTTTACGACATTGTCAAAAATGGTGTTCATTATTTTGAGACATATCAAAACCACTTCAAAAAAGGCTTGGTATAGTACTATGAACTATAAACAAATACCTAGCAATTTAAAATCATGGATACTTTGGAATCGTTGGTATGCAAACTGGCAATATACTATTCCTAAAGATATAAGAATTTTTAAACAAGAAAAAAAAAACAATAAAAACATTACAAATAAAAAACGGTAAATATGTTAGATACTAACAATCTAGTAAATTTCAACGGCTCCATGATCCGTTTATACAACGACAAAGAAACGGACGAACTATATATCAACCTTCTAAAAACAAGATAGGGAAACCATTCACATATTGTCTACAAAAACAAAGATGAAGAAACACAAAAATCCATTAAATAATATCCTTGCGATACTTATATGAGAACCGTACATCAAGAAAACGCTGCCTTAAATCCTATAAGAACAACTCAAGCCCAAATTCCATCTAATGGAAATATGCCTAAATTTATAAAAGCTTTATTAATAAAAATGAATTATATGAACAGAAGGCTAAATATCGTTTACATAAATTTTAAAAAGCGTAGTAGATTCTTTTCATGACAACTCCTTTACAAACAACGCTGACTTCAATTCTTCTATCAGCGTTATAAAGGAAATTATTAAATAAATAATAATTAACTCCAATAAACCACTTACTATTATCGAAAAGGTCGTATATTAGTTATAAATCAAATGCGAAACGATCGAATATAACGTTTTTCATTCGAGATGTACGAGATGATAATAAAATTTAACATCGATGAAACGACTATAAACACCATTTTATATTTGCCGAACGGCTCAAACTACCATCTATTCCTATAATTATATTTACAAATAAGAACATTTTATTCCAATACCTTTGTAAACAAGGTACAACAAGCACAAAATACAAAGAATTGACGTGTTAGTCTTAAAAAATCATATAAAACCAGAAATATTGCAGAATCCCAATACATTAAAAGCAAAGAACATCGCATTGACGTAATAGCAAAAAGAAACCTAAACAAAGTCTTGGAAACGTTCATTAATACAAATTTGTTGAGAATTCATATTAAGTAATAAGTCGATAAATCAACAACTGAACAGAAAATTATGGGAAAAACTAAACACAAAAAAAGAACGGATAAGATGGAAATGATAATGTAGAAACAAATTATTCCGATACAACTTTTATTAATGAAAAAAAGTTCAAAAAAAATTATATCTCATAATTGATAAACGATAATTTCTATCACCTGACTAATATCAACTCATCTTACATAAAAAATAACAATTCTTATTTCCTTACAAGTAAAAAGGTTTATTAACATGATTTGCGAGATCGAAAAACTCTATATTTTTCGAAACACATATCGATGATATGAAAAATTACCTTTCTTTTGGAGTGTACACTCTATTACTACTTGAACAACAATATAATAATGTGAAAATTCAATTTCACTTGCTTATCACTAAATGTAACATACTTAAAACTGGGTTCAATACGATTTAAGAAAAATAGCTAAGAGAACTAAATAATGCAAGGAGGAAAGAGTCAATAATAAGAAATTGAAAAGATAGGAATGGTTAATACAGATGATTAATCGGATCGATCGTGATAAATATAAGCTTAGAATATGACAAAGAAAAAACGAAAATCACTCTCTTTGTGCAATAAATATATTATTAACTACTGACTATACGTTTCTTATATAGAGGAGCATTTAACTGCTGTTTTCTATGCACATATGAAAAAAAAAAATCGAGGAATGGATACTGCATACAAAACAAATCAATAAGAGGATAAATCAAACAGAAAAATTCTGTGGCGCAAAAAGAAAACAATACAAAGATAACATATAATAGTTTTACATAATAAAAGAAGTCTTACAATCGTATACTATACCTATGCATTAATGTATTGTACACGTTCATAGAGACTAACAAAAAACATCACAAAATCTTATACAATAAGGAACATCAACTTTGTCACCACTTGTAAGATATCATTATCCAAAATAACAAGTCTTAATAATCTATGCCTTGATTATAATACTAAAAGAACATGTATAAAAGTTGTTATTTCGAAAACTAAAACCTCAAATTGTTGTTATACCGCCGGTTAGCGAGATCAAACAGTATGATTTTACAATATACTCAAGGTTAACAAATATACGCATTTTTTTACATAGTAAAAAACAAGTATAGAAACTTCAAGACGTAGGTTTACTTTGCACACCAAAATTGGATGGCAACAATGAATCTTATCTTTGAACAACTCTAATCCTCTCAAAACTATTTATAAGCATGCGATACCCAAATTTCAAGTGATGCAATTAACCTTGATATTTAACTTAACAATTGTACAACGAGAAGCTCACCGATTCAACTTTATTTCCATCAAATGAAAGAAAGCCAAATAAGAGAAATAGAAGCCCCCACTTTTAAAATATTGACTCTATTGGTAGGGCTTTAAAAGTTGCAACATTGTCGATTCAATTGGTCGAAGTAACAGTAGTATTTCAATAATTAAGTGGTGGATGTATTGTTCTAGGTTTGGTAGACCGCTGGCCGGCCTGTACAGTAATTTGTATGATCAATTGCTTGGCTCATACCCTAGTGTGAAGTGGGCGCATACTGTACTTAACTTGCAGCCAATACGGTAAGCCCACAAACAATACACTCAACTTGCAGGCAGTGTAGTCAACTTTACTGTAGGTAAAGTTGACCTACTGCACTACAATTACTACTATTCCAACAAACTCGAAGAATACACATAAACCCATGAGTTCTTTGACAGTTTGAAAGACTGAACTGCAATATAATTGTCGGTCAATATAGTGAGTTTATTTAAAATGAATGAAAATATTACAATTTGAACCTTTTGAACTAAAATTACCTATTTAACTCATTATTTACCAAATATAACACGGTAAAAGGTAATAGTTTATAATTTATGCCATTTACGGATTGATCATTTGGTTATATAAATGGAAATTTTAATAAACGTTTAAAGGTATAAATATCTTTGTTGTTAATTAGTGGTAGTTTAACTTTTTTTCTTTATTAATGACACTACTCATTTACGTTTTATTGCAGTATACCATCTTATTAGTAAGGAGAAACATTTGGATTTGCTAACCTTATAGATAAAGGCTTACTAATACATTTATTGGTTTAACTGAATGAACTTTATCAAATCGCTCAATAAAACAATGTGAGCTATATTATATTCGTAAGTAACATCCGGCTTTTACCCGAATATATGTCGATATGGTAGGTCATCTAATTCAAGCGAACGTAAAATGATATAGTACCAATTTTTCTACTAATTTTCATTATCAGTTTCTCATTACTCTCTTCATCTCCTTTTTCTAAATTGTTGCATACGTGTCCACAATACCTACAGCACTATAGTAATAGAGGGGAGCCCGCTACTCGGCTCTTACTGTTAGTACTGTTGATTTAAACCAATTTCGATTGTTTTGTTGATCGACCGATTGTTTTACTTGGTTTACTGGGTTCAATACAGAAAAACATGGTAGAAGAACCAACTAGTCGAGCACAACTGATCAGTGTTGGTAGGGCTTCCAAGTTACTACTGTTGTCGATTTGATTCCTGTTGATCATATTAACAACACCATAGCGTGGAGACAAGATGGATGTTTGACTCCTCTCGACAGCGGGAGCCGGCTAGCCAGCTCTCACCTATTAGTTTACGGGACGGGGCTGACATATATCCCTTACCAAGAGTGGCTGCTCATTTTCCCTCTCCCTGCTCTCACCACAGGTTAGAATCAGTGGTCGACTAGGCTCACTACACATTAGCACTCCATCGAAAACCGAGATCTCTTTACTGAGTCTATCTCGTCAAACAACCAAGTCCGTTTGAGACTCACAGACAAATACCAGGGTCTTCTAGAAACCTCCACCGTTAACCAGAACTGCCCTGACAACTTATAACCCTCAAATCCCACTTAGAAGGGTACCTGTGAAGTAATTAACGAGTAGTTTTCAATTCTCAATTTAAATGATAATTCTAAATCGTTTTACAGCTTTGAATGGCTGCATGTAAATGTTCAGTATTATTTACCAATTTGACCTTGATTGTTAATTGAATAACACTAAGCATTTAATACCCTTTGATTATTGGCGGGTTGTGAAATACAATTATTGTTGAAACCGGAGTAATTGCAGTGCAGTTAGTCAAATTTACTGTCAAGTAAGTTAACTGTACTGACTGAAATTTGAGTGTATTGTTTTGTGGGTTTATTGTGAAATCAAGTACAGTATACGCCCACTTCATATTACAGTACGGGCTAAGCAATTGGCAATACAAACTAGGGCGTAGACCGCCTAGCGGTCTGCCAATCCTAGAACAAACATCTATCAATTGACCACACCGTACTACTGTAATTTTGACCATGATTCGAATCTACAACGTTGTAACATCTAAATGCTCATCAGGCAAGGCCTATCAACAGTTATTATATTATGATAAATTTTGTTTATATCGGTCCATGTAATATATCACTAAACAACATCAATAATACAATAGCTTTTCGAACTTTTACTACTTTCATCATTCATAACTTAACCCTTTAAGCACCTGAAATAGCTAAGTAAATTAGCCAATGTCTATTATAAATCTTAAAATTTCATGGTGCTTAATGAAGTCAAACTTATAAAAAAAGATAAATTCACTATTGAAATAGTATTACATGCAGTGCAGTAGGTCAACTTGACTTGCAGTAAAGTTGAGAATACTATACTGCAAGTTGAGTGTATTGCTTTGTGGAGACTTACGGCATTGGGTGTAAGTCGAGTGCAGTACACAGCACTTCACTCTAGGGCATTGGCCAAGCAATGGGACATACAAATTACAGTGCAGACCGGCTAGCGGTCTGCAAAACCTAGAACAATACATCCACCATCTGACCACGCAATACTACTGTTACTTCGACCAATCGAATCGACAACGTTGCAACGTCTAAAGCCTACCAACATTCACCCCATTAAACGAAATGAAAATACAGATTCCAAGGAATTTATTCACTACTGCTATTACGTCTTATATTATCATCAATATTTAATTCATGATATTGATAAAGTGATAAGTATTGAATAAGGTTGAAAACAAAATGTTTCAACTTGATCCGAATCTGCTTTTAAAGTTTTCCAAGAAAGCAGCGATAATAGTAAGGATGAATATATTATGGAAATGTTTACGAACGTTAGAGTAGCAGTTAATTGCAGTACAGTCAAGTTGACTGTACCGACTGCAAGTTGACTTTATTAACAACAAGTCAATTGCAGTGTGTTAGCCAATTCAATATGGGGGACAGGCTAAGTAGTTGCCTATACAAACTAGTGTACAGATCGGCTAACGGTCTGCCAAACTTAGAAGTCACGTATTACAACTTTCACTTTCAATACAATACCTCAGCTACATCTACCAGAGATTCGAATCGACTACACTGCAACAATAAAAGCCTACCAAACTGATCATTTCTTATTGGATTAAGCAAAGATAAGCTAGGTAAAAGAAAAGACTATTTTCTGGTTATTCCGTTTTGCTTAGGCAAGGTATAGCAACGATTATTGGTAAGTATCACTATAAGTTGTGCAATTGATTGGGATAATAAGTAGGGAGACTCTGTAAATTATGCAGTTGATTGCGGCAGTCAATAAATAGCAACAACATCGTTAAATCGACATATTGTAATTAATCCTATTGCAAGATTTAAATTTTAAAATTAACACGCAAAAAATCTAAACATTAATCGTTAAGAAGCTATTGCCAAATATATAAAGCCCTTAAAGATGAGAAACTGCCAGGTCATTGTTAAAATACGCTTAATCCAAAATATTTTAGCGCAAAACAACAATAATATCGAATCATGTACCTGATAAATTTTTCTACATCATCTTTAAGTAACCAATTCAATATTTCATCGTTTAATTATTATCTAATAACGCTCAAATCAATATATTTACTGATCATATGATGAAGAAATCAATTCAAGATCTAGAAGTTATTCAATAATTCTTTGAACAAAAGTTATACTGGTTGAATACTAATAAAACATTTAATATGGAATATCACATTAACTTTATTGGTTATATTAATTTTTGATTTTTGTTCAATGGAATTTCTTTGAAAACTTTATAACTTCAACGAATTTTACTTAGAATTAAATAATTGTGTTTTTCAGGCGTAAATATGTGGGACAAAAATATCAATATAAAACTAAAAAAATTAATTCCACAACCAAAGTATAATACTTACAGCTAGAAATGAAAAAGATCGCAATTTGGAAAATTTACCTCATGAAGAAACCACGCATGAAAACTTTTGATGGATACGTAAGGATAAGGATAAAAGGTTTGCTAGCATTAACAATCGCGATGCTTATGATTGTCACTTTACGCGATCGAAAGGTTTTGCTGAAATTCCAGCTCAAATAAGATTGAATCATATAACAAAAGTACTGTAATGAGCTAGAAACTTGATTAAGAAATATATATATATATATTAATTTGAGGAACGAAATTTTGTATATTGACGAGTTCAATAGAAGTTATAAAGAAATTTCAAAATTTTCGGTAAGGTTTTCTTTACCGGCTACATTAATATAAAGGTAATGTAGAAGATTTGTAGTGTATATTGAAAATATATATTTAGATTGATTAAAGGGAGAAGAGGCATCTGGAGAGTACACTCCTTATGTAAAGACTTACAAACTTTTGCCAGAGGAATTGCACTTTAGCATGCACTTTGCGTATCTCTCTTCTAGATAGTAGCATACTATCATACACTTTATAAAAGTGTATCCTATAACGTGTCACGTTATTATAGACTTTTTGGAAATGTACCTTGCAGTGTAATACACTGCTATGTGCATTGCAAAGTAATCCCTACATATACTTACTATAATGATATATAATAATACCCATATAGGTAATATTTTCTTTCTTTGGTACAGTTTGTATCCGTGATTTTGGTGGAATAATTTAGTTTATTTGAGTTATAATTAATCGTACAGTAGTAGTGGTATTTATGGTATAGTTAGTTTAAAGCTTCAATTAATAATTTTGGCAGCGATAGTGGTTTCAATTAGCAGTTTTGGAAGTAAAGTTACAATCACCAGTTTTGGTCATAATAGTGGTTGTGGTGCAATTCGTTTCGAGGTTCCAATTAGCAATTTTTGCAATAAGGGTCTAATTAAAACTTTTAACAGTGGTTGTAGTATAGCCCCTAGTTAGTTTAGGTAGTTAATAACAGTATTAGTCGTTAATATTTACAGGGATGTGATTGTGGAGGTGTGGTTATCATTGTTACGTGTTCTAGGGTTAGTATAAGATGTATTATTATCGATTAAGGTAAAATTTCTTTGTTTGTTTCTTTAACAACACGTTTTTATCTATATAGTAAGTTTCCAATTAATTATTTCGCGTTTATATTCCTAAATCACTATTTTGATTCATTATTTCAACCGTTTGTAGGTAGGCTACTTAATTATTACTACGTTTTAACCTTCTTAAAAAAAATTACTCGTAAGAATATGGTTGTAAGGCATCGTTTAGCGCGTTAAAATAAGAGGGGAAAGGCAAACGACGCCACCTCCAATTCTTCCGTCGCTAATACTATTACTAGCCTTGCCTTTTCAAGCAATATATCATCAATAATAGCCTTTATTTTCTGCCTTTTCGTAGTATCTGACGACTAAACCCTTACCCTCCTTCCTTTTCTCCACTGCTGTTGCTATCGACTAAGTTGAGGCCCCCCTTTTTCCTTTTCTTATATCCATTTTCCCTACTTTCCCTAACGTTTAAAGGGAGAATCAAAGGGCTTTTAAAGTTATGAACTTTATCTTTTCGCTGTATGTAAAAACCCTATTACCTATAACGGTCTTTCGCTACTGTAAACGTTACATTTCCGAGTTAAAACGTGGCTTGTATTATTCTTTTCCTTTTTAATTTATATTATATTAATGTTCCTATAAACGAGGCCGAGGTGGTGGAACGTGCCCGTCTCTTCGAGTGGCGGCTTACCGGGGTACGTTGCAAGGTTTTTTTTAGCGCGTAATATGCTAAAAAATCGTACCTAGGTTTACGTTCCCAGGTCATTTATAAGCAAGTTTTATCTTTTTTTTATTACGTTTGCGGTCGCGGGTAAGTGTTTTAACGATTACCGTTAAAACGGGTGTTGGTCAGCTTATTTTTACTATTATGAGTGGATTAGTAACCAATAGGCTCCTGTTTCGGTAGTTTAAAAGCCGTAATCTGAATCCTCATGATGCGCTCGCCATATTTATAGTAAATCACTCACTTTTTGAATTCATAATTATAACCGCAACTGAATATTAACCGTTATTTAAATACCTTTTCCAAGGCGTTTCAAAAAAAAAAAAAATACTCCAGTAATACCCAAAATAAGTCGATACTAATTATTAATAAGCGTTAACCAGCAGTTGAAGGATACAGTAAACGTTATTACCGCTTCAAAAGATTGATTGCGTATATACTATATAGGCGAGTTGTACGACGTTATCGTGCATTTTTGCGAAGAGAGTTAAGATCTCTAACGTCCCCTACCTAGAGTATGTGGCCTAGGGCGCGGGGACTTCTTCATGGCGACGCCTATGGCGGCGTCGATAATAGTGATGGCGTTGGCACCAGTAGTAACGGCGATGGCGAGGGCGACGAGGAGGAGGATGAGGAAGATAACGAGGATGACACAGTCCCTCCCTCTCCATTTCTGTTTGGCAGCGACTAATATCATTGTTTTTACGTATTGTGGGTTGATAAAGCTATATTTTAGTTCGCTATAAAGGAATTAAATGGCTGTGAAGAATTGCAACGTAGGTAAAAAAAAACAAATGGTAGAAACTGAAAATAGATCCAGTAAAGTTTCAATAATCAAAATAAAAATTATTAATATATTGAAAGAGTTGTTCACAAGAATTTTAAACAGTTATAATACATTATTAGAGAAGCGAATGGTCAATTAAAATAGCTATAAAATGTTAAAAGTTGTATAAATAGGTAAAATAAAGGGGAAGTAATAAATACGAAGTGCAAAATATTATATTGGTATAAGGTAGTAAATTGTATTACTAGAGTGAGGTTATAAAATTCTTTCTAGAAATGTTAATGAAGGAAGTGTTGATATATTGAATCACTTTTAAGTTTTTTTTTAGAAGTCTCCGTTTTAGTAGTAGCGCTTTTAATATGGTATCTTGAACGCCTTAATTTAGTAGAAACGCTTATAATTTGCTATTCGTAGCGTAATTTCTTAGCCTTTCATTTGGGGCGTTCTCCTATGGCTTTCCTCGCCTTCATGATTTCTTTAGGGGGCTACCTATTCGTTTCATAACGTTCTTGTTGCGGTCCGGAGGGTTGTTTTATATGTTTAGGAAGTAGATTTATTTTTAGGTATTCAATTCCTCTTTTCCAATTGAAGTAATTAATAACTTTTTCTTTTGTTAAAGTCGAGTTGTTATTGGTTAAAGTGTACTTCTTTTTCAATTGAAGTGTCGGATAGGTTATATGGCTTATTCATTTTATAAAACCGAGTTTTAGGCGTGTCGGACGGATTTTCCATATATTAATACCGCGTGAGCAATAATGCATTTGGTTCTGTCTTTTTTGAAAACTCTTTTTTTTTCGTTTGAAGCCGCGGTTTGGATATTATGTTCGGCTTTTTCTTTTCTTGTACCCGCGTGTCAGATAGCTTTTTCAGCTCTTTCGTTTTTTAAAGCCGAGTTGCGAATAATGCATTTGTTCATTTCTTTTCTGAATGTCGGGTTATGGATAATGTATTTGACCTCCCTTTCTTTTGTTTAGATTACTTAAATGGCGGTGATTTTGGATCTCAAGTACTGGTTAACACTTGTGGTACTTTTTAATGAGTATAAAATAATATTTGTAACGTTTCTTTTTCTTTAACCAGCGAGTTAAATACTTTTCGTTGTTATTATTTCTTAATAAAACCTAACTAATATTTTTATAAAGTTTTCTTCCAGTATTTTTTCGCTGTTTCAATTTGTAATTACATATAGTTATTCTTTAGCAATTGACTCTTTTGTAATACGACCGTATTTTCAACCAGGTGTATTAATTCCTCCATTTTATCATTGTACCGATAATACCTTTGATATCAAAGTATTGTCCGTACGTTAAGTTGTTAAAGTCTCACTTGTAAAGTTTTTTCTTTTTGGAAAGTTGTTAAATAAATTATGGCCTGAAGTATTTATATCCCAATATTAAAAAGTAACATTCATAACGTATCCATTTGTATTTAACGGGTTCGGGTTTTTCATGAGCGCTTTAATTTTGTCGTCCTATAAGTTAAGGTTAATAGGTCTCAAAAAGTTACTCCAAAGCATTATGTATTGAAATAAAAAGTTTATGTATTCGTTTGTTTTATTTTGCATGGTTTTAGATAGTATTATGAGTATTAAAATTCGAAATGTATTAAAGAGTTTAATAAGCGGGTTTAGACGCTTTTTAGAATCACCAAAACGATGTAAAATTTGTTGTATCATAATGGTTTAGATTCTGGTGCGTTTAAAATGCTGTGTTCAAATGGGGTTCTAAAGAAAATGGAGAATGAAAATTTTCGAAATGAAACGGTTGATATAAAATCATATAATATGTAAATAAAAAAATGAATTAATTTTAATAAATCGTTTAAAGTGAGGCGTTAAACATTTGTTAGTATAAATGAAATGAAAATAAGGCATGATTATAAACTAATGAAGTATTTCAAATTCGCCGTTTCATACTTTGAATGAGTTTCATTAGTTAAGGGGTCAGTAAACTATAACTTTTTAAATGATAATTTCAATAAAAAGTGTAATTTTGAGCGAACAAGGAAAGTCGAATTTGGTAGAGTAAACGGAGAAGAAGAGGGGGTAAGATGGTATGTCATTTTTGGTGTGGTAAACGCCTTGAATGTTGTATTTCGCGTTCGCGAAATGTGCCGGAGCATTTCGAAATATGTTTTTGGAACGTATTGTATGTTTGGTTAACGTTGCGGATATTGGTTTTGAGGTGTGGAGTTATTGTGGAGGCGTTCCAAAAGTTGTGTTTTGGCCGCTTCCAAAGTTTGCAAGTGGTTCGGATATTGGTTTTACGATGTAGAGTAGTTGTGGAGGTGCGTTAAAAGTTCTGTTTTAGATGTTTCGGAAGTTTGTAAACGGTTCGGATTCTTCTTTCAGATCAGATAGATTCGAAAGAAGGGTTTCGAAACTTTGTTGTTTTTGCTTGCGTAGCTTAATATGTGATAGAACGCTTTCTAAGAAGCTCCCAGATACTTCCAAAGCATTAACTGAGTTAATAGTGGTGTAACGGGGCTCTGAGTAGATAGTTTATTAATTGAATTGACAATATTGTTTTAAAGCTAGTTTTTTCGCATTGACTTTACTTTTACAGTCTTTTTATATTCTCGAGTGCTTTTTGTGAAGCATAATATAGAAGTGCGGATAGTTGGAACCGTTATAGTATTTCGCTATAGTATTTAACTTAAGTTCGTCTCTTTTTTTCTGGGCTGTTTGTAGTCAACTGAATTGGTTATTGATTAGTATTGGTAAGGTTTGTTTTACCGGGTACGTTAATGTCAAGGTAATAGCAGAAAACTTGTAATTTGTATTGAAGATAGATAATTAAATTCATTCAAGTGAGAAAAGGTATTTGGAGAGTGCACGCCTTAAGTGAGAGCTTGTAAGCTTTTGTCCGAGTAGTAACACTCTACCATACACTCTGCTAATCTCCCTTCTTGGCAGTAGCATTCGATCACACCCTTTTCAAGAGTGTATCCTGAAATGTTACACCTTATCATACACTCTGCGGTAGTGTATCTTTTAGTGTAATGCACTGCTATGTGCCTTTAAAAGTGGTTTCTACGTATACTAAGTATAGTGACATATAATAATATCCACAAATTTAGATTAATAACAGTACCAACCATAACAAAATTACCGAAATCCTTGATAAATACCCACGTACTTTGAATTTTAGTGGGGGCATTAGTAATGCTAAAATTAATATTACACAAGAAACGGTTTAATGTGCGAGTTTACAATGGAAATAACCACCAATCTGTTTCCTACAAATATCTTTAAGGGTAATTTTCTTATTTATCACCACTTCTAATCCCAAAGCGTCATAAATCTTCATACCCTGTATAATACCATTTTCCTTTGATATATATCTAGAAATATTTTCAATTTTTGAAATATTTACATTTTCATTCAATTTCAACGTAATGAAACAAAGCGTAGTAATTAGTTGTATAATCTTTCATACATTCCATCACAACCATTTTCAATATTTAAGGTTAAATATGGATTGAGTTACTGTGTTTTAATTGTTTTTTCCTTAGTGATTTTAGAGGTTGAGTTGAATATTATTATCTTCGTTATCCAACGAATTACATATTCCTCTATAAGATTAACTACGGTTTCAGAATTAAAAACGAATTGACTCAACAAAATAATAACTGAGGTGATGTTTTATTAGTAGGTTTTGCAGAATATAAGAGTCGGAAAAGCTTTATTAGGCTCATAATTTTACCAAATTGTTTTGGGTATTACTAGTTTCTATTCGTTTTATAATATGTCCATGCTACTTATAAGTGAATCTGTAGCTGATTAAGATTTTTGAATACAATTTTGAAGCTACGAGTGCTAAATTTACTTGGTATATTCCTACAATTTGCTTATTTGGTTACTTGGACCAAAGATAACGTCCATTTTTTTATTCATTACATTAATTGCAAGTATATTAGACCTAAGTATTTTAGATAACAAAAGGCTTAAAACTAGGAAAGTAAATGGAAACATATGTAAGAAGGATACTGTGGATTAGATTTATACATTATATTGGTCCAATAAATCAGATTGCCGGAAATTTCGAAGTGGTTATCATATTATCCATCTATGAAAATAACTATCATAATAAATCCGATATGCAAAGATAGGTCAGTTTTATTTGGAACAAAATCATCCGTCCAATTCATTTGTTGCGCCCTCGTTGAACTTATAAAAACCATATGAACTCCTTTGTTTAAGTTATTTATTTACCATTCACATAGCTTATTCAAACAATTGTCATATTCATTTGTTATTTTCTAAGCTTTTATAGCAAGTCATCAGTTTCATGATACCTTTAGTTAATATGAATTTGTGATATAGTCAATATCGGCGCATTATTCCAAGTATTATTAAACTTTTCCCACTTTATTTTTTTAGATTTCAGCTAAGTCTATTCCTTTCTCTTTTAGCGGTAACTAAGGTAATTGTCGTGAATATCGTATTAACCATACTTAAAGATTTATAATCCATTGAAAATTGAGTATTTACCTTTAATTGTAATCTTATTAAATTAAAAACTTAAAAACTTTCAATCATAAATTGCTTGTTACTATTTCATTACAACTATAATAGTATTAACAAAGGGTTTATCGTCCGTTTATATGCCTACAATACCAAAATCTTTGTCCGTTTACGCAATTAATAAATATAGGTCGTAGATTGAAAATTTCATACTCATTTTGGACCTAAAGTGAGATTAGTAGATCTGAAACAAATGGATACCTACTATAATCAGTCCGTAGAATAATATAACTAGTAGTATAAATATTCCCACTAGATACTTATTACGGAGTATTTAACATAAATATTACCAGATTATCTGTTATTAATTGATTTCTAATTAAATATAAGCTTAAATAACATTATAGCCATTAAGGGTAGACTTCAGATTAGTAACTATTACTAAACTTACTATAGATACGATTATAAAAATAAGTTAATCGTTTGAATCTTTGAGGATTGCGTAATATTTGATTTGGCTTCACGACTCCGGATTGAAACAATTTCATATTATTGTTGTATAGTCTATTCGTGAAATCAACTTGAATTCTTTTAATATATTCTGATTTCAAAATTGTAACGTTAAGGTTGTTAACTTTGTAGTCGCTTTAGGGTACGGATTCAACAATTCTTCGGTCAAGGAGTATATTAATATAAACTCTTAAATTTTCAAAAAAAGATTTTTATATAGTTGTAATAATTCTTCATTTGCAAAACTTGATTATTAAAGGTTCGGATTAACTTTTCCTTCCCTGTAGATCCAATTAGTTTTGTATGTAAGCGTTGACCTGTCTTCCCTTTCCTTAATTTCCCTCTTTATTTTCTTTATTTACCGGCTGCGTTATCTATCTTTATTACCTTATTCATCATTGGTAGAGGTGGGTTTCATTATCTAATTCTCTCGACTTGTGGATTTTTATCAGTTGTCGCCCTAATAAAGAGTTTGACTAGATTTAGGAGGAATATTGCAGGACTTTAAGTTTTCTAATCCATTACTTCTTGATTAGTTATATTAAAGATTTTGAATGGCCCATACTTATTTCTTCAGCTTGCGCTATACAAAAAAAAAAAAAAAAAAAAATTATAATGACAAAGTAAATACGTTAATTTTCTATAAACCGTTTCTAGTGTTAGGAGAATTATTAATTTAGCGTTTCGTAAAACTTCGCAACAGCTTTCCCCACTACTTATTGTACGCCGCAAAGTTTTTTTAACATTTTACCGATAACAAGTATTTATTCGTTAGACGAATATGTACTTTCAATATTGGTAAAGTTAGTATTAGGTTGTTAGAGCCTATGGTGTTATTCAGGCTTTTTACCTCTAGTTAAAGGCATGCCTCTTAAATTGTGCAGTTTTCAATTTATAACGTAAGAATTCTATATTCCTGTCTAAATAGCTTGTATACTCTTCCTATCTTTTCAATACTCTAGTGAGCTTTAATGTGTGTTTTCTACATTGAATACGTATTATTTTAGAATGGAATTGGAATTACGTTGCCGCGAAATCATTCTTAATGTCGTGGACGATGAAATTCAATATTATGAAATATGTATTGATTCACAGCATCTTCAACGTTTTACAAGTATTTTTTTTTACCAATAGCGACTTTTGGAAAATCAAGATGTGGCAAGGGGTCGCCGAATTTACGACATGAAAAATAGATTTGTTTTCAAAGTAAAAGATGCTATCTTTAAGCTTATAATTGAATTCTTTGACATTACTCAAAGTTAACTTAAACCCCTTGGGTATTAAAACATGGGTTTCTTTATAGTAGGAAAAGCTTTCTATGAATTTTGATACAAAATACTCCATATTTCAGTATCCGGCAGACGAAGGGATTTTAAATAACTTATCTATGGTAAGATAATTTAAACGACTATATTAACAACGTATCTTTAACTTGATTATGTTCATTACCATTCAATTTGGTTTTAAAAGGTGTAATCATAAGTGCTTTCATTTTGAAGCGAAAGGAAACCTCTAGCTTCATTTTACCAGATAATTATGGCTAATATAAAGGTTGATGCTGAGAATCATTACGTTTTTGAAACGAAGAAACAATGGGTAAGGGTTTTGAATATATGAAATGTAATTGGTTTTAAAGTTATCCGTATAATTGTTAATTCAAATAACAGTATTTGTTTCATCTTCATTAAAGTCGACTTTAGCTTTACAAGCCTTTTATTAATTAATTCTCGTGGAAGTAATACTTTACTTTGGTAACGTCATATACCACAAGTACCCCTGTATTAAGTAAGTCGTTACATTTATGCAGGGTACAATTATATGAAAAGTGTGTTTCGCGTAATAGTTACGAGAATTAAACGTGTAAATAGTTAAAGTCTTAATCATTATTATTATAATAAGTATTTCAATCATTATTAAGATAATAAGGGTTTTCAAATATCAAACTATATAAAAATGTATGTTTGGTTGATTATTGAGTTGTGCTGACTGCAGTTTTTCTATTCCATGCGATTTTCTTCGACACGTCATTTTTATTGTCTCATATAACTTCGTTTTCGTAGTTTGAATCAGCGTTTCATTTATTTTAAAAATGATAAACAGTGGTTAATTGTGTGTAATATATTACCTGCTGTTAATAGATTTCATCAATATTGAAACAAATGAACTAGCAGATAGTTCTACCAAAAATCCTACGTTTTCCATCACTATTACGACGATAATTTTTGCAGTTACTATATCAAATTGGGTTTTCATAATGCAGTCAAAACCAGTGTGGCTTTCATTCCAATAACTTTCAACAAGTGTTTAAATATTGGCATCTATCGTATTTGCAGTCGATGTGATACGCGATTGAAAGATCTTTACCGTTCAAGTTACGGCAACTGTTAGGTTGAGGTAATATATCAACTAAGTTCGGCGTACTTACTATCATAGTAGTAGAAAAGAACTTTAGGTGGTTAAAAAAACCGTTATAAGGGGCAGTCGAGCGTTATAAAACGTAATTAAACTCGTTAACTTTAATAATAAGCGCTTGAATCTGCTTGTAGAGTTTATCTTTTCCAACTACTTCATTTTCTATCTTTTATCAGTATTTCATTAATTTATTCAAAATTCAATTAAAAATATGTATATTTATTCTATCGTTTTTATTCCAAACTATTTTCTTCTTCCAACCTATCATTATCAAATTCTAATGACATTGTACAATATGGATGTTGTTCTTGAAGTGATTTTCCATTCCGTTATAGATTTCAAGCAACATCCTTATGTTAATTAATAAGGTTGAGTAATGGTCTTGGCGTGTTTTATAACGATGTTTGAGAATAATAAGTAAACAATTGAATATTGGAACTTGACACAATTTCAGATATTGTAATAGCATTATTTTCGTAACAAGCAGATTGTTTAGTTTCTCTTTTTATCTTTCTATTTTATTCCAACTTTTTATGAAGTCTATAATGAGCTTATAATTGATTTTAACAATTTAAACCGGTTTAAAGGGTAATTCACGATTTTTTTTCGAGTTATAGATGGTTTTTTTTACAGTTAATTTAAATCATATGCTTTAACATATTGATAGTCAAGGTAATCATTAGTTGTTTGATCTTACTGGTCAAGTTCTATAGTAATACCTGTAGTGGATTTACGTGTGTAGATGTAACTTCCTTTAAATTAATGATATCGGTTTGGGTATTACGTGGTTGCATCCTGCTCGGCCTCATTATCCATACAACCTGGAAAATTTCCTTCACTATGACGTTGACTTTCTTTTTTAATTAATCTTTTGATTAAACCGACTTTAGCTCCTTATATCGTGTTAGTAGAGAGTATATTAACTTTTTTTTTCTTTTCGAAATTGTATTCCGAATTACTGTGGGTAGAAATCGAATTACCTAGTAAATAAATTGGTTTTTCATCTATTAAGTGTGAAGCTTTATACTTCGGGACATTCAAGATTTGATTCATTCGGGTATTTGGAAGTTTGTTTTGGGGGGAGAGAGAGAACTTGTATAAAGTCACTGGTAATTGTTGGTAATGTTTTTTTTATAAGTCTTAGAATTCAACGTTTTAAAGTTGAATATTTTGAGGGTAATTCTCTAATTATACCAGTTTGAAAAGAGCTTTTACTGGTTTCTTTGTAATTTCATTTGAAATAAAAATCTCCCTCTTACAAACCCTTATCTGCAATTTGATTTCAGATACTTTTTATATCGGTTTTCACATATCAATTGT
Source organism: Anisogramma anomala (assembly GCA_038502455.1). Taxonomy (NCBI): domain Eukaryota; kingdom Fungi; phylum Ascomycota; class Sordariomycetes; order Diaporthales; family Gnomoniaceae; genus Anisogramma; species Anisogramma anomala. The sequence continues at coordinate 21,560,432 of JASMMZ010000005.1, read as the reverse complement.
CTAGTTGTTCAATAATTTAAGGGTTATTTAAAAGCACGAGCGTCGCGATTAACCCTTTTGCTGGCGTCTAAGTCGAAGATTTATTGATTAATTAATTTGGTCAAGTATCCTTTAGTTAATGTTCTGTTAAAAAATAATTAATGAGCTTGGTCATAATACCTAACAGAGTGCGTATCAAGGGCTTTTATTTCCCTTATTCGTTTGCATTCGTTTAATGATTTCATGTTTGAGCTGGCAAGTAAACTTTCATTTATATATTAGTGTTGACTTAGCGATTTAAATGTAGATAGAAGTTGTGTAACGTTGTTTGTTTCAACTTATCGATTTTTCGTTCGGAATTGGCGTGTTCATTTGTTTAACCCCGATTATTAGACTTCGGTATTTTCGTTTGGTATGGGGATTTGGACGTATATACCAACGTATTCAATACATGGTTTTATGATAAAAGGAAAAAAATATTAGTGAATAAGGGAAGGTTATGATTGTAAGTTGTTTGTTGCGTAAATTGTTACTTATTAAAAGTTTTTGGACTTATTGGTTTCCGATTTAAGATTTACAGCAGTAGTAATATCAATTTATTCATTTGTAAACTTTGAAGATCATGACAAGCTATTGATCGCTTTTTGACGATTTGAAACTTTTTGCGGTTGATCTTAACGTTGTTTAGGGTGTTTGCAATGAAGATATATTGATGCTGTTCATGGAGATACCGTCTTTATATTTAAATTCTTGTGAAAATCAATGTAATCTTGTAGTTATTGTGACTTGCTACCATATCAATTGATTGAGTTCGTAAATTTCTTTGGTGGGAAATCTTTTTCTATCTTGCAATTATAAAAAACACAAACAGAAATTAATTTCTCATTTATACCAGTTTTTCTATTTAGTTCAATTTACAGTCAAGTATTGATTACTGCTGATAGGGTCCCAGTTTTTGCATTGTTGTCCATTCGAAATCTGGTCGAATTGATAGTCGTTTTTCAGAGGTTATATGATGGATTGTTAATTCTATTTGAAATAGGCCTCTAGCTGGTCTTAAACCTACTTTATATAAACAATTATTTAGCTCATACCCCACATTTAATTTGGCTTATACTGAAATTATTGTGCAGCTTGTTCATTCAACTTTAACTGCACCACACTTAAACGCTATTCTAACATTAGTCGAAAATTTCACCATTGGTATGCATGATGAAAGTGTATGGTATAACATTTAATACTATAATTATATTAATACGACTATAAGGTAAAGAAAAATATCCCAACAATTGCGATAAAGCTATTATGAATTATTTCAGAACACCTATCACAGGTTCTTTAAACAAAATAATTGGAAATTAACTTCAATATTTCATAATGTATAATGAATCAAAATAACAATAGGTTTTTATAAACATAGAATATTTAAATTCAAACTCGATGATTAAGTCAAAATATCATTCACGTATTGATATTCAACTATAAAAATGCTTTGCAGTTACATTCAAAGCTCATACCTTATCTTTATATCATATTTGCGACTACAAGTGCTTATTCGTATTCCTATCTGAAGAATTAGAGGTTCAAAGGAGTAAATGACCGTTGAAAAGTAACGAATAAATTCATCACATCATTTAGGAACTCCAATCATTATGACAGGAAAATTTATGATTTTAATCAATGTTTTAATAATTCCTACACCCATATGATCATCTTCCTCAAAAATTGATAAACTGATTAAATAGGATCTTGAACGGATCTCCTATAAGTTGAAAAATATGTGAATTATAAAATCAAACATACGATAACTTGGTAACAATTTGGAAGTAGTGAGTAAACTTGGGAAATTTTGGCAATAGACGGTAAATTCAAAAGTAATACTATAAAGCTTTTCCCTTCTATGACGTCATTTAGAATTTCAATATTAGTAGGTTTTAATCCTTGAAAAATAGAATATTCGAATCTATGATGTAAGTAACTGATATTGCATCCAAAGTGGTGTGTCATTTCTAAGTTTGTAAAATCTCTAGTCAATCTATAACCTAATTGATATGAGTAACTATTGAGCCGATTCCTTATACCGAATTAAGTATTGTACTATAATAGATTTAAAGTTAATACAATTTCATTTCTTGTTCAATATTGTCGACTTTTTGAATGTATACGTATTTTCTTATGCTATTATCAAGTAATGGTACCGGTGAAAATTTATCTCATTTTTGACGAGTATTTCTTTATAGATCCCCGTCTATTTCACAATGAAATAAAGGTTGACCTAGATATATCCAATCTATTAGTCCAAATATTCATTTCTTATAGATCCATACGTAATCTATTCAATATAAACTTATTCGGTGATAATATTTTAGCTTTTAGGAGTAGTTTTAATCAGGTTTTTGATCTGTATTATGCTAGTAGTCTTCTAATTTTTTGGGGAATTTCTCTATATCCACGTCACATATCGTTAAGTTTATAAATCATTTTATACAATTAATCAATACATTATTCATTATCATTTTATTTAAATCGTTGTTAGGAGTTACTTTAGTATTAGTGTTGGCGTGGTTGTTTTAATTGTTCATCCACCTCAATGTTGTTATTTCTCGAATTGTATTTTCTTTTTATATCTTCATTAGGTCTATTATCAAACGTTTTTAATGGATTGTCCCGAGTTTAGAATGTTATTCGTATGGTTGACTAGATTCAATATAAATAACCATTATAGGGGGATAAACCCTATCTTCTCCATAGTAGTCTTTTATATACTGTGAGTTTCTGTAAAGATATAAAATCTTAACATTTTATATTTATTTTTCAATGCTGCAAATTTTCGTATCACGCGTTTACATTTGCCTAATATTTAGTAAAGAAGGATGACCGGTGATATTAAATTCCCCATAGAATGTCTCATAGTTCACCTATATAACGAAGAATACGATTTTAAACGTTCAATCGGCGTTGATTGAGAAGATATTATCTATCAAAATTATCAACCTCTTCGTCGTCTAGTTTACCGACACCATACCAAAACCTCGATATAAGTTATTTATTTGCCACTAGATACATTCATTGAACATATTAAAATTTTCGTTCTATAAACTTTGAATTCGTACTGTAATTTATCGATTGTAGAATATTTTAGGTTGACAAATTTTTATGATATAGTCTTGTCCAACTCTTTGTTTCAGGTATTTTTAATATCTTCCATTATTGGTTTTATTTTATTTTGCTAAAAGAGTGCTGTACTCTTTTTGCCGTGGATTCAAATTCGTGGTGTAATTTATTTTAATACTATGAATAAAAAGAAATCATCTGTTCAATTGAAGTGGTATACCTTTAATTAGCGTTTGAATATATTTAAACTTTTCAAGTTTAAAATCCCTTATGATACGTTCCTTCGTTGATATAAAGGTTGCAATAACCAGAACGAGGGCATCATCAGTTTATATGCCAAACATACTAAACTTTTCACCATTTTTAATTAAAGTTTGAGAATTAAATATTAGTAAAAAACTGTAACCTAGTAAAAAAGCGAGTTTAATGTTCTAAAAGCTAATATTAGATTCTGTTAACAAATAAATAATAAAGCTTACCACAGAGTATAACAGTTTTAATGAGAAACTTATTTTATGAGTTCTTAGATAAATATAGAAGTATAATCTATTGAAAGTTAGCAATGCAAGAAGTGTACACTTACGTAATGTTGAGACTATCAAGTTGAAATTACCTCTTGTGCCAGCAGCTAAACTGGCAACAATTCAAACGATTAAACGCTAGCTTATTTTGTAGATTATAGGTTTTATGGTTCAACCTACAATGGTAAGCCAAGTAGGTATCAAATGGAGTTTACTATTTAGTTATAGGTAGAAGACTAGAAGAGGCTATAGTGGTCCTTTGTGAAGAGCTTTTAGGCGTTGTTAGTATACCACCTTTTACGTGCTTTCGTACGTGCTACATGCGGACCGCGCTCGAATCGGGCACGAATCAGGCCCGAGTCGGGTACTATACATCCCGTTTTATATATAGTTACGTAACTTATAAATTTAGTAGCTAATAGCCTAAGTTTATATTATAGCCCTTTTTTTATTAAACTCTGTAAAGGTCGGGGTATCCCATTTGGTAAACGTAGGGCGCGGGTCGTACTCACCCAATACGCGGGTCAAACGTAAGCTGTGTGCGAATTTGTAATGTACCTCCTAACTTGTTGTATAAAGTATCGAATAGTCTAACCTTAAGTCGTTGGCACCGTATAATACATCCCTTAACATACCGTATAACGCCTCAACTAGTTGAACCCTAAGTCGCCAATGTCGTATAATACGCTTTTTTAACGCACCATATAATGTATTAGCCGTTTTAATCCCGGATCGCTGACATTATATAACGTGCCCTTTAATTTGCCGTATAACGTTTAAACCAGTTTAACCTTAAGTCGTTGGTATCGTATAACTCGCTGTTTTAATGTGCTGTATAACGTATCAGCCGTTTTAACCCCGTATTGCCGGAATTACATAACACGCTTTTTACTATGCCATATAACATATAATCCTTAACGATTCCGGTTAGCCTATATTTATAAACACGGCCTTCACCGTAATTCCTAAAAACTTTTTTCATTTTCTTCCTATTTCCCAAATTTCTCCTTTATACTACCTGTTTATATTGTATTTTCTAGAATAACTTCCCTCATTACTATAATTTTTCGATTTGTTGGTAGGGATTTAGACGTTGCAACTTTATCGATTCGATTGGTCGAAGTAACATTAGTATTGCGTGGTCAGTTGGTGGATGTTCTTTTTTAGGTTTGGCAGACCGCTAGCCGGTTTGCATGGTCATTTTTATGGCCAATTACTTAGCACACGCCCTAATGTGAAATGGGCGTATAATGTATTTCCTTTGCAGTCAATACAGTAGGCTCGCACAAAACAATACACTATACTTGTAGTAATTATAGTTAACTTTAATGTAAGTGAATTTAACCTATTACATTGCATATACTACTATTTTAATATTAAAAGCTTTTTAGTTTGTGCGTACATGCTAGTGTAGTTAACTAATATTTTCCGGTAAGTGTTAAACTGCGACCTTATTAACTCGCTAGACCCCTATAAATTTCAATTAACCACCGGATCGAATTGAACCCAATTGTCTACAAATTAACCCTAATTTCCGTCAATTACCCTACGGCTATGAGGTCCTCCTTTATCGACTCCTATTAAAAGTTCTTCCGTTATAAACCCATATAATACCCTATTTTATCCGTACTACTTAATTAAGTCAACATCTTCGATTCCCTGGCAGTCTTTTAGTTTGCTGGCATATCTTTGACTGCCGTTACGTTACCTTGACTTTCCGGGCGGCCTATAAACGTAGCCCTCGATACGTATAGTTAGCCTATTGTTCTCTATAAACCTTCAAGGGTCTTGTTTGGCGATACCTTCGTCATATCGTCATCAGGATTATCTTTTCCGTTAATCTATCAGAACTCTTGAATCTCTCTCACTTCGTAGACTTCACGGTGTTAATACGTCGATCATTGGGTGTTTTACGTTGGTGGTTCCGAGTTTCGAAAGGCATTTAAACAGGCTCCTCGAATCTTTACAAATAACTACCATGAATAAAGAAATCTTTAACTGCCTGGTAATAATATTAATGGTTTCCTATAATGATATATCTATATTAAAGTTTACTATTATACTGCAAACGTCTAAAGTCAACACGCTTTGAATGATCTTTTTATATTTAATCAATGTTTAATTTATTAGGTTACCTATAATTCTAAACTGGTCTTCCTGCCTATTTTTATTAACGAAATTAATTAGCAAGCCTATTTGTAAGGATAAGTCGGTGTTATTTGCAAAGATCTATTCGTAAATATCATCAACTTAACCCTCAACTGGTCGATTAAGACTAATAATTCCTTGGTCTAGATTTATAATTTGTCATTTAATACTTTTATTAAGCCGGTCAAAGTTATTACCTGTTAGATCTTGTATTTACGCCTCGATGAAAATGTCGTCAAAGGCCTCCGGTTAGTATAAGGTGGCAATATAGCTGCCGCTAGTACGCTGTTTTAGATAACATTAGGCCATGATTACGTTAGTCTTGTCAATTATAGCCAAATCAATTTCTTGGTCCTTCTGGCGAAAACTAATACCAGTATTAATATTAAGTATATGGATTAACAATCCGTTAAAGTTAAATGCATTACCATTTATTAGTATCGTTAGCAGAGTATAATTATTAAACTTAAAATCCTTCATCGCCTATTGTTCCGATATTATGAAGTTAACCGTTTCGAAAAAAAAGGGTATTGTTAGTTTACATACCTACTAGTCCTAAGTGCATTTTTATATTTTTAATAAGCATAGGTTGTACATTAATGACTTCATACCCTGCCATAATTTAAAGTACGATGGATTGGTTAGGAACTAGTAAACACATTTTTCAATGAATTCGTATAAAGGTTTAATATATTATACTACAGTTTTTGAAAAGTAGATAAACTGTAATTCCTATATCAATTTTAATGATATGATCCGCCGTAAATCCATTATTGATTGCATGTAGGTTTATGTTATAGTTCAGCTATTAAACGTAAATCTACCTTTAATTTTAGCTGATAACCTTATTACTAGAATAATTACAAAGCGTTAGCTAATCTTCTGAATCATTGGCAACAACATAAGGATCTAGCTTTTGCCTTTATTTTCGTATCCTCAAATGATTTGCCGTAATTTTTCCTACGGCCGCACTATATTCTTACCCTTAACTTTGTAAATTATCTTCGATTTGAAGATCGTAACGACCAGGTTTTAGAGATTAAAATCTGTTTTCGGTACGAATTGTATAACTCTTTAAGTTAGCAAACCATCAATCTCGACTTTGTCACTTTCCTTAAAAGGCCTGCTGAAATTTTTAATGATACCTTATACTCGAAGTTTAGTTCCAAGTCTTCATTATCCACCTCTTTTCTATTTACCTAAACATTATTGTAAACGCGAACCGGTGTATATTCCTTTTCTTTAACGTGCCTTTTTGGGGGTGTCGTTTGCACTAGCGACTTTTCATAGGCTTGTCGATTACGGGTAAAGCAGATTCGTATTAACTCAGTCGTTTAGCTTAAGGGTCTTCATCGTTAATAGCCTTAATATAAGGCTCAACCTGTATGGTTTAAAAAGATATAAAACCGTTAACAGTTTTAAGAACTACTTTAAAGTTAACGATACTTAGAATTTTATATAGACCCTCCTATTTACCCTGCTTCCGTTACACTAAGACTTTACTTTATAATAGCAAAGTAAGTAATTCGGTTATGAAAGGGCTGTTTTTAGTAATAAGGGTATCGCTAAACTGACAGTGTGTTGATTCCTTTCGTAGTTCTTTTAAAGTTTAGTAGTAGGCTTTAGTTCGCTTTTAGGTACTTGCTAATTACGAAGATTTACTCGTCAGCTGTAGGTACGCTTTGAAAACAAGTAACGTTAGCATGAGGCCGTTAAGTCCTATAATATCGTCTAGGTCCTTTACCGATATTTGATGGCGTTTCTCCGGGTTCGTAAAGCTTTTAATTTCTCATATAAGAATATTATACGTCCGGAAAGGCAAGGCATATACGTTTTCGATCTTTTTAAATGCTTTAGGAGGCCTTTACTGGGACCTGTTTATACTAAATATTAATAATTTCAGCATTTTCCTAAAATTTCGCCGCCTCAAAACTGGCACCTGTATCGTAAAAGACGACTTTAGGTAGTCCCGAATAAGTATTAATTTTTAGCATCTATAGTATTCCCCACGTATCATTGGCCACAAGGGATTTTAAAAACAATACTCCGTGAAAAGGAATTGCGGAATTAACTATATGAAAAATAGGTTTATTATTTAAGTAAAATAAATTGATAAAGACCTTGAAATTAAAACCCTTGTCATCTTTTAGTGTAAACTTAATTTTTGTTGGAGGGTTTATGTATATGTTTGACAGTAGTCACAAAGTTTTTTAATTCCTGTTAGGATAAAGTATTTTATATCTTTATGCTATACGGAGTTTAGAACTTTATATAACCTATTAATGTATAGGTAATTAGAACATCGATATAATTAACGTATATCCGGTTTCATTAAGTTTCATATCATTACTTCAAGTCCTTAAAGATAAAGTTATAAATACTCTTGCTTAAAAGTAAAGGGAAACCTTTAACTGTTTTTAAACAGCTTGTTGTCATTGGCGTTATTATTGACGTTGAGAGTCTTCATATCCTCTAAGTAAAAGAGAAAAGGGTAGTAGACTTAAGGGTATGCAACGTAATCGATCTTATAACAGTTTAAACTACCGTTATTTATAGTCACGATAATTATTCGCCTGGTCCGAAGTCAACTTTAGCTTTGCTAATATCGTAACGATTAATTTTAATAGCTATAGTGTTTTCTCTTCGCCGTTCCACGTACTACGAATAGCCTCTTATTAATTACTTTATTTCCCTTTTATTTGATATAATACCTTAAAACGTGTAATTAGCATAACTATTACGAAAGTTAAAGGTGTATAAGGGGATAAGGAATGAATTAAGGTAAAGGTAAGGGTTTTTACCACATATGCGGTATAGGAAGGCGCGGTCGGCTAGTTACTAAGCCGCATCGGAAGTAGTATTTTTATGTCACTTAATCTACTTAAGGGTATTATCGCTGTTAATTGACTTGTTACCCCCAAATTTTACTATTTGATTTAAGTAGTATTATTTAAAAGTGGTAGGGTACTAGGTGTAATACATTGCCTTTTTGTTATTTTGCTCAGTAAAAGAGTACTGAGTTAACTAATAGCCAAACTTATTATATATACAATATCTTTTACCATGATTACGATGGTAGTGTTTGCGGTTAACAAATTCGCTTCAATTTTAGCTATATTAACGCTAACGTGGTTGTTACCTTGAGTTTATAGTTGATAAGTCAGACTATAGGCGTTATAGATACCCGTAGCCGCACTTACGGTTGATGTAATTAACCACCATAAGGTATTTTTTATCTACTTCATGAAAGTTACCAGATTAGGGGTATATACCAAGCGAATTGGGAATACAAGCTATTATAGTTGTGAATGAAAAACGTAACTAGCTAAAAAAGTCTTTGTAGGTAGTATCTAAGCGTTATAGGGCGTATTTAAACTTACTAACACCCGTAACTGCTACCCGTACCTATTTGCGAAGTGTACATTCGTTAATATAAACTTTCCCTATTTCTTTTTAACATAATATTAACTTATCCAACATCTAGTTAGATATATCTATTAGTATTTCTTCCTTTTTTTTTCTTTATTACCATGGTCTACCTCGTAGTGGCTTAGTTTATATTTTATTCGAAGTAGCATTTTATATTATCGTAAACTTCCTAAAATATAGTTTCTTGTGTAATAAAGATTAGGTAGTGATCTCCATCGTACCCTGTAAGGATTCCAGAGAAAAAGTAAGTAAATATTAAAAGAAGGAACCTCTATCTACTTAAAGATATTTAAAAGGGGTATTATCTTCGTTTCGAAGAGGTTATAAGGCTTCCCGTTATACTTTTTTACGTCTTTCTAGATCTTGGTTAAATCCTTTAAAAGTTTGTAGTTAATATTAACCATCTTAACAAGTTTTAGTAGCAAGTCGCAATAATTATCCCAGTCTATATTAGTATTTCCTGGAAGTTTACGCCTTCAAGCCTTTGAAACAAGGTGTTAATGGTAATTTCCAGTCGCTTGGCCTTATGGATAAAGTTCTTTAGTAGGATCTGTAGTGAGATTTCACATATAGGCAAATATTCCGCGGAAAGGCTTTTGGGAAACTTAAAGATAAAAGAGTTAGAGAGTAATATAGGCTAAAATTTTTTGAAGGATTTAATTGTCTTAATTAACTGATTGATGTAAATCGTTAACGTCAATTCCCCTGGTAGCGTTGGTAGTTATTGCTTCACTTACCTTACCGCCGCCAAGGGTGTATTCCGCGTTATCGCGTGAAGATGCTAGGCTTCCAAATAAGTCAACAAGTTCCTCATTGCCAACGTGTAAAGAGACTTAACTTATATAAGGGTATAAGGGTGGTCCCTTAGATTGCATGGAAGGGTATTTGGGTTCTTTAATAGTGTTTCCCTTAGGCCGTGGGTTTTGAAAGTATTTTAGAAGTTATGCCAACTCGAAAAGGGTCTTTAATTACCTGATCGAGCTTTCTTTTGGCACGTAAATCCCTCGACGCTCGAATTCAGCCTTAATTTAAACTTAACAGTCTTTTGAGTTACCTTTCACATATCAATTGTCTAGTAGTCGAAAAACTTACAATACTTATGAAAAACGCGGTTAGGATTTTCACCGCCATTATATTGAAGTATATAATAGCCGACAAAATTGGTTAAATGCTTTTCGGTTTAGTCTTTATCAACTTCGTATACCCAAAGGTCGTAGTTGTAATGTTTAGTAAAGAGGTTTCTAAGGACCTTGGTTGCTTCTTTACTGTTGGGGTCGGTAATAGCTTTAAAGTAAACACTAACGTTATCTTTTTTTGACTTTTTGGCTGGTGTAGAACGTATAGGGAATTTAAGACAAGGGAATTGATGATCTTTAGGCGTAAAGACTTGGTGATTTGGCATAAAGTCGCGTAGGAACTTGGTGATTTGGCATTATATCGCGCGATGTAGCTTTCTTGGCATGACTTGGCGATTATAAATATTTTCGCTCAAAGTAGCGAACTTACCGATCAAATTGAGATAGGGAAAGTGAAAAGAGTAAAATAGGAGTAAAGGTTTGGTATAAAGGGTAAAATCGAAAGTCGTTTATTATTGTAAGTTGTTTGGTGTAGGGACTTAATCGTTTTTCTACAGTAGTAATACAAATAGTAGTACTGGCTTAGTCGTTTTCCAACTTGCCAAACTTTAAGACTTATAACAGTCAATTTCAACGTCTTTAAAAAAGATCCGTAAAGATTTTTTAGAATTTTCGATAGCGATACCGTCGCTACCTTTAGGCTGCCGTAATAACCGCCGCAATTTGTAACGGCTTTTCGTAAGAATCTTTACTTTACCCTAACCGCCGTTATTAACGTAGAGTGTAACCAGAAAGTAACTTTTTCTAACCATAAAGTAACTTTTTCTCACTAAAAAATAACTTTTTCTTCTACTTAGCTTACCTATACTCAACTGAATAATCATTAATCAATATTAGTAGGGCTTTAGAAGTTACAACGTTATCTATTCGATTGGTCGAAGTAATAGTAGTATTACGTGTTTAGATGATAGATGTATTATTCTAGGTTTGACAGACCGCTAGCCAGTCTGCACAGTAATTTGTATAGTCAAATGCTTGGCCTGTGCCCTAGCGTAAAGTGGGCGCATACTGTATTTGCTTTGCAGCCAATACAGTAGGCCTGTACAAAACAATATACTATACTTTCAGTTAGTATAGTCAACTTTACTGTAAGTAAAGTTGACCTACTGCACTGCAAATAATACTATTCTAACACAATTTCTATTTTACCTAGTTTTTTATCCGTTAACGTTTTATATCTTATTCATTTTCATTTATCTATATAGTTAATATTTACAATGGTTTTAACTTAGGTTGTACTATTATTGACGTTTTCAACAGTAAATATTCGTCGCTTTATAAAGTATACCGCGTTTTTATGTTCGAATAACTTACTGATATTCATTTTTTATAGCTCTCTCATGTTATAAACGACATTTCCATTATTCAAGACAAAAAAATGAAAGTCAATTCCTCTTATAATTAGTTAAAAATACCTGTATATTTTATGTCGATGGTCTTTTTATCTCTAATTTTCCTCTTATCTATATTCGTATCTACTATACGTAAAGATAACATACCTACAAAATTGTTTAAAAAAAGGTAAGTCTAAAATTAAATTCATTGAAAAGGATCCAATTGTAAGTTAACCCTTTTTTATAATATATTGAATCAATAAGTTTCCTTATAACTTTGTTCAATTTATACGTTTTATTAAGGTAATAAATTGCGACTTTCGAAAACGATGGCTATATTTCTTCCTCTATTCGTAAATAATACGGTGATTTCCTGTTTTTTAAGCTCGGTTTTAATTTTATATTTTAAATAAGTCAATTAATTCTCTTAGCTTCATGATATCGCCTGAGTTTAGGAAATTCCTGGCGTTTCGATGGTATAAGTTACCATCTTTTCAATTATACGTTTCTGATGTCTTTTCTTTCTAGGCCTGTTATTTCCTACAATTCCCCCATTATCATTGACTATTTCGCCTATTTATCGAAATAAAACTCTTTTCATTAACCTTATATGAATGCTAAATATTTTTGCGCCGGTCCCTTTCAATACCCGCATATGTTATTTCTTAATTTTAACTTAATTAGTCAAAATAATATAATTATATATATTTTGTCCTTCATCTTAAATATTGGCTATAGCTTATAAAATGTCGTGAACTATATTAAGGGTATAACTACAAATTCACTTCATTTACCCGTATTCCATTCACTAACCTTTATTTAAAATGGATTTACCGAGCCTATTGAAAACGGGTTGACGATCGTAACTATATTGACCATATTGTTTAGGTATAGATTAATATATTTCAATTTTTGATATGACGCCTACAAGGTGCTTTTCCCGCCTCGCCCCGCGTTATCCGCCGTCATTGACTTCGACCAATATTCGTCCCTTTTAACGTTACCCGTTATCGTTGTTTTCGTTTAGTACCCTCCCCGTCTTTCATTAATCACCCTTGTCGACATTATTTAATACCCGCTCTACCTTTGCCGCCCGACCCTACCAGACTTTCTTAATATCCAAAATTAGGTATAATGAGGTCTTTAATGTTCATGGCACTGTTATTCGGAAATCCTGGATCTAAATAACGATAATCAATAGTTGAAGATTAATAAATTGTGGTAAAAATCACTCGAAGGTCAGATATTTATTCGAAAAAGCCAGGTAACGTATACACGATATTACATATCGTATTAAATTATAGTAATTACGGATTTTACTTTATCCTTATTAATATTATATTATAAACCAATTGAAAAATTCCGCGTAACATAAAGTATTTAGGAAGTATCCGATGCCATCATCGAAACTCCAGGTTATTATAAACCAGATATCCCCCTATTTTACTTCGAATTTATTTGAGGCCGCCGTATATTTTCAATTTTCCCATAACTTTCATTTCGGCTTATTATACCCCTTTTACTTCATTGAAATATTGTAAATATCGCCTCGCTCCATTTTTGTAGCTAGAATATCCTAAATTTAAATTTTTTTGTATATATCTTTTGTCGTATCATCAATAATGAAAATTAATTTCGGACGAATATCGGATAAAATTTACGAAGGAAAAGTGTTTGTAATTGTACGTTTAATTAAATTTACATAAAATATGAAGTATTTTGTTATAATATCGAGAACAATATTTAACATTATATAGGTAATCGAATTTATTACCTGAACGATTGATTTAAATATTATATATATTAAATTAAACCTAATTGCCTATTTCATACAGTTTCGCCGGACGTTGCCAACGATTCGCCGTTCTTTGTCTTTATTATTAGACATATTATCGTTGCCTAAATTAGTTTCGTACCCTCTTATGAGTATATTAAAAACGTGATGGCTCGTTTTAGTGAACTAGTTGATAATCTTATATCCCCGTTGAATTTTAGAATATGGGACATTTCGTACCTATCAATGAGCCGATTTATACTAAACTCGATAACCGTGAATTCTTAAATGTTTGATATAAATAAATGAAAGAGAAAATTTAATGTTTAATTTTATTACGAATAATCAACAACGATTCATAGTTATTTTGAGGTTTTCAATTTATTCGTTCGATATTGTTATTCGTGTATAAGTAATACGTCATCTATTAATATTATTAAATTCTCACTGTAAATATACGGTTATTTTAAATACTTTGATCCCATGCAAAAAGCAATCGTTATTAATAGATGCCGAAAATCTATAAAACGCTTATTATATATCCTGAAAGCTATTTGTATACGTTTCGACTGGTATAAACTATATAAACCTACCTTGGATAAATTTGAATAAATGGTTTACAAAAAAATAAAAAGCCGTCGTCGATAACGAATACATTGATTGGAAAGTTGATCGAAATAGGAAACTAATAACGATTTGGAATAGGGAAGGGATAAAATATACCTTGTCATAAGGTACAACAAGGCTTCATATCGTTATACTACGTATATATTCGATATAAGCGTTGAATATTCACAATTATCCGTTTTTAATTATAATTCCGTTAAAAAAAATCGACATAAAATGTTTTAGCCTGAATAACGTATAATGAACAAGTCGTAGGTTCATTATAAAAATCTTGTCGTTAATAGTTCTTAAATCGTAAGATATAATCGGTTACAGTAATGTAATGTACCTTACGGGTCGATCTTATACTCCACAATTTGTATCGAGTATTTTACCTTAACCGAAAAGCTTTTAACATCTTCGGTAATCGTTAATAAAAGAACTTCGTATAATAGGTTATTTATCATGTCTTAAATTCATAATTTTGAAAAGGTATTGATCCCGAAAATATGGGTTCTATTCAGCGTTACAGAATTATCATGGTTAATACGAGCCATACCCGCAGCGGTAATATAATCGCCGATGTCGCGATATCCCCCAGGGTTATTATAGTCAACGACGCGGGCACGGGCTGGGTTCGAAATGATTTCTCCAATATTTATATCCCAGGATTTTCCGATTCTTTTTCGAGGTACATATCTTAATAATTTAATACATGAACTTCCGTTTCGACAGATTTATCCATACAACCCACCGTAATTATCGTTTTCACATTATATAGATTCATCATTAACATATTGAATATAATAATAGAAATAGGTTAAAAGATTTCCGCGCGGCGTGCCTTAACTTTAGGCTCATTTCGGAATTTACAGGTTAATAAATTTAAGCGGACGTTGTGTGTCGCGGGACGGTAGCGTGCACAATATTGAAAAAGTAAAAAGAAACTTTAGTTTATCGAGCGTAACGATTCGAAATTAAGTATAGCGGGAAAAAAAATATTAAATTCCCCATAATTCGTCAAAATGTTGAACAGGTTACGAACGTTACCTAATTCCGAAAACCACGCCTTGGAATAAGATATTACTGAGAAAAACTTCTTCTCGTAAATATTGTAATTACTTTTTTCGTTTTTTAATAGTATTAAATAGTGAATTGTTATCTTGAAGATATTATCTTCCTCTATTTATGATAAACACCCTTTTAAAGTTATCTCTTAGTAATATGTCTTAAATACTATTAACTAATTTCAATTTCAATATATTAAAACCTCGGTCATAATAAAGATATTTTTAAACGTTTGGAATATATATTTCTTCTCATTTACCCAAGACGAACGAACTTTCTACTGTGTTAGTCGAACTAAGTAATCAGTCTAATTGAAAAAGTTATCAATAAAGTTCCGATTAAAGTTACCAAAACTTAAAGAACTTCGAACCTTCCAAATAATACGTGAAAATTCTTACCCGCGTATTATCTGGACTTTCTCGGGGTCGGCCTAGATACTTATACTAATTATTACGATAAAACTATAGTATTTTACCTTATTAACTACGTATTTATGCTTTTTAAATTTAGGTCTCACCCGGAATCGAAAATTGTCCTAAATGACGCGAGCTTTCGTTATATAATCCTATGTAGTACCATAAGAAAACATTAAATGTCATTGAAATAAGTTATAATAATATGATTTAAAATATCTGTTATTGAATAATGAATATATTTTGAAAGAGTTTCCGGTGTTTTCGTTAACTTCAAACGAATTAATAATTATTTAAATAAGCCGAAATTTACACCAAGAACGTAAATTTTCCTTATCCAAATATAATCCGGATACGATAAAAACCCGTTCAAGTATTTAACTGTATAATTTAAGTCGACTTCAACAATACGCGTAGGTTTTTCCTAATTAAAAGTAGGGGAAAACGATCATAATTTGTTATCTCGTTTAATACCCGATAATCGATATAAAACCGCTATTTGCCTCTTCACTCCCCTGGATTTCTGAATTAGTGTTACCCACGCCGCGGCGAATAAAAAACTCACGCGAACCAATAACTTATTTATGAACATCGTAACTTAACGTTTGAATTCGAAAAGATAATCCTATAATATCAAATATAGTAATTCTTATGGTTTTTTTTTTTTTTTTTTACAAAAATATATTCTTTTTCGGTTTAATATAAATATAATGGTCGAGTTTTCCTTTATATAAGGTTATGGCCATTAACTTTTCCTCATCGAATAGGTCGCGAGACTTTGTCAATTTGGTTAAAAATCGTAACTAATTCTGCTTTTTTTTACGATAATCGGCGCCGTCGCTTATATGATTCGATTGATTTTATAAAAGCGTATAGTAAAATCAAAATATAATTAATCTCCAGTAGGTTATAATATTCGTTTAAATCATAATACCAAATTAATAAAACCCGATTATATATCGTCTCGTATATTTCCCAGCCTGGGACATATTATTATTATATCTATAATTAATCATTTTAACTGAAGTTTACAAAACAATTACCGTAATCGTTAAATAATACTCATTAGTATAATTCGAAGGTATTGCAAAAACTATATTCTACGTTCATCTAGGAATAATATATATTAACATTGGATTAACATATTTATCAATATTTATACAAAGCTCGGCTGTTAAGGTGATACGCGTATTCACCTATAACTCATAATATCGTACCTAAATTTCAAATATATAATAACTTAATTTATTTTATCCCTAATTATTATATTAAAACCTCGTTTATAATACAATGATAATCACCGCCAAAATCGACTTACGTGTTTCAAAAGTAGGTATTATAAAAAGTATAAAGATAAAGAAATCTTGATTTATACGTATTTTAATTAAATTAGATTTTTTTTTCACTCAATTTCGTAACAACGAAGTTAAGTATACGTAATTTTCAAACGAAATTTTATCTAAAAGCTATTTTTCCCTGTCGCCGTTAATAGAAAACCTTTATCTACCTTTTCGATTAAAATTATATATACTTGTATCGAAGGTAACGCCAGGCGAAGTGGGTAATTACGTTAATAGTAATCTGTCACATTATAGGGAAGGTAACGTTTTATAATTTATCGATCCTAAGATTTTTTCACCATTATCTACATTGTTCTACGTTTTTAGTCCTGAACGTGTACTAAATAGGTTTACTAAAATAACTAGCCGCGTTTACGGCGACCTCTTACTGATAATACCTAAAAAGTATAAATTCATATTAAAATAAAATTTTCATCAGGCAGTTATATCTATTCGTAACTCAATAGTTATCGACTAAAACATCGCTTTAAGTTGGAAAACTTTTACTTGTTAGTTAGCTCGCAGTACTTCGTTAAATCCGCTATATAACCGATACGGTTAACGCTTAACATAATAAATTTACGCGAATACGTAAGGATATGCGAATACATAGGTAATTACATTCTACGGCCAAAAGCTAATTTAATTCGCCCGCTTTAACTGGTTATTTTTCGCATTTAATAGTAAACTATACATATTAGTTTTTCTTAATTATGAATAGTGCTTTTAATTGAACTAAAGCTTTATCTTTATGAGAAAGGTTGTTTAACATAGATTTAACATAATCGAAAACCATATTTATATTGTATATTCCTTTATGTCTGCCGGCGTCGTTTTATATCGTAATAATTTTGGAATAGCAGTGAAATGCAGTACATTCAAGTCAACCTCACTTGCTGTAAAGTTGATTGCACTAACTACAAAATCGGTTGCAGTTGGTTGGACTACACTGCAAGTGCAGTGCAGTAGGTGCCAACTTCAAAGTGAGGCACAAGCTAAAGCGTTATCCATACGAATTGGTGTAAAGACCAGCCAGCGGTCTGCCAAACTTAAAACTTACACATCTCAATGAACAATATCAATGCAGCTCCAGTTACTTCAACCACAGTGATTCGAATCGACTATGTTGCAACGATGAAGGCCTAACAATACTGATCAGTACTTATTAAGTTAAGCACAAATTGACTAAGTAAAATAAAATGCTATTTTCTGGTTATTACACTCTATGCTATGTCTAAGGTAAAGGAAAGATTTTAATGAGGAGTCTTTACTGATACGTCGGTTTTAACGGCAGTAAGTATAAAAGACTTATAAGTTACGTTAGCTTTTATGTCAACTTGAAATTAGTGTTGGTATCGTTACTGAAAACACTAAGAAATATTTATAAATCTTTCTTAAAGACGTCAAGATTAACCATCAAAAGTCTCAAAATTCGGCAAGTTAACAAACAGCTAAGTCAATACCATTACTGTTGCTAATATTACAAATATAATCAAGTCTCTACACCAAAACAACAAACAACCTTTAACCTCTACTACCAATAACGACTTTCGACCCCTTACACCAAATCTTTGCATTTATTTTACTCTTTTTATTTCCTCTAAGCCAATTCAATCGTTAAGTTCGTCGCTCTAAACGAAAACATTAAGAATCGCCAAACCGCGCCGAAAAATCTACGTCGCGCAACTTCACGCCAAGTCATCAAGTTACCAATTTAATACGCATCTTTACGACAAAACACCAAGTCCATACACCAAAGATCACCCAGTCCCTCACCCTACGCGTTTTAAACGTCCTTTATAGGCCAAACCATCAAAATAGACCCAAGTTAGACATATATGGAAAAGGTTAAAGCCCTCGGATTAGTATTTACCAAGTACTATAACCACGACCTTTAGGAACAAAATGTTAACGAAGATTGAACCTCAAAGTACTTGAGCGACTTTATCAGCTATTTTATCTTAAAACATATCAATGACGAAAACCCTAACGACGTGTTTCTTAAAGTCCGTAAATTGTTTAGGGACTAAATAATTAATATATAAAAGGTAACCTAAAAGACCGTCAAATCCGAACTAAAAGCTAAACTTAAACACCGAAGGATTTACGTTCTAAACGGAAACGTGATTAGGCAGGCAAAAATTCTTTTCGAGTTAGCCTAACTTAAAAAACGCCTACAAGATACACAGCCTAAAGGAAAAGACTTTAAGGAACTTTAACGGCCATACATACGTTCTAAGGGGCCTCCTCTTCACTCTCAGCTAAGTTAAGCCTCCTTACACACAGGCGATAAACCCGTTAACCTACTCGGCAACCTAAAACCCCTACGTGACAACGTGGATTACGCACTTAGCGGAGATAAGGCACGTAAAGCAACGGCCTCCCACGCACCCATAGGTATTGATATTGGCGCTTTACATCAATTAATTAAGTAGGAACCTCGAAGGACCCCTTAACACCAAAAGGATTATCGCCAAGTTCCTCGAGATAGAAACACTCAAGCTCACTTTCCGCAAGCTTCTCAACACGTACAGTTTTAGCAGCCAAATCAAGGAAGGGCCGGCTTTACGCAAAAGCCTACTATAGGTACGACTACTAGCTTTTTCTCTCCAAACTTAACCAAAGGTAACTATCTGGCCCACCAATACCAACAACCTGAGCCTTTTACCTAGTCAAAAGAGATAAAAGGTCCCTACAACTAGTACATCACCTTTTCCCCTCGACGAATTCTTATAGTGGATACGGACTATACGATAATTACTACGTTTGTTAAGATTTGAGGAGGAAAGAAAAAGTATAACAGTAAGTTGTATAATCTCTACGCCTTTAAGTTACGCCTATTTTTCAACATATGCCGCTAGATAAAGGTTAAATTTCCAGGTTTTCATTCGCAATTTCCCAGTAGTCCTACTGGCTAAATCGAAGATTACTACTTTCAATACCTGACGAATTATTCTTTGTTCCGGGAAATTTATAATAGCCTTAAAGGCCATTTCGAATACGATGTCAATTTTACCCAATATCACACCGATTATAACATCATCAAGTGGTCCTACATGCTAAATTAAACAAAATAGTCGGAAAACAAAATAGACCTTTTTAATCAGATGCTTAACAGGTTAATGCTTTTCTAAAAAGCAATGGGAAACGTAGAAGCTGGCGAACACACCCTACGCTAACAGGTCCGGTAAGCAATTAAGGGCCATAAAGAATTCGAATACACCCTCCAATACTCTAATACCACCTGAGAAGGGTTCTTTATCTAACTGCATTCCTCGTTAGCGACCGTAACTACTCGAGTTTATGACTCTACTGGTATATACCCCTAAGCTCCGGAATTTAATAACGAATAATAAAACAGTCATCCCAATTGTTACTAAATTAATCGATGGTATGGAAGGCTCGTCCAATACAATTAACGAAAGATCCAGACCTTTACTTACGGAGGAGGGTATTCCTTATCCTCAAAATCTTCAAGCCAGCCAAGCAAGTTTATACCAAACAACAAAATATATTAGATTTACGTAAAAAATGGCTGCTGGTAAACACGTTACACTGCTGCCAAACGTGAAGCAAAACAGGTAATGAATTGCACGTAATTTCCCTCTATCTCTAACTAAGACTACATCGGGCAAGTCACACATTTTAAAAAAAGTGAAAACAAAGAGGAGTAAAACAAGCTAAAAGCTATCTACCAACACGAAGATACCGGCACTGGCCTGGAAGCAACGCAATAACTAGCTAATCACGCCTTTTTATACCTTCCTACAGGTAAAAACCCCTACCACCGACATAAAAATAAAGACTTTGACCCTATACACCTCTTTACCATTCGAAACCGATACGCGAAACAAGACTTTCAAGGGATCATGCCGGATATAGGAGCGACACGGTACTTAATAGGAGACTATTCGCAATACATTACATTGCGAAAGGATACTAATATTGTTACGAAACTTAACCACACTGATGCTAGTAAGGCCAAGGTTAGCTTTAGCCCTGGAAAAGAGCTATATTCAATAGTATTGACGATAATAAAGACTGTTGTCTGCCCTATTATTTTCCACATCTTAAAATCCCCTACCTCCTTCCTTCTTTGTCTAGAATACATAAAAACCTAAGCGTTAATGTTAATTTTTAAACTGACGAACTAATACAGTTTAAAGCCGGCAAGAGGTTTCCACTCAGCCTCAAATGGGGGAATCTCCGTTTTCATGTCTAAGGGCTAGAGGCAGTGGTTTTGAACCTGATAGAGTAGTAACTTCATCAATTACATCTGCAAACACGTCCTCATTAAAGTTCATTAGGGTATTAGCAAGGTCGAGAGGGAATACTCCCTTTTAAGACGAGTCTATGGTATTCTCACACTGGAAATCGGAATCTTCACAAGTCAAGAAGCATGGCTTCAAATGGCGGTAAAAGGTCTTAATAATACTATTGGCCCCAATAGACTTATATCAACTTTTCTGGTATTTAAGGCCTATTCACGTATAACATCTAAGTCGCCACCCTCGTCAAGTACTCAGAAACGTGCTATAACATACAGCAAAACATTAAAACAGCTAAGAAAGAAATCTGCACACCTCCAAATCAATGATACCCTTAATACTAAGAACGGACCATTAATAATAGACGTATTATCACTTCCCCTTTAAAGTAAAGTCCT
Source organism: Anisogramma anomala (assembly GCA_038502455.1). NCBI lineage: Eukaryota > Fungi > Ascomycota > Sordariomycetes > Diaporthales > Gnomoniaceae > Anisogramma > Anisogramma anomala. The sequence goes on along the minus strand of JASMMZ010000005.1, from coordinate 21,538,904 downwards.
TATGTAACGAAAGCCAGGCAAATGGAATACGCCGTATAAGATCTTAAATATCATTAATTTAAACGTGGTGATTAAAACTACTAACGGCCCCGTAACTTTTCGAACCACATAAATCAAGACGTACCGAGGACCTTAAGTGTCCCTTAAGTTTACTAAAGATCCTAACGTCGATAACCTCCGAGTCAAACGAATCAACTAACACAACCCTCTGAAGCCAATTATTAATAAGTCAATGGAATGTCGGCGGTATAGATGACTACCTAAGAGGGGGATATACACTAAATAAAATAACAGCGATAAGGATTACAATCCCAGAAAAGTGTATATAACAGCGTAGATATTTTAAAAGGATAAGTCCAATAAATAACTGAACTTTAAGCTACGTACCAAAGACATTATCAATACACCAGGCAAATCCTTTAAGGGAAGTAACCAAATAGAAATTAACGGACTCCTATTATAGGGGGTTATACAATTTATACCATTAACATAATTTAAAGGGAAAAACGTTACTTTTTTTCAATCTAGAATGTTTTACGAGGTTCATGGAAAAACTATGGATCGGCCGTACGAAAAATCACAGCTAATGGTTTAAAGATACATTAATGAAGGTAAAAACTAGATCTTTATATAATCGCTTACAATCCAAAATATCAGCTAAAGTTTAACCGTCGCGATTGCTACCAGTTTGAATACTAGTATAAAAGATTAGTTTATACTTAATAGCCGGGATATAACACAAGTGTATACGTAGTTTACCACCGATTTTCAACGGATTGTACTACTAAAGTTACCAAAAAAATGAAGGGAAAAGTTTCCGGCCAATATGATGATACTTTGTATTAAGCGCTTATACGGATTAGCCGATGCAGGCGTCCACACATTTCTAATGTACCAGGTGTACTTTAAAAATAGGCTTAACAAAAAGATTTTTACCTTCAACCCGTACATATTAATTAAAAAAGGCAAAGACTTTGGCATCGTAGGTATACAAACAGACTATACGCTTATTCTCGGCGATATTAGGTTCTTAGCAGCGAAATAACGTATTATCAAAAATTTAGGCCTTGAAAAGTGTAAACCTTCGAAACGTAAGCAGAAGGTATATAACTTAACTTTAATAAATCGTTACTCCTTATCCATAGTATTAAGGCTAAAAAAGGTATTTATATTAGCTTATGCTAAAAGAGGCAAGTTATAAGCCTAACGATTATAAACAAGACCGATGAGGCAGAATTACAATAATATTTGGAGCAAAAGGCCCGTATAACTTACATCGCTACGTTATATCAACCAAAAATATCTTATAACCTTTTTATTACAACATGGGTATAAAACCTATAATAGGAAGACTTTGAAAAATTGAAGAAACGGATGGAATGAAAAATAAACTATGTAAAGAAATAAATTAATATAATTCTTGAAAATTAAACGAAAATGAAGCTAATAATCTTTACGCAGGGGTCATTTGCCAATAATACCAACTTTACGTCGTTCATTAGCTTTCTAATAATGTTTGTTAATAAGGATAAGGTTAAAGGGAAATATACAATCACCTGAAACCTTAAATACTAGATATTTGTTAAGTTTATTAGCCTCTGAAATTTACGACATAGTAACATGCTTGCATATGGATATTATAATTAACGGCATATTAAAGATTATTACCAAATAACTGGAATTACCACTGATAACCATAGTAATATATACTAACTTCCGAAGCCTTTACGAATGCTTATCAAAACTAGGTACGACTATTGAAAAACGTCTAATGATAAACGTAATAACTTTAAAAAAGGTATACGAAGCCCGAGAAATTGATGAATTCCGGTGGATTAACAGCAAAGATAACCTTACGAGTACTATAACCAAGGTTATCCCTAATAACACCCTAAAAAGGTTTGTGGATAGCAATACGTTAACTATACGAATTAAGGGATACGTAGATCACCCGGCACATAACATAAAATAATAAGGTTGCCCTGGAAAATTGTAAAACCGCTAGGGAAATGGTAACAATAGTGGTAATAACAGTAGTTTAACCTACTGGCAAAAGGAACGCAAGTGTTGGCGTACCTAATTTGCGTAGGTTTGTGGAAAAATATCTGTGTACTGGATTTGAGAAACGGAGGCCTCGGAGTAGTGAAGTAAAAGGGCTAGGAAGAGCCGTAATTGATGTCAATTTCAGTACAAATTAATCGGAATTGAAAGGAGCCTGGCTTGTTGTTGGCTTACGGACTAAAAAGGGATTTCAGAGGTTGCCACTAATTGATAACAGGCTACGCTGGCGTATAGGTATAAAACAAAAAGCCTCTAGTCTTGGAATGACAGTCAAATACAATACAGTCAAGTCAACTTTACTTGCAGTAAAGTTGATTGTACTAACTGCAAAATTGGCTAAAGTTTGTGGGATTGCACTGCAAGTACAGTACAGTAGGTGCTCACTTCAAAGTGAGATACAAGCCAAATTATTTGGCCATACGAATTAGTGTGCAGATCGGCTAACGGTTTTCCAAACTTGGAACTTACACATCTCAATGAAAAATATGAATGCAGCACCAGTTACATCGACCTCAGTGATTCGAATCGACTACGTTGCAACAATAAAGGCCTACCAACAAATAACTTATTTTGCCATCGGCGTATAATACCCTTATACGTAAATCAACGTATACTGACTTTTTCCGATTTATATTTTATTCACCTTTAGTATATATTAGGTCTATTCAACGCGTCGCCGCCTATGTGAAAGCAAATTCGTAGAATTAATATTAATCATATCGTTTTTTTTTTACCATTAAACGTTGGGAAACTAATCGAGTTATTGTTAAATCCACCCCGAATTATTAAATTTTATTTACTATCCAGGCTAGGTTTAATATAAGGTTAAAAACGAAAGTCGATTAATTAAGTTATTATATTTACTCTTCAGTAAACGCGATATATCCTACAATATTCTCTACGCGAAATATATCGGCTTAAGTCTGCTCTAAAAGGATAGAAGATATATTTACAAAGGTAGAGGACAAGTCATTCGCCAACGGGCTATCCTTCGCGATAACGTTAAAGTATAACACAAAATTATTAATATCTATTATCGATTCGTTTATCGTGAATAATATTCCTGTGGAAAAATAATAAAAATACATTAACGATATATTATAGGGTAACCAACGATAGTATTTTAAGTAGCTACTCAATAAAGGTTACTATTAAAATGAAGGCGGAAAATTAAAAGAGCTTATAGTAGTCCTTTGTATAAAGTTTATAGGTGTGGTTGGTACACCGCGCGTTACGTGCTCTCATACATACTACATACAAACCGCGCGCGAACCGAGCCCTAACTTGGCCCAGGCCAGGTACTTTATATCCCGTTGCGTACATAGTCACGTAACCTATAGACTCACTTGCCAATAGCCTGAGTCCATAAAAGTAGGCGATTAAGTGAGAATTCAGTATTCGCGTTAATCTCAGTATTTGTAAACGAAGAATTTATATTTCTCGTAGGATTTATCCGGGGTTGTATCCTTAATTTTTTAAATTATCCTCGACTTTAAGATTGTTTTATCTTTTCCTTTGAATTGTATTAATCGTAACAGTTGAATCACGCCGTAGGTAAGAAGACAGTCGATCTATATTCGGTTATTTTCCTTTAATAGCTTTCCCGGCGTATTAATAATGCTTTTAAAATGTGATTTAAAAACTAGTCCTCTTTTAAACTTCGTTTTCTTCAATACTTAATTTGTAATATATAATTATCGATGCTTATGATTCTTATTTCCTTCTCTCTCTATACTACACATTTTCTTGTCAGCGATCATCTACATCTTGGTTGTTTCATTAGTTTATTAACGATTGGAGTAAGTGTTTTATATTGTTTCAATTTCTTATATTGAGCATTTTGAGTTCAAATATCTTCATATTCCAAATATAATTTATTACACGTATTATATGTAATACGGGAAACTATAGGATTGTTAGCGGTCTTTATTACTACTATGAAGTTTTTAATAATTGGAAATTTATAGGTATCATCGCATCTACCTAAGTCTTTCCAAATAATGACTTTATTTTTTGTGAACAAAAATAATACTTTCGTTTATAAAGTTCCGTTTTTAGTGTAAAAGAATTTTTCAATCTGGCGTGTTACGGATTTTTTTTATCTTGTTCAAGACTGTTCCATATTCATCAGTTCTTTTTGTATCTGTAGGGTCTAAATACTTATTCACGTGAAAATCTAAGTAGAAGAGTATTCGTTAGATTGTTATTATAGTAATAAAAGATGATTATAAAAGAAGTATTTCAGAGAGGGCACGTTAGGGATGGGAGGTTATATATCTCCCATCTGAGCAGTGTCCCTTTTGCCGTACGCTCTGGAATACTTATTCCAGACAACTCCATGCATGATACACTTTGCGTCTTGCAAGAGTGAAGCCTGTAGTGTGACACGTTATCGTACACTCTGCAGGCGTGCACTCTGCGATACAGTGCACTGCCACTAGGCCTATAAATACTATCTATAATGGTATATAGTAATATCCTCATTTTGATTTATTTGGTAATAAAGATAATCCATTCGTTATACTTTGATATACGTTGAAAACCAAAAATATTAGTATTAAGCTATTAGAGCAAACAATATCATTACGTTCATATAATATTATTTCAGTCTTAGATTTAAACTCATAGAACTGATGATTTCTTCCATCATAATATTGTTAGTTCTACATAAAAGTGTATATACCCTTTCGACCTAACGAACACTCTTAAAAAACTTTAACAAACACTTATTTACACTAAATTCCTATCGACTAAACATCAGATTATATCTTTGGCATGAAAAAAAAAATTATTAGAATCGTGAACTGCTATATTTATGGGTATCAAATATATGTTAATCCATAAAACAAACAAGATTGCGCATATTTTAATCTCTGTACAGTTGTTTTTAAAAGCGTAAACGTAACTAAAAGGCTAGACTAAAACATCATCATAAATTAAATATTGATTGTTGAAATAAAGTAGAGTACGATAATAAAAACCTCAAAGTTCAAGGCTTAATCTCTTTTCAACGTGAACTGAAACTTAAAATGTGTTTGAGAATACGTTTCGAAATATTAACAGAGGTTTGAAATCCCTTTTAATACTAATAAGTTTAAATTATCTTAACCTGATACCTTATATATTTGATATAGCTTTTACGTTGAAAATTAATTAATCCTTCCGTGTAATTAATGAAGTTTAAATTTCGCTAGGTTTGGTACCGCTGTTTTCACTTTTAAAAAATGAAAATACAAATATTCTCATTTTTAGCTAAGTCGCAACTGTCACAGACTCAGGCTGATAGCCATTGATTCTATGGGTTACGTGGCTATGCGCGTTATAGATAATACATATACAGCGTATGAAACGCACACGATGCGCGCTCTATGCGGGTGCAGTGCTGGCGCTATACGGATGAGGTTCGTGAAGGTCACGTAAAGAAATAAATAATGTTCTACACACTTATACTATATATTAAAACCCATGAAATATTCTTAGTTCCCCTTGTTTCATTTATTCATGATGTTATGTGATAATGACTTGGGTCTTTATTCTAATTTCAACATAATATTCAATTCAAATTCATTTACATTTTTTAACGAAGATATTCATTTACAACGGACTAATTAAAAGCAAATGCTAATTATTTCTTGTTACATGTCGAAGATTTTGGGGAAAATAAACCGAGGGATAATATCCAATCTTTTTCTCCAATACAAACTTCTTCAATCTCTTAAAGGATAATTTAAGCCGTACTGTTGGTAGGCTATAAACGTTGCAACGTTGTCGATTCGATTGGTCGAAGTAACAGTAGTATTGCAGTAGTTAGATGGTGAATGTATTGTTTTAGGTTTGGCAGACCGCTAGCCGGTCTACACTGTATTTTGTATGGCCAAGTGCTTGGCCCGTGCCCTAGAGTGAAGTGCAATGTACTGCACTCAACTTACACCCAATGCGGTAAGTCTGTACAAAGCAATACATTTAATTTGAAATTCAGTACAGTCAACTTTTACTGTAAGTAAAAGTTGACCTATTGCACTACGTGTAATACTATTCTAACACTGGCGGCTTTTTAGTTTGTACGCGTACACCAGTATGGCTAACCAATCTTTTCCGCTTACCACTAGATTGCCTCCTCGTCAATAAGCCAGACCCTTGTCAATTCCAGTTGACTTCCATATTAAATTACACCCATTTGCATGCAAATTGAACCCATTTGACCTCAATTTAGCCGTTGCTTCGAGGTCCGAGTTTATCAACTCCTACAAAAAGTTCTTTCGCCCCAGCCTTTCGCAATTTTAATTGTGTTACTTAAACAGGTCGCTATTATCAATCACCAGTCATCCAATCTATCAGCACATCCTTATCCGCCGTTACGTAATCTAGGCTTTCCGGGCGGTTTATCCACATAGCCCTTAATACATATAGTGAGCTTGTTGCTATTTACAAATCTTTCTAAAGCTTTATTTAATGTGGCCTTTATCATGGCATTTGCAAGATTATATTTGCCATCAATACATCGGAATTCCTTAATATCCCTCCCTTCGTAGGATTTCCGAAGTGCCATTACGTCGATTATCAGGCGTTTTTCGCTAGTAGTTCCGAGCTTTAACAGGCACTCGAAAAACCTCCTCGAATCGGTATAAATCACTACCGGGATGAAAAGAATCTTTAACTACCTGGTAATAGTATTGATGGTTTCCCATAACGCTAAGCCTACGTTAAATCTTACTATTATACCGTAAACCTACAAAGTTAACATGTTTCGTATAATCCTTTTATACTTAACGAAATTCTAGTAAATTAAATTGCCGACAATATTAAACTAGTCTTACCGCCTATCTTCGTTGATGAAGGTTATCAAAAAGTCGATCTATAAAGATAAGTCGGTTTTATTTATGAAAGACCCGTTCATAAAAATCATTGAATTAGTCTTTAAAAGGTTAATTAATACTATATTAATTCTACGGTCCATATTCCGCATTTACCTCTCCAACCTCTTATTTAGTCTATTGAAGTTTATATCCGTTGGTATTTGTACTTATGTCGCAATGTATAAATTGTATAAGGCGTTTAGTTAATATAAAGTGATAATATAACTACCTCATATACGTTATTCAAACTATCGTTAATCTTTGGCCTTATTAATCTTATCGATTATAATAATAACAACATTTTAACCCTTTTGGCGAAAGCTTGGACCGGTATTAACATTAAGTATACGGATTAAAGATTCATTAAAGTTAATTTAGTTAATTTCTGTTAACTTCATTACCGGCTTATAATTTCAGGACTTTGAATTTTCGATCGTTTGTTATTTTAATACTATAAAGCTAGCCATTCCGACGAAAAAGGTATTGTTAATTTGTATACCCACTATACCGAAGTCTTTCTTTTATGTTACCAATTAATACGGATCGTATATTGAAGACTTTATCGTTAACCGGTATTTAAAGTGCGACTAATGGGTTAAAAACCAGTAAACGCCTATTTCAACTAATTTATATAGTGATTTAACACACCGTATTACCGTTTCTAATAGGTAAATAGTACGGAGTTCCTATAACAATTCCAATAGTATAATCTGTTATAAATCCGTTATTAACTATATATAGGCTTACGTAATATTGTAGCCTTTAAATTTAAACTTATTCTTAGTTTTAACTAATAAACTTGTTGCTAGGGTAATAACTAAACGTTAACTAATCTTTTAAATCGTTAACAACTATGTAAGGATTCTGTTCTTGCCTTTATCGCCGTATCATCAATCGATTAATCGTAACTTCTTATACGTCTGCCCAGTAATCTTACTTTTAACCTCGTAAATAATCATCGACTTGAAAATCGTAACGTTTAGGTTTTAGATGTTAAAGTTAGTTTTCGGCACAAATTATACCACACCTCGAATCAATAATCCGTCGATATTGACCTAATCGTTTTCCTTAAAAAGTTTGCCGAACATTTTAATAATCCCTTATACCCTGAGTTTTACTATTAAGTTTTCGTTATCCTTCTTTTCCTACTTACTCAAGTAGTATTATAAATACGGCCCGATATGTATTTCTACTCTTCAACGTTTTTTTCTTTCTTTAGAGGTCGTCCGCATTGGTGGCGTTTTATCAGCTTGTTAACAATGGGTAAAGATGGGTCGTATTGGTTCGGTCGCTTTATTTGGGTAGCTTAAAGGTTTCTATCTTTAATACCCTTGATATAGCGATTGACCTAGGTGATTCAGAAATATATAGGGCCGTTAATAATTTCAACAACTACTTTAAATTTTATAATATTTAATATTTTATACGGCCACTTTTATTTACCCAGCTTTTTCCACACGCGGCCTTTAATTTACCGTGGCAAAGTAAATATATAGATTATTATTGATCTGTTTTTAGTGTTAAAGGCATTATTAACTTAACGGAGTGTTGATTTCCTTCACAATTCCCTCAAAGCCTTATTGTAAATCGTAATACGTTTTTAAATACTTGCCGATAACGAATATTTACTCCTTAAACGTAGGTACGCACCAAAAACTAACAACATTAATATTAGGCCGTTAAAGCCTATAGTATCGTTTAGGCCCTTTACTGCTATTTTTAAACGTACCTCCGGATCCGTAAAACTCCTAATTTTCAACATACGGATACTATACATTCGGCGAATTAGTGCGTGTTCCTTTTTAACCTGTCCAATATTTTAGTGGGCTTTCACAAGTACCTGTTTATACTAAATACCTATTATCTCAACATTTTCCTAAAATTCCGCCGTGACAAAGTTGGTATTAATATCGTAGAAGACGACGTTAAGTAAACCTAAATATGTATTAATTCATAACATCTTTAAAGTTTCCCACGTATCCTTTGCCGAAAACGACTTTAAAAACTTAACCCTGTAAAAGAAAGTTATTAAGTTAACGACGTGAAAAATAGATTTATTATACAAGTAAAACACATTAATAAAGATTTCGCAGTTATAGTTCTTTTCTTCTTTTAATGTAAACTTAAATTTCTCGGGGGCTTAGGCATACGTTTAACAGTGATAATAAAGCCTTTCGATAAATTTTCAGGAAAAGTATTCCACATCGTTATAGTCTATAGACTTCAAGACTTTATATAACATATTAAGAGTTAGGTGATTATAACTCCGATATAATGAACGTATCTTCGGCTCCGGCAGGTTTAATACCACTAATTTCGAGCCTTAAAAATAAAACCATAAATACCCCTACTTAAAATCAAATGAAACCCTTTAGCCGTTTTTAACCAGCTCGTTTACATTAACGTCCATATTAACACCGAGGGTCTTTATATCCTCAAAGCAAAGTAGGAAAGAGGTAGGAAACTTAAGGATATGAAACTTAATCACTCCTATAACAGTTTAAATTACCGTTATTCCTAGTAACGATAGTTATTCGCCTGGGTTAAAGCCAACTTTAACATTATCGATATCGTAACAATTAATCTCAATCGCTGTAATATTCTCCTTCCGCAGTACCACATACTACAAATAGCCTCCTATTAAGTAACTTACTGCCCCAGTATCTAGCATAATACCTTAAAACGTGTAATACGTGAAACGATCGCAAAGATTAAAGATATATAAGGGGTTAGAGGCATAATCAGATCAAAGGTAAAGGTTCTCCCACTTAAACGGTATAAAAAGACATAGTCGGCTAGTTATTAAGCTACCATACTAGAAGCAGTAGCTTCGTGCCATTTAATCTACTTAAAGTCGTTAACGACTTTAATTAATTTATCGTCTTTAGAATTTACAACCTGGTTCAAGTAATCTTATTCCCGAAGAAATCGGGTACTAAACGTAATACGTTACTTTCCTGTTATTACGTTCGGTGGGGGGGTAACGAGTCGACTAACAACCGACCTTATTATAAATCTAACATCTTTTTCCATTATCACGACTATAATGCTTACGGTTAATGGGGGTTCGCCTAAATATTATTAACGCCAGCGTAGGTACTATCCCTAGTCTAGTGTCTAGGTTGATAATCCTGACCTAAGGAGTTATTAGCGCTCATACTTACGGTCGACGTAATGAACTACTACAAAGTCTTCCTTGTTTATGTTGAGGAAGTTACCGGCTTAGTAATATATACCGAACAAGTTTGGTGTACGTATTATCACAGTGGTAAGTGAGAAACGAAACTAGTTAAAAAAGCCTTTACAGGTGGCATTTAGGTGTTGTAAGGCGTATTCGAACTTACTAACGCTCGTAACAGCTTCCCGTACCTGTTCGCGAAGTGTAGCTTTATTAACGTAGGCTTTCCTCATTGCCTTTTAACATATAATTATCTGGTTAAGCATTTAATTAAAAACATCTATTGGTAATTCTTCCTTTTTCTTCTTTGTTATTATCGTATTTTACCGCGTGGTGGCCTGATTTATATAGTATTACGCAAGGTAGACTTTTCATTCGAAGTAACCCTTTATACCATCGTAAATTTCGCGGAACGTAATAGCGTTCGTAAAGAAAGTTAAATAGTAGTCTTTGACGAAACCTGTAAGGATTCCGGGAAATTGTGAGTGAAAACCAAAAGGTAATACCTCCATCCACTTATAAATATTTAGAAAAGGCATCATCTTAGTATCGAAAAGATTATAGGGCTTTCCGTCATATGTTTTTATATTATCCCAGATTTTGGCGAAGTCTATGATCAATTTTTAATTAATATTAACTCTCTTGACAAGTTTTAAAAGGAGGTTGTAATAGTTATAGTAGGCTTAAATAGTGTTTCTTGGTAGTTTAAACCTTAAAGTTTTCGAAGTACGGTGTCAAGGGTAATTTCCAGTCGTCTAGCTCGATAGGTAAAATCCTGTGGTAGGACCTGTGGTCGGCTTTCATACGTAGGCAAGTCTAAAGAAGGAGGATTTTTAAAGTGCTTAGCGATTTTAGTATTGAGGGTCGATAGGGCTTTGTAGGTTTTGAAAATCCTGACGATTTTGTTTAATTGACTGGTGTAAAGAGCTAACGTCAATATCTCTGACCTCGTTGACAGCCTTTGCTTCGCGTATTTTTCCACCGCTAAGGGCGTATTCCGTACTATTACATAAGGGTACTAAGCTGCCAAATAGGTTGACAGCTTCCTTATTATAAGCACATAAAGAGTCTTAATTTAGCTAAGGTTAAAAGGGAGGTCCCTTATATCGTTTGTAAGGGCGTTAAGGTTTTTAGACGTCTTTTCCTTTCAATCGTAGGTTTTAGGGGTATTCTTTAAACTGGGTTAAGTCGGAGAAGACTTGGGTTAACGTCGTAGTGCCTTATATCTAAACGAATATTCCTCACCTTTCCAATTAAAACTTAAACCTTAACTTAACCCCTTTTTAAACTGTTTTTCACATATCTATTATTTAGTCCTTAAAGAAGTTACATTATACATAAAAAGTATGGTCGGGGTTGTAGTTAATGCTGTACTTAATGATAAAGCATCCGACGAAGTTAGTAAAGTGTTTTTCGGTTAATTTTTAGTTATCATCTAACGCTCAGATGTCTTTATCATAAAACTTGGTAAAGGTATATTCGAGGGTTTTCATTGCTTCTTTTCAGTCGAGGTCGGTAATGGCTTTAAATCAAGCGCTAGCAGTAAATATTTTTGTATTTCGGCCTGTGTAAGGCTTGGTAGGCATATAAGGTGATATACTTAGTGATTTTTAGGCTTAAGAGCTTGATTTTTTGGCGTAAAGTCGCGTGGAAACTTGGTAACTTAGCGAGAGGTTGCGTAATGTAGCTTTATTAGCGCGACTTGGTGTTTTCGCTCAAAACAACGAAATTAACGATTGAAATAGCGTAGGGAGTAAAAAGAATAAGTATAGACAGAGGTTTGGTGTAAATGGTAAGGTTGGAGGTCGTTGTTGGTGGTAAAGGTTAGAGGTTGTAAGTTGCTTGGCGTAGGAATTTAGTCGTTTTTCTTACAATAGTAACACCTGCAATAGTATTGACTTAGCCGTTTTCTAACTGGCCGGATCTTGAGACTTTTGACAGTCAATCTCAAAGTTTTTCTTTAAAAAGATTACTAAAGATTTATTGGTATTTTCAAGTAGCGATACCTTCACCTACTTTTAAATTGCTGTTGGAAACTAATGCAACTTAAAACGTCTCTTTTATTTTCCTGCCGTTGGGGACTAACGTAGTACTAATAGAGTTCCTTCTCAAGAATCCTTCCTCTACACCATTCGCCGGTATTAACCTAAAAAGTAATCGAAAAGTAGCCTTTTCTTTTACTTAAATTATATGTGCTTAACCTAATAGGCAAGCAATCAATAATTAGTGTTGGTAGGCCTTTGATGATATAACGTTATTGATTAGATTAGTCGAAATAACAGTAATATTATAGTATTTAGATGGTAAATGTATTATTCTAGGTTTAGCAGGCCGCTAGCCGGTCTACACTGTATTTCGTATGGCCAAATGCTTGGTCCGTGCCCTAGAGTGAAGTGCAGCGTACTGCACTCAACTTACACCCAATGCCGTAAGTCCGCACAAAGCAATACACTCAACTTGCAGTTCAGTACAGTCAACTGTTACTATAAGTAAAAGTTGACCTACTACACTGCGTGTAATACTATTCCAACACGTACTTTTTTATTTTTACCAAGTTATCGCTTATGAAGTCTTCATATAAAAATAAATACAACAACCTTCTCATATATTTTAATCAAGACCTACCATCGATTTGATGGTTGAATAGTTTTTCTGATCTGATTTTTTCTAAATCATTACGAAAGTTTGACAATGAGAAAACTACCTAACGATTCCTGAAACCATTTTTTCCATACGTAAAAACGGACGAAAACATCATAATTCACCCTAATTTGACGTTATTGATCTCATTGAAATTACAATGGGTAAAACTATCGAGTTTATACTAATAAATTTCAAAATAACAATCCAATAACGGAAAAACAAGTTTCTTTATATATGGGTTTTTTATTTTAACAGTGAACCAAATGATTATCATATATTACTCAGCTTTAAAAATGCAGTATTATGCAATATATTTTGGATTCTTCATTGTATTCCAAAGATGTCTAGCAACTAATATGATAACACTCAATCATTGATTACATTTTAAAAATTACAAAACTTCGAAAACTTACCAAGGGTATTTTCTATTGAATTTGAAATATTAATGATATAAGCTGCGATATTGTCTTCATCCTTATTGATTAATCATAACTTCACTCATTTCTGTCATTCATTACATATTCAAAAGAAATTTATTACGACCAGGGTTCATTCTATCAATTATATAGAAACCTTAATTAAATACCATACATTAGCTGACAAATCAATTTTTTAAAAATTTCCAAACGAAGTTATAAACGTTATTCATAGATAATCATCTTGTCTCTACAATCAAATACTATTACCATTATAACAAACGTCTATTTAATTATTATTTTCTTTTCTCTGGTGTCAAGCCGATCGTAATCAATAATAATAACAAGTTCGCTATACCTGCAACCACCGCCAACAGTTTATTTTATATTCCTGAAATGAAAATTAATATATTCTTTCGAATTGAGAATTGAAGGAACAAATATAAGCTAAAAAGGCCATAAAACTTTGTCTAATTTATAAGTCATATAAACAGTTGAAAAAATGATTCAATCTATTCCCAGCATCCTAACCAATATATATTTACGCAGCCCCAATCGAAAAAGTAAAGTTAGACTTTTCAATGACAGAATAAAGCTGATTCATAAACGCAATCTCACTTAGACGTTATGTAACACAAGTTATATAATTATGAAATCGCAGAAGGAAGACTTTGATTTAATTGACAAAATATAAACGAAGACTTAGTCTTAATCTATGTGTTTTAAAAAAAACGATTTTTGGATACCTCATTCGATTTTTATTATCACCATTATTATGTTGTAAATAAAGGTTTTGCACAATATTGAAGTACAAATGATTTCGAATATTGGAACGTGATAAGTCACGAATATTCATAAGATCGATAAAATATATATATTCTTCATTTCACAAAATTGTTTCTAAATTTTAATCAATATTTAATTTCTATATAATCTTATGAAATATCCCAAATAGCTTAACATACAATTTTTCGTATATAGCGGATACTTTATCGATTATTTGCTTTAAATACGGTAGTATATAACCTTACGGCTTAAAGTAATGTGGGTTCACCAATTAACCTAGTATTCATACGCTTTATGTTGAAAGAAAATAACAAAATTATGGGTTTGATTTTATAGAATTCGTAAGCCGAACGCATCGTATAGATCAAAGAATATAAAACTATTCGTAACGATATTCTTCTATTAATATTTCCAAAATAATTACAATACTATAATCTACGATGCTATATTTGTGAATGAGGGAGAACATTGGTCCCATTTTCCGATCGAATTCCTAAAATTCAGTGATTTGTTACATAAAAAAAACGTGGGATCTATACCAATATTAAGGTAAGTTTAACTAACATATTCATATAAAATGGAATAAAAGTAACGTGTTTCAGGGTATACCTTCAATATCGTTATACTCGATATAATGTAATTAATTCCTGAAATTTCGACGTTGAATTACATAATTAATGAATAAAGGATAGGTAGGAATGACTTTATCATCGGGTACGGCACCAAAACTTTTTGTTTCGATGCTGCTGAGGGTTTATAGGTTTTATGTAAACTACCGAACCTTGAATAAAATTACCGAATAGGAACGTTTTAGTTTACTTATAATAAAGAATATTTCACATGCGTAATTTTAATTGAAAAAGTTATTGAAATTGAGTATTCGAGAGAATCTTCATTGTATTTTAATTGTATCCAGAAAAAAAAATTAAAAAGTTGCAAAATATATTTATATTTATTAGAATAACTTTTTATACCCATCGAATCAACCTGAGTGCTAACGATATTCTAATACTACTTCAATAATTAATAACTAATAATTTCAAAAATTCATTGGAATATATTCAAACAATCTTTTCAATTGTTTTTGAATCCAAAAAATATCATATAACGAAAATTCGCGAATGCTAATAAAGCCTTTAAGGGGTCAACTTCAACTAAAATCAAATTCAATTAGTCTTTACAATGACAAAACTTCAGTATTTGAACTTTATCGTTACAGCAGAGGTATGCATGCACGCCGACCCCCGAGAAATCCGAGCTATTCGCTACTAAATGTCTCTCTATGAAATACTTAAGGAACAAATATGTTAAAGTTTTTTTTAAGTTTCTACCGGAACTTTTTTTAAATTTTATTGAATTATACAATTGACTTATTTGATTTACGAAATGACGAACTCGGTGTACCTGAATTAATACGAAGGAATACGCCTTTAGGAAACTGAAAATTACTTTGATTATCACTTCGACTCCCTTATATTAAAACCCCAATTGGTTAACAATTTTAAATATGGAATATTGAACAAAAGGGGTAAAGCGTTATCTTTCGCAAAAAAATAAAAACGGGACGTCAAATCAGGGTATTTGGGAATTAATACTTTGATCAAATACAAAACGAAACTATATAATTTATATTGAAACTTTCTTCGTATCATTGATTTATCTGATAACGTAGTTATCAGAATTTCGTAAAGTCTATACGAACTTTATGATTTCAAAAGGCAAGAAAATATTAAAATGATATTTTTTACCTAGCTTAATTTCGAAACTCCAGGCTAATTAAGTCGTAATACTATCGTTTTTCAGTTATTACCATGGTTATCCATACCACACTTAAAACAATAATTGAATATTTTAACCTACAGCTAGCAAAAGAAACTCGAAAGCAAGAAATGACATATATGAGTATTTCAACCTACCTTTGAAATTATAGAAATATCTAAACTATAGATTTATATATCTCAAAAACATATATTTCTGTAAGACATACGGATTAATTCGTAGAAATCGAATCACAGCTGTCAGGTTAAGATGAGTTCAATTCGACAACCTCTTTAAAAGATGACGGGTATTGGTAATTACAGTCGCGCGATGGGTAC
This sequence comes from Anisogramma anomala, assembly GCA_038502455.1. NCBI lineage: Eukaryota > Fungi > Ascomycota > Sordariomycetes > Diaporthales > Gnomoniaceae > Anisogramma > Anisogramma anomala. The sequence goes on along the minus strand of JASMMZ010000005.1, from coordinate 21,522,868 downwards.
AATTCGTATCCAACTCGTTAGCCTTGCTAATATTACACTGTTACTTAATTTTAGAACCAGGTATTCTTGCGAAACTTGAAAACTATGGTACCATAAGTGACCTTTTATATATTACCCAATTAGTTATAGTTACGAAAGAGGAACGGTGGTTTCGTGTTAGAACTAGCAATATATTATTAATTATTTATTGTAACATCGACCAAAAAAAAAATACTATAATACCACAACTCTTATACTTACCGACTGAAAACCTGCTAAAAACGAAAATCTTACAATAAATCTAAATATGATCTATATTAAAATATCCGGATAGCATATTTAACTCGAAATTTTCAACGGAACTATTGTCTGAAAAAAGGTGATCATCGTTAACTTCTAACGTCTCCATAAGATATATACGTAATAGAATAATACAAATGCTTATCATACGGTATATTAACATCTTCTTTAATCTTTTCTCATACCAAATTATTATAAGTTTTATATTTTGATCAAATGAATGATTACTTCATCTTTTCCATCATTGTACGGCATGAATTTCTATTATCATCAATTGAGTCAATAAATTCACTTTCTTCAGAATAAGGTAATTTAGAACCGTTGAGACTAATTTAATATATAATGCAATTTCTATGAATTTTCTAGTGTTTGTTGAGAACAATCGCAGGTTTGGTTGAGTAAATATATTTTGAACGACCTCTTTTTTTTAATAGTTGCTGAATTGCTTACTTCGTTGGTATATTAACCAGAAATAAATAAAGTTACGGAATAGGTAAATTGAGAAACTTCAAAACATTTACATCTTATTGTAGTTATTTTGTGATTCAATCAAGCCTTCAAACTTTCGTCTTATTGATTTGTACTTGTTAACGATAAATATATTTTATCGTGATAAATCAGTTAACGGATTCAAAATATTACCAAACCCATAGGTTGACAAAAATAAAATAAAAAATTAAAGTTATCCATTGAAACCTATTAAGATGTTTTCAAATTATTGGGATAGGTGTAAAACATAAACTTTAATGTCAATGACCTAGGTTTATTAATTAATAAATCAAAATATAAATCGACGTCAATATCTTATGAAAAGTTATCGAATTAGGAATTCAATTTTGTTTATTTCATATAATAATGAAACGAATCCTCTCATTGAAAATCTTGATTAGTTTAACAACTAATACCGAATTATAAACGTTTTGAACCCAATACATATCGGGGTCTACATTTTGAAGAAATATTTCAAATTTTATATAAACTTGGTAAATCGCATTATTACGGACTTTTTTCCCTCGAAAATATTATCCGATATTCGTTTGAACCCGGTTCTTATTACCGATAAATTGGGTAAAGAGGTGTGTGAATATTTCCAAATTTAAAATATCTTACAGTATTGATATTATCACATATCTCTATAGTTAGTAAGTTGCCACGCTACAAGTTACACCTTGGCAAAGTACACGGTAACGTGCCACTCTACAAGGTGCATTCCTGCAGAGTGTATGATAGCGTGCTACTGCCGAGAACAGCCATTGGCAGAGTGCACGATAGAGTATCACTGCCCAGAAGAGATATTGGAAGAGTGCATAGTAGAGTACAACTGCCTGGGTGACAGGTTATAAGCTCCCACCTGGGGCGTGCACTCTCTGGATGCCTTTTCTCCCTTTGATCTATCTTCAGTATACACTACCAGTCTTTATAATTACTCTTCTACTTTTTAAGTTCACGTGAATAGGCAGACACCTTACCAATACTAATATTTTACAGATATATAAGCTAAAATTGAGCAGGTGAGCGTACGCTTCATTTCAATCAAATGAAAAAATTAGAATAAACCTAAAAAGTGATTACATATAAATTACCCATATATTACAGAATTAAATAAATTCGTGTGGGAATACATAAACGAAAGGATCTAGAATAACTTGAAGTTACTACTTAAATGCTACATATGGTTAGATAAACCAAAACCTGCTATAATGTCTTCCTACCTCAATTAATTTATTGTCAATGATTAGGGAACATTCCTTATTATATATCGCGGTTTACATTAACTTTTACACCAAATAAGATTGGGTTTGCAATATTTGGTTAACTCTGATTAAAATCTAACTACAAAATAATTTTTACATTGGTAATTTTATAAATAATATCATTCCCATCGTCTTTGGTGGAGCGGAACCCTTAATGGCATTACAATCGTAAATATTTCGCGCCTAGAATGCTAAACGAAACTAATATGCTAAAAACCGCCGAAACTTGGGCGCATTTCTAAGCAGGCAACTAGGAAACATAATACATTAGTTTATCCTTACGTAATACGTGGAATATTAATTTATTCCTCATCATATTCTATATTTGCCTGATTTACATGATTTTATTATGGTTTATAAAGTAGAATAAAAATTATGTTCAATGAGTTATAACGATGTTTTTAACACCAAACATTATATTGGATAAACCATAACGAATATTAGTGAATAAAAACAAAATCTATATAATAACACTGTTTCAATAACTATCATCATTTTGGAAACGAAAGTTCAGGGGTTAGGGTGTGAATTTATCATTTATGAAGGCTCAATTTCATATTATAGTAGTATTACAACCAATAAAAATCGATATCGAATGTTGGAAAAAAAAAGGTATTTAAAACAAACGGGGAGAAAACGTATACTTTAGGACGTTATCGTATAAACGGCCGCAATAATCGACACGCCTTACGCGTAAGCGATATCGTGTAAACAGAAGGAGTCATTTCCAAAATCGTGAAAGGCGAACATAAAAGCGTGGCGACAATTAGGAAAGTTTTCGATTTTTTCCCAACCATAGCTACAACATAGCCATCACTCTAAATTAAGGCGATAGATTAGCGTAATAAGGCATGAAAACCCCGAAATATAACGAAGAAATACGTTTTATAAAAGTATTGAATGGAGGTAGATAAAGATTCATTACTTATTATAAATCCATTTTTTAATATCAATAAGGTGGGGGCCTAGTAACTTAAAGTATAACCTCTGGCAAACGCGACAACCCTGTGAAAAATAAATCCGCGCGCACTTTAATTGGAAGCCGAAATAAAAACATCGTTTGATATAAGGTATATTAACTTTGTATATGTATACGAAAGGTTTCTTCGTCTTATAATTGTTTTCGTTAAAAAGAATAAGTTATTCATAATATAAATATATTATACGTATTCTATTAATCACAAAATGTTCATCAATAATACAACGTCTATTTTACGTAACCAATCATTAATTCCACTAATGGTATTTCTGGTAAATTATCTAATATTCAACCCATTGAATAAATTCAATACATTATATTTGATAAAAATGAAGTTGTTGTTGAAAATGGGGCGGATTATGAAAGAAAGAATTACGATAACGATAGGGAAGGATTGATGATAGTGAAGAATATAAAAACATATAAGGGTATCTTTTTGTATTGAAAACTGTAAATAAAGTAATTGAATGAAAAAAGGTACGGAAATGATTAAAATATCATATTATATAATTAGTATTCGACCTGAACCCGGATCGTTCTTGATTAGGAAACGATAGGTTTTCGCTACGAATAAGGTACATCTTATAAAATTATGTTATAATCTGTTAAGTTTATAGGTTACGTAGCTATGAATATAACAAACGGTATATATAAAACGTATGAATAGCATACGAGATGCGCTTGGTGCGAACGTAATCCTGGCGCGATGCTAATGAGGTTCGCAAAGAGCACATGGCGAAGCACGTAACATTATACTCACTTATTCTATAGGCTGAAACCCATTATATATTTCTCTAGTCTACAATAGTACCTCAATTGAGAACACCATTTGGTACCTACTTAGATATCTATCTTGAGCCGGACTCCAACATAAATATTTAGCTGTTAGTTTTAACTGGTTTTTCAGTTTAAACTTTGACTTTACCCTTGATTTTTCTTATATCCTGTAGGTGAATAAAAAACAGATGAGGGGGTTAGACAAACAGGGGAATAATAGATCCGATGACTATAGTTACAATCGTAATACTTGATGAAAAGAATTCTTTACCAAATCTAAATCATCTTGGGTTTTACCAGCGTCCATAAAATCAATATCATCAATGGTATTAATATTCTTTTGTGATTCGGCATATGAAAAATAACTTCTTATTAAGTATCACATTGCTTTAATATTCAGTATAATTCCTTCAAAAGATTGTCTTGCGTAACTATTACAAATTAGAGATAGATTCTTACGTCTGATGTCATTATCGTTACAATAATGATCGGGGATTTCACTTATCAAACGATATAAGAAGGAGTTATTATCTTGTTACTGTAATTCTTTGAGATTTGCAACGATATCTTTATGTCAGCGGATAGTTTAGTACGCTTTTTCGTTAACACCTTAAACTTCAATGTGTTCAATGTTTGTAACACGCTTAATATATTCCTAATGACAAGTATAGAAGTATTTGACGTAATATTAAACCTGTTTTGATTAAATTGTAATGATAGTTTTACGTTCGGACCAAGAGCTTTGCCTGCAACAATCAAGGATAATCATTGTATTTTAATAGCGAATATTACAGGGTTAATTCAAGCTTCGCTTAAACTATCGTTTTTAATCGAGTTTCTTTTTGGGCTTTCAATTTACGGCTTTTTATTATTCTATATGTTCGATTGTATGATATATACGATTGATGTAATAAATAAATATGAGATTGTAATGTTCTTCTACTAGGTAATATTGTGATTTTGAAGGAGTATATCGGTTGAACCTAATATATGCGTCATTGTAGTAATATGTAAAGATTTAAATTATTACCAAAGTATTCATAAATTGTATTACATTGTTATAAAGCATATTGGAACTTATTATGATACGTAATAACCTAGGGAAATTAATTGCGTTTTTTTTTCAGCATCCATATTCTTTAAAGCTCATTGGTAAAGCTTTGGTCCATCAAGAATCATAACTGAAAAATTCGTCCTTATTTTAAATTTACTTCAATTCAATATATACGTTTCTTGAATGATATTCTAGTTACTATGATATTAGGTAAGTTCATTTTCGTGTTGAAAAAAACGTTTAAAATTGTCTTAAATTCTGAAAAACGGTATAAAATTGGTTCAATGTCAAAGGTAATGATCTTTGTGTTGATGGTTTAGCATAAGGGAGAAAAAAAAGAATAGAAACCATGCCGTTCAACCATTTTTTTGTGATATATATTAGAAAATAAACGCAACATAATGTTATAAAGATTGTATAACTTATCGATGAACTTTGCTTTCTATTTTGAAATTTTCACGAGAATGGTGATTATTATGTAATCTGTATTTATTGGAATCGTATGGTTCGTTAAAATTTATATTTTGGGAGCAGGAGTGTTGGTAAATAGTATAATTTCTTTCAATGAAATTCAACGGAAAAAAGCTAATAGTTGTACCAATTGCAGGTTTTCGTATAAAACCGCTCTGTTTTCGATAATCATATTGATTTAGTGTTAATAATCTTGTTAAAAACGAAAATATGAAAGGGTTATCAAGATATTCCTTGATATATTTGTTAGGGTTTTTACTAGTGTTAAGAATTGTTTTATATGTGTACTAGGTCCTTTAATTTATATTTTTCGAAATTCAAGTGGAATTCTATTGGTAGGTCTTTCTCGTTGTCACGTAGTTGATTCGAATCACTGTGGTCGAAGTAACTGGTGTTGCGTTGATATTGTTGATTGATGTGTGTAAGTTCTAAGTTTGGCAGACCGCTAGCCGGTCTGCACACTAATTTGTATGGCCAAACGCTTTGGCCTGTACCCTACTTTAAAGTGGGCACCTACTGCACTACACTTGAAGTATAGTCTCACAAACTACAGTCAATTTGCAGTACGTATAATCAACTTTACTGCAAGTAAAGTTAACTTGACTGTACTATATTTGATTGCTATTTCAATACTAGCGGCTTTTTGTTTTTTGCCTATACGTCAGCGTGGTTTGTCATCAATTGGTGGTAACCTTTGAAATCCCTCCTTAGTCCACAAGCCAGACCCCTGTTCATTCCGATTAATCTGTATTGGAATCAACTTTAATTATGGCCCTTTTTGGCCCTTTTGCATCATTCTTCCAAGACCTCCGTTCCTCAAATCCCGTGTATAGATCTTTTGCCACAAACTTGTGTAAATCAAGTACGCCACCACTTTCGTACCTTTTACCAGTATTTTAAACTACTGCTATCGCTACTATTGCTACTATTGCCCTGTCGGCCTTCCAATTTACTACGGAAACCCTATTTCTTTACGTTACGTGCCGGGCGATTTACATATCCCTTAATTCGTATAGTTAGCGTATTGCTATTTATAAACCTTTTTAGGACGTCGTTAAGGGTAGTTTTAATTATAGTATTGGTAGATTCTTTGCCGTTAATTCACCGGAATTTATAGATTTCTTGGGCTTTGTATGCCTCTTTCATTTCTATTAAGTTTGTTATTATGCTTTTTTCATTGGTCAGACTCAGTTTTGATAGGTATTGGTAAAGGCTCCGGAAATCGATATAAATTACCACAGGTATTGGTAGTAGTTCCCACCATTTAGTAATCATCCTTAATATACCGTTAGTTACCATACCTATATTTAAGCTTACCGTTATGCAACACACTTCCGACGCTAATACACTCTGGGTTACGCATTTAAATTTAATAAATATTTGATATATGAGGTTTCCGGTAATTGTAAATTACCCTTTCAACCTATCCTCGTTAACGAATATTATCAGGAAGCCTATTTATGATATAATATCAGTATTAATGGCAAATAATTTACTCGTAAAATTTATTAACTTCGCCTTCGTTAGATTTTAAAAAACTATATTAATTATTTTTTCACATGGTTTATTTACTACTAAGTCCGCTTATTTAACTTGTTAAAGTCTTCGTTTTATAAGTTTTATACCTATATTATAATGGAGAGATCGTACGATATTTTCATTATAGTCTGATCTACGATGGTAAGCTAAGTAGGTGCCAAATGGAGTTTAGTATTAAAGTACGGTGGAAGACTAGAAGAGGCTACCGTAGCCTACCGTGCAGGACCTATGGGTGTGGCCAGTACCCGGCAAGTGCCTAGCCCGTTACGTGCCCTTACACGTGCCGTACACGGACCTTGCCTGGTCCACACCCGGCCAGTACCCAGCTAGTACCAAGCTAGTACCTAGCCCATTACGTGCCCTTACACGTACCATACATGAACCGTGCCCGGTCTGCACCCGGACTAAGCCCGGACCAGATACCATTTATCCTGTTACGTATATATTTACATGACTGATAAACTTAATATCTCATAACCTCAGTTTATAACATACCCCCCTTCTTACTAGATGTTACACGGGTTACGGCATCCCGCTTGTTAAATTCGGAGCGCGGGATTTAGTTACCTAGTACGCGGGCTGGGTACGAGCCGGTAATACGGCGTCTAACGCGCCGTATAACGCATCAACGGATCCGACCCCAAGCCGCCGACGCCGCTTAACGCGCCCCTGGGCCTGGCATATAATGTATTTTTCTTACCGCCGGTACCATGTAACGTACCCTTTAACGCGTCGTATAATGTATCCTTTTTGCCGTCTATACTGTATAACGCGCCGTATAATATCGCTCTTCTACCTTTAATATCGTGTAACGTGCCCCGTATAATACTTAGCCCTTGCCGAATCCGGTTTACCAGTCTTTATAAATAGGGACGCCCCCATAGCCCCTAAAACTTCCTCCTTTTTCCTTATACAACGCCGCCCTTCTTTACCATCTACCTTTTTTTGTAATAATTTTACTTTCTCCTTTATATTTTAGCTATTAATTTCCGCTGATATCCCTTTATTATTTCCTTTACCTCGTATTTATAGCTTACTTATATAATTGTCATAATTTAAATAACGTCACCGCTAATGCTCCCAATAAAGATAATAAGCCGTTTCGTAAGGTATACTACCTTATTACATACGAATACTTTATCGTTAACTACCTTTTATAACCGTTTCGCGTTATAAGAAATTTCCATCTTTTGAGTAATCGTGAAAATAAAAGCGAGTTTTTTCCTTTATAAATTCAAAACATCTATATATCATATATCGACCTCGTTTTCACTTCCGGCGTTCTTATTAATTATATCCTAATTTATAAGTCGTAATGCTATTGTACGTATCGAAAGGTTTATAATGAAGTTAATTCAAAAATTAATTTTACGGGAAACTTAACCGTGATTAAACACCTTTTCGTGATATATTTAAAAAAATAAGTTTATTTACGGCTTACCTGGTTTACGCGTTCTTTTACATTAATTGGTTTTTATAACCGAAAACAGTGGTTAAATTTTGTCCTTTATACGTACGCGTAAAAGAGATTTCCTGGATTATCGAGATATTTTGACCCCCGTCTTTTTTAAATTAGTTAATTTATTTACCCGGTTTCATGATGTTACTTAGGTATAACAAGTTTTTACCGTGCCAGTCATACAAGCTGTCGCCTTTTTAGTTATATGTCTCTATTGCCCCTTTTTTCCGGGTCCTTCCTCTCCTAAAATTTCTTCGTTATCTTTTACGATATCGTTTCTTTATAAAGATAAAATTCCTTTAACCGACCGTACTTTAAAGCGTAACTTTTTCATCCCAGTGTTTTTATTTACCATCGTATACCTTTTCGTAATTTTAACATAGGTACTTAAAATAATATAACCATTTAAACTATATCTTTTATATTTTATATTAATTACGTTTTATTAAATGTAATGAGCGATATCCAAGGCCTAATTATATAAGCCCCGATTTAACCCGTATTTTATTTATTAACTTTAGTTGGAAACGAATTAATCAGACTGATCGTAAGCGGGCGTAAAATTGTATTGGAGCTGATCGCGTCATCCAGGCCTAAACTATTATATTATGGTTTTTAGTAACCCGCCTAAAAGGTCGTTTTCCTTGCCTTACCCTTTACCCTACTTTTCATTAGCCGTTATCGTTGGCCTTTTTTAACTTCCGTTTTTTTAACGTTATCCGTTATCGTCAGCCTCTTTTAACGCCTGTCTCTTTTCGCGTTATCCGTTATCGGTCTCCTCCAACGCCCGACCTTCCTCGCGTTATCCGCTATTTTCAATGTCATTCTGCGCCTGTCCCTCCTTTTATCAATTCCATTTGCCGATACCTACCAACGCCCGTTACATCTTTTATTATCCTTTTTCTTTAACTTCATCTAATATATGAAGCTAGTTATAATAGGACTTTTAATGTTAATAGCGTTCATATTCGTTAAATCCTAATAAATATAATAATAACAAATAGGTGAAATTTTACCAAATCGTAATAAAAATCGCTTTACAGTCGGATACGTATTCTAAGAATTCGGGTAGTATTTTCCCGACTTTATTTATTATATGATAACCTCTTTAAGAAAAAATTTCCCCTTCTTTTATATTTCATATATTATTCCGAAGGTATAGGCGACTTGTTCAATATATATCGCTTCATATAGATTTGATACCGATGTCAAAATACCGGGTCATTATAAACCTAAATATTTTTTTTCATTTCGTTTGAAATTTCAATAACATAACGGTATATTAGAAATTTGGAAAAAATATTCACTTTAGTTTATTATGACCCGTTTACTTAACTAATATAAAATGAACCCCCATCTGCCCCGTTTTTACCGCGAAAAAAATACAACTTTAAATTCCTTGTATATACTCTCCTTTATATTATCAAAAAATAGAATTAGTTTTAAATAAATATTGGATAAAACCTGCGGGGAAAAAAGGGTTCGAAATCGTTTATTTAATTAAGTTTACGTAAAAGATAAAGTGTTTTCTAGGAATATCGATGACCCGGTATTAATTGTAAAGTTAGATAAGCTTTTTATTTGCAGGGTTGATTTCAATGTTGCGAAAGTTTAGTTAAATTTAATTACTCATCTTATATTATTTCGCCGAACGTTTTTTACGATTTGTCGCCGTTTTCATTCATTATGAAATATAAATTATCGTCGCCTAAGCTAACTCCGCGCCTTTACGTAAATCAGTAAAAAATATAATAATTTATCCTGTCGTATTAATTAACGACTTCGTATCCCTGTTTACCTTCGGAATGAGTAATATTCCATACCTATTTATTAAATTGTTTACGTTGAACGCAGTGACTGTCGACTTTCGGTTATTTAACGTAAATTGATAAACTGGTAAATATAAAACCTAATTATAATACAAAAAAGCGATGACAATACGTAAGTATTTTTAAACTTATTTATTTATTCATTTAATACTGTTATCTATTTTTTGGTAATACGCCGTAAATCAATGTTATTCGACTTTTATTAAGGAATATAAAATTATTTGAAAAACATTTATTTAATAAGAATCTCTATTACTAATAGTAAAGGAGGAAAATCTATAAAATCGGTAATATATATTCCAAAAGCGTTTTATATATATATTTCGATAGTTATAAATTACGAAGCCTTAAGTAAAACGGATTTAAAAAGACGATTCTTAATGCCTAATAAGTATCAGGGGCCGCCTTTAATAATTATCAGGTCGATTATAAAGTCAACCGATATATATATTTAACGTAGGTTTAAAATGGGAAGAAGTTAAAGGAGGCTTTATTATAAGGTACAACAAGGCTTCGTTTCTTTATATTACGTATATATTCGATATATGTATCGAATATTAACGATTATCTCCTTCTAATAATAATCCTGTTAAAAAACAAGAAATAAAATGTTTTTATTTAAATATCCTATAAAAGGCGAATCGTTGGATCATTGTAAGGTTTTCGTTGTTAATAGTTTTTAATTCGGTAGCTATAAATAATCACGATAACATAATACATTTAGTGGGTAAATTTCGTAATCCTTAATTTATACTTATTATTCCACTTTAGGTTAAACACGCCTAACTCCTTTGGAAACCGCTAATAAGCGAATATTATATAACAGGTCATTCGTTGCTTTTTAATTTTATAATTCTGTTAACGTACCCATGCTGAAAATAAGGCAACTATTCGGTATTAGCGATATTAACGGGCTTAACGATGGCCGGGTTCGTAACGGTACCGCTGGTTTCGTTATACTAAAATCCTTCGGCACTATCTTCGATAACGATCCGAGCGCGGGCTGGGCTCAAGGCGGTCCCGTCTTCGGAGACCCTTCGAAAACCTTTAACCTACCTTTAAAATACATATCGTCGCGATCCAATAACCCAACTTTCGTCTTAACAAAATCATTTTCGTAAATGGTATAATTACATTTCTTATTTATTAGTCGTACGAAGTAGTAAATCATTAGCTTTAAAATATTATCTTTATACCGTTATGATAAGTACCCTTTTAATGCCGTTTCTGAGTAATCGGTTTCTTTCACCTTTAACCTATTGAAATCCTAATGTTCTAGAATCGGAGCTTTGATAAAGGCATTTTTAAGGTTTGAAATACATATTTCTTCCGCTTCATTTAAGCCAAACAAATTTCTTACGTTTTTAGTCGAAATAAATAATCCGTTAATTCAGAAAAATTACTAATAAGATCAAGATCAAAGTTAACAAAACTTAAAAAATTTAAACTTTACGGATAGTACGTGTTAACTCCTACTCGCGGATTACCCTGACTTTTTCGAAGTTAGCACAAATACCTACTTTAACCGTAATGATAAAACTCGGTTAATTTACCTTTTTAACCACGAAATTATATTTTTTAAAATTTTAATTTAGCTCTATATAACAAAACCATCCTAAAAATACGCGAATATTCGTTATATAATTCTATTAAATACCGGGGGAAAAACTCAAAAGGTCGTCCAGGTACATTATAAAAGAATTCAGTTAAAATATCACATATTATATAAATAATATACCGTTAAAACGTCTCCGACGTTCCCACCAGCCTAAACGAGATAATAGATTATTTAAATAACCAGAATCTCGTACGAAAAGTCGTTAATTTCTTTTACCCTGGTATAACCCGAATACGGTAAACGGCCGTTCGAATATCTAATTTTTTTAATTATATTGACTTCGATAACGTACAAAAGGTTTTTTTATTTCAAGGAAAAGAGAAACGGTTTTACTTGGTATTTTTATTTAGTATTTGTTAATTAATACAAAACCGTTATCCCCCCTCCCCCAGTTTGTAAATAAATAATACCGGCGTTATAGCCGATGAAAAAAATTCTTAAATTTGGTTTTTATTCATTATTTTCGTAACTTATCGTCGGAACTTAAAATTAAATTTCGTAATATCTAGTATAACAGTCTTCAAGGTCGTTTTAGTCAAGATTTATTGTTATTTAATTTAATATCAATGTTATAATCGAATTTCTTCCTATATAAAGGTAGGGTTATAACCTTATCTTTGTCGAATAAGTTGCGGAATTCAATCAATTTTAGTAGGAAACGTAACTAATTCTTTTCTTTTTTAACCTTAATCGTTGTTGTCGTTTATAAAATCCGCGTTATTTCATAAAGGTTTATAGGAAAAGGTAACCGGAATTAATCCCCCGTAAATTATACCTTGCGGTATAAACGTTTTATTAAATTGATAAAACCTAAATTTACTACGTTTTTTATATCCTACTATTTAAATCGTATTATTACCGCTTTAATAATAAAGCTTCTTTAACCTTGAATTACCAAACAACTATTGCCAACGTTTAAAATAAATTATTAATATCGTATCCAAAATATTTTTAAAATTATATCTCGTTTTATTTCGGGAATAATATATACTAATATTGGGTTCAAAAATTTATTAATATTCATACTACACGTAGTTATTCAGGTAATACGTGTATTTTACTATAACCTTAATATCGTGTCGAAATTTCGAAAATGTAATAACCTAATTTGCTTTATCATTAACCGTTATACTAAAACCTCATTTATGATATAATGATAATTATATCCAAAAACTACTTACGTGTTTAAGAAATGAATATTATTAAAAATTATAAGAATGAGGAATTGATTTTCGTTTATACGTATTTCGATTAAATTAAAAAAAATCACTCGATTTTATAACTATGCTATTAAGGTTATATAATCTTCAAACGAAACTGTATTTAAAAGTTAGGTTTTCCCCATCACTGTTAATAAAGAACCTTCCTTTACTTTTTCGACTTAAACCGTATACACTTACATAAAAGTTAATTCCGGGGGAAATTCATAACTACGTTAATAATAATCCGAAAAGCTATAATATAGGTAACGCTCCGTAACGAATTCGGTTTAACGTTTTTTTACCATCGCTCACGTTACTTTACGTCCTTAATCCTAAACGCGTATCGAACTAATTTATTAGGATAACTAACCGTAATATCGAAAAAACTAACCACGATTATCACGACCCCTTAATAAAGCTATTTAAAAGGCGTAAACCCCCGTTATAACTATATTACCATCCGGTCGTCAGGTTTATATGGGTTCCATTAATTAATAACAAAAACGTCGTTTTAAGTTTAAAAATTTCAACTTATCGGCGAGTTCGCGGTACTTCTCCAAAGCTACAATATAATCCACCCGGTTCACACCTACCATAATGAATTTGTTGCGAATACGTAACAATACACGAAAACATAAGTGGTTATACTGTACGGCCGAAAACTAATTTAAGTCTCCCGCTTAAGTTTGAAGTGTCTCGAACCTAATAGCGAATAATTCCTATAAATCTTTATCGTTTATAATTAAACCCGTTAATTCGATCAATTCGTTATCCATACAATAAAGGTCGTTAAAAGTAACTTCGATATGATCGAAGAACTAGTTTATATTATATATGTTTTCGTATCCACCGGTTTCGTGATACGTCGTAACCGGTTGCTTTACCGTTGCCGTATAATATCCCTATACGTAGAATAAAGTATCTCGACTTTTTTTAATACATATCTTATCCGCTGTGAGTATAAATTCGATCGTTGAATACGTCTCCACCTACGTAAAAATAAATCCGTCGAATTACGATTAGTTATATCGTTTTGGCTTACCTTAAGATAATTGGAAACTAATTCAAATCGCGGCTAATTCGGCTTCAAATTGTTAAATTTTTACCATGACTTGGACGAAATTAAACGTAAGGTTAATACTTGAATTCGATTTACCCGGTTAATATAATTACTTAATAACCCATATAATATAACTTACGATATTTTATAAACGAAAAATATCGACTTTAGTTAGCCTCCCAAGGGTAAAAAGTATATTCATAAAGGTGAATGACTAGGTATTTTCCGACGGCCTATCTTCCTCGATAAAGTTCAAGTATAACGTAAAGTTATGAACTTTTATTACTAATTCGTTCATTATAAATAATATTCCGTCGCAAGAACAAGAAGAAAACTTTATAATATATTATAATCCGACCTATGATAGTAAACCAGGTAGGTACTAAATAAAATATACTATTAAGATACGGTAAAAAATTTAAAAGGGTTATTATGCCCTATGGTACAAAATTTATAAGTATAGCTAATACCCGGCCAGTACCTAGCCCGTTACCTGCCCTTACACGTACCGTACACGAACTGTACCCGGTTCGCATCCGGCTAATACCTAGTTAGTGCCTAGCCAGTGCCCAGCCCATTACGTGCCCTCACACATGCCATATACAAACCGTGCCCAGTCCGTACCCGGACTAGGCCCGGACCGAGTACTGCCTATCCCGTTACATGAACAGTAACATAACCTATAAACTCAATGGCTAATGACCTGAGTCCATAACAGTTTTCGGTTAATACAACTTGACGATATAAGTTATACGGGCCCTTTACTCAAGGTATTTTTATGATCTTGCCTCGTCGGTCTTGTCGATAATCTTTAAGCTTATAGCTTACCCCTTGTGAACTAAGCTAATATAAATTCCCTTTTTAGCCTTAATATCATAGATATAGAGTAACTCTTTATTAAAGTTAAATTGTATACCCTCAGCTAACGTTTAGATTATTTTATACTTTTAAAGGCCTGACTTCTTGATAATACGCTATTTCGCCGCCACAAACTCATCGTTGCCGAGGAAATCGGTATTGTTTATTTATATACCTATAATACCAAATTCTCTACTTTTTGTAATTAACAGGTACGGTTTTAAAGTTTTTATACCGAGTTTATTTTTAAAGTACATCTGTTACATTAGAAACTAGGAGACGCCTTCCTCAGCTAATTTGTATAAACGTTTGATATAAAGTATCACCTTACCAGCCGAAAACTTATTCCTTAATTTTTTTTATCAACTCCAATAGTATAATGCGCTAAAGATTGGTGGCATATTACATGTACGTTTATGTAATGTCACAGCTATTAAGTGTAAACTAACTTTTTATACTAGCAGTTAAACTGATTACAATAGCTATATTTAAACGTTGGATAATCTTTTAGATTATATGCGATCAAGTAATTATCTAATTCTTACCTCCATCACCGTATCCCTAAGCTATTAGCCTTAACTTTTCGTACGACTGGTCTATAGTTTAACCCTTAGGTTCGCAAATTATCCTCGATTTAAAGATAATAACTTCTTAGCTTTTAAATTATATTAACGTCACTAATTATACAACTCCCTGTAATAGGAGGCTGTCAATTTTCACTTGGTTACTTTTCTTAAAGGGATTACCTAATATGTTGATAATGCCTTCAAGACGTAACTTAAAGGCAAATTCTCCGTTAGAATTTTCCTTTTTAAAATACACAAGCCTTTATATACGCCTTACCGGGCTTGTAGTCCCTATTACCGTCCTCTTCTTTAGTGTGTATCCTCCTTTTAGGTGTTCATTCACGTCACCGACGTTTTATTAGCTTGTTAACAATCGTCTCCGGAGGGTTATATTAGATAATTCGTTTGGTTCGGAGGTTATCTACGTATGGATCTCTATTATACTTTATGGTTCCGAAGGGTTTTCGATACGGCTTAACCTGTGTAGCTCGTAAAGTCACAAAACCATTAACAGTTTTAACCATTACGTTTAATTTAGTAATACTCAAGATCTTAAACAATCCATCCTATTTTCCTAGCTTATGCTACGTAAGAACTTTACTTTAAAGGGCAAGTAAAAGTATGTTTATTGTTAAAGGTTCGTTCCTAGTGTTAAGGGTATTATTAACCTAGCGGCGTTCCAATTTCTTTCTTAACTCTTTTAAGGATTTATTATATACTATAATACGTTTCTAGGTACTTAACGGTGGTAGCGACTTAGCTATTATACGTAAATAGTCTCCAAATACCAGTAAAGTTGGTATAAGTTCATGAGGGATAATAGTATTATTAAAATCTTTTACCGTTATTTAAAGCTGTGTTCGTTAAATTGTAAAGCTTTCAATTTTTATTATGAGGATATCGTAAGCTTTTTGTAAAAGGTAATATACCTTTTCGACTTTTCCAATACCCTAGTAAACTTTAATAGGAACCTATTTGTACTAAATCCCTATTAATTTTATATTAGGTCAAAACTCTATCGTGGTAAAGTCAATACCATCATTGTAAACTAGTACGTCGGGTGGTTTAAAGTACGTGTTGATATATAAAGTACATAATACCTTTTATGTTTCCTTTGCTGTAATAGTCTTAAGAAATTTAGCGCCGCAAAAAGCCGTAGCGGTATCTATAACGTATAATACTAGCTTACCGTCCAGGTAAAATACATTCACGTATATTTCCGAATTGAAATTTTAGTTTTCTTTTAGCGTCAATTTAAACCCTAAAGGGTCTTGGAAGTGTATTTGGCAATGGTAGTAACACTGTTCGACTATTTCTAACGTTAACAAATCTACATCTTTACAGCTAGCTGCTTTTATGACCTTATAAAGCCTGTTAGTTGCCGGGTGGTTAGATCTACGATATAGTTGACTAAGTTCCGCCTCTGTCAGGTTTAACACCATTTCCTCTGGCCTTTAAAGATAAAACCAAAGATGCCCTCATTTAAATCTGTGTAGAAACCTTTTGCCGGCCTTAACTTGTATTAATTAGTTAGTTTGAACTTTAATATTAACGACGAGGTTTCTTATATCTTTAAAACAGGGGAGGAAGGGGATAGGAGATTTTAAGATGTGGAAAATAATAGGGCTAATAATAATCTTAACCGTCGTTGATTCTAGTAAAGATAGTTTTTTTTTCAGAGCTAAATCTAACCTTAGCTGTTCTAATATCCGCGTGGTCAAATTTCGTAACAATATTAGTATCCCTCTGCAATGCGATTTATTATGAATATCCTTTTGTTAAGTATATTATTGCCCCCATATCCAGTATAATCCCCCAAAAGACTTGTTTCACGTAACGGTTTCGAATAATAAAAAGGTGTATAGGTCTAGGGTCTTTATTTTTATATTGACGGTAAGGGTCTTTACCTATAAGGAGGTATAAAAAGGCGTGGTCGACTAGTTATTACGTTGTTTTCAGGTTAGTGTCAGTATCAGTATCTTCGTGCCAGCCGATAGCCTTTGGTTCATTCTCCTCCTTTTTGTTCTTACTTTCATTAAATTATATAACTTACTCGATATAGTTCTCGTTAAAGGTAAAGGTAATTACATGTAATACATTACTTACTTTACTTTACGTTCGGCAATAATGTAACGTGTTACCCAGCAGCCTTACTTGCCATCGATCTAATAATACTTTATACTTAATGTAAATTTACTTAGCCAGCTTCAAAACCTTAAGGATAAGGAATAACCTTTTTTTGTAGTTAAAAGTCCGAACCTTCTGTTAATCGTACTAGCTGGGCCTTTCGTACCGTTAATTAATGTAGTACAAATTAAAAGAGTCTTCTTCTTCTTTGTTACTGAATTCCGGAGCTTAAGGGTATATACCAGTCGAGCCGTAGATTCGAGCAGTTACGATCGCCAATGAGGAATGTAATTAGTTGGAAAAAAAACCTTTGCAGGTGGTATTAGAGTATTAAAGGGTGTATTCGAAATTTTTGTAGCCTGTATCTTCTTTTCGGGCCTGTTAGCGTGAAGTGCCTTTACCAACTCCAATGTTCCCCCTTACTTGTTGGCAAAGTATTAGCCTGCTAAACATCTAATTAAGAAGGTCTATTTTACTTTCTGACTCTTTTTTTGTAATTCAGTATGTAAGACTACTTAATAATATTCCAGTCGGTTTAATATTGGGTAAAATTAACATCGTGTTCGAAGTAGAGCTTTAGGCTATTATAGATTTCGTGGAAGGAGGAAAATTTTGTTAGGTACTGAAGGTAGTAATCCTCGGCTTAACCGGTAAAGATACTGGGGAATAAAAAGTGAAAACCAGGTAATTTAACTTTTATCTGACGGCAAATGTTAAAGAATAAGCGTAATTTAACGTCGAAAACGTTATACAGCTTAACTTTATAATTTTCCTTTCCTTCATCAATCTTATCGAACGTAGTGACTGCCGCATAGTCTGTATCGACCATAGAAACGCGTCGAAGGGTAAGGGTGATATACTAGTCGTAAGGATCTTTTATATTTTTTGGCTGGAGAAAATACTAATACTTTTAGTGGGTCGGATCGTTATCTCTGGCTAAGTTTAAGGTGAAAAAGCCAGAGGTCGTACCTATAGTTGGCTCGCATGTAAAGTCGTTTTTTTTAAAAAAAAAAATTAACTGTTGGAAGTGAATTTGTTGGAAGGCTTGAGGGTTTCCGTCGCGGGAAACTTAGCGATAATCCTCATGATATTAAGTGGTCCGTCGAGGTTTCTTCTTAATTAACTGGTGGATTTAAGATCTTACGAAGTGTAAGTTAACCAATTCTTTACATCCACTTCTCTAAACTTGCGAAAGTCCTTACAAATGTGTGAGTAGGCGTTAAGGGTTACTATTGCCAACAATATTTTAACACTTTATTAAGGTTCATTAAAGGTTTTTATCCATGGTGCATTCGTAAAGTAAGTCGGCAGATTTTCTTCCTTCCTTTTTTTCGCAAGGGGTTCAACTCCTCGAGTAAACAGTTCGACCTTTATTTTTATCTTTACTTACCTTTCCGCCTTTTTCCACATATCTAAACTCTATTCTAAAACCCATTTTTAAAAGTCGTCGAAGGCTATTAGTCTATGGCTTATTCCAATAGTATTTGTGTCGAGAATGAAGTGACAGAATTCGTTGGTCAGATGCTTTGAGGTAAAGTTTTCAGTGGCTTCGGTAAACCAGAGCTCTTCGTCGTAGTGTTTTTCGAAGATAACGTCGAGGGTAATAATTGTCTTCTTTTTAATAGAATTGGTAACGACATCAATTTCAATACGTTTTAAAGCTATTATGATGTTCTGGGTAGTTTAAAGCCTGGTGGTTGACTTGGCGATCTGGGGGCGTAAAGACTTAGCGATTGTGAGAACGTGTAGACTTGGCAATCCTGGTGCGTGTGGACTTGTCGATTTAAAGTAGATTCGCATAACGTGGTTTCTTTGAAGCTACTTGGTGTTTTTGTTCGAGGCAGCGATCTTGACGATTGAATTGACGTGAGGAGTAAAAAATAGTAAAGTAGGGTAAAGGTTTGGTATAGATGGTAAGGTCTAAAGTCGTTGTTAGTGGTAGAGGACGAAGGTTGTTTGTTGTAGTTGTTTGGCGTAGGAACTTGGTCGTTTTTTTGCAGTAGTAGCACCTGCAGTAGTACTAAGTTAGCTGTTTGCCAATTTGCCGAACTTTTAAACTTCTGAAAGTTAATCTCAACGTCTTCAAGAAGGATTAATGAATATTTCTTATTGTTTTCGAGTAGAGATACCGTCGCTTACTTATAGACTTCCGCAAACAACTACACAACCTATAAGTCTTCTCTACTTATTAACGCAAACATCTGCACAGCGTATAAAGTCCCTTCGCAAAAACCTTTCCTTTACCTTATTTAAACAAACAAAGTGTAACCAGAAAGCAGCTTCTTCTTTTACTTAGCTAATCTTTACTTAACCTAATAAGTACTAATCAGTATTGATAGGCTTCTATCGTTGCAAAGTAGTCGATTCGAATTACTGTGGTCGAAGTAGCTGGTGTTACGTTGATATTGTTGATTGATGTGTGTAATTTCTAAGTTTGGCAGACTGCTAGCTGGTCTGCACACTAATTTATATGGCCAAACGCTTTGGCCTGTGCTCCACTTTGAAGTGGGTACCTACTGCACTACACTTACAGTGCAGTCCCACAAACTATAAACAATTTACAGTACATATAATCAACTTTACTGCAAGTAAATTTAACTTGACTGTACAGCATTCGACTGCTATTCCAACATATTCACTATATTGAAATTAGTGTAATTTTATTTCTTTTCGCTACCAGTAGTCGTATGTTGAATTTTTTGAGTGGTAAAGTTGAAAAAAAGACAATTTTAGATTTTTAATATAATTTTACGAACTCGTGTAGCTAATTTAATGATTGTTAATGTTCTCAATGCCTTTTCTTTTATATTTTAGGGTATGATCAACATTAGGTATAATAACATATGGGAAAAAACGACAAAAATATTTTCATTGCTAATAAATATTCCTCAACTTAAGTTTTTTCTTTTCATCCTGAATTTGGTGGTTTTTAGTACCTTTTTACATATTTACAGTACACACACTGAATACTCCCTTCAAATTACGGTAAACATGGAACTGTACTGTATAAATTTATCAAGGTTTCATTCTAGGATACAGAGGCTGATATACCCAATTCCATGCTTTTTTGGTTGAATTATCGGAAATATTCCTGTTTCATCAATTTTGGTTATAAATTTAACTAAAAAAGGTTGGATCTATAGTAAGACTGTATCAATATTATTGTCGGCTTTTTTGGTTATTTAAATATAGCGAAAAATTTGCTTAAGGGTTTAAAGTTTAAATTTTTATTGGGTTTGAAATATATAGAATTAGTAGTTGGTGAACTTTAATGATTCCATAGTTTTAAAACCCGGATGTCAACTGAACGATGTAATTAGGTAATTTTGATGATAGAATTTTCAAATAATTTGAAAAGAGATATTTTAGTAATTCAGTGTTACTATCGGCCCTTTCCAGTATTCATGGAATGCAATATACCTAACATATTTCGCTTTCAAGAATCTTAAGAGCAGCATATTAACCAGAACACTTCTTAAAAATAATTCTACTAACTCGAAATGTTTATAAGAAAGTCGCATTTTTCTTTTATCTGGCCTTTTTGTGCTTAATGTTCATCAAGTACTAATCAGTCTTGGTAATATTTTATGTTTATAATGCAGTCCATTCGAATCTGCGGTCGAAGTAACAAGTATTATATTGAAAGTGGTGTGTTATTTCCAAGTTCGGCAAACTGCCAGCTGTTTTTTATACTTGTTTAAATGAGTAACTGTTTGGCCTGTACCACATACTAAATTAGGCACTACACTGCAATTGACTTTCAGTTAATATATTCAACTTACATTCAATACAATCAACATGAATTTACTGTAATTTACAACTGTTTCAATCCTGGCAACTTTTTATTTTGTGCGTACGCGCTAGTATAGTCGGTTATCAATCCATAATTAGGTCAGAATTTCTCTCATCTCTGTCGGTATTGACTTCTTAATCCTAATTAGTTTGGCTCCTAAATCTTACTCCAATTATAAGGCTTCAACTTATAATTCCGGGCATTAACTTCTTCTATAAGCGTGCACAAGTTTTCCGTCATAACCCCATATATTGTTCATTCTATAATTTTTACCAGTAATTCTGGATGTCCTTCTTTATATATATTACATTTTTCATTTCTAAATCTGTTAACGTACTTCTATTCATTGATATTACGCGCCTGTTAGCCACATTTTCCTTGGTTTGAATAATTAGTTTATTGTTTCTACTAAACCTTTTAAGGCGTTGTTTGGCATAGTTGTAGTTATAGCGTTGATAGAGGTATCTTTTTTGTTAATTCACCTAAACTTTCATTTTTTTGATATTTATATATCTTTCTTGTTGGAATAGTAGTCAAATTCATTACAGTTAAGTCAACTATACTTATAGTTGATTGATTGTACTGGCTGCAAATTGACTATAGTTTGTGGGATTTGACTGGACTAACTTCATGTGAAGTGCTGTAGGTGCCCACTTCAAATTGGGGAATAAGCCAAAGTGTTTGTCTATATAAAATAGCGTGCAGGCAGGCTATCAATCTGCCAAACTTAGAACTTGCAACCTACCAGAACTAATTCAATGTACCACCAGTTACTTCAACTACTATGATTCGAATCAACTACGTTGCAACGATAAAGACCTACCAATGTTTCTCAATATTATTAAGTTTATCATGAGACGTCTTTTTACGGTTGTTTGAAGTAAATAAAGTATTCTTATTTTTCGGAGTAAATATAAATGATTACAGTAATTGGAGTACACATCCTTTTTTTAGTGATAATTTAATTGTATGTTTAGTTACTATACTTATATTCTATATTTTCATAATTCTGTAAACTTTTAAATTTTATATCTTTTCATTATACGTTTATTGGTTACGAATGTCTTGTTTATAGCGCTACGGGTGATTATAAATTGCTTTTTAGATATGCATTTTCTATACTATTATAATAAATTCGATTTACGAAGATAGGTTGATGTGATTAGTCAAGAAGACTTCTGTCAAAATCATTCATTTTTCTGCCTTTAAGTTTACCAATATTATATTGATATATTCAATGTAGTTTTCTATCTCATTTTCCGTATACTTTTTTAATCCATTCAATTATTCATTTTCTATATCCGAAACTTGTATCACAATTTATAAATTATAGGTTCTCTTATATTGGTCAATTGTTTCAATTCAAGTTCTTGAAGCATTTTATTAGTAGTAACGTTATGGTTTTACGTTATTGGTTTTATCGGTGTGTATCAAACTAGGAACTTATTTCTTTTAGCATAAGTTGAAGTTTGTATCGCCATCTTTATTATTATGATTTTATGGATTAACTATCCATTAAAATTTTGTTGAGTTCCTTTAATTATAATTGTGATCGATTTTTATTTTTAGGTTTTCATTCTCAATAATACGTCTCTTTGCTGCCACAAATTCAATTTTATCCAAGAGAACCGTATCGTTAATTTTACTAACTGTGTCAAATTCATCACCGTTTCTGATTTATATAATAAATTGAACATTAATATATGTATATTTAGTTCTATTTTAAAATTCAGTCCGTGTATTAGAAATCAATAGACACCTACTTTAATCATTGTGTAAAAAGGTTTAATATAACGTATTACCGTTTCAATATAAAATATGTACTGTTTCTGTCTTATTAACTTTCATAGTATAATCCTTGGAAAATTAGGTGTAGATTACGTATATATTTTTGTAGCATCCCATGTATTGAGGTTAAATTTACCTCTCATTCTTATGGTTAAACTGGTAGTGATTATAATTATCATTTCTTGTTAATGTTCTGTATTATGAACGATTGAAGAAGTAATTAATCATCAATTTTATTACTGCAACCTTATGCGATTAATCCTAAATTTACGTATAATACATTCATAAATTTATCTTCAACGTTTTGAATTATCATAGACTAGAAGATCATCATATCCAGTCGTTCAAAATTATATCAAAACCGTAAGCTAAATGGGGCTACAAGTAAATAGATTATCAATCTTAACTTGGTTGACTCCTAAAATTTCGTTCCTGGCTTGTTAATAATATTTTTAGCACAGGGTTTGACAGTATATTATCTCTGAAACTGAATTTTATGCAGGGCTTAGGCCGTATATATACTCATTCTAGATTTTAATTTTATATCTGTTCCTCTTTTTATTTCATATCTTTGTTCTACACGGTCGACCTCGAATTCATGTCTTTTTAAACTATAGAAAATTGATTTCACTAAATTATAATAATTTATCTGTTTAACTGAAAGAAATCAAGTTTACGTATGTTTTACTTTCGGAATTATTTTGTACAATTTTAAATGTTTGATATTAAAAATGATAGGATCTTCAATTGTTTTGACAATTACGTTTATTTTATGAATATTCAAGATCGTCCAATGTCTTTCCTAATTCCCTAATTCTCTGAAAATAAAGACTTTGTTTTGCAAGAATCAAAATAACACCTCCGATACAAAAGGTACATTTTTGGTGTTAAAAGAATCGTTGATCTGGAGCCTTAAAACTCCTTCCTCAACTCTTTTATGGCTTTATTGTATACCGGGTCTATTTTTGAAGTGTTTGATAATAGAGATTATCAATTTGATATACATGGATACGACTCAATACCACGAAATTTAGCATTGAATCTTTAGGATTAACAGTATAGTCAAATACCTTGACTGCTATTTCAAATCTTTCTCTCAAGTTTATAAAACTACCGATTTTGAGTGTAAATACATCGTAAGTTTTATATTAAATTATGTATAATTTTCTAACTTGAAGGATACTTTAGTGCATATTAGTTAATACTTGTTTATATAAAATGGCTATCAACTTAATATTAGTTCGGAATATTTTTAAGGACAGTAAGTATATCAATCGTTAATAAGTATAGTGAAAGATTCAAGGTTTATATCAATCTATAAAATATATTAAGTTTTCTATGTGTTTCTATTACCACAGTCCTAGGGAACTCAAATCTGTAGAATACTATTTCCAAGTCGAAGACGTAGAGTATAGGTTACTGTTTAAGTAAAACGCATTGAAGACAATAATATGGTATAAGTTCGAATTTTTGAATGTAAAATTCAATCTAAATATTTCTTATGAATACGTTTTTCAATTGTCGTAGTTATTTTTTATCCTTTTGAATACCGATAAATCCATAATTATTAAGCCAATTTACTTAAAAACTTTATATAGTTTGTTAGTCGTTAGATAATTCAAATTAAGATTTAGTTAACAAAGTTTCAACATCATTAAAAAATATTACTTTATATTCATTCTATAAAGATAAAATTACAGGTATGATCATTTCAAACTAAATAGAAACCTTCAGTTGTTAATTTGAATTAGGTCGTTTGTTGAAACTTCACTATCAATTCTATGATTTTTAATGACTTACAGAATAAGTATGAAGGGAGTGGGAGATTCCAAAATATGGAAAATAACAGATCTAACGACTGTAGTTATAATCGTCAACCTATGTCAAGAAAGTTCCTTCCCAAGGCCAAATTGAAATTTGAAATTACCTGCATCCATATATTGATTACCCAAAACAGTATTAGGTTTAATTTTTCAATACAAATTATTATAAATGATATTTTATTCAAGAACGCGTTGATCTAATATCTGGCATAGTAGAATAAAATATTTGCTCCGCATGATAATCGAAAATAATTGTAATGATCACACTATATACCCGTGAGTATATAGAAGGTGTCAGAGGGTTTATGTTATCAAGGAGGTAGCAGAGGTGCTGAGTGAACAATATCGCAACCGTGCAAGTAATGATCAAAAGCCATGAGGCTATTCAGATGTGTAGATTGAATACTTAGATTGACAATTGAAGAGCTATGAAGGATATACTATCTGTGTGGTGATAACCTTATCCTTATATCGTATGGCCTTCATACCATCTTCAGTACTGGACCGCTGAAGTCGATGTCGCTTCCTTCGGTCCAATGTTGACGACTGGACCGCGAGCGGTCCTGTCGGTTCAAACCCTACTAACCCTGGGTGCTTACATGAGAGAGATCCCTGGCTTGATGTGTTGGATACCAGGCTTCTGATAGCGCAGCGGACCGCTGGCCTATTCCACGACCAGCAGTTAGTCCTTGAGTTATAACAATAATCAATAAATTTGGAAGTATAAATTCATTATAGTACTGTTAATAATAGGGGTTTTAATCAATTAAACCATATGACAAGACGTAATATACCTGTTATTACGATTCTTTAAGGTTAGTATTTTTGTGATAGCTGATAGTTCCTGGAGGTTTTATTTTTATTCTTTCCCTTTCGTGGTTTGAAAATTTATAACCCGTTTTTTACGTTTTCAATTGAATTGATAGTAGTATTAGATTTAGTACATCACTTTATTTACCTGTAGTTTAGTACTAATGTAACTTGTTAATCAATAGTGTTATTTAGAATAATACAACAATTATTAATTTAGTTCAAATAAGGAGATTTACGAGTCTAACTAAAACTTAAATAGAATTCATAATTTCCTCCTTACGCATATTACCATTTCAGCTTTCAATTCAAAGTTTTCTGTTATCCTAACTATCAAGATTTATTAGATTTTCGATAGATATAAGTGATAAACTTGGGGTTATTATCATCGTCATAATGATTGATATTATGAATTTAGGGGATTATACAAGTTTCATTTGATATTCTTATGATTACAATATTAGATAAAAATCACAATTATCTAAATAAAAGCGTTATAGATATCGTTATTGTTTTATAGAACGTATTTGAACTCATTGTGCCCCATAAAAATCTGATAAATTTACTTTCTTAACATGTCTCCTCTAAATACAACATTCTATACAAACTATTAGCAAAAACTTGTTCTATGGAAAATTGAATTAAAAATATCGATTTTTGTATCCGCCTTTTTCTTTGTTTCAATATAGGTAACCAATTAATAATATTCTAGTTTCTCTAATATTGTGCACAATTAGCATCGTGCTTAAAATGACCTTTCTAGTCGTTATTATTTCACAAAACTCAAGTAATTCCTTACATAGCCAAGGTAATTATTTGTAGTTTCTCTAGTGGAAATATTGGGAAAGAATCGAGCGGAAACCAGATATCTTACATTTTATTTGCCGTTTAATATTGATGAATAATCTTAACTTAGTGTTCAAATACTTATACGTCTAACTATTATACTTCTCTTCATTGTCTTCAATTTTCACGAAAGTTGAAATCATGAAGTCATCTGTATTATCATGTTTATATTTTGAGGAAGAAAAGTGTTATATTCATTGCCCAGTATCTTTAGCCTTCTAGATTGGAAGTATATATAGGTAAGATTGTTACCCTTGGCGGAATTTAAAGGGAAAAAGCCACTGGTTATATTTATTATAGGTCTTTGGTTAAACTCGCTTGTTTCCTATTGTTAGGTTTCATACTATCAGGGAACCTGATGTAATTGCATTTGTAGAGAGACTTGTTGAGAGTTTTTTTGGTAAGGTTATTAAGGCTTTTGTTTTACCGATTGATAAATTTAAGGATTTATTCTATTTAACTCAATGAGTTCCCTGTTTCATTGCTAGATGTATTTTCGCGTTGGGTTACTTAGATAGTAGGATTCAAATAATTTATCTGAGTTGAGCCTTAAGTAGGATCTTATAAACTCGTATGGGGACATTAAGAAGTATAGTCGCGAGCATCATCGCTAGTAACACCTTTTCCGTTGCTCTTACGAATTTATTGAGGGGTTTTATCCACGGTTCATTCGTTAAGTACGTTTACTAGATTTCTTTCCTTGTCTTTTCTAGCTAGAAGGTTAATATTTTTGTTATATATATCAATTTTTGACCTTGTTTCAACCTGATTGTCCACCTCTTTTCATACATCCAAGGTATAGTTTTCAAGTTACTTGTAAGAGTCGTTAAAAGCAACAAATTTATAGGAAAATCCTATCTAGTTCGAATTAAGGATAAGGTAACCGATAGTGTTAATAAGGTGTTTTATGGTGGATTTTTTATTGGTATTTGTTCATTATAACTTGTTGTCAAACGGATCAACGCATAAAAAACCGAGGCTTTCAATTGTTTCCTTCTTGTCAAAGTCGGTGATAATATTGATTTTGGTAATATCGAAGTATATTTTGACAATTATGTAGCAATGTTGAGGTATTGATAAAACTTCGTATTATGTTTGTTATTCATTTTTAAAATAGTTTTGTACTTGGAGGTTCTCAGTAACAACTTCTCCATTAGCTAACTTTCAGTATACAAGTTGTTCAGGGGTTCTTAAGACGAATATTATTGACAATTAATCCCAACGCTTGAATTTTAAAACTTATTCAATGATGTTAGTAAGTTCTACTTTACCGGGTATATCAAAGTAAGGATAATTGCAGAAGACTTGTAGTATATATTGAAGATAGATAGTTAGAAGGGTGAAGAGGCATCTGGACAGTACAATCCTCAGGTAAGAGATTATAAACTCTTACCTGGGTAGTGGTATTTTACCATACACTTTGCCAATACCCTCGCCATGCAGTCGCATGTTATTATACACTTTACAAAAATGTACCTAATAGCGTGACATGTTACTGTGCACTTGGTAAGAGTGTAACTTACAGCGTGACCTCTTGCTAATAATGGAGATATATAATAATATCTGTATATTTCATCTTTCCTTTTTAAAGTACGATCAGTATCTGTAATTTAGTAGTGATAATTTAGTTTATCCGAGTCTTAATCAATCGTTTCTGAGTCACAATATTTTCAATGAAGTTTTTACAATGTTTTGGCTAATAGTTTCAATATCCGAAGTGGTTATAATAAAGTATAAATTATGAAAGTTTTAATTAGCAGTCTTAGTAATAATAGGGGTTAAAGTGTAGGCCCAAATTAATTTAGGTAGTTGGTGGCGGCATTAGCTGGCAAGGTGGTAAATCTTTCAAGGAGGGTGATTGTAAAGTTGTAATTATCGGTGTTACACATTTTGGAGTTAGTATAAAGAGATATATCGTTATCGATGTAGGCAGAATTTTCTTTCTTTTCTCATCACCGACGTCCTGCTACTTTTACAGTAAATCTCTGATTAAATAATCTCCGTATATACGCCTAAACTATTGTTTGAATTAAATATTCGAACCGCTTTTATGGGTAAACTATTTAACTAATGTTACTGTTGGTAAGGTCTCTGCCTAATTCACTTGAAGTAAAAATAGTAGAAGAGTAATCTTCAGATTGGTATTTGTAGTAAATAATAGATGGATCGGTTAGAAAGAGGCATTTAGAGAGTGCACGCCACGGATGGGAGGTTATAAACCTCTCATCCGGGCAGTGGCCCTTTTTCCATGCACTCTGGAATGCCTATTCCAGACCGCTCCACGCATGATGCATTTTGCACCTTGTAAGGATTCAGCCTGCAGCGTGACACGTTATCATGTACTCTGCAGGATTGCACCTTGCAATATAGTGCATTGCCACTTGGCATATATATACTAGCTGTAGGAGTATATAGTAATATCTACACAGGTAATCTTTTCTTTTTTCCTTATATTTCGTACCTATAATCCAATAGCGACAGTATTGTTACAATGAATCCGTTTCGTATACATAGTCCTATAATAACAATATGATTGTGGTATAGGCTGGAGAGGTTCGAATTAGTAGCTTTTGAAATAATAGTGTAATTGTAGTACTGAATATTGAGTTTTAAATTAGTAGCTTTTGTAATAATAATGTGGTTGCGGTGTTAAATGTAAAGGCTTGAATTAATAATTTTTAGCCGCTATGGTGATTGTAGTAAGGGTTTGGTTGATATAATTAATCGGTGGTAACGTAATTGTTAATAGCGTCTTTTGTTGTTTTGAATAAGGGTATAATTACGTAAACTTTATAGGGGTGATTTCGTAGGATTATTATATAAGGGTGATTACGCCATTACGTATTTTAGGTTAATATAAAAATATATATCGTCATCGGTTCAGGTAAAACTTCTTTTTTTCCCTTTTAAAGGCACGTACATATATTTAATATAAGTCCTTATCCTAATTTTACTTATCATTTATTGAAATTAATCAATCAAAACCGCTTTATTAGGTAGATTACTCAACCAATATCTATATACTTACCTTTCCTTTGAATATATTCCTCATAAAAACAGGTCCTCCAAGCGTCGTTTAGCGCAGGAGCGCCGCCGCACTGCCGTCGCCGCCACCGCAGCCGTTACCACTACCATCGCCAGCAACCCGCCTTTATACGGCATAATTTCATTCATAGCCGCCTCCTCCCCCGCCTCGCTATGCCCCGCCGCCGTTGCCTTCCCGGCCTCTTCCTCCTCTATCGCTATCGCCTCCCCTCCGGTCCCACCGTTTCCCATCGTCACCGTTACTCCGGCATCTCCATTTGCTGTCGCTGCCGCTACCCCCCCTTTTCCCTTTTCCCTCTCCCCCTTTCTATTAAGCTTTTAAGGGGAGGAGCGAGGTGATCCTAAGGTTATAAGCCTTACCTTCTCTATGTGTGTAAAAGCTCCTTTACCCGCAAAAGCTCTCTAGCGCCAAAAAAACTAAACCTTACAAAGATTTTTCGCAATTAATATTCCCTAAATCCATACATTTATTTGCTTTTAATATTCCTCCAGATAAATAATACGAAATGGACCTACTTCGTCACCTCAAACTCCGTATCGTTAAATTACGTCGCGAGGTCTTTTTAACGCGTAAAGAATTAAAGAAATGTACCCGTGTTCGTAGCCTCAAACTGCTAATAAATACGTTTTACGTACCGTATATCGTGTCCGCGGCCGCGGGTAAGTTTATTAGCGATTATTACGAATAGACTAGTAGCGGATATACCCTAGTTCCGTTAGTTTAAAAGTCGTATGCTAAGGCCTTGTTATGCATTCGCCGGCTTTATAGTAAAAACCGATTTCCAAAATCCACTTTCCCAAAAAAGTAATATTCGGAATGTTACAAAACCAATTTCAGTCGTAAATAACCAAAATAAACCGATACTAAGTAATATTGGGCGTTCACCGACGGAATACGAAGTCATCAGTCGTTATTACCGCCTGGAAACGGGGCCCATATATATATTACGTAGGCGAGTTTAACGACGTTATCGCGTATCGCCATAAAAAGGGTCA
This sequence comes from Anisogramma anomala, assembly GCA_038502455.1. Classification (NCBI taxonomy): domain Eukaryota; kingdom Fungi; phylum Ascomycota; class Sordariomycetes; order Diaporthales; family Gnomoniaceae; genus Anisogramma; species Anisogramma anomala. The sequence goes on along the minus strand of JASMMZ010000005.1, from coordinate 21,492,195 downwards.
AGACCTTCTTACGCCTTTGTTTAAGGGTATACGACCCAAAACGTAGGGTTATATCTTTATTAACATCGATAAAGTTAATATCTGTAATAACGGTAACGTTAATACAAAGGGAAAGGCCGATGAGGAGGATAATAGAAACGCGACGGCGTCATCTTTTTCCTCTCCTTTTAGTAGTAATTAACTTCTCCTAGCGGCTGGGCTAACATTCCCAGCTATAATGTGATATGTTATATGACAATATTATTACTTTTTATAAAAAAATTCGTTTGTAACGAATAAATATAACTTAAAGTGCATAAAACAAAAAAAATATACTAAAAGCGGTACGATATCGTAGATTAAAATGAAAAGGGGGAAATAGTGAAATACCCAGTAGGGCCAAAGTATGTTGGACAAAGTGTGACAGTATACCAGGGCTAGCACGAAATAGTAGATCTAAACAATGGCTAATTCGTAAAGCAGGTACAAATATAAATTGGAAACCGTTGTACAACCCAGAGAGCGACATAAATATTATATTTCGGAGGGCGTAAAAATGTAAAATAAAAATACAAAAGTAAGGTAATATATATCAACCCTATTATGGTTGTAACCCCTTTTTAACAACACTAATAAATAACTTGCTTATTGATATAAACGTTTTCAATACTCTGTTCGTGGTAGCCTTAGTTATTACGTCCGTTAGGTTGGATTTTTTTACCGATTCAACTCGTTTTCTTGATTTCCCGGCGTTTATATAAGTCTTGTAAAACAATAATATCGATTGTTAAAAGTTTTTCGTTCGTAATACCAAGTTTAACAAGATATTTATAAGGCAATAAGGAATTAATATATATGACAAAAGGGATAGAATATAAACTCAGGTTGAAAATAACTATTTGAACCGTTATTTCTATAGTAATGCCTGAATCAAAACCTTTAACTATACTATGAATTTTCGAGGTTAAAAAGTTTTGTATAACCCGTTTATATTTAGTAGAACTTTAATAAATAATGTTTTTACAAAACGTAAAGTTATTTCAGGCCGGCGTTTCGTTATCCAAAATCAAAACAAAGCCTATTTATGAGCTATAATCGTTACTTTTAGCAAAAAAGCCGTTAGTAAAAGTAAAAGACTTTACAATACGTATATCTAACGGTAGAAACTATAAACCTCGTTTTAAATTGTGTATTTTCTAAAAAAAAGGAGTTTATTAAAAGTTTTATATATATTGTCTAATAGGGCGCTTTGGTATTACCTAGCAACCTAAAGATGAAATTCCATGTTTGTTTAAGCTACTAAAATAACCTAAACGCCATGTACTCGTTATCATCTGTATTCATCAGCCCGTTTTACGTTATTTAGGATGATAAGGGCGACTTCATTTAAATTCCCTTTTCATATAAAGCCTAAAACGCCGTTATAAAAAGTAATAATAACGTTATTAAAGTCGATAATATAGTCTTCTATTAGGTACGTCTTGGATTTTACTTTTAAACCGGCTTTTAAAAGTATCTCTTCTTTTAATACATCGAACGACGCGTCATATAACATCAGTGTATCGTTTCTTTATATACCCGTTAATGTAAAGCCCTTAAAATAGGCCTTTAATACCAATAGCTACGGATCAAAGTAGAATTAATTATCCCGATCCGTTTTTCATAATGCCTTTAATAGGTATTATACTAGTATATACCAACTTTAGTTAGGTCGTAAAGCGGTTTTATAATACTTAAGATCGTTTTAGGTAAGTGGTATTTTTTAAGATTTATAGATAAATCGGCGTAAATACATTGTTTAAACCGCTTTTTATATTGAGTATATACCTACGTTATGTTATAAAGTTCTATATATAGGCTATACAGTATATTAAAGGGGGCTACCAACATAAAATTGAGCGGTATCCAACCCGTTATTAGGTAGGCGATTAGGTTATAATATCCTTTTTGTCTTCGTCGTTATAACCTTTAATAATTAAACGGGTCTTTTTATAAGATTTCCCGGTTGAATCCTTCATTTCATAAACGAGGCGAGTGGGAAATTTTTTTTAAGCGCCGTAAATCGTTAGATCTATTCGTTCAAAGCGAAATACGCCTTTATTGATTAAAGTAAAAATTTCTGTTCAGGTAAAATATTCGAACAGTGCACTTAAGGTGATAATAATTTCGTAATAACGAAGCTTTAGGCTAAGCTCGCGGTTGAACATCTCCTTTTAGGTAATAAAGAAGCTTATGATAAAGGTTTCGGGGCTTTTTTTGGTTTTAGAATTGAAAATGCGACTTTATCGATGGGGTGCTGATAAGGTTAGCATAGAATGACCGTTTTCTTTTGGTAAAAGCGGGCTGAAAATATAATTCTAGGGGTAGTCTAAAACTAGAAGCGGTTTGTATTCATCGTTTTAAAGGGTGTTTCGTCGATAGTTTTAATTAAACTACGGTTTCGTGTTGTTTTTATCTATCTCTCTTTTATACTTTCGTACTATAGTTTAACGAAACTAATTTATAACTTTTGGAAAGTTAACAAGCATATTATAGCCTTTAAATCCGTTAATCTTCTAAAAGCCCGTTTATTCGACTTTGGTTTTTTAAATCAAACCTTTAGATTATAATAGTAGATCCAGGACGCCTGTTTCACGTGGGCTATTTCTTATAGCCAGCGATTTGTAAACGTCATTTTTAACCCGTAAGGAACGTAACTCTATCATGGTTTTCGCTATAACATTTTCCTTTTACACCGTGGTTGGCGATAATGTAAAGTCTGTATAGATTCTTGAGTAAATAGAAAAAGTAAGGATCGTAAATATAAGCCTACTCAGGCCGAAAATATTATTAACAATGATAGTTATTATCTTTAAGGTTCATTACTTGGAACTGGTACCCTTTAGATTTTTCAATAATATCTTATACGCTTTTTAATCGGTCTATAATACCGTTTACACCTGCCAATACCCTATATTACTTTTACTAATATCTGTTTATATTAGTTACCTGCAATCCTAACCTTGGTACGTCACTCAGTCAAGTCCAAGGTTATACCGGCGTTATAAGTAATTTAGTCCGAAGATCCTAAATAAATGTTCAATTAATAGTTAACCAAACCTTTTTAACAGTTTATAACGAAAGGATTTAGTTTAAATTGAACGGCCTCAAATGATATTGTTGCGTCGACAACTTAAAGTACTAGTCAACTATTTAGATATATAATATTAATAATTACCTCGTATTTAAAGTCTACGTCGTCCTAAAGGCGAAAGTTCAACCGCCGTAGGGATTGTAAGTGTAGTTGACACTTATAGCAAAACTTTTAGATAGCTTTAAGTATATCCTTCTTTATATTCGTATCGCCTACGGCGTAAAGCAGTCTTAACAGGCGTTTTGCAACCGGGTATCCAAAACGACGGTATTAAATTCGTAATTCTGGCTACGTTAAATGAATAGACTTAATCGTATATATTTTAAGAGAAAACTACAAGTAACCGAACTTAAGCTGTAATGGTCAGGATACATTATCCGAGGCGCGGATAAGCTAATAAATCGTATTCAAGATCTTAATTTCAAGATTATTTATATTAATTGATAAAAGTAGCAATAGTGTTTCAAAATCACTTACTTAAAACTTAACCGGTTTGAATCGCGTATTTATAACGACCGTTTTAAGTAACGACGTTTTTCCTTTACTCAATAGGAATTTTCAGTATTTTCCTGTTCGGTTAGGCTAAAATTTCGGGAATCTCGCTTCGAACGCATCTTATTATCGTTTTCCGGATGTTAAGGTTTCGTCTATACTAGTATGGGACACAATACCCTAAGACCGGTTGCTGTATTCATTTAAAACCTTAAATTATAACGCTATATAGGCGTTAAACATTTCTTTTATGTAGTCCAAGCCTGTAATATGCAAAAAGGAGGCGATTTTTAAGCCTATGAAAATTTATTATGTGGTCTCGTCATATTAGGTTATCAAGTTAGTATCATTACCATCAAAGTCTATTTCCCCGGAGGTATATTTGTAAAGGTAGGCGTTAAGGCAATTATTTACGCCTTCGTATTCAGCTGCGTATATTGAAAAATTAGCTTTTATCCGATTTTTAGATGTATAATGGGTTTAGAGCCGGTGTCTAATTAGAATTTACTTGTAAGCTAAGTAATTAGTAAACTAGTAGCAGATTTTACCATATACGATATAATGTTTTTACAAACTCGGGAGGCTTCGTATATCTTTTCGAAAATATTAATATAGTTACGGTACGTTTCGCTTATTTTTGAATAATCTTCCCTACACATTATTACTAGGGTTTCCTCCTTAATACCTATACTTTGGGCGTTCGTTTTATTTTGGGTATAATTTAAATCTTCGATTGAAAACGTGGTAAATGGTTTCGGCAAGGTTTACTTTGATAATTTGGCTCTCGCCTTTGGTTTTAGCGACCATAAATGCTAATCCAAGACTCTTCTGTCGGCTTATAAAGGTTTTAAACTATGTCCTAAAACTTGTATAAAATGCCTTTAAGTCCTTTTTAGATTTAGAAAATATAAGGTCGAAATCCGGGTTCCCGCGATATGCTTTTGTTATTACTTAGATAAATAGCTTATTACCTTTATATTTCGGTTTAAGGACTGCTTAATACTTTCGAAATTTAGCTAATAGGGTGGTAAATACCTCCTATAGGTTTTTGTAGACGTTTTTCTATTTTTGTTTTACGGATTTCCAAATTATTTCAGTCTAATCCCTATTTTCAAGATCGCAGTTGATTTTTATATGAAAATGGGATTTCAATCGATTATAACACTCCGCAAATATATCTACCTACATAAGGGAGTATATATACTATTTTTAGCTTGCCTAAATAATATATCGGGTAAAATAATATAAAACTAGTATAATTTGATATTTAATCTTTTATATTTTTTTCACATAACTCGTATTTTATTATCGAGTATATCGTATAGTTTACCATCATGGTTTTTGTCCATATTCTATAGTTTAACGAGGTTGGTAAGCTTTATAGGGCCGATTTCATTAGTAGGAAAATAATATGGTAAAAGGTTACGGTAAGGGTTGTAGTTAGCGAGTATTAGTCTGTAAGGTGCGTATTGGTGTTTTACACCGCTCTTTATTTCTTAAAGCGGTTTATTTTCAGTGTTTCGACTGTTTCCGTTATAGCTAAACGGGGTGTTAACCGTATTTGGGAAATTTTTTGATGTTTGATTTTGTTTTACTATATATACCGGTATAAGTATATATTGTATTCGTATAGTAGATAATAATTGTGACTGTTTTTCTTTTTCCTCGAAATTTTTATTTATGATTTGTGGTGCGAGTACAATACTAGGTCGTCCCACTACTTCAATTCGTATATTTCGTCGTTTTTTCCACATATCCTTCATTACATTTTTTTTATATTCTGTTAGGTAACATCTTTTTACAAATTCCGTTTAGTATATATTTTTGTCTTCCAAATCTAGCAAGTTGTTAAGCCTTATTATTTTAAATAGGGCTTTTTTTAGGCGTCTATTCCTACTTCCTAGGGTATTAATACCTTTACTTTATAATTGACTTCGTAAGGTTTTGGTAATAAAAGGGTTTACTATTTACTATATACCTAACATCTAGTTCGAAAATCGTTTATGGAAATCATTTAGTATATTAGGTCCTTGGGTTTTTTTCTTTTAATAACGAAAGATCACGGTTAATATTTACGTGTTTACCGTGTATAGGTTCAGTTTCTTAATTGGTGTATCGATAGTGTTATCCTAAAATGCCAGGTTTATTTCATATATTATAACCTTCCTCATTCCTATTTGTTCTACTAAAAGGTTGAAGTAAAAGTTTTTTTTTTTTTTTTGGTGTTATTAGTGTTAAGGTTATAGTTATAAATCTTTTAGGGCGGTTGGGGATGGTTGTTCCCATGTGTACCTGGTATGTTGGAACGATGTAAGTTGGTGGTTTCACGTCGTGAGTTGGAGCTAGGTATGTATAAAAGCGTATTAATACTTAAATTCGAGGTAAATAAGGTATTTAACGTTTAACGATATAAATAAATTTTAATAATATATAAATAAAACGTGATTACAAACTAATTAAACGTCTTAAATTAGTTTTGTTAACGTTTAGTAACGTTACACTCGTTAAACAGCTATAACAAACTTAAACGTCGTAAATACTAAACTTAGAATATAGAGGGCGAACGTGGTAAAGAGGATAGAGAAAAAGTAAAAAAAAGAAAATATGGGTGTAGGGAGGTGTATTGTGTGGTCCAGTGTGTGGGTCTTGATTTATATTTGGTGAGCGGTTCGGATTATCGTATCGTGACCGCTTTTACTGAAACGAACGGTTTGGTTATTTTGTTTGTAGCCGTTTTTAGGTTTCGTAAACTTTTTGGATGTCAAGTACAGATCGGACGAATCCCAACAAAGGGTTTCGAAACTTAGTAGTTTTGGCTTGTATAGCTTGGTATGTAATAGGCTGCTTTCCAAAAAGTTCTCGAATATGTTAAAGCGCTAAATAAGGGTTAATAATAGCATAACGGAGCTTTTGGTAGATAAAGCGCCAAATAAGGGTTAATAATATCGTATTGAAGTTGTTCTTTTAAAGTTTTTTAGCTTTTAGATTCTTTGTATATATCTTTTATAATTTTTGTAAAAACGTAATGTTAAATTTCAAATAGTTGAAACTGCTATCGCATTCTGTTATAGGTATTTAACTTATATTTATACTTTGTTTTTTTAAGCTATTTGTAATCGACTGAGTCGGTTATTCATTGGTGTCGGTAAGGTCTTTACCCAATTTACATTAAGTAAAAAAAGTAAAAAAGTAATCGTTAAATTGGTATTTGTAGTAAACGATAGATGAATCGGTTAGAAAAAGGCATTCAGAGAGTACACGCCACTGATGGGAGGTTATAAACCTCTCATCCGGTTAGTAGCCATTTTGCCATGCACTCTAGAATGCTCATTCCAGACCGCTCCACGCATGATGCACTTGGAACCTTGTAAGAATGCAGCCTGCAGCGTGACACGCTATTGTGCACTCTGCAGGAGTGCACCTTGCAATATAATGAACTGCCACTTGACTTATGTATACAAGCTGTAGGGATATATAGTAATATCCACAGTTACGTTTTAACCGCTAATGAAATAGATGACTCGTAAGAATAGAGGTATAAAGCACCATTTGACATATTAACGTAAAAGGGAAGAGGCCGCCGCCGCCGCCGCCCGCCGTGCCGCCATTCGAATTACCATTAGCCTTGCCTTTTCTGTCAACATATAGTTGATACCAGCCTTTATTTTCGGCCCGTCCATTGCCGCCGCTAACCAAGCCACGACTCCCCCCTCTCCCCTACCTCTTTCCTTCTCCACTCCTTCCTCCAACCCATATAGGGAAAAGCGAAGGGCTCTTAAGAGTATTAACCTCATTTTCCCAACGTAGGTGAAAATCCCATTATTTGCGGCGACCCTCCGTCGCCGCAAACGTAATATCGCCGAATTTTAACGCGGTTTGTATCACTTATTTTCTATCTAACTTATTTGATACTAATGTTTCTGTAGACGAGGCCAAGGCGAATGAATATGCCCGCCGCTTCGAGTTGCAGCTCGCGAGGGTGCGTCGCGAAGCTTTTTTAGCACAAGAAGCAGTAAAGCGGCGTACCTAGATTCACGTTTCTGGGCCGTTAATAAATGCATCCTGTATACCATATATTGTTTTTTCGGCCGCTGGTAAGTTCATTAGCGATTACCGTTAAAGCGGCGGTTGGTCGGTTCATTACTACCATTAAACGTGAATGAGTAATGGATACATCTTTATTTCGGTGGTTTTCAAGCCGTATGCCGAGGCGTTGTTACGCGCCCACCATTTCTACGGTAAGTTACTTACTTTTCAAATTCGTAATACTGATCGCGATTAATCATTACCCATTATTTTAATACTTTTTTAAAAAGTTTCCCAAAAATAACTACTTTCATAATATTTAAGATCAACCGATACTGATTAATAATAGGTGGTAACCTGCGGCCAAAAGAGACAGTAACTACTATTACTGCTGTAATGGCGGGTTTATACATATATTACGTAGGTGAGTTGGACGACGATATGGCACGTTGTCGCGAGAAAGTTAAAGACCCCCTGCGCCCCTTACCTAATAGTATGTAACTTAAAGCGCAGGGTATTCGTTGTAGAAATGCTGATAGCACCGTTGATAATATTGGTGGCGGTAGCGCCGGTAACGATAGCAGCGACAGCAGCGATAGCGATAGCGGCGATAGCAGCGATAAGAACGACGAAAACGACGACGAGAACGACATCGAAGACGACTACATAGTTCTTCCTTCTCTTTCATTATTTAGCAGCAATTTTTTATCTGGATTTTGGTTTTCTGGTTAGTCCGGTCTTAATGTAATTTATTTTATAATAATGAAATCGTTTTGTAAAAATTGTTACGTTATTCACAAATATTGAACGTGAAAAGAGAAATGATTTTAATATAATTGTAAATAGTAAGAGAAAAACGAACTAATAATATGGTTAAACAATGTAAACAGTAGGTTTTAAAAGTGATTATATATTAAAAGCAACGCAAATGGTACATTTAGAAAGAAATGAAATGTTAAAATCGTTACAAATAATACATTTATATAGGAAAGTAAGAAAAGTAATGTATAAAAATATGGAAATAGGGTATAGTAGGAAAACACTTTTAACAATATTAACAAGTATACTTATAGATAAAAGCATATTTAATACTATATTTGGGGCGCCTTTCGTTATAACATTTACCGGGTTTGACTTTTCTTCAATTTATTTCATTTCCTTAATTTTATAGTGTTCGTACGATTTGATTAAGGATATAATATCGAGTATTAAGCTTTTTTCCTTTGTAATACTAGGTTTGACAAGTAATAAGTAAAATGAGAGACTTCATGCAAATTATTCGAGGGAAGGGTTTTAAATTCAGGTTTGAAATGATTATCCGAACCGTTATCGTTATAGTAATACTAGTGTCTAATCATTCAACTATACTCTAGATTTTGGAGTCAAAAACGCTCTTCGTAACCCGTTCGTACTTGTTGAAGTTTTTATAAATAATATTACTATAAAACTTAAATCTGTTTTAAGCTAGTGTTTTATTACTAAAAATTGGTATAAATCTTGTTTACGAGCTGTAATCTATATTATTTACGAATGATTCATCAATAAAACTAAAAGGCTTTATTATAATCATATTGAGCGTTATAAAGTATAGGTTACGCTTTGAATTGCTTACCTTCCACGCGAGGCGTTTGTTAAATGCTTTACATTTAACATCCGCCGGGTCTATATATTATTACAAAGTAATGAAAAAGTTAAATACGGCTTTTAGCTATACGATCAGTATAATCCAAATTTCATGTAAACGTTAATATCTATACTTCTTAGCTAGTTTGTTATTAGTTAGTGTTAGAATAGTAGTAATTACAGTGCAATAGATTAACTTTACTTACAGTAGAGTTGACTTTACTAACTGCAAGTTGAGTGTATTGTTTTGTATGAGCCTACTGGATTGACTGCAAGTCTATTACAGTATGCGCTCAATTCATACTAAGGTACGTTCCAAGCAATTGACCATACTAATTACTGTGTAGATTGGCTAGCGGTTAGACAAACCTAGAATAATACATCCATCATTTCACTACGTAATACTAATATTACTTCAACCAATTGATCTGACAACTTTGCAACGATTAGAGGCCTATTAATACTTATTAGTGCTTTTTAAATGAAACACAGATAAACTAAGTAGAAAATAAACTTTCTGGGTACGATCTATATTAAATAACGGCCAGGCTAGAGAAAAGATTCTTGCAAAGGGATTTTACGAACTACATCGCTTTTTATAGAAGTAAGTAGAAAGGACTTCTAAATTACATTGTTATTTACGGCAGCTTAAAAGTAGCGACAGTATCACTATTAAAAATAATAAGAAATCTTTACGAATTATGCTTCAAAATCATTGAAACTAACCTCTAAAAGTTTTAAACAACCAGTTAGCAAACGGCTAAGTTGGTACTACTACGGGTTCTATTACTGCAAAAACGACTAACTCTTTCGGCCTATAACTACTAAATTTTCAACTTTACCAACAATAATAAACAATCACCAACCTTACCACTTACACCAAGGCTTTACCCCTACTTTACCTTTTTCTATTCCCTACGTTAATTGAATGGACAAAATCGCAACTTTAAGCAAAAACACCAAATCACACCAAGAAAGCTACATCGCGCGCCTTTACGCTGAATCGACAAGTCTTTACGCGATTTTACGTTGAATCGCCAAATCTCCACGCAAATTTACACTAAAATACCAACTCCTATACTAGCTAGAACATTAAAATGGCATCATCCCAAAAACTACTTAAGGTAATCGAAGACCTCGGATCCGTTTTTTCTAAACACTATGATGGAAACCTCTAGGGCCAAAATGTTGATAAAAATTCATCGGAAAAATACCTAGTTAAATTTTTTATCGACTATATTTTCCAATTGGATGGCGGTAAAAGAAATTGACCTCGGCAACCGCGCCTTTTGCAAGTTTCGTAAGTTTTTTAAAGATTGTATAATGAATATATGGAAAGCAATTCAAAAGACTATTAATCTTAATCTAAAGTTATAATTCGATCGAAGAGGGATATACGTATTACAAAATAGCTTTAACAGGCTGGAATAAACTCTGTTCGAGTCAAATTAATTTGAGAAATATCCTGAAAGTCTACGCCTCTGGTGAAAGGAAATTGAAGACCTTTAAAGCCCTTATACGCGTTTCAGGGGACCTTTCCTCATCCTCTAGCTAGGTTAAGCTTCTTTACGTATTAACCATAAGGAACCCGTTAACATTTTTGGCAACCTAACACCTTTACATAACTACCTGAAGTACGCTGTTAGCGGAAATAGGGTGCGTAAAACAATATCTATTAATTTAGTAAAAGGTATTCACGTCGGTACCATACGGTTAATTAAATAAGATCGTCAAATCTATTAGAACCTCCATTATATTTATACAACTATTACCCTTTAACCCTTTACTCAAAATCACCAAGCTCCCTCAAAAGTTCCCTATGGTAGATATAGTTATACATATAAACCTACCACAAGTTTTACTACAGGACTTTACCCCTCGGGTTAGGCGACTAGGAATTACGTTTAATATTGCAATTCAGAGGTTTCAAGGCTTGAACTATTAGGGATTACCAACGAAAACTGGGACTATTATCGCAACCTCCTTTCAAAACTTATTAAGATAGTGAACATTAACTATAAGCTTTCTATGGATTCCGCTCAGATTTGAAATAAAATGAAGAATTATAATAAAAATCTTAATTTGTATTTTATTTTTTCATACGAATATGATATGCTTTTTAAATATTTGTCAGTAAATAAAGGTTTTCCCTTCCGTTTTGTATGTATTATTCCCTGAAATCCTTATAAGGTATGCTAAAAACTACTGTCTAACCTTTTTTATAAGAGTAATAACCTTCCGAAAAATTTACGATGGCATAAAAATCCACTTCGAATGAAATACACACCTTACGCAATACCACACGAATGAGGCCACTACGAGGTAAACCAAAATAATAGCGAATAAATAATAGGAGGAAATACCGATGAATATGCTAAATCAAATTCTTAAGAAACTTATAATAGATTAGTAGACTATGGGAAAGGTTCACTTTAACAAAGCTACGCTTTGTAAACAAATACAGGTAGCTATTTCAGGCGTAAACTACTTTAAATACGCCTTATAACACTCAAATACTACCCGTAAAGACTTTTTTAAACCAGCTACGCTCCTATCTAGCGACTATGATAACATGTATACTAAATTCGCTTAGTATATACCCCTAATCTGATAATTTTCGCGAAGTAAATGAAAAAGACCGCGCGCTAATACATTACGTCGATTTTCAATATAGTTAAAAGCGCCTTTAACTCTTAAAATATGGTCTAATAGCTTCCAACTAAAAGCTACAGCTATACTATCACAAGAGACGAGAAAGTTTAAATAGACCTACCAACCTCAAACACTATCGTCTAAATAGTGGCAAAAGATGTTTTATTTGTAATAAGTCCGACTATTAGTTAACTCGCTACCTTTCTGCTGAACACAATAACAAACAGGTAATATGTCACATCTAATACCACATTATTTCTGGATAAAACTGCTTAAATAACATTATCAACTTTAAAGGTAAAGTAACTGTTAACGGCGACAATATCCCCAAAAAAATTAAGTGGCATAAAGATACTGCTCCTAACGCAGTCTAGTAATTGTCTGATTATGCCTTTCTATACCACTTAAGTGGAGAAGATCCTTAACTTTACCCTAACCAAGCCTTCAACCCTTTATATATCTTTAACATTTTCAATTATTATGCGCACGATACGTTTTAAGGTATTATATCATACATAAGGGTAACGAACTACTTAATAGGAGGCTATCTTCAATACTTCTCATTATAGGGAGAAAATACTAATGCTACTGAAATGAATCATTAAAATTCCGGTGAAGTCAAAGTAAACTTTAGCTTAGGAAAACTACTGTTTATACTAGGTATACCGGTAATTCAAACGTTAATTACGTTCTATATCTTTGAGTCTCCTACTCTTTTCCTTCTTTTCCTGTAGGATATAAATACCATTAGCGTCAATATTGACGTTAACGCCAACGAAATAATCAAAAACGGCTATAGATTTGCCCTCACTCTTAAATAAGGGCACCTATAGTTTTATCTCCAAGGACTAGAGGTAATGATTTTCAATCTGATAGAATTAGAAATACGTCAATTATATCGACGCTTTAACCATCTTAACTTTAACGAATTATACAAAATCCTGAAGTTTATAGGGTATAAAGATATGGAATACTCTGCTCTAAAAGCTATCTAAAAGCTTTACTACCATTACCAAACATATACCTAAGCCCCACCCAAAAATCAATTTTATACTAAAAAATGATGAGGAATTTGATCACAAGGTTTTTATTATGTATTTTACTTATGTAACAAGTCTATTCTTGACGTCTTTAATTCCGTAACTTCTTTTTACAAACCTAAATTTCTGATGTTCCAGTCAACAAAAGATACGTAGAAATTATTAGAGTTATTATATATTAACACGTACTTGGACCCATATCATATCTTCATCCATAATACTAACACCAATTACACGACGTTAAAGTTTCAGGAGAATATTAAAATAATACGGATCCAGTATAAATAGGTGTTGAAAAAAACTTGCTAAAGGGATAAAAAGATCGAAAATATATATACAGAACTTTTCAAAGCGGAAAATATCTTTACCCTGGAAATTGAAAGTTTTACAAATTAAGAGACATAACTTTAGATAGCGGTAAAAGACCTGAACAATATTATATGCCCTAACGGCTTAATTCTAACGTTAATAGTCTTCCAAGCGTATCCACGCCCAACGAGTAAATATTCACCAGTAGCAAATACCCAAAAAGAGTTGTAGCCTACGGTAAGTCACTAAAGAAATAGCATGAAAAATCAGTACGACACTAAATTAACAGCGCCTTTAACACCATAATCGACCCTACAATAATAGACGTTCTTGATTTACCATTACAAAGTAAAGTCCTAGTGTAGCGGGAGATAGGAAAATGGGATAGACTATACAAAATTTTAAATATCGCTAACTTTAAAGTAGTTGTTAAAACTGCTGAAAGACCTGCGATGTTTCACACTACGCAAGTTAAGCCCCATATTAAGGCGATAAACGATAAAATCCTCTAGGTCAAGCAACTAACACAATACAATCCATCTCTACCTATAATTGATAAGTCAATGGAACGCTGTCGGCGCGGACGACCACCTAAGAATAGAAGCTCTAAAACAAAACGGAATACATACCAGTCCGCATTTACAATATTACTTGGGTAAACAAAAACAAAAGGACGTCGAAAAATTAGTATTAAAACTTTAAGTAGAAGGTATTATCAAGACCTCTGGCAAACCCTTTAAGGAAAGTAACAAAATTAAAATTAACGGCCTCTAAACTCGAGAAGTTGTACAATTAGTGCCCAAAACCAACTTCAACTTTTAAAATCCTAATATTAAGGTCTTTAGATTAATGATTATATACGAAGTCAAAGGCAAAACTACGGGGCGAACATACAAAAAGTTACGCCTGATCGCTTCAAAATACGGTAATAAATACAAAGATTGAATCCTTACGTAGTTTCCGATGATTTATAAAATCAGCTATAGTTTAGTATTCTCTTTAGCTTCAAGTTTCCTAGCTATTACTAAAAGAAAGTTTACACTTAATATCTGGTATATAAAGCAAACATACACGCAGATTTCGAGTAATTTATAACGAATCGTCTTATTAGGATTACCATGGAAATTACGTATTAACTAACTCCCAGAGACGGTAATACGGTATATTAAGTTATTATACAGACCGGCTAAAAAAAGAATCCATTTTTTTCTAATATATTAATTGAGATTGAAATTATAGCTAAGTATAAAGGTTTTAACATACAACCTATACTAACTAATAACGCAAAAAAATGGATTTGGTATTAGTAAATATACAAACTAACGATACCCTTTTTGTAGAAACTAGTATAACTTTGTAACATCGTAATAACAGGCGATTAAAGACTTGAAGTTCTGGAATTTGCAAACCGGTTATAACTTTTACAAACAGCAACCTACTAAACTTTAAGGAACCGTCAATCCGCATACATAGTATTAATACTAGCCTCAGTTTTCGCCAAAAGGATTAAGGCACTGATTTGGCTATAATTAACAATATTAACGTAACTAGAGCTTAATGGTACTTGGAACAACGCGCTTGCGGTAGCTACATCACTACTTTATACTAATGGAAAGCCTTTTACGACCTATCAATCTCGGCATGATCATAAAACCCAATAGATAAAAACTTTAACCAGCTAAAAAAAAGTTTAAATGACATATATAAAACTTGGACCGAAGGATTAATAAAATCTTAATTGAACTATCGAAAGCTAACTTAATAATATTTACAAATAGTTACTTTACAAACAACATCGACATATTTTTACGAATCAGCTTCTTAATAACCATTGTCAATAAATATAAACGTTAAAACTAGTTGAATATCATCGATAATCTAATCTATAACACCTTCGTAAAATACAAAAAAACGTGCCAATTTTAAAGGTCTACGGCATAATGACTGACTTTAATATATGAATAGCTTTGTGGAAAACTTTCAACATCATTATAAGGCAGCTAAAAATTCCGCCTATCCCAGTGGTAATCTGTACCGACTCGAAAACCCTATTCGAATGCCTTTTGAAGCTCCAAACTACTGGTTGAAAACGCCTAATAATTGACTTAATAACACTCTATAAAGCCTACAAAAACGGGGAAATCAAGGAATTCCGATAAATCGATGGGAAAAAACAATCCTACAAATTCTATAACGAATAAATAGCTAAACAAAACCCTTAAAAGATTTTCAGACGGTAATAGGCTAATTATACGTATTAAAGGCTACATTAACAGGCCACCTAGCAAAATCAAACCACGTGTCAATAGGCAGAAATATACTAACGAACTGGAAAACTGCTAGGTGAATAATGATAGCGACTTCTTAAAATAACACATCTATATTGAAGACAACAATAGGTCAATTAATCCACAAAGATTAAGTAAAATGAAAGGGTAGATTAACCCATATTAATTAAAAAAGCTAATGGCAACAGTGTGTAATACGCGTAAGTCTATATCAATAAAATTGTATATAGGAGAAAATAAAGCCATAACTCGGAACTGTAGGGCAATTAAAGGTAATTAAAGTCAATTAGGATATGAAAGTCAACGGAAATTAATAGGGATCCGGCCAATTGGCAAGGATGTAATTAGGCGATAACCGGAAAATTTAGTCGACCACAATAACATATGCATACAAACCAAAAAGTCTCTAATGTAGAAATAATAGTAATTACAATGCAATAGGTCAATTTGACTTATAGTAAAGTTAACTATACTAACTGTAAGTTGAATATATTGTTTTGTGTAGGCCTACTGTATTAGTTATAGGTCAATTAGAGTATGCGCCCAATTTACACTAGGGTACGGGCTAAGCAATTGGTCATACAAATTACTATGCAGACCAGCTACCGGTCTTCCAGACCTAGAACAATACATATACCATTTGACTACGCAATACTACTTTTATTTCGACCAATCTAATCGAAAACGTTTCAACGTCTAACGCCCTACCAACAGTTAGGTTAATGAAAGTAATTTTTTCTAATTACCTCTTTTATATAAAGTCAATATTGTTGTTCCGTAACGTAATTATTACATCATTGAAATTAATCAGGTAGTTCTTTACTAGGCAAACTTTATTAAATGTTTCGCTTTTAACCCGTCTTTTTAAAAAAAATCCTTCATAACAGAAACCTATATATTATACACTATAAGCGTATCGTGCGTTTATATTAAGATAAGTGTCAATCTTTTTAAACCTGATCATGAAACCAATAGGTTTAAGTCGAAAGTCGACTGAGTTATTTCCAGCCGCTCATTATAATACCTTTGGTAAGTATTACTTCAATATATGTTAGCTTTAATGAGTCTATAAGATAGATTTGAAATACGTAGGATCATTTTAGCCAGATAACGTTTTCAAAGTTTTACAAGCATGTAGGCGTAAATATATCGTTTTAGTTACTTTTCTCACTTTGTATAAGTTTATATAATATTACAAAACTTAATACGAAAGTTACGAGGGGTACGTAAAGAGGCGATAAATATTAAAATTGAACAATGTCTCACTCGTTGTAAAGTAATCTATTAGGTTATAATATTATTTTTGTTAGCGTTATAGTACTCCTTAACTATAAAACGGATTTTTCATAAGATTTTCTGGTTTTGTTTCTTTACCTTATGGACTAAACGGTTAAGAAAAATCTTGGAAGCACCATAAATCACTGGTTTAACCCTTATAAAGAGAAAAACGCCATATTCGGTTGAAATTGATATTTTTATGGGTTAACTCTTTGAAAGGGTTATACGGAGCTATAATATTCCTTTGTTACGGAGTTTTATACTTAATTTACAGTCCGTCGTTTCCTTTTAAGTGATAAAAAAGTTTAAGATTAAGGCTTCATGGATATTTGGTTTTTTTTAAGCCAAGTGAACGCCTTTGATAACGTATTTTCGTTTCTGTTTATATTAATTAACTGGTTTTATAAATTATCGGAGGTTGTAATGATAAATTCGGGGGGTGTATAGGTTTCAGGGGCGGTTCAAATTCGTTATTATGGGAGTAGTTTAGTTAGTATTACTTTTCGAATTATGTTTTTAAGTCTTTATCGTTTTCTTCTTCTTTTTTGTACTTTTGTATTATCGTTTAGCGAAATAAACTGGTGTTATTTGGAAAGTTTATAAAGATATCGCGTCTTTTAAACCCGTTAGTCCTTTAAGGGTTAGTTTACCTGTGTTTCGTTTTTCAAATTGGGATTTTAAATTATAATGATAGGTTTAATACGCTAGTTTCATGCGTGCCGTTTCTTGTAGATAATATTTCAGAAATATTATTTTTAGTCTGTTGAAACCGTCATATTATTATAGCTTTTGTTTCCGTATTCGCCTTTTATACCGTAGTTCGTAATAATATCGAGTTTAAATATACTTTGTGGTTAGTGCTGAAAATGAGTAATTTCGAAATTAACTTACTTAAGCTAAAAGTGTTATTTATGGAGTTTACCCCCATTTGTAAAATCATTTTTTTTTTGAATCAATATCTTTTAGCTTTTCGGATAGCATTATATACGCTCTTTATGTCTTCCGTAATACAGTATGTATTTCTTGATACCTAAAAGCGTTTTTATCGGTATTTACCCATATTTATTTTTTGTGATCTTCAATTAAAGTCGACATTGAGTCGAGTCTAAAGTTATGTTTATATCTTATTTAATCTATTCCGGAGGCCCTAAAAAAAGGTTTGTTCAGAAATATGTTAAGTATATTAGCAGTTTATATCGGAAGTATTCCACGTAAATTTCGCGGCTTAAAATACTGTTTTTACGTCGACAGCGTATAATACCGATTGGCTGTCGAAGTAAATATCATTTCAAGAGTGTAATTTAAACTTTAGAAACGTTTGCAAATATAACTAGCACTTAAAGTAAAATATCTCGATAGTTTTTAGTACTTTTCCACTTCATTTATATGTTCTATTATATGATGTACCTTTAAAAGACGTTTAGTAGCCGGATATCTAAATAGTTAATGTAATATCTTTGGTTCCTGCTATGTTAGGTAAACGGCTTTCATTGTACGTATTTTTGTAAAAAATGATACGTATTTAAATTTTAAACAAAACGATACAAATACGTTATCCGACGCTCGAACAAATTAATCAATCGTGTTCCGAACTTCAATTTCGAATTTATTCATATGTATTGAAGATAATAGAAATAGGGTTTTCAAGTTTATTATGTAAAATTTTATTTGTTCGAATCGTGTGTTTAGAACGACTATACTCAGTAATAACGCTTTACCTTTACCGAATAAAACTTTTCGGTATTTTCCTATCTGGTCGAGTTAGAATCTGGGAAATTTCGTTTCGAAAGCATCGAATTATCATTTTTCGGCAGTCGAAATTTCAGTTACACTGGTGTTTGATATAATTCCTTAAAACCGGTTGCTGTACTTATTAGAAATTATGAATTACGATGCTATAGAGGTTTTCAATACGTTTTTCTCGCTATTTATTCTTATGTTATGTAGAAATAAGGCGTTCATAAACCTATAAATACTCGTTTATTTGTTTCTTTATATTAGATTATGACATATATTGTGGATATTACCATATACTCTTATAGATAGTATACATAGGTCAAATAGTAGTACACTGTATTGAAGGTTTCACTCCTGCAGAGTGCACGATAACGTGTTACACTGCAGGCTGCACTTTTGCAAGATGCAAAGAGTTCCATGCATGGATCCGTCTGGTATAGCTATTTCAGACCGAAAAGCAATATATGGATCGGTCTGAAATGGCTATACCAGACCAAACGGCAATACATGGAGCGGTCTAAAGTAGTACGTTCCGGGTGAGGACTTATAAACTCTTACCTGTAGCGTATACCTTTAGATTCTTCTTTGGATAATTATCTTTTTATATTACAATTACCAATTATTTCAATTACCCTTTGAAGACCTTAGTTTACGTGAACCCTATAGGCTTGAAACTTTACCGATACTAATTAGTAACTGACTCAGTCGACTATAAATAGCCTAGGAAAAAAAACAGATACACGTTAAATACTTATAACGGAGTTTTATAGCGATCCCAACTATTTATACTCTAACACATCGTTTTTACAAAATTTATATGCCGATGTATATAAAGACTATAAAAACTAAATAACTTTTAAAAAGACAACTTTAGTACGATATTATTAACCCTTATTTGGCTTTCTATTTACTAAAAGCTCCTTTACGCTATTATCAACCCTTATTTAGCGCTTTAACTTACCTGGGCACTTCTTGGAAAGCGTCCTATCACGTACCAGGCTACGTAAGCCAATACCACCAAGTTTCGAAACCCTTAATTAGAACCTATCCGATTTTCGACATTCAAACAGCTTCCTTAATCCCAGAGCGGTTACGTACAAAGCAATCAAATCGATTATTTTACTAAGTTCGGTTACGATACATTAATCCAGACCAACCACCAAACATTGAATTTAGTAACGTACCTCCCCATAATCACACCTTTTATTTACCCTATTCGTCTTACACTTCCTTTGCCTTATTTATCTTTCTGCGTTCGCCTTACATATTTCAAAATTAGTTTTTATAATGTTTATGTTTTCCTAACTGTTTAGCTCATGTAGCGTTATCAAGTGCTAACAAAACTAATTTGAAACATCCAATTGGTTTATGGTTACGCATCATTTATCGTTTGAAATTTATTTACATTAATAAACGCTAATAATACCTGTTTAAACCACTTTATTTTCTTTATTTTCTTTACACTTGCTATTTGTAAAACGTATTACCTTAAACATTGAAATTAAAACGTATCCAAATTTTATTGCGACGCGGAATTACCAACTTAAACCGTTTTAACATACCAAGTACGTACAAAAACCACCCTAAAACGCCTATAGTTATAGCCCCAAAACCAATATTACTAAAAGAGTCTAATGCAAACTTCGACTTCCTAGTCGATAATATGGGAATTAGGAAGACTATAATATACGAAATCGACTTAGGTCTTTAGGATAATACCATCGATTCTTCAGTTAAGGAATTCGACCCATATATGGTAAATACATACATTTTGGCCATTATGTTTCGTTACTAGGAAAAGAAAGCCTAAAGACCTAAATTACTGGATAATTTCCATAAAAGCTTTTCGAACTAGACGTTGGATATATGATAAATAGTAAATCCTACCATGACCAAGGCCTTACGGATCCAACTACTGATTAAAAGTATTAATACCCTAGGTGGTAAAAATGGCCGCCTTGTAAAAGCCTTATTCGAAATAGCACAACTCGTTGACATACCAGACTGAAAGTATAAATATTTTTATTTAACGGATTTTATAAAAAGGTGTTACTTTATAAAGTAGAAGAGACTATTGTTAAAACGACGAGGACGAGGCATAAAACGACCTAGTTTTATACTTGTACTATGAGTTAGGAATAGAAATCCCAAGGAAGAAAAACAACTATAATCCTTATTTATAACGTAAATACAATAAACCTCTATGCTGACACACACTGTAAAATAAAACCAAATACCGAACCACTCCCCGAATACTAAAAATAGCCCGCTCGGCTATGGCGGGAGCGGCCGAAACACCAAAAACAACCCGATCGACCACGGAAGGATCGTTTAAAACACCAAAAACAACCAGATCCTAAAGTTGACAAGCGGTGTGAAACTCTAACACGTGCCTTATAGACTAATGCTTACAAACTACGACCTTTACTGCAACTTTTCATTACACCGCTTTCCTATAGATAGGAGCGACCCTATAAAGTCAACCAATCTTACCAGGCTATGGGATAAAGATAATAACTATAACGGTAAACCGTATAAATTATTTGATAACAAGATACGTATAATATTGAATACGTGTAAGAAGTTGAATATTAAGTTATCCCAATTTTATATTATCTTACCTAATATACTTTTCGAATAAGTTAAGGAATGGTATATATTCCATTTCATATAAGTAAAAACATTTGTAAAGTATTACAACCGCTGAAATTTTTACTTACATACGGAAATTGATTATAAAATTTACGATGAGGACTAAATTGGTACGACTTGAAAATCCGTAAAAAAACTAATAGGAAAACGTCGATCAAAATTTATAGGAAATACTTACCGCGCTATTGGCTGAGTTCTGGCAATGACAGGTAACCCTTGGACCGGAATATAAAAGCGACAAACTATTTATTCAAGCAGTAACAAAAGCTTTCCGTAAAAACCCGGATTTCGACCTTACACTTTTTAACCCGGAAAAGAATTTGGAGGCCTTTTATATAAGCTTTGAAACATCTCTCTAAACCTTTATAAGCCGACAAGAAAGTTTCGAATTAGTATTTATAGCGGATAAAGCTAGAGATGAAGGTTAAATTACCAAAATAGGCCTTGTCGAGATAGTTTAACATGTTTTAAACCGAGGATTTAAAGTTTACCTAAGGTAAAACGAACGTCTAAAGTATAGGTACTAAAGAGGAAACTCTGGTAATAAGAAAAAAGGATGATTATTCAGAAATGGAAGAAACGTACCGAAATTACAATACTAATTGTAAAAATATATACGAAGCCTTATAGGTTTGTGAGAGCGGTGTATTGTATACGGTAAAGTCAGCTGTTAGTTTACAAACCACCCCGTTTACAAGTAAATTCGAATTTAACGATAATTTTACAACGAGTATAGTTTTGAAAATCGGAAAAAAACTAATTTTACAATATATGTAGCCGAGTGCAAAGGTACAAATGACGGATTCAACGCCTAATTTTACGAAAACATATTCGGAAAAGACGACCTTAAGTATAATAATTTCTACCTATTAATTTATGATAATAATAATACCTACCGAATTTTCGCCGGTTTGCAAAACGCCTTCTTTATGTAAATTATAGGCTTGGACTATGTAAACGAAGTTTTTAACGCCTATATAGCGTTGCAATCTACGTTTTTTAACAGATGCGGAAACAGGTTTCCAAGTATTATGCCCAACATTAACGTAACTGAAATTTCGACGGCCGGAAAACGGTAGCTCAACGTGTTTGCGGTAAAGTTTCCAAAGTTTCGGTTAAACCGAATAAGATAATACCGAGAAATCCTGTTTGGTAAAGGTAAAGCGAGGTCTTTCAGAACGGTCGTTGTAAATACGCGTTTCGGACCGATTAAGTTTTATATAATGGATTTTAAAACGTTATTTTTGCCTTTATTAGTTAATAAATATAAATTTGAAATAAAATTCCGGAATACAACGAATTCACTTATCTGCGCCTTAGATAACGTATCCATAACAATCCGATTTAAATTCAGCTACTTATAATTCTTTCAGAAAATACGTACAATTAAGGGTATTTACTTAATTTAGCTAAAATTTCGAAATTTATACCAACGATTCAGATATTCGGTTATAAAACGACTTTTACGTTTACTTTACGCCGTAGGCTATACGGATATAGGAAAGGACGTACTTAAAGTTATCTAAAAGTTTTGTTATAAATGCTAATTATACTTATGGACTCTACTACGGTTTAAATTCCACCTTTAGGACGATATAAACTTTAACTACGAAGTAATTGTTAATATTATATATCTAAATAGCTAACCGGTCCTTTACGTTGTCTATATGGTAATATCATTTTAAGCCGTCAAATTCATACGACACGCTTTTATTATAAACTGTCGGGACGTTTTAATTAACTTTTAGTTAAACTTTTTCTTCAGACCTTGAAACCGGATTATATACGACGCCGGCACAGCTTTTAATTTCGTAAAATAGCGTACGAAGGCTTGGATAATCGGTAACAATTGTAAACAAATTCTAGTAAAAGTTTTATAATGTATTCAAAAGTATAAGCGATATTACAGACTATTGAAAAAATCGTACACGGTATTGTTAAAGGGATTAAAGGGTGTTAGTTTTAAGGAATATATGCTTTAAATAGCGGTTAACGCCGTTAATAACACTTTTGGCCCAAGTAGGTTTATTTGTACGCTCCTTGTCTTTGATATTTACCCGAATATCTACATAAACTCTGCCTTATTAATATCTACAGTGTAAAGGGTTAATGTTATAGCTAAAGTTATAACGGCACTAAATTTACTACGAATTAAAAATGATGAATCTAAAGCTTTAACTATAAAGATTGCCTACGTGAAACTAACGTTTTAAATTTACCATTACAATTTAAAGTTTTTATTTGTAAAATGAAATATACATAAATAAGCCCTTAGAGTATTAATTGATTTAAAGGCCACGATTTATTTGTTAATTTACCAAATGGAACGAATTTATTTCGTTAGATGATAATACGCGAATATAAAAGAAAGGTAAAAATAGACGGCCCGAAACCGTAGGATGAAGAAAACCGCCTATAAAATATCACTTAAAACGGCGAATTTAAGCCGAACCAAATTCCACCCTTATCCTCGACACGCGAATTCAACCCTACCACTTCAAATAAAAGCGGCACATTTATATCAACCCCGCCAAAACCTCGCCGCCGAAAGCGCTCCTTTAGCTTGAAAACCAAAAAAACGCCTTAAAAACTTTGTTACGAACTCCTTTATTACATAAAAGGAAATAACAAACCGTAAACTTAGTTTAAAACTTCGTTGCGAAGGTATTATTACCACCTTAGGTATCCTATTTACTCAAACGGAAATCTTGGCCCTAATCAACCAAGGCTTATTTCATTTTAAATGTTTTAATCTAGCCGTCCACAGAATTTATAGGATCTTTTTCACTCGCTTAGTTTATGAAATTAAGGATAGAACCGGAAAACCGTACGAAAAAATACGTTTAATCGTTAAAGAATATAATAACGAAGAAAAAAAGAATATTATAACCCAATTACCTACGTTATAACGGGCTAACTATCGCCTAATCCTTATATTCGCCGCCTTTCTCAACGTATTATACAATCTATATGTCCAACTTCGAGATATGACATAGGTATATATATAATTTAAAAAGCGGTTTAAACAACGAATTTACATCGACATACACAAAGACCTTAGGTGACACCACTTGTCTAAGACGATCTTACATATTTTAAAACCACTTTACGGCTTAGTCGAAATTGATGTTTATTGGTACGACACCTATTAAAGGTACTACAAAAAACGACTCGACATAGCTAACTTTACCTTCGACCCGTATTTATTAGTGTTATCAGCCCGTTTAAAAGGTTTTACATTAATAGAAATATAGACGAACGACACTTTAACGATGTATAACATTTCGTTTTCCTCTTTTTTTTTAAAAAAAAAAAAAAAAAAAAACTCCTAAAATCCGGTCTAAGAGCAAAAACCAAGATATACCTAACGGAAGACCACGTAATCGATTTTAATAACACCACCATTACTTTTTGGAACGGTACTTTATGCTTTACGTAAAAGGGGCAGTTAATAAAGTTACCTTGATCGTTTCAAATAACGTAAAACGAATCGACGAATATAGTTATTAACTTATATGCGGTGCCTAAATTGTCTTTATAATATAACTAAAGGTAGTATTTACCCTTTTTATCGCCCTGTAATATTAAACCAACCCGACAGACAATAGACATAAGGCATTTAACAAACTTCTTTCGTAATAAATTCATAATTTAAAACGCGACTTATAGTTCATACCGTTCAATAAATGTATTACAACGCTATTTATTTTCATTAACAGCTCCTTCATTAATAATAACGACTATAGTTTACAAATCGATTTCGTCTTAGTCCTCGGAAACAAATAACAGGCCCTAAACGGCTTTACATTCCGAGAAAATATTATTTATTAAAGCTTTACTAAGTTCAAAAGGGTTACGCAAAGCGTTTTAGTTTCCTAAATCTATAGTATAGTAAAAAAACTTCGATTCAGGTATTACTATAACGATAATGGTCTGAATAATTATTTTTAACCTTAGTTTATACCCTATCCCTTTTATCGTATGTACTAACTCTTCTTCGCTTTATAAGTACCTAGTCAAATTGGATACCACAAACTAAAAACGTTTAATAATCGATATTATAACTTTATGCGAGTTATATAAACGTCGTAAAATCAAAAAAACGAGGTAAATCAACGAAAAGTCCAATCTACCGAATATAATAACTAATATTACGCCGAACAAAGTATTGGAAATACTTATATCGATGATTACATTATTTATTAAGGTATTTAAAAAGGTTTTACAACCCTAGTAGGCTACTTACCACTTTTCCGCTAATTTAAATCAGCTTGTACTACACTATTCACGCTGATCTATGATTTTCCCTTTATTTAACCCTATTATTTTACACCGCTCCCAAGATTTTGATATTCTTTATTTTACACGCCTTGAACCGACGGAATTTCCTATTCATTTCTTTTTCTATTCAATTTTATTATCCGTAACAGCCCTGATTTTCAACTTTATTTATATATTCTATATGGTACTAATTCTGGCATATTACCTCCTTTATTTTTTATACTTTATATTATGATTATCACATTTTAAGGTTTTTTTTATAAAAAGCCATAACATTACTATATATAGTATTATATTATAACCAGATACGCTGGTCTGGCCGAAAGGGCATTTATTCATTACCAAAGAGAAAAGGCGACTTCTTTACGTCCTTACCATCCTTTTCATCGCTTTACTCTTTTATATTAACGCCACTACTATCACCACTATCGACCTTATTAACACCAGTAAAGATATAACTCTACGTTTTATTGGTTATACCCTTAGATAAAGGCGTAAGGGAGGGATTACCCTCCTTATGACGGCGGACGATAACGCCCTTACTCTTACCTATGTAATATATACGCAAGCCCCATTTTCAAGCGATAACAGCGGCTATCGTCTTCTTAATCCTCCGGTTAAAACCTATTACTAATTAATATCGGTTTGTTTTGTTATTTCCGGCCGCGAATGTTTTCGAATCACCTCAAACGATATATTTTTGCCAAAGGACATTTTTAAGGTTTGGTTAAAATTTACTCAAAAATCATTGGTTGTGTAATACAATCTGGGCCTACAGCCACAAACCACCGAAACAAAAACGTAAGAGCTGCCGGTTCATTCGTAGCGGTGGTAACGGGTTAAACGACCGCTTCTTTCGTAGCAATTTCCAATAAACTTACCCGCGGCTGCGGATGCAATATACGATACGTAAGGCGTATCCATTAACGGTCTAGGGCTATGAACCCTAGTACATTTCTTCAACGTTTTACGCGTTAAAAGGGCCTCGCAGCGCACTCAAACAATACGAAGCTCGAGGCGACGGAGCAAATCCGCCTCATATTCTTCATTTAAAAAGTAAATAAAGTTAAAAGTATATGATCGGGTTGATTTAAGAAATACTAACTCTAATACAACTAAGCCAGGTTGCGTTTACGGCGTAAAGGGGGCTCTACGGGTAATAGTGTCTTTACTCGTGGGGAAAAGATAAGGCTTATAACCTCAGGAGTCCCCCACTCCTCCCCTTGGGAACTGGAGAAAAGGGAGGGAGAGAAGGGGAAGAAGAAGGTCGCGATGGCAATGGCGGGGAGGGGTGAGGTGGAGGCGGCGATAAGGCTAAGTAGCGTGGCAGCGACGGGACTGTGCGGCGTAATGGCGATGAGACTTAGCGGTGTAACGGCGAATGAGGTAACGGGGGCGGGCTTCGTAGCGACGATAAAGGAGATAAAGCCCGAAGAAGGCGGGCTACTGCTATTAGTAGTAGTGGTAAGGGCGGTAACGGCGGCGGCGGCAGCGTGCCGCCGCTCGTACGCTAGACGGCGCCGTATGGTTCAGTTCTTACACGTTATCTAGGCAAAGGAAAGGTTAGTAATAAGTATTAGTTAAGTAACCTACCTATTAAAACGGCTTATTTTAGTTAAAGGGAATAGAGGTAAAGTGGGGATAAGGCTTAGTTTATTTAATAGGGATAAAGGTTTAACTAAAATGGGAACTTGCATTTATTTCAACTACGAGCCTTTGGAAGAAAAAGAAAAGAGGTTTTTTCTAGGCCGATAGTGATATATCTTTTTATACTAATCCAACACGTGATTACATAATTATCCCTACATACTTACCCCTATATAATCACTCTTATACAATTACCCTTTTTAGAAATCTCGAAAAACGCTATTACCAATTATATCGCCTTTATTTAACTATACTAACCAGGCTCGAATTACAAACACCACCTCGGTAAAAACTTTAATATTCTTAACTGAACTTAAAATATCACCTCGGCTAGATTTTGTTGACCCTAGCCGAATTTGTTTATTTAAACCTTTTGCGATTAATACGATAACAATACTATCACTACGAAAACTTACTAATTTAAACCTTTTGCAATTAATACAGCAACAACAATATTACTACAAAATCTACTAATTGAAACTTTCGTAACTACAACTACACTATTACTACTAATCTATAGGTACGGAGTATCTAAAATCAAAAAGAAAAGATTACTTATGTAGATATTACTACATACCCTTATAAATAGATACATAAGACAAGTAACAATGCACTATATTATAGGGTACACTCCTACAAAGTGTATGATAACGTGTCACACTATAAGCTACACTCTTACAAGACAAAAAGTGCTTTATATATGGATTGGTGTGAAATAGCTATTTCAAACCGAACGGTAATACATGGATCGGTCTGGAATAGCTAAACTAAACCGAATGGCAATACATGGAGCGGTCTAAAGTAGTACGTTCTCGGTGAGGACTTAAAAACCCTCACTTGTGGCGTGCACCTCTAGATACCCCTTTGGAGAATCATCTTTTTATACTACAACTACCAATCATTACAATTACTCTTCAAAGACCTTAGTTTATGTGAACCCTATAGGCTTGAAACCTTACCGATATATATGTTGTTTTTCGAGTCGGTTTTCAATGGTATATTTGTAAAAGTAATCGCTAAAATACTTTCTTTGCTTTTTTGTTGTCGGATGTATATATTGTAAAATTGGCATTTATCTGGTATTCGTGTAGTAAATCAGCTTAAAATTGTTGTTTAACCCGAATTTACTCATGAAATAGATAATTAGTCAAATAATAGCCGTCTTTATTATATATGATATATAATTTTAAAAGCCAATAAATCTTCGTATACTTTTCTGCGGGTATTCTTATACTCGTGGTAAGTTTCTCGTTTGACTATAAGGTTGTCCATGTTAGTAACTGTTTTGCCTTCGGTTTTCGGAATCTTTTTTATATTATTTTTTACATTTATACTCAAATTTGGGGTTATTTAACTCTTTACACATTTTGTATACTTTCAATCGTAGATTTAAAACGTGATAATTTGTTTCGACGAGGTTTAATTTGGTAATTTAACTTTTGTCTTTAGATTTTCCGAATACAAATGTTCATTCGAAACTCTTTAATCGGTTTTAAGTACCATTTTCAAACTCGTATAAAAAGCTTTTGAGTTTTTTTCTGGTTTAAATAACGTAAGGTTGAAGTTTGGGTTTACACGGTATATTCTTATAATCATTTCGATAAGTTGTTTACTTTCCTTATATTTTAGCTTCAAAACCGATTAGCATTTCTCAAACTTCTCTCGTTAAGTGGTAAATACCTTAATATGGTTTTATTAATGTTTTTATGCTGATTTCTTACGAATTTCCAACTAATACCTATCTAATTCCTATTACAGAGTTCGTAATTCATTTTTGTATCAAAATATATTTTTCAGTAGTTCTAATATTTTGTGAATATAATTATTTACAAAAAGTGATTTATATGCCATTTTTCAACTTACCTGGCTAGTATATTAAGTTAAGTTGTATATAATCAAAAGGGTTTCGTATTACATTTTTTCTATTTATTTTACATTATATAGATTTTATTATCGAAGATATTATATGGTTATCTACTATAATTTTTGTCAATATATGATTACCTGATAAAGTTAGTTAACTTTATAGAGTCCCGTTAATTAGTAGGAAACTGATATGGTGGAAAATCGTGGTAAGGATTGTAATTAGTAAGCATTAGTTTATAAGGCTCGTTTCATTATTCTGCGTCGCTTATTTTTTCTTCGGGAGTATTATATTCCTTGTTTGAGCCGTTTTTGCTACAACCAAAAAAAGCGTTAATTGTATTCGGGAAGTGGTTTGGTTTATATTTCTTTTTAAAAGTGCCTTTTAAAAAAGAACCGTGTTCAATCCACGAAGTAGATAACCTTTATATCCCTTTCTTCTTTTTTATTAATTCGTCAAGTTCCGTATACTTTTTGTGGAACGCTATTAGTATTTCGTCGCGTTTTAATATTTATATTTGTAACGTATCTAAGGCTTTGTCCGTATTTCCCTACTAATTTATTTTTTATGTTCCTTTAACTAGTATTTGTCTTTCAAAGTTTACTTATAGTACCTCTTTTTTTAGTTTAGCATTTCGTGAAGTTGAGCTACGGTAAATAAAGCTTTTTTAATGCGGTTGTTTTGTCTACCTAGGGTGTTAATTACTCCGCTTCATAATTAAGCTCGTAGTACTTTAGAAATCTAGTTGTATACTGTATACCATATTTCCAACGTTTATTCAAAGACCTTCCTCCAAAAACTATCTAATATACCGTTTCCTTAGGCCTTTCTTTCTTAATAGCGACAAATCACATTCGTAATATATGTATTCGCCACTTAAAGGTCTAAGTTTTTCGCCGATACTTTGATGATACTATTTCATATTTTCAGATTAATAAGTAAAAACATATTTCTCAAAACGTTATATGTTGGGGAAAAAAAGGTTTGTATATTTGATAATTTATTAAGTGTTATTTTAGGTAAGATTATAATTACAGAAGTACGGAGTATATTATAGCGTTTTGAAACTTGGTTTAAACGCTTTTTCAAATTACCAAAAGTATATCAAAGTTATTATAGCGTAATGATCCAGATTTGAATGCGCTAAAAATGTTACATTTAAAAGAGTTTCGGAATATAATAGTAAATAAAAGTATATGAAATGAAATAATTTAAACCAAAGTGTAAAATATACGAATAAAAAGGAAATAGAATGTGATAAAGTGATTCAAGTAAGGCATTAAGCGTTTTTTAATAAAAACAAAATATTAATAAAGAGTAATTCCAAATTGGTTAAACGTTTTAAATTAGCTCTTTAGTGCTTTATAATCGTTATATTATTCAAGTGGTTAGTAAATTCAAACGTTGTAGATGGTAATTTAAATAAACGGTGTAATTTTGAATGAACGAGGACAGATGAATATAGTAGGGTAAACAGGGAAAAAGAGGTGGTGGTATATAACGTTTAGTGTGGTAAGTGTATTGAATACTGTATTTAGCATTCTTAAAATATGCCGGAGCGTTTGAAAATATGTTTTGAACGCGTGGTGAATATTTTGTTAACAGTTAGAATGTTAATTTCAAAGCATAAAATAATGGTAAAGGTGCTTTAAAAGTTATATTTTAATCGCATCCGAAGTTTATAAGCGGTTCGGATATTATTTTTAGTTCGGATAGGTTATAACGTAGGGTCCCAAAACTCCAATATTTTTTGCTTACGTAACCTAATACGTAACTGCTTCCAAAGTTTATAAACGGTTTGGATATTATTTTAAGTCATATATATTTTAACAAAGGGTTCCGAAACTTCACTAGTTTCGGCTTACGTAATCTCGTACGTAATGAAATGTTTTTAAATAGTACTCTAGTACGTTTAAAGCGTTAACCAAATAAATAGATTACGTAATATGGCTTTTAATGGTTAAAGGGTATTGACCAAATTAATAGTTTCGAATTAAAATGGTTCTTTTCAAAGTTATTTTACTTCTCAATTCTTTCATACTCCCGTATATTTTTTATACAATGTAATGTTAGAATACGGAAAATTGGTATTATTATAACATTCCGCTATAAATATTTTACTTAAGTTCGTCTCTTTTTTCCAATCATTTGTAATAGACCGAGTAAGCTTTTAATTAGTATCAGTAAGCTTTACTTTACCGGGTATGTTAACATGAATGTAATAGTAAAAGAGTTGTAATATATATTGAAGATAAATAGTTATAAGGGAAAAAAGGCATCCGGAGAGTACACGCTTCAGGTAAAAGCTTGTGAGCTTTCACTCGGGTAGTAGCACTTTACTATACGCTTTTCTAATCTCCCTTCTGGGCAGTGGCATTTTACCATGCACTTTGCCAATTCCCCTTCTGGGCAGTGTCACGCTATCATTCTCTCTGCAAGAGTGCAACGTGCAGTGTGGCCGCTTACTAACTATCGAGATATATGATAATATCTACAAATGAAGATATTTTGACAGGTTGGTGATACCGCTGTTACTTATTGATTGCCGCGAACAACTGTAGAGTTTACAAGCTTTCCCTACTTATTGCCTCGAACAACTGCATAGCTTGTAGGGGCACTTCGCAAAAATCTTTCCTTTACCTTACCTAAATTAAACGTAACTAGAAAGTAGCTTCTTCTTTTACTTTACTTGTCTGTGCTTAACCTAATAAAAACTGATTAGTGTTGGCAAGCCTTTATTGTTATAACGTAGTTGATTCGAATCTCTGGTCGAAGTAAATGTTGTATTGCATTGAAAGAGGTGGTGTGTTGTTCTAAGTTTGGCAGATCGCTAGCCGGTTTGCACACTATTTTGCATAGGCAACTGCTTGGCCCGTGCCCCACACTGAATTGGGCACTACACTGCAATTGACTGCTCTTCCAACAAAACTCCAAATAAAAAAAATACCACTATCAAAAGTTTCATATACAAATACGTTATCCAAATCGAAAATAACACCACGCATTAAGTTTCCAATCAAAAAACCAAAAATATACATTTTTTCAATTGACGCTATATCCATCAATAATTTTAAAAATAATCCCAAATACCCGTTCAATAAGGAATCTCTTGACTCAACTCTGCCTACCTACATCTATTACCACTTTATATAATAACGAAAACCCGTTCAATTTAAAAAAAAATCACTAAGAAACACAACATATCACCCAAAAGAACATTTTATCAAAGGTAAAATTAAATGTAATACAATTAAAATCACGCAAATCCCAACAAATCAACATTTGGTAAGCGTGAAGGGCCCAGTCAGATGTGGAGGTATCCGCCGTGTGAAAACAAAGCCAACAGATAGATGGCTCAACGCCGCGAAGTGCGTTGCGAGTTTCTGGAAGCCTGTAGGGCCCATATCGAGAGCCTTGCTACTAGTCGCCTCTGGGACAGTCGTCTTGGGGATCGATAGTCGCCTTTGTGGCGACTTGAGGTTCAACGTGTGATGGTGGATGTGGAGGAAGCAGGTCTTCGTCTTCAACGGGGTCTGTCTGGTCTGGAGGGTTTCATACCTACTGTGGACCGCGAAGAAAGTGCTTGCGAGTCGCAATTCCCCGGGGAGAAGATGGTGTCTTCTTAGATCACAGGGCACTAGATGGCGGCTGTTGTGATCAGGCAATAGCGTGATATCAATGACCGAAACGCGCCACATAGCCCAGGCAGCCAGCGCTTCCGGATGAAGTGGCCGTCAGTGGTCACTCGGCAGGCTGGTCCGAGACGACCACCCTCCCAGGCATTCCCAAGCATACGCACTATCCAGAGCCGCAGCGCGGCTGGATCCATCATCCGGCGAAGCATCGGCGTTGGCACAATGCATCAGGCTGATGACAAACTGTGGCTGGAGGGGCATGTAGCGTTTGATGTGGAGACGAGGCCGTCGTGTGGAGTCGTGAAATCGAGCTTGGGTATGGTATCATGCAGCTGCTTGCGAGCACACAGGTTGTTGCCGCACGCTGCCGGGCGCCCATGTAGCATCTGCATGTCGACATACACCATCGATTCGACACGATTCGGATTGGGCCGCACATCAGCTGCCTTGTGCCAGGACCCCGCCCCATAAAGCCCACCACAGCGATCGACTTCTGAGGACCAAATGACGACAGACACGCTTTGGGAAAGGCCGCCGCTGCGTCGGTCGCTTTTCCCGCCGACGTGCGCCGATGTGCCGACATTGTAGTCGTGATCTTGGCGGTCCCTGGACAGTGTTTTGGATGCCGTGTCATCGTCTTTTGAGACGTCTTGTGGGGAGCAACTGAGATGTCTTGAGCCTCTGGGCTTGTGGCGCGACTTCGCATAGACTGCGGAAGAGCCCGGACGGCACCAAGCCCAGTTGAGCGCCATGATGCGACGCTGGCATGTGTTTCGTTGTGTCCTGGCATTCTGACCTTGCTCCCCGGGAACGTCGCTAAGCCGGCTGGCGACTCGATATCTTCAATGGCATCTCGGCAAGATCTCTGCACTATCTTTACCGAACATCGCGGGCCGCTTGTGACCCATCCTCGGCCTGTGCTCATGTGGCAAGCGCGGGCAGCCTCTTCTCCCATGGCACAGGCACATGTCGCACATCACAGCGTATATGCGATGCCAATTGGGCTTTTCCTAATGTTGTGACCTGTCCAAGATGACTCGTCACGCGATGAAGGAGAGGCGGAGCTGGGGGGGGACGGAGCCATTCACATGTCCTCTTCTGGCCACCGCTGCCAGAGCTCACTTGCGTTCATTGCGATGTTGATCTCGCGCCCAACGATCTTCATCAACCTGTAATGAATGGCATGCCTGCATTCTTGCGTTGCTTTTGGAGATGAGCATCGCCCGCCGGATTCTCTCCGTCCTACACTGCAGCCAATGGGGTTGATCTGGAAAGAATAGGTGGGCCTCTCACCACATGCCATACGAGGCCGCAAGTGACGGCCCACTGGATGGCAGCCATGGCTTGGTGCACCCTCCATGGCATACAAACGTCCGTAGTAGGCTATGGGCAGCGGAGGGCCAGTCTCGGCTTGGCATGAAGCGACCGTAAAGGCGACCTCTCACGGCGCCGCGCCCTCTTCGCTCTCAGCTTCCTCGAAAAGAACCAGCACCGTGCCAGCCTTGCAGATATCGCCCTCCTTATGCGCCAGCTTCTTGATGCTGCCCTTCTGCGGGGAGCGGATGACCGTCTCCATCTTCATGGACTCGATGCTGAGGAGGGGGTGGGCCAGTCAGTGATACATGCTTGTTGAGCACAAGCAAGATGGGCAGCCAGCAGGGCAGGACTTACACGACCAGCGGCGCCCCCTTCTCCACCACCTCGCCCTCGAGCACCTCATTCCGCAGGATCTTGCACGGCATCGGCGCCACCACGCTCGCGGCAACCTCCTTCAGCCCCAGCGCCTTCTCGACCCACGCCGGCTGCACCAGCACCAGCTCCGTCTTGGCGCCGTGCTGGAACACGCTGATCTTGTGCGCGTTCGTCGGGTCCTGCACGATCGTCGAGTCAATGCGCTGGTGCGGGAAGAAGGTCCGCACCGCCGAGGCGCTACCGCTGCCGCTGCCGCTGCCGCCGGGCTCGCTGACTAGGTTTTCGTAGACCTGCGGTCCGTCGGCGGCCTGCTGCTGGTCTTGCCGCGTGATGGACGCGCGGTAGAGGTTGTAGCCGAGCTGCGTGATGCTGACCTCGACCGGCTCGTTCCCGGTGGCGCTGTAGGCGTCGATCACTTGGAAGGCATATTTGCGCTCGCTGGTGGTGGCGCTGCCGTCGCCGAAGCCGACGGTCTCGCCGTGCGGGCCGGTCGGGGTAGACTCCTCTTGAACTTGTGCGCTGAGCAGGCCAAGACTGGCCTGCACGAAAAGCTCGTCATCCACTCTCCTGGGCTGGAACAGTGCGGCCCTGTGTTTCTCAATGAAGCCTGTCTCCAGATCGCCCTCAATGAAGGGCTGGCTCCTGCAAAGCCTCTTCAAGAACTCGATATTCGTGCTCAGTCCCACAACCTCATACTCCCTCAGTGCTAGGTCCAGCCTGCGAATGGCCGTCTCGCGGTCTTTGCCCCTGACAATAAGCTTCGCAATCATGCCGTCATAAGCCTGGCTGACCGTGTCTCCCTGCACGAAGCCGGCGTCGATGCGCACATCCTCGTCGGTCTTGGGCGTCACCAGGTGCACCAGCTTGCCCGAGTCGGGCATGAATTCCCTTTCCGGATTCTCAGCATAGATGCGTGCCTCCATGGCCGCCCCCCGCGCCGCAATCCTCTCCTCGATCTCGTTCTGTGTCAAGGGCAGCCTCTCCCCAG
Source organism: Anisogramma anomala (assembly GCA_038502455.1). Taxonomy (NCBI): domain Eukaryota; kingdom Fungi; phylum Ascomycota; class Sordariomycetes; order Diaporthales; family Gnomoniaceae; genus Anisogramma; species Anisogramma anomala. The sequence goes on along the minus strand of JASMMZ010000005.1, from coordinate 21,456,879 downwards.
CTGCCACCCTGAACTGCCATTCGACCAGATCCGTCCCCGTGACCATCTCACTCACCGGATGCTCCACCTGCAGCCTCGTGTTCATCTCCATGAAGTAGAACTCCCCACTATCCCGATCCAGGATGAACTCCACGGTGCCCGCACCCACATACCCGACCGCCAGCGCGGCAGTGCGCGCCTTCTCCCACAAGTCCCGCCTCGTTGTCTCGTCCAGCAACGGCGCCGGGCTTTCTTCCAAGATCTTCTGGTGGCGCCGCTGCACGCTGCAGTCCCGCTCCCCCAGGGCCACACAGCCCCCATGCTTGTCGGCAAACACCTGCACCTCGACGTGCCGAGGCCGCACGATGTACTTCTCCACCAGCATGACCTCGCCGCCCTCGCCAAAGCCGGCCTTGGCCTCGGCCCGCGCCGACACCAGCTGCGCCGCAAACGCGCCCTCGTCGCGCACGACGCGCATGCCCTTGCCGCCGCCGCCGCGGACGCTCTTGAGCAGCACCGGGAAGCCGAGCGCGCGCGCGCGCGCGCGCAGCGCCGCGGGCGCCTGCTCGCGGCCGTGGTACCCCGGCACGCACGCCACGCCGGCGCGCGCCATGAGCGCCTTGCTGCGGGCCTTGTCGCCCATGGCGGCCATGGCGCGCGGCGGCGGGCCGACGAAGACGAGCCCGGCGTCGGCGCACTGCTGCGCGAACGCGGCGCTCTCGCTGAGGAAGCCGTAGCCCGGGTGCAGGGCCTGGATGCCGCGCGCGGCGGCGAGCGCGATGATGCGGGCGCCGTCGAGGTATGACGGCAGCGCGAGCGCGGTCGGCGCGGCGGCCGGGTGCTGCGCGCCGCGGTCGGTGGGGGTGTAGAGGGTAGTGGTGCGGATGCCGAGGGCGGCGGCGGTGCGGGCGATGCGGAGGGCAATCTCGCCGCGGTTGGCTATGATCACGGAGGTGATGGGGGTGATGATGGCTGGGGAAGGGGAGGTGGTGTTGGTGGAGAGCAGGGCGCGGGAGGCTTGTTGGGAGGGGCGGAGGGGGAGGCGCTGGTGGGCTCGCTTCAGGGACCTCATTGTCTCGGTACGATATGTTGTCTGTCTATGGTTAGGAAATCACGGAAAGAAATCGCAAGAGATGGAACAGAAAGAGTAGAGGAGCAAGACAAGAGAAAGGCATGTCGGGTAAGGGAGGTTGCTGTTTACCGAAGACGGTGTGGGACTGTCTTCAGCCGCGAATATCCGTCGCCAAGAGCCACGAGGACATCCTCACGATCACTGTCTCAAGCCATGCGAGTAGAACATGATTTGCCTACTAGAGCTATGTCACGACAATAGCATCCACGGTCTCACATATCGCATGGCGAGTGACGAGACAGTTCTCTACATTCAATCCCGGGGTGACAATAGCCCTATCAAATCCGGGGAATGCGCCAACGTCATTGCGGGCGGCCAAGGATAGGGTTCAGGGGTGAGTACATGCCTGCCTACTAGAGCACAGTGTAAACAGTGCACACGATACATTCAACGCTGTGTACAGTGCTCCCACCTTACCTAAGCCATCCTGGATATCTGGCATAGACTTTCGGAAAGGGAACAGTCCAACCCAGGAGATTTTGTCGTGAGAGGAGGGAGCTGTCTGATATTGGAATGCCAAACACCGATTTCGCACCCCGCCAACATGTCGCGAATACCCCTCAACGCAGCTGCCTCCAACGGCGATACCAACCGCCAGGCCACGACCTCGCTGCCCCCCGAGGTCGTGCAGTGCCTGGAGAACGCTCGCTTCGTACGTCTTGCCCGCCCTCCCTCCTCCGCGTCGGCCAGCTAGAGACAGACGACGTACGCAACGCTCCTTCTGCAAACTAACCACACACCCCTCCCGCCCCTCGCAGCTCCACCTCGCAACCTGCACCAACAACATCCCCACCGTCTCCCTCATGAACTACACCTACCTGCCGCCCGCGACCTCCCCCTACAGCGCCGGCCCGCTCATCATCATGACCACCAACCCGGCCTCCAAGAAGATGGCCAACCTGCTCTCTAACCCGCACGTCTCGCTGCTCGTCCACGACTGGGTCTCGCACCGCCCGCCCACCACCACCACTACCGCCGCCGCCGCCACCGCCGCCACCGCCGCCGCCTCGCCACCGCCGCCGCGCCCGCCGCCGCGCCCACCGCGCTCCGCGCTCGCCTCCCTGCTCCTCAACCTCAACACCTCCGCCATGAGCAGCATCTCGGCCACCATCAACGGCCGCGCGCGCCTCGTCGCGCCGGGCAGCCCCGAGGAGCGCTGGTTCCGCCAGGCGCACCTCGAGAACAACACCTTCGACGAGAGCGGCAGCAGCGTCAGCAGCGTCAGCAGCGTCAGCAGCAGCAGCAGTAGCAGCAGCAGTGCCGCCGCGCCGGCCGCGCCCGCCGCCCTGCCGCCGCCGCCGCCGGCCGCGGAGGACGGCGGCCGCGGGTGCTTTGTGGCGGGCGAGGAGGTGCGTGTGATTGCGGTCGACGTGCGCGACGTGCGCATCAGCGATTGGAAGGGGAACGTGAAGGACTGGTTCCTTGTGGCGCCTGGGGAGGCCGGGACGCAGGTAGTGAATGGGGCGTAAGTATGGTGTGGGCAGTTGGTGGTGGCTGGATTCATGGCGGAGTGATGCCCTCATACTCACCGGCTTCGGGCCATATGGTGAAGACAAGGTATCCTCTCTCGGTGATACGGCCTAGGAATGGTCTGCCGTGGGAGAAGGTACCTCGTCTTCATTGGCTTTCGAGGGTGGTGTGTGGCAAGGGTAATGATCCATTTCACAGGCTCTGGTGTTATGCTGTGGAATCAAAGGTGCCCTCCGTTTCATTGGGCTCATGTAGTCCAAGCAAGAGACCCAGGCTGCCAACCAGTTGGACTGGAGACTGGTGCTTGAAAACGCTAGGCTGATTCTATCAACTGGGGAAGGAGCCTTTGCAACTGATGGTGCTGCAACGCTTGTACTACCAATTTACTATGGAGTGGGCTTTGTGGGGATTATAGACTGTTGCGAGGTTGCACATATAAGTATTTCAATTCCATGACAATCTGTCTGTCTGCCTAGTGAAGCAAACCAGTGCGAGTATAGGTGCTGGTTTTGGCCCTGTTTGCCAAATTGCACAATCCTCACCTCTTTTGATGACAAAGTAAACAAACGACTGCTGTGCCAGTCTGTCCTACTCCCCCTTTATGTACCCCAACCTCCCCCAACACACAAATGACCAAGTCAACTCGGTGTTTTGCCCCAGCCTTGCCTCCATTGCCACATGGCTGGCCTAGCCTTCCTCTCATTTAGTTGTACATGCTGTGGCCACCCAAGCCAGTCAACCAGCCCAATCATGGAAAACCCGAAACGCCAATGCTTCTTTAAGTGCCAACCTGGCACAGACAACCCAGAGATCCAGATAGAGGAAAACGCCGTGACCGTTGATGACGCGATTGTGCGTGGGCCCGTCTCATTCTTGTAGTTTCTGTATGGGAGTGGGAGCGGGAGCGCACCCACATGACATTATCATCGCTCCTTCTATGCGGCCCACTCCACAACCTCAAGAGCAAGCATGACGAGTATGAGGGTAGATGGGAGAATCCTGGGACGACAAAAATAAATCGTTAGCAAGCCAATGCGAGCACCGCGGAAGCAAGTCGTTCGTGCATAACTTACCACACGACGTAGCTGTGGAACAGCACCTTGCTCATCACATTCTCATAAACCCCATTGATCTGGCAGATCTGCGCCAGCTGCAGCGCGCTCGGTGCGCCGACAAGCAGGAAGCACACCACTACAAAGATAGGGTCATCCAAGATGCTGATCGGCACGTACTTCGCAAACACTGCAAGGATGGGCGCCATGATTAACATGGGTAGCAGCATGCGGCAGATCAGACTCGCGATGAGAAGCTTCGTGCCGATCTCGGCCTCCTCGTGGTCTTCTGCGCTCTCGATGCCCTCGCGTTTCATTGTGCTATTGGCCAGGTTGGCGCCCAGCACAACCAAGATGAGTGGCACGGCGACGCCAGCCGATGACTTAATAGCCGAGGTCACGCTGTTGTTGATGAACGATTCCCCCTCAAAGAAGAGGCGCTGCAGGTCGGGGACGGAGGCGACAATGACGGCGAAGAGCATCGCCCACAGTGGCGGATTCATGAACTCCCACAGGAACACGGCCAGCTTGGTCGAGACGTGTTGGAGGACGTCTGCGGTGAGCTGCATGGATGGGGACATACGGAGGTAGGTCTCGTGGCGCTTGCGGGCGATGGCGACGATGCCAGCCTCTTTCCTTGCGACGACCCAGCGGTGCATCCGTTGCGGCAGACCCGTGATGCCTTCAGGAATGTCAAGCTCGTCGCGGTTGTGGATGCGCGGGAAGGACATGATGTCAGAGAGGGCGCCGTCGGCATTAGTTATGGTGCCCGCAGTGCTGGGGCGTTCCGATGAATACTTTCCATTTCCGTGCTTGCGTGACATGGCCGCGCCGTCCGGCATGTTCAGGTCGACCAGCGATGATCGTGACAGGTTCGCCACCGGGGTGCGGCCCGCGGGTTCGTAGTTCTCTGAGCCCGAGTTGCTCTGGTGCGAATCGCTTGCCTGGTCGTCATCGTGGTCGGCCAAAAGATGGTCGTTCTCCTCGGGGCCAATAGCATCGCCACGGAACCGGCCCTCTTCGATGCGCTCGTTGTTGTATTCTTCGTACTTGTCCTTCGGGGCCAGCAAAACGTGATAGCCCCAGCTCCAGCGTACTATCTGGCCCAGCTGCTGGAAAATCATGAGGTACAAGATGCCGCGCGCACCAACCTCGTCATCGTTGTCGCCGGGGATCTTGTCCCAGTGGAGGCCCTTGAGGGTCTGGGAAAGCGAGATGACAAGGGAGATGGGCAGGGAGTTCGAGTTGCCAAAGACCTGTTGCGCGCCTGTTAGCCAAAGAATGCACCGCAGTGGGTCAAGAGACCCAGGCTAGGGAACACATACGCCCATGGCCGTGACGAAATTGGAGGCCCTCTTGTTAAACCTGAACAGCCGGGTCACAATCTGAGACACGCCGTATGATACGAGAGTCTGGATGGCGAAAATAATGGGAATAACTGCAAGCTCGGCCAGCTTGTCAGCATTGAGCTGGGCGGCGAGCTTGGTGAAGACTGCACAGTTGCCCATGTTAGCCGGAGGATTGCACCCAGTTTGTTTGTATGTGCTGGTGTAGCGGCGTACTCAAACAAGGCGTGAAGAGCATGACGTTGAGGTTGGCCAGAAACTTCTGCTTCTCGACGTCAAAGTGGCCAAGGCGTGCGATGATGTAGCCGGGCAGACTGACGCAGACAACCTCCATCACGGCCTCGAAGACGAGGAGAATGAGATGGCCAAGATCCGGATGGGAGTCATGTGGTTGTGTCGTGCCGTTGAGTGGCATTTGATTGGCCATGATGAATGGTTGATGCTGTCGTCGTTGATGTTGTTGCGCCTTACCAGCAAGAGGGTAGGAGAAGAGGGCCATTGCGGCGGTTGAGGCTGGCGAGAGGGTGGCAGGGCCTGTTGTAGGTCTCGAGCTAAAGACTGGATGGGGTTTAGAGTTTCCCAGATTTCAGGGCTCCCTATAATGCCGATCCAAACCCTTGTTGTAGCGCCTGCCACCGTCAAGGGCAGAGCGCAAAATATGTCGTGGAGGTGGAGACCTGCCAGCCTAAAATAGCGGAGTCGCGTAAAATCAAGTCAGATTCATTCGGTGATGATGAAGGCCTGACGTTGGGTGGTGGGTCTGTGTGCTCGGCTCCTGTCTCTCCTTTCTTTGTTGGGTCTCTGCGCATGGAGGCATGTGGGCGCACGATGGCGTGGCTAGAACGAGAATTGCCAAGATATAACGACATCACATGCACTCTGCATCGTCCTGTCCAGTAAGGGGGTGAAGAAGGGTGGTCGTCAAAAAGTAGCAACAAGGCAAAGAAAAGCGGAATCCAGGCTTTCTTGGCGGTCGATCGAGGGGCTGCAACGCTGCAGCGCTGCGACGCTGCAGCGCTGCGGCGCTGCGGCGCTGTAACGCATCCGGCATGGCATCATCGTTAGCGCCTGGGCGCGGGAGCAAGCAGATCAATAAGACAGCAGGAACTTCTGCCCAGTCCCCCCCAATCATCAACATTGGACTGACATGTTGCTCTCTCATGAAGCTCTACTGCGTGTGTGTATTGGTGCTAACTGCCCACTCTGCAGTGTATATACACACTGACAAGTTGCCCATGAACTCGCGATTAACGACACATTTCTACAGTGTGCAGATGCGCCCGGGTGGGTTGAATCATGTCAGCAAATTTACCGTTGTAGTAGGCCCGAAAGAGTGCAAGAGATCTCCACTTAGCATATAGTACAGCATCTACTATGTACACAGGATACCAAATGTGTACAGAATATTCCAATACTTTGCATCCGCATGCTCACTTTGAACATTGGAAAATGCAATCAAATTCTACTAGAATAACATTCACAGCGCCCATTGTAACATTCAAATCTGATGAGACGTTGCACCACGGGGTAGGTGGTCATAAAAAGGCCACGGCATGTAATAGTATACATTGAGATCATGAGAATGTCTTGATTATTCCCTTGTCAATAATTACCATGCCATATTTGTACATAGTATTTCAAGTAGTGTGTAGCTATGGAAGTCAAACGAGTCAACAGTGATTCATGATCCTGAATTTTGCATGCTGGTCTGAAAGAGCGTGCAAGACTGCATTGCTCTTACAAAGTAAGCAATAACCGAGTTCTCAAATCGCACTTGACTACTCAAGCTTCATTACTTGCTATTTTTGTCAAAAAGACAGCCTTTGCCACGTACTATTACAGAAGAGACCCAAAAATTGGTGACAGATGAATTACTATTACATACTACGTTAATAGCCAAACAGCCTCGGAGATCCTATAGCCAATTGCGACCAAGGGCCTTGAATAGTTTATAACCACTGAACAGCCAGCCAATATTAGTTGGTCTTGCAGGTGGCCCTGTATACAACGTCAAGCCTTGCATGTGGCCAGCAGGCACTGCGCAGCCGGCAGACTCACGGATACCACGTTACCCGAACCTGCAGAACACCCTTACCCCCTAAACACCCTTACCCTCTGAACACCCTTACCCCCTGAACACCCTTACCCCCGGAACACCTTTTCCAACAAAACTTAATAACTATACAGTAAAAAAAAAAAAATCCTTATATGACTATATACATTGAATTTTATGAAAATGTAAATCAAAAGCAAGAGTATTTAATCCTTCAATCTAGTAGGTAGCAAATAATAGAGTTGTTGGTAGTAAGCGTTATAATAAATGTTTTTATATCAAAATTAACCTAGTTATTGTTGGAAACAGCAGTCAATTGCAGTATAGCCAAATTAACTATACTGACTGTATATTGAGTACATAGATTAGCTTCACTCAAACTAGAGTACCAGCTAAGTAGTTGTTTATATAGATTAGTATGTAGACTAGTTAGTGGTTTACCAAACTTAAAAGTAACTATGTTAATACCTTGAATACAAAACACAAGTTATTTTGACCACGATTCGAATCGATTATATTATAATGATAAAAGTCTATTTATACTGATTACTGCTTATAAGATTAAGTATAAATAAGCTAAGTAAAATAAATAGTTATTTTTTGGTTACGTTTTACAATTGCATAGGATAGAGGAAAGATTTTTATGAAGTACCCCAGTTACTGTGCTATTGTTGATAGATAGCGAAAAGGAGAAATATTAAGTGTGTAACTATTTATAAGCATTTGAAAGCAATGATGGTATCCTTATAAAAAATATTGAGAGATTTTTAGCAAACTGTTTATAGAAAAAAAAGCGTTGAAATTAACCGCTAAAAAGTTTGAAGTTTATTAAACTACTAGATTTGGTCAATGATCGAGTCGCTATTTGTTGGAATAGTATTTAATTACAGTACAATCAAGTCAGTCATGCTTACAGTTGGTTGATTATACTAACTGCAAATTGACTGTAGTTTGTGGGATTTGAATGCAAGATAATTGCAGTAGGTACCCACTTCAAAGTGAGACACAGGCTAAAGTAGTTGACCATACAAATTAGTGTACAAACCGGCTAGCGGTCATCCAAACTTAGAAGTCAGAACTCATCAACTACTTTTAATATAGCACTAGTTACTTCGACTAGAGTAATTCGAATCGACTATATTGTAATAATAAAGATCTATCAACATTAATTAGTCCTTTTCAGGTTAAGCACAGATAAACTAAGTAAAAGAAGAAGCTATTTTCTTATTCGGTTTTACAATTGCATAAGGTAAAGGGAAGATTTTTGCGAAAGACACTCTTTTGCTACGTCTGCTGTTTATGAGTAGTAAAGAGGAAAGAATTTCCAAATATATCAGCTATTTATAGGTACTTAAAGGGTGGCGATGGTATCGCCAATACTAAGGATACCAAAAAACTCCAGTAAACTAGTCTTAAAGAAAAAGCGTTAAGATTAATCACTTAAAAGTCTTAAAAACCACCAGGTCATAAAGTTGGTAAACGGCTAAGTCAGTACTATTACGGCTATTACTATTGCAAGTACTACTACTATAAATTCCAAATCGTAAAAACGATTAAGTAATATGACCTTTGACTACAAACACCAACTTTAACAGAAAATAACATTTGACCTACTTACTTACATCAAACTTTTGCTCCTACATTATTTCATTACTTGAATCGTCAAAATGGCTACCAAAAACGCTAAAATTGATATCGTTAAGGGCCGTATTAAAAAGAAGGTAATTAAAAGCCTTGAGCCCACGTTTGTCAAGCACTTTAACAACGATTTCTGGTTTATGGACGCCGACGAAAACTTTACCCCCAAGCACCTAATCAACTACGTTAGAAGCTTCCTCCTAAACGTTAAATACGACGATCAGGTTTTTGGTATAAAGATCTTATACAATTACGTTGAGTTTTTTAGGAATTAGAGCTTGCATATATAGAAAAAAATAAAGAAACTAGTTAAACTTAACCTAAAGGGTAGATTGCATAAACAAAAAATCGTATTACTGTCGAAACTTGACAAAGAAAGACGAAAGATATTCTAAATACTATATAAATATATTACTAATGAAGATCATGAATAGTTATAGGAAGATAAGAGTAAAGGGATCGTTGGCAATATTATTTCATAATGACTTTTGATGCATTCTTAAAGTTACATCTATGTTTAAATAAGTTTTTTCAACCGTTTTATACGAAGGTTTTAACAGACTACTACTACTAGCTGTAAAAAATCCATTAATCTACGTATAACAGGCTCTTAAGTTTACTAGTTAATTACGCAAAAACATCAATATACCCTTTAATACTAAAATGAATATTACCAAATCCCCCGCGAAAACCATCAAATTCCCTTCTCTAAAGACCTTTAATACTTCTAGTTTTAGCAGGAAAATTAAAAAAGGAGCGGCTTCAAGCGCAAGCCTATTATAGGAATGACTATTAGCTTTTTCCCTCTAAACTTAGCCAAAGGTAAACATTTTACCCATTAATACCAATACATTTCCTAATACCGGTCGAGGGATTCAAATGGTCTTTACGATCAATACATTATCTTTTCCCCTCTAAATATCCCTTTGGTAAATACGGATTGTATATTAATCACCATATTTATTAAAATCTGACGACAAAAGAATAAGTATAACAGTAAACTGTATAACTTTTTCGACGTTGAGATACGACCGTTTTTTCAATATTTACCACTAGATAAAGGTTAAATTACCAGGCTTTCACTCGTTATCTCCTAACATCCTTACCCGTTTAGCCGAGAATTACTACCTTTGATACTTGACGAATTACTCCTCTTTTTGAAAAATCTATAATAGTTTCAAAGGTTACTTATAATACAATATTAACCTTACTCAATACTTTATTAACTGATACATAATCAAGTTGTTTTATATATTTGATTGTAAAAAAAACTGGAAAAAAGATTAATCTTTTCAATTAAATGTGTGGATATTACTATATACCCTTACAGATAGTATACATAGGCCAAAGAGTAGTGCACTATATTGCAAGCAAGACGCAAAGTGCATCATGCATAGATCGGTCTAGAATGGCTATTTCAGACCGACGGCAATTCGTGGATCGGTCTAGAAGAAGTATTCCAAAGAAGTACGCTCTGGGGGGGGGTAAAGCCCTCACCTGTGGCGTACACCTTTGGATGCTTCTTCTTGGATCATCTTAACTTACTTTACTTCAATACCAATCATCTTTTGATTACTCTTTTACTTTGTTTTACGTGAACAAGTACTTAGACCCTACCGATACTAATTAGTAGCCAACTTAGTCAACTACAGACATCCTAGAAAGAAGAGATAGACACACGTTGAATACCTATAGCGGGATTCTATAACGATACTAACTGCCTGTGCTTTAATACTACGCCTTATAAAAACCATACGAGAGTGCGAAATTACGCGGAAGAGCTGAAAACCCCGAAGAATTATAAGATTATAAGATTCGGAGTTACTTTGAAAAAATCAGCCCCGTTCCGTTAATCGCCAACTTGTATTAACGCTTTAAGCGATCAATCTGGATCCTTTTTAAAAGGCGTTTTATTACACATCAGGCTACGCAAGCTAAAACACTAAGATTCGGAACCCTTTATTAGAACCTACCGGATACTAGGCTACGCAAGCTAAAAACACCAAGTTTCAAAACCTATCTCTAGGGCTTATCTGATTTTTACGAACTAATTGTTTTAATAAAGTTAAAATCGGTTGGACGCAAACAAACAACCCGATCGCCCTATCAAGATCGATTCCATACCAAGTAACTAACCGACTCCCTCTACCAAGTTCTGTTATAGTACGCTAATACGGACAAACTAACGTATACCGAAACGTATAACAACTTGAAATTTCTCTTACTTTATCTAATTTCTCATATTCGCCCTATTTATTTCAAATTTTCCTACGTTCACTTTATATATTTTAAATTTAGTAACTATAATTTTTTTATGTTTTACTAGTTGTTTAGCTAGTGTAATATTATCAACGTTAAAAAAACCAATTTGAAACGCTTAATTAGTTTATAATTATGTTTTACTTATGTATTGTTTGAAATTTATATACGTTAATAAGTGTTAATAAGTTCTATTTCGATTGTTTTAATTACTTTATTTTATTTTATATTTACTACGTTGCTCCCAACTTTAAACCACCTTGAATTATATACGAACTGCTCTTTACGCATACATAATGATCCTACTGGTAATAAATCTGACAAAAGCTAACGATTATATGAATTTCTTTTTTATACATACGTCGTTTCAAAACACTATCTTTAAATATTTAGACCTTAATTTCTGAAATAATAAGATCGAGGTTTTAGTAAAAGACTTTGATCCCTATACGGAAAATACATATGTTACGAACATGATTTCTAACTAGTGTAGTAGCAACATTGAAAGACGCGAATTATTCGATGACTTTACAAAAAATTTTGTGGATTGGACGCTAGATATATAGCAAATCATGAACGGAACGATTGTAAGAATCCTACGGAAACAATTGGGAAGCAGAGATATTAATATACACGGTAAAAACAACATCTATATCGTAAAATCCATGTTTGCAAAAACCTAACTTATATATATGCCTAAATGAACGAATTGAAAAATTATAAAAGGGGAATTTATGAAAGAATACTACTTATAAAAATGAAAAGAATACCTGATTAAGGTTGCAAACCATTATGGAAAAACTACTATAAATTGGTATATAGTGTTCGTTAATATTGGACGCCCGACAAAATACTAAAACAAAAGAATCAGTAAAAAAATAGGAGGCACCGCAAAGATCATTTATAAAGAGGGTCGAATACGAAACCTTCTTGAAACGCAATTTTGAACCAATTTAAGGATAAAAACATACCCCGAACACTGGAAACAACCCGTTTAACTATAACTAAATCAGCTGAAACACAAACAACAACCCGCCTTAAAAAACAATAATCGGCCGGAACACGGAAAATACCCCGATTTAAGAGGTAATAAGTGGCGTAAAACGCTAATACGTGCCGTATAAACTAATATCTTTTAACCACGACCCTTACCGAAACCTTTCAATACATCGCTTCCTCATGAATAGAAACGACTCTACGAAGTTAACTAACTTTGTTAGGCTATAGGATAGGGATAATAATTATAACGATAAGTTATACAACATACTATATAATAAAATACGCGTTATATTTAATATATGTAAAAGACTGGATATTCAAATATTACAATTCCACGTTATTTTACCTGTTATATTTTCCAGGTAAGTTAAAAAGTGGTATATATATTACCTTATATACGTGGATATATTCGCCGAGTATTACAACTGCCTTAAATCACACTTTGACACTGAGATTAACCAAGAGTTGTACGACAGTGACTAAATTGGTACGACGTAGAAATCCATGAAAAACTAATAGTAAAATACCGATAAAAACCTTTAGGAAATCCTTGTCACCCTATTAACAACGTTCTGAAAGTATTAAACAGCCCTCGGACCGGAATATAAAAGCGAAAAACTATTTATTTAAATAGTAATTAAAGCCTATCGTGGAAATCCGGATTTTAACCTTACACTTTTTAAATCGGAAAAAGACTTAAAGACCTTTTTTATAAGCCTTAAAAAATTGTTTGAGACCTTTATACGCCAAAAAATAAGTCTCGGATTAACATTCGAAGCTAATAATAACAAAGGCGAAACCCAAATTACTAAAGTAAACTTTGTCGAGAAAATTTACCATATTTTAAACCAGAAATTTAAGGTTTACTCGAGGCAAAACGAACGCCTAAAATACAGGTATCAGGCAGGAAACCCTGGTAATAATAGACAGGAACAATCGTTCAAAAATGGAAAAAATAAACTGAAATCACAGTAATACTTGCAGAAAGATATATAACGCTTTATAGATTTATAGAAACGATATATTATATACGATAAGGTCGGCTAATAGTTTACAAACCACTTCGTTTACAACTAAATCCGGATTGAACGACAATTTTGGGCCGAATATAATTTTATAAGTCGGATAAAATTTAATTTTGCAATATACGAAGCCGAATACGAGGGTACAGATAACAAACTCAACGTATACTCTTACGAAGATATATCCAGAAAAGACGACTTTAAATAAAATGATACCTATCTATTAACCTACAACGATAATTGAGGTCTAACGTATCTTTTTCGGTTTATAAAATTCTTCCATTTTATATATTTATAGGCTTAGACTACGTAAACGAAGTGTTTAACGCTAATATAACGTTGTAATTTACTCTTTTCAAAGATACAGAACTAGATTCCAGGGTATTAAGCCTAACATTAGCGTAACCGAAATCTCGACGGCTGGAAAACAACAATTCGACGTACTTATAACGAAATTTCCAAGGTTTCGGCTAAACCAAATGAAAAAATACCGAAAGGTCCTATTTAGTAAAAGTAAGGCGACATCTCTCGCAACGGTTATTGTAAATACGCTTTTCGAACCGATTAAGTTTTATGTAATAGATTTTAAAACGTTATTTCTATTTTTATTAACTAAGATAAACAAATTCGGAATTAAGGTCCGAAATATGACTAATTAGCATATCAGTGCCTTAAATAGCGTATCCGTACCATTTAAACTTAATTTTGACTACTTATAGTTTTTCACAGAAGCACGTATAATTAAGGCTGTTTATTCAACTTAGCTAAAATTACAAACTTTATACCGAAATTTCGAATACCCAATTGTTAAACGCCTTTTACGTTTGCTTTACGCTGTAAGTCATGTAAACATAAGAAAAAACGTATTTGAAGCCATCAAAAAAATCTGTTATAAATACCAGCTTTACTTATAAGTCCTACGACGTTTTAAATTACGCTTTTAAAACGGTATAAACTTTAACTACAAAGTAATTATAAATATTATGTATCTAAATAGTCAACTGGTTCTTTACATTATAGATACGGATATATTATTTTAAGGCATTAAATTTATACAAAGTGCTTTTATTTTGGATTGTTAGGACGCTTCAATTAATTATTGGTTAAACGTTTACCTCGGGTTCTTAAACTAGATTACGTATAACGTAGATACGGTTTTCAACTTCATAGAATAGCGTACGAAGGCTTGAATAACCAGTAGCAAATATAAGAAAATCACAGTGAAAGCCTTATAAGGTATTAATAATTGTAAACGATATTGAAAACCATTGATAAAAGCGTATATAATGTTGGTAAAAAACATAAAGGGTGTTAATTCTAAGAAATCTATCCTTTAAATAGCGATTAACGCCGTTAATAATGCTTTTGGCCTAAGTAAGCTTATCTTTACACTTTTCGTCTTTATTACTTACCTAAAGATTTGCACGGACTCTACCTTATTACTATTTATAATATAAATAACCAATGTTGTGGCTAAGACTATGGCAGCTCTACGTTTATTACGAGTAAAAAAAATATTTAGGGTGTTGATTAGAAAGAATAGCCTACGCAAGACTAACATATTGGACCTACTATCGTAATCTAAAGTTTTAGTTTGGAAAACGAAAGATAAATAGATTAGCTTTTAAAACATTAACAGACTTAGCGTTTATAATATATTCGTTAACTTACCAAATAAAATGAGTTCTTTTCGTTGGATAATAGTACGAAAATATGAGAAAAGGATAAAAAGAGCTGGCTTAAACGTGTAAGACGAGTAAAACCACTTATAAAATATCACCTAAAACGATAAATTCAAATCGACCTTAGTTCCAGCCTTTACCCCTAAAACGCGAATTGAACTCAAATATACCAAACGATATTAGCCTATTTATACCAAATCCGCTAAAACCTCGACATCGAAAACGCTCTTTCAGCTTTATGACTAAAAACGCTTTAGTAACTTTATTACGGATTTCTTTATCATGTAAAAAGAAACGGCAAATTATAAGCTTAACTTAAAGTTTTGTCGTAAGAGTATTATTATCACCTTAGGTACCCTATTCGTATAATTTACCTAAACGTAAATCTTAACCTTTATCGATTAAGGCGTATTTCGTTTTAAACGCTTTAACATATTAATTTACGATACTTATAGGATCTTTTTAACCCGCTTTATAGACGAAGTAAAAGATAAAGTCGGAAAGTCTTACGACAAAATCCGTCTAATTATAAAAAGCTATAACGACAAAAGCAAAAAATATATTATGATTTGATTACCTATATTACAATAGGCTAGCTATCGCCTAATCCTTACATTAGTTACTTCCCTTGATAATTTATATAACCTGTATATTAAACTTTGAGATATAACGTAAGCCTATATTCAATTCAAAAGAACAGCTAAAACGATGGATTTACGCCGATATATCTAAAGACCTGAGGTAATATTACCTCCTTAGGACTATTTTACGTATTTTAAAACCGCTTACAGGCTTAGCTGAAATTGGTGTTTATTAATATGATACCTATCAAAAGCATTATAAAAAATGGCTCGGGATAACCAACTTTACTTTCGATCCGTGCCTTTTGGTATTAACGGCCTACTCGAAGGGCTTTACATTAACGTATATATAAATAGACGATACCTTAATGTTATATAACTCCTCGTTTTCTGTATTTAAAAATAGGAAACTTTCAAAAGCCGGCTTAAAGGCTAAATCTAAGATGTTTTTAACATAAAATAACGTAATCGACTTTAAAATGTCATGATTACCCTCCGGGACGGCACTTTAATTCTTATGTAAAAGGAGTAATTAAACAAATTTGTCTTCATTACCTTAAATAGCGTAAAAGAAGTCGACGAATATAGATATTAACATATACTCGACGTTTAGGTTACCTTTATAACATAACTAAAAATAACATTGAACCTTTTTATCTTTATATAATACCAAACTGAATTACCGAACAATATATATAAAACGCTTAATAAACGCCTTTTGGATCGAATATATAATCCAAAGCAAGTATTATAATTTATACCGTTAAATATATGTATTACAAAGTTATTTATTTTTATTAACCGATTTTTTGCCAATAATAACGATTACAACTTACAAATCGACTTCGTTCTCGTTCTTAGTAATGAATAGCCAGTTCAAAACGGCTTTACACTTCGTAAAAATATTATCTATTAAAGATTTACCAAGTATAAAAGGGTTACAAGGAGCGTCTTTATTTTTAAAATCTATAACATAATTAAAGTTTCGATTCAGGTATTATTATAACGATAATAATCTGGATAATTATTTTTAACCTTAGTTTACGTTTTAACTCTTTAGTTATTTATACAGATTTTTTTTCATTTCATAAATACCTAATCAAACTAAGCATTACGAACCAAAAACAATTAATAACCAACATTATAACTTTACACGAGTTATACGAGCATCGAGAAATCAAGGAACCTAAAGAAATTAATAACAAGTAAAACATAATAAACGTAATAACAAAAGTAATGACGAACGATGTTTTAAAAACATTAATATTAAAAAGTACTTTATTTATTAGGGTTATTAAAAAGTTTTACAACCTTAATAAGCCGTTACGCCGATTTTCGATAACTTGAATCAGCTTATCGATGTTATTCACATCGATCCACCCTTGACTTTTACTTAACACGATTATTCGTATTGATTTTGGTATATTACCTCTTTTATTTTGTATTTTATATACCGATTTTAATACGTTACTTTTTTTATTTCACATTTCATATTACGATTATCGCTTTTAACATTTAATTTGTAAAAAGCTATAAAATTACTATGTAACATACTATATTATGGCCGGATACGCTGGCCCGATCGAAAGGGAATTTATTTACTATTAAAAGGAAAGAGCGATATCGCCGCATCCCTACCATCCTTCCATCGCTTGCCCCATCTACACTGGCGCCATTGCTATTACCGCTAACAATATTATCAATATTAGCAAATATATGGCCTTACACTTTGTTAGTTATGCTCTTAGGCAAAGGTGTAAGGGAGAGGTTACCTTTTTCATGGCGACGTACGATGACGTCGTCGAATTCACTAACGTAATATATACGTAAGCCTTGTTTCTAGGCGGCAACGACGGTTTCCGTTTTCCTGGTCCACCAGTTGGCGTCTATTACTCATTAGTATTAGTTTATTTTAATTATTTACGACGATTTACTTTTTTGTATTGCCTTAAAAATACATTTTTGTTAAAAGTAATTTTTGAAATTCGGTTTAAAATTACTAAAAAGCCGGCGGGTACGTAGCATAGCCTTGGCTTACAGCCTTAAAATCATAGAAACGGGAGCGTATGAGCTGCCAGTCTGTTCGTAGCGGTAGCAACACGCCGAACGACCCCCGTTCTTATAGTAATCGCTAATAAACTTGCCTGCGGCCGCGGACGCAACATATAATATGTAAGGCGTGTTTATTAACGGCCTAAAGATATGGACCTGGGTACGCCGCTTTAATGTTTAACGCGTTAGAAAGGCCTTACAGCGTACCCTAACGATTTGAAACTCGAAACAGCGAAAGAGATTCGCTTCATATTTTTATTTACCAAAAAGGGGGTTAAAAACATACAAACAGGAAAATTAGGATATACGTACCCTAATGTAATTGCGCTAGGCTGTGTTTATAGCGTAAAGTAGCTCCCACAGGTAATAGGGTCTTTATCTACAGAAAAAAGGTAAGGTTTATAACCTTAGAGACCCCTTACTCCTTCTTTTAAGAGTTGGGAAAGGGGGAGAGAAAGGGGGGGAAGGGAGCGTAACGACGGCGAAAGAGGTGGCGACGGCGGCAGCGCGTTGCCGCTCGCATGCCAGATGGCGCTTTACAGTCCATTTTTTATGCGGTATCTGTTTGGAGAATTAGGTTAGTATATGTATAAGCTAAGTAACCTATACATTAAAGTTACTTGGTTTGATTGGATGAATCAGAAGTTGGATTAGAATAGGAACTTATATTAATTGGAAATTCGCGCTTTTAGCGAAAAAAAAAAAAAAAAAAAGGAAGTTCTACCTAAGACAACAGCGATATATCTTTTTATACTAACCTACCACGTAATTATGCAATTACCCCTATACAATTACCCTTACGTAATCACTATCGCCTAGATACCCCAGTTAAAAATAACAAAAGGCGCTATTACCAACTATATCGCCTCCATTTAACTATACCAACCAGACCTAAATTACAAACATTATCTCGACTAGACTTTGCTAATCTTAACCGAATTTAAAATACTACCGCAGCCAAACTTTATTGATCTTAGCTGAACTTTCTAATTTATATCTTTTGCGATTAATACAATAATAACACTATCACTACTGTTAATTTAGACCTTTTACGATTGATATTACAATAATACTATCACTAATAAGCTATGGATATGGAGTATATAAGGAAGAAAGAAAATATTGTCTGTATAAATATTACTATATACTCTTACAGATAGTATACATAGGCTAAAGGGCAGTGCGCTATATTGCAAAGTACACTCCTGTAAGGTATACGGTAATGTTTTACGCTGCAGGTTACACTCTTGCAAGACGCAAAGTGCATTATGCATGAATCGGTCTGGAATAGCTATTTCAGACCGACGGCAATGTGTGGATCGGTTTAGAAAAAGTATTCCAGAGGAGTACGCTCTGGGTGGAGGGCTTATAAGCCCTCACCTATGGCGTACACCTTTGGATGCTTCTTAGATTATCTTGACTTACTTTACTACAATACCAATCATCTTTTGATTACTCTTCTACTTGTTTTGTTTCATGTGAACAAGTACTTAGACCCTACTGACAGAATGTTTAATAAGCTGATGTTTTGCCAACTAGTAACAGTAAATGTAAGAGCTGGTAAGAGCATATTATGTTAGCAAGTCCGATAAGCTGTCACGAGTTACAAAAAGTTCGAATACGTCTTACAATATTATAACACTACCTGTAAAGTTTTTTTTTTTTTAACCAGTTATTGTCTTCATTTACAACATAATAACATGGGTACTGAAATCGACTGGTATATACCCCTAAACTCCAAATTTTAACGACGACAATGAAAACCCTTTGCAGAGATATTATATCGATTGTAAATATGGCAGGTTCAATTAATACGTTTAATAAAAGGCTTGAATCTAAAGACGTA
The DNA here is from genome assembly GCA_038502455.1 of Anisogramma anomala. Classification (NCBI taxonomy): domain Eukaryota; kingdom Fungi; phylum Ascomycota; class Sordariomycetes; order Diaporthales; family Gnomoniaceae; genus Anisogramma; species Anisogramma anomala. The sequence goes on along the minus strand of JASMMZ010000005.1, from coordinate 21,437,768 downwards.
GCAAACATGCTACACGAAAAAAAGTATCTTTAAGCTAGCTGTAATGATCACACTAAATACCCGTGAGTATATAGAAGGTGTCAGAGGGTTTATGTTATCAAGAAGGTAGCATAGGTGCTGAGTGAACAATATCGAAACCGTGCAAGTAATGATCAAAAGCCGTGAGGCTATTCAGATGTGTAGACTGAATACTTAGATTGACAATTGAAGAGCTATGAAGGAAATGCTATCTATGTGGTGATGACAGTGTCTTTTTATCCTATAACCTTCATACTATCTTTAGTACTGGATCGTTTGGATCGCTTTGCTATCCTTGTGATCTATGGATCTGCTGGATTGCCTTGCTATCCTACCGATCCATCGGCTAACCCTAACCCTGGGTTGCTTACATAAGAGATGTTCCCCGCTTGATGTGTTAGACATCAGACTCTTAATAGCGCAGCCGATCGCTGGCCTGTTTCATAACCTGCAGTTGGTCTTTGGGTCATAACACTAGCCTATTAATAGGCTTTATCTATCAATAGGCCTTTAGACGTTGCAATGTTGTCGATTCGATTGGTCGAAGTAACAGTAGTATTGTATGGTCAAGTGGTGGATGTATTGTTCTAGGTTTGGCAAACCGCTAGCTGGTATTCATACTAATTTGTATGGCCAATTGCTTAGCCTGTACCTTAGTGAGAAATGAGCGCATATTATGCTTAACTTTATAGTAAACCTGTTGGTAGGCCTTAGACATTGCAATGTTGTCGATTCAATTGGTCTTCGAAGTAACAGTAGTATTGCATTGGTCAAGTGGTGGATCTATTGTTCTAGGTTTGGAAGACCGCTAGCCGGTCTGCACTGTAATTTGTATGGCCAATTGCTTGGCCCGTGCCCTAGAGTGAAGTGCAGCGTATTGTACTCAACTTATACCCAATACAGTAAGTCTCTACAAAGCAATACACTTGTAGTACAGTTAACTTTACTGTAAGTAAAGTTGACCTACTGCATTGTATGCAATACCATTTCAATACTGGTAGCTTTTTAATTTATGCGCGCACGTTAGTATAGCTAACCAATCTTTTCCGGTTGCTATTGAATTGCCTCCTCATTAATTGGCCAGATCCCTATCAATTCCAGTTGACTTTTATACTAAATTGCACCCAATTACCTGCAAATTAACCCCATTTAACCTCAATTGCTCCATTGCTCCAAGGTCCGATTTCATTAACCCCTACAAAAAGTTTTTTTGCCATAGCTTTTCGTAACTTTAACTGTATCACTCAAATAAATTGCCATTATTAATCCTCTGGCAGTCTTCCAATCTGCCAGCATATTCTTGTCCACAGTCACGTAATCTAGGCTTTCCGGGCGATCTATTTACGTAGCCCTTAATATGTATAGTCAGCTTGTTGCTGTCCACAAACCTTTTAAGGGCTTTGTTTGGCATAGCCTTCATTATAGCATTTACAGGATTATCTTTGCCATTAATTCATCGGAGCTCTTTAATCTTCCTCCCTTCATAGGCTTCTTGGAGTGTTATTACGTCGATTATTAGGCGTTTTTCACCAGTGGTTCCGAGCTTTAATAGATACTCGAAGGGACATTTCGAGTTCATACAAATTACCATCAGCATAAAGGGAATGTTTAGCTACCTAGTAATAAGGTTAAGGGTTTTTCACAACGTTATACCTATGTTGAAGCCCGCCATTATGCCGTAGACCTCCGAAGTTAATATGTTTCGTGTAATCCTCTTGTACTTAATAGAGGTTTGGTAAATCAGGTTACTGATAATACTAAATTAATCTTCCCGCTTATCTTCGTTAACGAGGGTTATTAAAAAGCCGATTTATAAAGATAATTCGGTGTTATTTATAAAAGACTAATCCGTAAAGATTATTAGCTTGACCTTTAAGAGGTCGATTGATATTATATTAATTTCGCGGTTTCTGGTCCCGCATTTTCTATTTTAACCTCTTATTTAATCGATTAAAGGTTTCATCTATTGGTGTTTATACCTATATCGTAATGGATAAATAGTATAAAGCTTTCGGTTAACATAAGGTGTTGATATAGCTACCCCATATACGTTATTTTAAATACCGTTAAGCTTTAACCTTATTAATTTTATTGATTATAGTAAAAATAACGCCCTAGCTTCTTTAACGGAAGCTTAAGCCGGCATTAATACTAAGTATATGGATTAACGATTTATTAAAATTATGTTGGCTGTTTTCTGTTAACGTCGTTACCGGTTTGTGATTTTAGAACTTAGAGTCTTCAATCGCTTGTTATTTTAGTGTAATAAAGCTAGTCGTTTCGATGAAAAGGATATTATTAGTTTACATACCTATTATATCGATATCCTTCTTTTATGTTACCAATAAATACGAATTGTATGTTAAAGATTTTATCGTAAACCGGGAATTAATTTAAGATTAATAAGTAGAAAATTAGTAAATACCTGTTTTAGATAATTCGTATAATAGCTTAATATAACGTATTACCATGCCTAAAGGGTATATGGCACGAAGTTCTTACAATAGCTTTAATAATATAATCCGCTATAAATCCGTTATTAATTATGTATAAGCTTACGTAATATCACGGCTATTAAGTGTAAACTTGTTTTTCATCCTATTTAATAAACTTGTTACTAGAGTAATTATTAAGCGTTAGCTAATTTCTGAATCGTTGACGATTATGTGAGGATCTAGTCATTATTTTTATCGTTGTATCTTTAAGCGATTAGCTATGACTATTTATATAGTCGCCCCATGTTTTAATTTTTAAGCTTTCAAAATAATCCTCGACCTGAAGATTGTGATATTTGGGTTTTAAATGTCAAAGTTAACCTTCAGCACAAATTATACTATTACTCGAATTAATAGACTGTCGATTTCGACTCTGTTGCTTTCTTTAAAAGGTTTACCAAAAGTTTTGATAATTCTTTATGCCTGAAACTTCATTTTCAAGTCTTTGTCATCTTTTTTTTTCCTACTCACCTAAATAATATTGTAAATACGACCCGGTGTATATTCTTCTTTTTTAACATTTTACTTTTTTTTAGGGGTTGTCTGCGCCAGCGGCGTTGCATTAGTTTGTCGATAACAAGTAAAGGAGGTTCATATTAACTCGGTTGTTTGTCTGAAAGGTTTTTATCGTTAAAAGAACTAATATAAGGTTTAACCTGAGTAATTCAGAAGGATATAAAACCGTTAATAGTTTTAACAACCATTTTAATGTTTATAATACTTAATATCTTATAAAGCTCTTTTTATTTACCCAGATCTTATTATACGAAGACTTTACTTTATAGTGGAAAAATAAATACGGCGATTATTTTAGGCCTATTTCTAATATTAAGGGCATTATTGATATGACAACGTGTCGATTCCCTTCATAGTTTCCTTAAAGCTTTGTTATAAGCCATAACACATTTCTAAGTACTTGCCAAAAGCAGAGATTTACTCGTCAGGAGTAGGTACGCCCTAAAGACTAAAAGTGTTGATACTAAGCCGTTAGGGCTCACGGTGTCATTAAAGCCTTTCACTGCCATTTGTAAACGTGCTTCCGGATCCGTAAAGCTTTCAATTTCTAACGTAAGGATGTTATACGCTGGGCGAAGTAGAGCATGTACCCTTTTAACCTTTCTGATACTTTAATAGGTTTTTACAGATACCTATTTATATTAAATACCCATTATCTTGGTATTTTTTTGAAACTCTGTCGCCGTAAAGTTGGTGTTGGTATCGTAGACAACGACGTTAAGTAGGCCTAGATACGTATTAATCCATAATATCCTTAACATTTCCCACGTATTCTTTGCCGAAAGGGACTTTAAAAACTTGGTCTCGTGGAAAGAGGTTACGGAGTTAACGACGTAAAGAATATTCTTATTTTCCAAGTAAAATACATTAAGAAAGATCTTATAGTTAAAGTATTTGTATTCTTTTAATTTAAATTTCAATCTTCAGGGAGCTTAGGCATATGTTTGGTAGTGGTAACAAAACTTTTAATAGCTTTTAAAGTAGAATATTCTATATTGTTATTCTTTATAGACTTTAAGACTTTATATAGCTTGTTAATAACTGGATAGTTAAAGCGCTGGTGTAGTTAACGTATTGACGACTCCATTAGGTTTAAAACCACTACTTCCGGACTTTAAAGATAAAATTATAAGTGCTCTTATTTAAAGAAGAACGGAAACCTTTAGCTGTTTTTAACCAGCTCGTCTGCGTTAACGTTCACATTAATTCCGAGAGTTTTTATATCCTTTAAATAAAGTAAAAAGGGGTAGGTGACTTAAGGATATAGAATTTTATCTCTTTTATAATAGTTTGAATTAACGTTATTCCTAGTAATGATAGTTGTTCGCCTAGGCTAAAGTTAACTTTGGCCTTGTTAGTATTGTAACAATTAATGTTAGTAGTTGTGGTGATTTCCCTTTGTAATGCCACATATTACGAATAGCCTCCTATTAAGTATCTTGCCGCCCTAGTGTCTAATATTATACATTTAAACATGTAATCCACGTAACTATCGCGAAGGTTAAAGGTATATAAGGGGTTATGGGCCTAATTAAGGCAGAGATAAGTGTTTTTTACCACTTAAATGGTATAAAAAGGTATGGTTGGCTAGTTATTGAGTTATCATATTAAAAGTAGTATTTTCGTGCCACTTGATTTTCTTGGAAGCGTTAACGACGTTAGTTAGCTTATTGCCTTCGATATTTGTAACCTAGTCTAAGTAGTTTTGTTTGGAAGTAATAGGGTATTAGATATAGTACGTTGCTTTCGTATTGTTATGTTTGGTGGTGGGTGGCGAGTTAATTAATAGCTAACTTTATTACAAATTTAATATTTCTAACTACTATTACAACGATAGTGTTTTCAGTTAACAGGTCCATCTAAATTTTATTAGCATTAATATGGGTATTGCTATTATTTTGGAGTCGAGGTTAATAAACCTAACCTTAGGCATTGTAGATGCCTATACTTGCGGTTGACAAAAGTAACTAGTGTAAGGTCTTTTTCATTTACATTAAGGAAGTTGTCGACTTAGGAATATATACCGAGAGTTTGGTATATATGTTATTACGGTGGTAAGCGAGAAGCGTAACTAGTTAAAAAAGCCTTTATAAGTAGTATTTGGGCGTTGTAGGGCGTATTCGAATTTACTAACGCCCGTAACAACTATCCGTACCTGCTTTTGAAGTGTAGCTTTACTAGCGTGTGCCTTTTCTATTACCTTTTGACATATTATTAGCTTATTAAATATTTAATTAAAAATATTTATTGGTAATTCCTTTTTTTTTCTTTACTATTATTATAGTCTACCATGTGGTGGCCTAGTTTGTATAGTATTGCATAAGTTGGACATAGTATTTGAAGTGGATCTTTATGTTATCGTAGATCCCGCGAAACGTGGTAACATTTGTTAGAATGGTTAAGTAATAGTTTTTAGCGTAACCTGTAAGGATTTCGAGAAATAGTAAGTGAAAACCAGAAGATAAGACCTCTATTTACTTGCAGATATTTAGGAAAAGTATTATTTTGGTGTCGAAAAGGCTTTAAGGCTTTTCATTATACTTTATATTATCTCAAATCTTGGTGAAATCCGTTATCAGCTTGTAATTAATGTTGATTATCTTAACAGGTTCTGGAAAAAGATTGTGATAGTTATCTCAGGCTTGGTCAGTATTTCCTGGCGATTTAAATTTTAAAGGTCTCGAGGCATGGTGTTAAGGGTAATTGCTAATCGCTTGGCCCGAGGGGGAAAGTCTTAGAAGGACCTATGGTCGGCTTTCGTACGTGGGCAAATCTAAAGGGAAAAGGTTTTTAAAGTGTTTGGCGATTGTATTACTAAGGGTCGATGGAACCTTGTAGGTTTTAAAAGGTTTGACGATCTTGTTTAATTGACTAGTGTAAAGCGTTGATGTCAATACCTTTGACCGCGTTGAAAACCCTCGCTTCGCGTGTTTTTCCGCTGCTAAGAGCGTATTTCACGTTGTTACATAGGGTTATTAAACCGCCGAGCAGGTTAACAAGTTCCTTATCGTTAATTCGTAAAGAGGCTTAACTTAGCTAAGGCTAAAGGAGAGGTTTTTTGGATCGCGTATAAGGGCGTTACGATTCCTTAATACCTTTTCCTTTAGGTCGTAGGTCTTAAGGGTTTTCCTTTAGTTGGGTTAAGTTAAATAAAGTTTTTTCCAGCCTGGTAAAGATTTTTTTCAACATGTAAATCCCTCGATGTTTAAGTTTTTCCCTTAATTTGGACTTAACAGTTTTTTAAACTTTTTTTCACATATTTATAATCTAGTTTTCAAAAAACTTACGGTATTTGTAAAAGGCACTGTTACCACGGTTAAGTTCTTCGCCACCATCTCACTTAATAATTTAGTAGCCGACGAAGTTGGTTAGGTGCTTTTTAGTTAACTTTTCATTAACGTCATACTCTTAAAGGTTATGGTTATAGTTTTTTGCGAAAAGGTGACCGGAACCCTTAATTGCTTTTTTTTTTTAAGCAGGGTCGGTAATAGCTTGAAAGTAAGGGTTTGCGGTAGCTATTTTAGTGTTTGGCTTATGTAGAGCATGTAGAGCGAGATACTTAATGATTTTAGGTCTATAGACTTGGTGTTTTGGCGTAAAGTTGTGTGGGAACTTGGCAACTTGGTAACTTGGTATAAGGTCGCGCAACGTGATTTTTCTGGCGTAACTTGGTGTTTTCGCTAAAAGTAGCGAACTTGACGATTAAAGTAATGTGAGGAGTAAAAAAAATAAAGTAGGGTAAAGGTTTGGTATAGAGGGTAAGGTCGAAGGTCGTTGTTGGTGGTAAAGGAAGAAGGTTGTTTATTGTTTAGCTGTAGGACTTAGTCGTTTTTCTTACGGTAATAGCACCTGTAATAGTACTAACTTAGCTGTTTGCCAACTTTTCCGTACGTTGAGATTTCTGAAAGTTAATCACAACGTCTTTAAAAGGGATTAATAAAGATATTTTGGTGTTTTTTAAGTAGCGATACTGTCGTTACCTTTAATCTGCCGTAAAAACCGCTATAGCCTAAAAGTTTTCTTTACTTACTGCCATAAAAACCGATGCAACAGTAAAAGCCCTTTAAAAAAATCTTTCCTCTACCCTAGCCGCCGTTGTTAATGTAGAACGTAACCAGAAAATAGCTTCTTTTTTTTACTTAGCTTATCTATATTTAACCTAATAGGTAGGCAAACACTAATCAGTATTGGTAAGCCTTAGATGTTGCAACATTATCGATTCGATTGGTCTTCGAAGTAACAGTATTATTGCATTGGTCAAGTGGTGGATCTATTGTTTTAGGTTTGGTAGACTGATAGCCGGTCTGCATTGTAATTTGTATGACCAATTGCTTGGCTCGTGCCCTAGAGTAAAGTGCTATGTACTGCACTCGACTTACACCCAATGCGGTAAGTCTCCACAAAGCAATATACTTGCAGTACAGTTAACTTTACTCTAAATAAAGTTAACCTACTGCACTATATTCAATACTATTCCAACAAAACCCATAAAACAATACACTCAACTTGTAGTTAGTACAGTCAATATACTTTAACTAACTACATAACAATTACTACAATCCTAACACTAGCGGCTTTTTTTTTTATATGCGCATACCAGTTAGGTCGACCAATCTTTTTTGATTTCCGCCAAATTTCCTCGTTATTAACTAGCTAAACCCTTGCCAATTTCACAACCAAATTGACTCCAATTATCCTATAATTCGGAAATCCGACTTTATCAACTCCTTCACACAAGTATTTCTCCACAAATTTATACAAACCTCAAACTCACCTATACCAATCAATTAAGCTGCTATCTTCAATCCCCCAGTATTTTTTTAATTCGCTAAGGTATCCTTACATTCCTTTTTACTAGTATTGTACTACTTTCTTTAGTATATTATTAACATCCTTATTATTGTTTTAATTTATACTATCGTTTAAGTAATTTTCACTGGAAGTAGTAAGATATTAAGTATAATATGATTTTTATCTATAACATTTAGCTGAAATATGACGGGTTAACTAATAGCCGGACTTGCTACAAATACAATATCTTTTACCATTATTACGATGATAACTAGTACGATTAACAGGTCTGTTGAAGTCTTATCTACGTTATTATCACCAGTTCGACTTCTAATCCAATGAATTTAGATCATATCTTCAACTTTGGGGTCTTTCGTACTTACGATTAATGTAATATGTTATTGTACGGTTTTCTTCATCACAGTCGCGGAAATCATCATCTAAAATATATATATACCGATCGAATTTAGTATACTAGTTATCAAAATCGCAAATGAGGATTGTAACTGGTTAAACAAACATGTAAATATAGTATTGAGGTGTTTATAAGACGTATTCAAATTCGTTTACATCTATAGCAGCTACTCGTACTAATTCGCTAATTGTGGCTTTGTGAACGTAAACTTTTTGTATTATTTTTTAATATAACATTAATTTATCCAACATCTGATTAAAAGCATACACTGGAGCTTGCTTCTCCCTCTTCCTAGCTATGATCATTATTTACCTTGGTATATCCCAATTTATATAGTATTTTGTAAAATAGATATTGTGTTTTAAGTAGCTTTTCATATCATTGTAAATCTCACAGAAAGTTCCTATTTTCATTAAAAAGATTAAGTAATAATCTCTGGTATAACCTATGAGTATTGAGGGGAATAATAATAATAAAAAAGGGGGTCTCATATTCACTTGAAAATATTTAAAAAGGACATTATCTTTGTGTAGAATGAATTATAAAGATTCCCATCATACTTCTCTTTATTGTTTTAGATCTTCAAAATGTCTTTCAATAACTTATAATTAATATTGATTATTTTGGTAAGTTTTGGAGGATGGTCACAATAATTATCTTAGTTCTCAATAGTATTTCCTACCTTTCATTTAAGACTTAAAGCTTTTCAATTGCAATGATAGATGTATTTTCTAGTCGTTAAATCTGAAAGATAAAGTACTATAATATTACCTATAGTGGGCTTCTGCTTATAGACGGATCTGCTATAAGAAGCTTCACCTTAAAGAATTTAACGATTTTGAAGAAAACTTTAACGATTTTAGGGGAAGTTTTGGAGGTAATAGGGGATTTGACTATCTTGATTAATTCAACAATGAATAAGATTGAAGTCAATTCCTTTTACCGCATTAACAACCGCTAATTCACGTGTTTTACCTCTAATAAACGTGTGCTCCATGTTATCGCCGAGAGGTGCTAGGCCATTAAGCAAATTAATAGATTTTTTCGGAATAATATTATATTCAGTGCAGCAGGTCAACTTTACTTACAATAAAGTTGACTGTATTGCAAGTGTATTGCTTTGTGGAGACTTACCGTATTGAGTGTAAGTCTAGTTCAGTATGCTGCACTTCACTCTAGGGTATAGCCCAAGCAATTGTCTATACAAATTACAGTGCAGACCGGCTAGCAGTCTGCTAAACCTAGAATAATACATCCATTATCTGACTACTACAATACTACTATTACTTCGAAAATCCATCGAATCGACAACGTTGCAACGTCTAAGATCTACCAACAAGATTTTTTATTGTCAGCGTATAGAAAATTAGTATTAACGGAGTTAAATGTTTAACTTAATTAGAGATTAAGGTGCAATAGCTTTTAAAATGTATATAGTGATGATTTTTAGTAAAGTGTTCCCCTTTACCTTTTGATTTTCGGTTTTAGAGGATTTGAAAACATTAATCTATCTAAGATATATCGAAAAGGATGTGTTATAGGTTTTTTCACCTATTCATATGAAAATTTCACGATTTCAAAGGTTTGTTTTTTACTTACCTTTAAATATCTTAATATCTTTAAAATTTAAATGATCCAGTTCGTAAAGTATTCTCAAAAGTTTTCAAAGTCCTGAATTCCCCTATTAGCTGTATTAAAATTTGAGTCGAGTTTTAATTAACCAATGAAGTTAATTGGGTACTTTTTCGTTAAGTCGGTATTGATATCCTGAAATATAAGGTCTTCTTTGTAGCACTTGACAAAGAGGGACTTAAATACTTTGGAAAACTTTATCTTTGAGTTTTCCGAGTCTATTGTAACGTTTTGGCTGTAAAGTTGACGTTAATTCAGGTAGAGTGTGAACTTAGTAATTTATGAGTGTGTGAAATTATTGTTTTAATATTGAGTTGTATAATGTATCCTTTTCCCCTTCTTTTTAGCACGACTTAGTGATTCATGGTGTTTTCGATTAAAGTAACGACCTTGACGATTGACTATCTCATGATGTTGAGGGAGGGAAAATATTGGTATAGAGGGTAAAACTTATTATCTTGAGAAAAAGGACTTAACGATTAAATGTAGAGTTGCACAATGTAGCTTTTTTAGCACAACTTGGTGATTATCTACGTTTTTTGCTCAGAGTAGCGATTTTAACGTATTTGCTGATGTATCCGATTCACAATCTTGTAAAGTAGAGGTAAAATAGTGGTATAAAAGGCAAAACTTTATATTGAGGGTGAAATTGAAGATTGTTAGTTATTTAATGCTGTTTGTTGTAAGGGTCTTAAACTTAGCAATTTGAGATTTGTAGTAGTAGTACCTACAATATTAATAGGAACTTAGTCGTTTACTAACTATAAAGTGCTTAGCCACTTGGTAATTACTTTCGTAATGATTTTTAGACTTTTGACGGTTAATTTTAATGTTTTTCTTCAAAAAGAGTTCAGTGAATATTTTTTTGGTGTTTTCTAAATGGTGGCGATACTATTGCCACTTCTAAGTACCTATAAACTGTAAAAGAATTCAGAAGTCTTTCTTTTTGGTACCTATAAGCCGCAGATGTAGCAATAGTGCTCTTCGCAAAAACCTTTCCTCTACTTTGCAATACAATACAAAGCGCAACCGGAAAGTAGCCTTTTTCTTATACCTAGCCAATCTTTACTTAACCTAATAAGAAATGATCAGTGTTGATAGGCCTGCCTAATGAAGCCTTTCAACTTTGCAATATTGTTAATTTGAATCGATTGAAGTAATAGTAATATTACGTATTCAAGTGGTGGATGTATCATTCTAGATTTGGCAGACCGCTAGCCGATCTGCACACTAACTTGTATGGCCAAACAGTTGTTACGCCTCCCCTAGCTAACAAAGAAAAGGAGAGGAAACGCCTCTCAACATATTCCACGAAAGGAGGATATCTTTTACACATCGTTATAACGTTTTACGCTGCTTGTAAACAAGTAGCCCATGACTTTTATTACACCATCGCCTTTTACTACCTTATACAGGGTGTCAGAACGCTTCACGAGCCGAAAACACCTTCTACAACTATATGAACCCCCCCTCTCCCATTTTTTTTTTCCCGTAGGCCGGAGGTAATATTACAAGCGGTGCCTAGGTTAATAGTCGCCAAAAATCTAACTCTAATGGTTGATATACTCCTACGACGCTCATGCACCGCTCCTAAACGTGCTCTCATTATGTAACTAGTTATGTAATCGAGTCATTCCTTTTTACTAGCTTTATAGCAGCTTTTTAATAAGGGATTCTTCCTATCTTTCCCATCGAGGATTATAAACAGTATTTGATCACTTTAAGCGACAGCTTTAGCCTAGTTTCTTTATATATTTTTACTTTTAGTTTAGTTTTTAGTAGCTTCCGTAGGGGTAACAATGATGTGTAAACGTATTTTTTTGAAGGTTAGAGAGTATTATGTAATACATATAAGGGTATTGATAACGACTAACTGGTATTATAGCAGCGCGTGCTTTCATAACAAGTTTTTACTTAAATAGCATTACTAAACAAGGTTAGTATTGCGTATGTTATATTGTTTATAAATTCATACACATAATATCTGATATGCATCTTATCGGTTTACAATAGAGTTATAGAATTAATTTATTGTTGAAAGATTGTTAGTAATTACAGTACTATTTTACCTGAGTATTTAACTATACTTAAATTGATATAAAAACGTGTAAAAACCTATTTGGAAAGCGTGTATTTTCCAGTAGTATGTTATGACCCAAGAACATCGGAGGGTCAGAAAACAGGCCAGTATGGGGCTAAGCCACTAAGAACCTGATGTCTAACACATCAGGTGGGGATATCTCTTATGTCAGCAACCTTAGGGTTAGGGTTACGCACTAAGGATCATTGAGATCATGTTTCGATCCAACATGATCCAGCACTGAAGGTGTATGAAGGATTAAGGATATAAGGACACGGTCAGCACCACATAGATAGTATTTCCTTCATAGCTCTTCAGTTGTCAATTTAAGTATTCAGTCAGTATATTCTGAATAGCCTCACGGCTTTTGATAATTACTTGCACGGTTGCGATATTGTTCACTCAGCACCTCTGCTACCTTCTTGATAACATAAACCCTCTGACACCTTCTATATACTCACGGGTATTTAGTGTGATCATTACATAGTAGTAGTTTGAACAATAAGAAGAGGTAAAAAACAGCTTGAGCATTTTATTTTAACGGATTTTAAATGAAAGAGGTGTATGTAATTACAAATCACGTATATTGTTTCTTGCTTTCCTTTGAGTGGTTTGATAACAACGACGATTATACGCTTAAAAAAATATCTCAGAGTCCTAATTTATATATATAATATTAGTTATATATTATCATACTATTGATCAATAGGTTTTATAGCATATTTATGTTTTAATTTTTGGTTTTTAGTATAGGAGTAATATAATGTGAATATAATCGCACGTGTTAGAAGTTCGTTTTGTATTAGTTATAAGACACATTAAGGGGTATATATATTTAGAAAAATGAATATAGTTCTCTTATTACTTTGTAAAACCGGATATTAAATGTTCGACATAAGTAGGCTCTATGTTATAATGTCTTCTGCTATATGATACGGTACAATTAAAAGCATTTTGTATAGTATCTTAGGATTTTGATTTAAACGATGGCTGAGTACAACGAGTTTTTTGTGTATAGTGAGATTTATGGTTTTACAAGGTTTTGTTCTTAGGATACATTAGCTACCCATGGTAAAGACTTTGAAGTATGGTTATTCTTAGCGAGCCAGTATTATTGTAAGGGTTTTACCCGATATATTTAGGACTGTTTGGGTTACGATCGTTTACGCCAGCATTTACAGATTATTATATGTAGCAGTAACCACTTTGTGGGGCTTGGTGTAGGCAGTAAAAAAAACCATGGTGTGGCTCATGGCTGGCAATGGCACGCCATGAAAAGGCCATGTCATGGCTCTCACGGCGTGGCTTTGCTCCTTGCGTACATATCGCCTGCATTTCCGCTGGAATGGTGTCCTCACCGGCTCTCTACGCGTGGCTTCCGGTTTGAGTTGCTCTTCGAATCAGCCACAACACGTCAAGAGCAGCTCTTTGAACAGAGTGTCAGTATCTTGAAAATTTACGCCGCCGTTGCCCCCCGATAATTCAGTGCAGTGGACACTTTATCGTGTGAGTGCGGATCCAGACCAGTGTCTCGAAATGGTTCAATGGCGTGGCTATTGAACGATGGCAAACATTAAGCCATGCCGACTGAGTTGCATCATGCATGATTTTCAATGTCTGGTAAGATTGACTCCCTATGTACGATACCATTCCATTATGCGAGTGGGCATGGATTCCATTGCCTCTATTCCGTTGACTAGTTAACAAGGAAAAAACTGTGTGCAATCGGTCTGTTCAAACACCTCCTGCCCCCTCCACCCACCTTCATCCCTTCTTGATCTATCGTAGCGCGCAATGAGGGCCGTGCCCGACAGGGTGCGCGTGACAGGGTGCGCGGTAAAGCCACGCTCTAGTATGTGGCACATGCAAGGGGAGTTCCCTTGAAAACAGAGTGTCAAGTTCAAACACGACTAACCTAATTCATTAAGTGATGGTGAACAGATTTGTATGAAACTTCCCCACCCCTATTCTATAGGATTTTATACTTTCACCTTTATAAAACTTTCAGCCCCTCTACTCCAGGGGGGCAATCCTGTACATTAGGATGCCGAGCACTAACATTTTAGAAGTGCAGCGGGCTTATGCGCTGCGGATCAAACAAATGCGCACTAAATGAACTACTGTTCGCCGCCGTCGGTGTTATAGACGTATCTGGGTAGTCCATAGACAGTAGCACCGGATTTCAACTGGTTCTTTGCACATGGTATATTCTGGTAAGGCTGTCGTCCAATTTGCCGATGTGGTATGTAAAAAAATCATCAACGCAACACTTATTTTTCTTTCACATGGCATACATAGTATACAGCCAACTGTGGATAGGTCAGAAGATAGGTCTGTTGTCAATTGCGTCGCAGGCAACATGGCTTGCAGTCAAGTTGGCTGTGGCCACATCCCGGACTAGCCCGCACACCACAGATATCCAGACTTGGGTTTGTACCGAAAGTCTGACTTACTAGTACGTATGTAGACCTAAACATCATGATCTATCAGGGATTCATACCAACTGTAGTTCAAGCTTATTGCACCGTGATCACAAGTGGGACCGTGCCAACACAAACAGTACTGTAGTATATGCCGAAATATGGGCTGTTGCGGGAAGCTAAGATACTATCAAGTTAGAGGATCCTGGTGGCTGACTGAATAGAAGCCCCTGCTGTGAGGGCCTTACACACAGGCAGGTTGAAGGCTACCTAATTAGAATGTAGGCTGAAGGTACTGAAGTCAGATGAGGACGAAGCTTGAAGTATAATCAGTAATCAGCTTCGACCATCACCAACCTGAATCAAGCTGTATCTGACGTCCCCGAACGAGATAGATGAGATAGGTAAAGTGATAGCAGACGTCTGACGTCATTGTACATTTTGATAACTCGAGTATTTTATCATCTGGGCTGCAACGGAGGGAGGCCTCGATGGGCTTGTTGATCATGGTCAGGCTGGATCATGGTGCAGGTGTTGGGCATCTCATGCTGTAGAACAACCATCTGCAGCTGTGTTGCTCAGCCACTTCCAAGCTGACCGTTTGTTTCACGTGCCCAATCCGACGATGGACTGCATGCGTGTGGTCAATCAAGCCACACCTTGAGCCAGCAACGTCATGTCTCTTCCCTGCCATGGTTGGCACTGGCATCCACTGGCATCGGGCACCACGAGACTTGATCCGTTGACGTTGCGCTGCAGCCAAGGCGCGGCTTTGGAGGATGACGAAAGAGTCCAGCCATCGTGCCGGAGAGTGAAGCAGAGAGCAGGGCTCACAACGCGCACGATAGCAAGCAGAGCAAGTGGCGCCCAATTGCATAAATGTAAGCCATAAGCGAGCCCAGCATCCCTGCGGTCCATGCTATGCGTCAATCCCGTACAACATCCCACCATCCCAACATCCAACCCACTATCAGCTTGTCCTAGATTTCTCGCTTTCTCGCCGACGTCTCTGCCTCTTCCCTAGAATCCTCCCCCGACTAGCCTCTATATCAAGACCCAAGTTCAAGGGTCCCACCCCCACCCTCCGTTAGTGCCCAACCTTGCACTTCAACTTCCGTGCCTTGCCCCGCTCCTTCAACTCTTATTTCAACTTTGTCGGGCCGCCTTGCTTAAAGTTTGCGCCTGTCTCCCAGCGACCCGGGCTGACACACTATCTACTCTTTTAGTCGCCAACGGCGGCCTCCTCCTAGCTCTTCTCGACCTAGATCCTTTCCGTCGCCCAATCATCCCCACCAAGTCACTCCGACGACCCCTAGATTCTGCAACACTCCTGCTGTTGCGTTTGTCTTGTCGCCTCAGCAAGCAACCCAGAACCAAATGCAACACGTTGCTTGACAGCAGCCTCACGACCGCGACGCCTCCGTCTCAACGCCCCAACGCCCCTATCCAATCCTTATACCATGCCCGACTCCCCAGATTCCGTTCCGGTTACCCCGGACGAGCAGATCGAGACTCCCGGCTCTCCTGGCTCCGACGATGATGACGATGTCTCCTCGGAAGCAAGCACGCCACTCGACCCCCCGAGTTCCTCCTCCGATGCCGCCCCTCCCTTCACGGGCCACTCCTTCTCCACAAACGACGTAAACCGTCGCGTCCCCTCCTTACGAGCACTCTCCGACTCCCAGGCCTCTCCCCCTATCATGCACCCGGGCTCCAGCGTTTCTGGTATTCTCAGCAATGCCCGCCGCCCGGCTGCTGCAAACAGTTTGCCGATGGACCTGATGGCAAAGGCACGTGCTCTACAAGCGCAACGCGCCGGCATGCCACGTCCTGGTCTGAATACCGGAAACTCGGCAGCACAACTGTCGATGGGTAAAAGTCCACCGGGGAGTAGGTCGCCGATGGCACCCGGAGGGTTTCCCGGGGGCCTGTCGGGCGGGTTGAAGCTTCCCGGCGGCATGGGCGGTGGCATGTCGCGGCCACCACCACCATCTTTCGCACGGTCTGCTCCGGTGGTTCCCGGAAGGAAACCAGGTCTGAGCGAGCGCCGGAAAATGGCTCTGGGTGGACTCCCCGGGAGCCCTGGCCCCGGGGCCCCCAAGCTGTCTGATATGAATGGCGAACCTGGTGCCCAGGGATCGGATGCCAGCGGCCCAGACATGAGTTCCAAGATGGAACAATTCAAGAACTACGTCGATTCACAAAAAGGCTGGATCACGTTCGAAGGTGCTGCGACCATCACCAAGGCGGGCGTCGAATTTGCCGGCGGCTCCACCTTCTCGATATCATTAGATGAGATTGACATTTTGGACGAGTTGGGAAAGGGCAACTACGGCACTGTGTACAGAGTACGACATGCGCGACCCAAGGCACCACGGTTTGGCCAGGGCCTGAGTGGCTTCAAGCCATCCTCGAGGCAAAATTCGGGGCTTTCGGAGCGGGAGAGCTCGTCAGAGGGTGACTCGCCACTATCGCCAAGTGTATCTCGGGCAGACGGTACATCAGGGCGGGTTATGGCGATGAAGGAGATTCGCTTGGAACTGGAAGAGGCAAAATTCACCACCATTCTCAAGGAGCTGGTCATCCTCCACGAGTGCTCATCGCCGTACATCATCGACTTCTATGGGGCTTTCTTCCAAGAAGGGGCAGTCTATATGTGTATCGAGTACATGGACGGCGGCTCCATCGACAAAATTTATGCTGGCGGAATACCAGAGAACGTGTTGAGGAAGATTACCTATAGCACGATAATGGGGCTGAGGTCGCTAAAGGAGGAGCATAACATTATCCACCGCGACGTGAAACCGACCAACATCCTGGCAAATTCTAGCGGCCAGGTCAAAATATGCGACTTCGGCGTGAGTGGGAACTTGGTGGCCAGCATTGCCAAAACAAACATTGGCTGTCAAAGTTACATGGCACCTGAACGAATCTCTGGCGGAGGCATGTCGGCGGGGGGTACGTACAGCGTCCAGAGTGACATTTGGAGTTTGGGCCTGTCCATCATCGAGTGCGCCATGGGGAAATATCCATACCCGCCAGAAGTGTCGTCGACCATTTTTGGTCAACTCAACGCAAGTCGTCCCCCATCTGTCCCGAAGGTCCCCGTTCTGACTCTTGACTAGGCCATCGTCGAAGGCGACCCACCAGACCTGCCCGCAGAAGGTTACAGCGCACTCGCCCGCGACTTCGTGTCCTGCTGCCTGAACAAGAACCCCACAAAGCGCCATACTTACGCCATGCTTCTCCAGCACCCCTGGATCAAGCCACTTGGCAAGCCCGAGACCATCACCGAAGAAGCCGAAGCCGAGATCGAGGCCACAGGCAATGCGCTCGCCGACGCGGCCGCCAGGCAGCTCAGCATCGCCGCCGAGGGCTCGGGAGACCCGGAGGTGGCC
This sequence comes from Anisogramma anomala, assembly GCA_038502455.1. Lineage (NCBI taxonomy): Eukaryota > Fungi > Ascomycota > Sordariomycetes > Diaporthales > Gnomoniaceae > Anisogramma > Anisogramma anomala. The sequence continues at coordinate 21,420,003 of JASMMZ010000005.1, read as the reverse complement.
GAGTGGTGCCAGAACGCGCTGGAAGCGAAGCAGAGGGGCCTGCTGCCGGAGGCGGTCAAGCCAGCGCTGCATGCCGTGCCGCTGGACTCGGTCTCGCCGGCGGGAAGTTCGCTGGTCGTGCCGGGCGTTTAGAGTCACGGGATTCGAACGGTGAAGAAGACGAATGCATCGTGGTCGCCGTGCGTTCCGGGAGTTTCGGTGGGGCCCATGTGGTGGTTGGCTGATTCTATCAAATACGGGGCATTCGCTGTACCTAGTTCACCTCTTTGCTACCCTTCGTTCCTCTTCGACCATCCCATGACAACACATCAGGGCGCCCAAGCCAAGCCACAGCTGGGCGCTGTTCTCTTTCCAAACTACAGCACAAAATACGAAAAAAGTCCGGACTGGCTCTGGGCGCATACCCCTTCTCCTACTTGTTTTTTCTCTTGGTACTTACTACTACTGCGCCATCTACCCCTCACACAGACGGCTGTGTCAAAACCATGGCGTGCCTTGCTTGGATTTTCAGGTGTACCGATTTTCAGATGGCTGATGTTTCCTGTGCTCGCTTCCACAGGCACGGGAGCAGGTTTTTTTCTCCCAGCATCTTCACTTTGGCGAGAAGCCAAGACTCCCTCTCTCTATACACTGTCGAACGCAGACGGAGGATCCGTGTTCCGAACCCACCATTTGTTCGAAGGCGGGGACGCTCAAAAATGTTGGTTGTCTGCGCAGATCCACGGCGTCCGGGGTGGCGAAACGCAAATGATCCCAAGCGGTTCCATGCCAAAAGACAAGGACAGAAAGACCATGCAGTGACCCAGGCCCCCCCCCCCCGTCTTGTGAACGCTACTTGGGGAGGGGGAGGGGGGAGGGGGRGGGAGGAGTTTTCATGATGGCAACGGCGTATGTCCAGTCGACACAGGAGGCGTTCATTTCCACGTGCTGTCGCGAGCGGGCCTTTTTCTCTTGCAAACCAGAGATAGTCGGGTCCAGGACAGTCGGATTCTTTTCCACTGCTCTACGTTGCGTTGAGCCGCTGGAAAGCTGGGGTGCCTGGCTGGATTCACTCCCACATGCCGTTCGATGATGATCCCGTAGAACAAGCAAGCCGCGGAGATAGACAGACACATGAAGCGCCACGCCATGCCTAGCGCACTTTGTCCTCCCTGCACCGCCTCCCCTCCCCTCCCCTCCCCTTCGCGCTCACCCACCCTCCTGCCCCATCGCAGCCAACCCCTCCCGCGCCGCGCCCGCCGCCGGATCCTCCACCTCCAGCCCGCGGAACCCCTCTTCCACCGCCCACGCGCGCCCGCGCTCCGGCGTGTACAGCGCCTCGCACGCGGCGCCGACGACCAGCAGGCCCGGCGGGCGGCTGCCCTCGGCGTCGACCGCCGCCACGACGTGCGCCAGCGTCGTGCGGATCACGCGCTGGTCCGGGCACGAGGCACGCTCGATGACGGCGCAGGGCGTCGTGTGGGGCCAGAGGGCGCGGCGCGGCGGGCTGGCCGCGCTCACCCACAGTGCTGCTGCTGGTGACGGGTGTGGTGCTGGTGGCGGTGGTGAAGAGAGAGAGGAGGAGGAGCAGGGGGGTGATGAGGATGGTGATCCCGCGTGTGCCGATGTTGGCGTTTTCGCGTCTCCTGGCCTTTCCGCCTGCTGCTGCTGCTGCTGCTGCTGCTGCTGCTGCTGCTGCTGCTGCTGCTGCTCTTCCGCCGTATACGCCGTCAACTCCGCCACCAGCGCCTCAATCCGATGCAGCGCCATCAGAAACACACACGTGCGCGCCGCCACGCACGCCGGCGGCGCGGGCGCGCGGCCCTTCTTGCCCGTGCCGGTGCACACCAGCACCGCGTCGGCCACGTCGCGCTGCGTGACGGGCACGCCGGCGAGCAGCGGCGCGCTCAGCGCGCTCGTGACGCCCGGCAGCACCACCACGGCGCCGTCCGCGCGCCGCCAGCCGCGCGCCTCGAAGAAGGCGACCTCCTCGCCGCCGCGCCCGTACACGAACGGATCGCCCTGCTTGAGCCGCAACACCGTCCGCCCCGCCGCGGCGCCCGCGAGCGCCCGCGCGAGCAGCTCCGCCTGCGCCGCGTCCGCGTGGCCCGGGAACTTGCGCGCGATCGCCACCGGCGTGCGCCGCGGCACCAGCGCGAGCACGGCGGCCGGCACGAGCTTGTCAGCCAGCACGAGGTCGGCGGCCAGGATGGCCCTGTGCGTCGCGCGCGTCAGCAGGTCCGGGTGGCCGGGCCCCGCGCCCGCGAGGATGATGCGGCCCCGTTTCTGCACTGTGGTTGCTGCTGCTGCTGCTGCTGCTGCTGCTTCTGGGGCCGGCTCGCGGCCGATGCTGGCTGCGTCGGCGGCGGCGGTGGTGCCGCCGGGGTGCGTTTTGAGCACGGCCTCGATGTCGGCGTCGGAGAAAGCGGCGAGCCGCTGGAGCGGCCAGTACTCGCACACCTGGCTGAGCCAGCGCATGCGCCGGGTCTTGGTGGCGTCCATGTCGTGCTCGGTGACGAGCCGGTTGAAGCTCGCCGGCTGCGCCTGCTCGCCGCCGCCGCCGTCGTCGTCGTCCAGCAGCACCAAGCCGGCGTGCGCGAACCGGTCCTCGTCGTGCACGCGGCGGCGCACCTCGCCGAGCCGCGCGCAGCCGGCGCCCAGGCCGGGCGGCAGCGCGGCGGCGACCTCGCGGCGGATGCGGGCGGCGAGGTGGCAGCCGCGGCCGTTGGTCGTGATGCCGACCTGCAGCGGCCCGTCGGTGTGGGTGGAGAGCAAGGTGAAGGTGCAGAGGGCGGGCGCGTCGGCGACGTTGACGGGGATGCGGGCGCGCCTGCAGAGGGCCGAGATGGACTGCGCCGTGGCGGCCCTGCCAAGGGCGCCAGCGCCGTGCTCCCCCACTGCGCTATCTCGGCGGGGTGCGGACGCGTGGTGGCTCGTCGTGACGAACACGGCGTCGACCACGTGGTCGACCTCGGCGCGCCCGAGCGTGGACAGCAAGTCCGGCGTGAAGGCCTGCTTGCGCCAGGTGACCGAACCAGTCTCGATGAGCTTGGCGAGGCCGTAGTGCAGTGGTGTCGTGGAGGGTGGGTCCGGTGCGATGAGGATGGGCTGTGCGCCGGCGGCGAGGGACTGCTCGCAGCGCTTTCCGGCAAGAGAATTGCTGCCGACGATCAGGTGGACATGGCCGTGGCAGTCTGTGGCAGTGAGGAGAGAGGTATGGAACGTTTTCGGTGGAGTGGCCATGTTGTGGTTTAGTAGGTAGTGGAGACAGTCCGAACAGAACGAGACGATCACGAGAGATGGGAAGGGAAGAACAGTCAGATCATCCAGAAGAGAGAAAGAAAAAGAAAAGAGGAAAGAAGAGAACGAGGAAAAGAAAAAAAGAGAAAAAGAGAGGCCATCACGGCCCGTTCGATGGGATGGCAAGGGAATTGTGGAATGGGCTTTGCTAATTGCCATGAACTAAAACAGTAAGTAACATTTTTTTCTGCCCATTGGCGGGTGACGCCATGCCGACCGCCGACTGCCGACCGCCGACGACCGACTGCCGACTGCCGACTGCCGACTGCCGTCTGCCGTCTGCCGTCTGCTGCCTGCTGGACGCTTACAAAGCCTACTTCCGAGTCTCGATATTTATGCCTGACATGCACAACATCACGTGACCACTTCTGTCGAGATGTAAGTCGCATGTTGGATTCATCTTCTTGTAGTCTCTGTATCCATCTAACAACCGAGTGCATCTCGGTGCGTATCAAAGAACAGTCTCCCTCCACCAACCACTACTTCTGCCAACTTGGTGCTGGCTAGCCTTTGGTCGCCGCCCCATTCTACCTGTCCTTTCAGCAGCCGTACGAGGGATGCCCAACGCCTACCTGTCCCTTCCCACCAAAACCTGTCCGCCTGCCATATACAAAAACCTCCAAGAAGAAGAACAACAGAATTAGAAGGGATAACAGTGCCGAGAGTAGCGCAGAACCACGACCATAGTAATGTGGTCCCGTCTTGCCTCCCCCGACCAGAAAACACCCGCACATGGGCCCTCGCCCGAATGATTTCCCATCGTGTGATGATGGCCATCGGCTTCCTAGTATTGCGCGTCGTGCGTAAGGGGGCCGGAGGTAATTACAAAATTATGTACAGTGTCCAAGAACTGTTTTCAGCGTCGTAGAAATTATTGTTCTCAAGGTCGAGGTCCAGAGCGGGATGTGAGAACGTGGCCGCCAGGTCGGGTAGGATTTCGATGGTTTTCGTCCTCGATCTCTACCGTACGAGTGGACAAAGCGTCTCCGCGCTGGCCACCCAGCATCACTACCGGAAAGCCGGTATTCGCACGAATGGGCGCAGTTGCCCAATTACCTCGTCCGCTCACAAGAGGACGCACTTGGCGTCCTCCTTGTCTTTTTTCACGCTCAACGCCACGCGAGCCGCTTCGGTGAAGGCCTCGTTGACGCCGCGATTGCGCATGGCAGAGCACTCGAGGTAGCGCAGCGCATGAATCCTCCTGGCAACCTCCAGGCCCTGCTCATAGTTAATCATGGGCGGCTTTTCCCTTGGGTTGTCAGCACCGTCCGCGCCGGGCGCGGCTTTGTCCTCGTCCTCGGAGCCCTCCCGCAGATCGCACTTGAGAGCGACCAGGACCAGCTTGACGCCCGGGCAGTTGTCGGCAATCTCGCCCACCCATTTTCTCTCGACGTTCTCCAACGAGTTCTTGCTGTCGACGCTGTAGCAGAGCATGATCAGGTCGGTGTCGTCTGCGCTGACATGTTAGTTGGCACATGGCTGGTGGCAGGGACGAACAGGGGGACGAACCGTAGGATAAGCTTCGCAATCTATCGAATTCTTCTTGTCCTGCCGTATCCCACAACGACAATTCAATGTGCACGCTATCCACAAAGATGTCTGTCATTGATTAGCCGTCGCCTGCTCTCGGCTGCCAGTAGCCGGGTGCCGGCGTCCATCGGGGACGCAACGTACCATGGACGTAGTTCTCGAAAACGGTGGGCTCGTAGACTGTTGGGAAATAGCTGAACAGCCGACGTTAGCCTGGGCGCACACCTCTGCTCCCTTGGCCATCTCGTAGCCGGCTTGCAAGGGCCACAAATAGGACGTACCCTCTCGTAAAGACATTCAGCAAAGAAGTCTTGCCACAGGCACCGTCGCCCCTAATGGAATGGCCATGCCGTTAGCACAAGGTCCTGTGGCTCCAGCCCGAGTGGATGTCGCAAGTTCCACTCACAGCAAGACAAGCTTGCGCTGGACGGTTCTGTTTCCACCGAGTCCACAAGGCATGCTGTCTGAGGCTTTTGTCTGCAGCCGGTGTATGGTCGTTCGGAAGCGGTGAGAACGGGTCGCGGGCGGAGGTCTGGGTGCGGAGGGTGACGAGGCAGGAGTGCGGCTACTGTTGGTCGATGCTATCGTGGGCAGCGCGAGCAAGGCAAATGGAAGTTGTTTGACCAGGCAAATTGGCAGGAGGACAGACAGGTGCGACTATGATTTGTGGAACGAGGGTGTCTCCGTCTCGGTCGGAAGTGATTTGCAGGTTTCGTAGGGTGCAGTGGTGGACAATTGCATGCGAACGAGAAGACTGCTGCTGTTGCGGACTCGGACAGTGAAGAGAGGATTGTTCGCAGTTTAATGACGGTGATTTGGTGTTGCGTCAAAATGAGTGAGGCTCAGGTCGGTGTCGCAAATGTCGAAGACGGGAAGGGCAGGGGAGGAACGATCAATATGCACACTGGAGCGCGCGTGCTGTGGTCGAAATGCTAGTTGAAATGCTAGAGATGGGCCAATGGGTCAACGGGCCAGCGGGGCCAGCCAGGCCATCATCTTCAATGGGTAATGACAGAGTGACAGGCGCCCACAGGGGTCCGGTGGTGCAGAGTGCCTTCCACGTCCAGGGCTGGCTCAGCTATCAGCCCCTGCCCACGCACCATCGTCACCTCATTTCCGACTAGCGCAGGTCAATCTCCCCAGAACTACCACTGCATCCGGGCCTTGCGTGTCTATTCTGGGCCGTCCTGTCAGGCTGTCAGACGGTGGATGGAAGGAGCAAGCACTGTAGGTTGACATGTTGCAGCTTCTAAAGTTGCATTCAGCGGTGCACGCCGGTGCACGCCGGTGCACGCCACATTTGCATCCAATCAAGCTTCTTCCCTCGCATCGACAAGGGACAAAGTCGTACATTGTACCGTGCACTCCGTGCTGCGGCCGGATTTCGCTTTACCACGAATCCTCCGTCATATGCTCCGTAATTCGTCCACAGTCCAGGTATCCCGACTCGGAAACAACAGGTAGGGCCAACATGCCACAGCTCGCAGCTCTTGGTTGTGCATGCCATGACGAACTGCACCGTCAACCGGTCTTTCCGGTCTTTCCGTCATCATCTCCTGCCTCTTCACGGCCAACGGTCTTACATGGCTTGCTCCACTCTGGCACCATGCGCATTCTAGAAGGCCGCACGAAGCAATTACTGGCACTTGACAAGATGACCATAACATAGTAAACTTTCCTGCCAACAACCATCCTTTAGACGATCACTGCTATAGCCAGCTATCCTCAACATGTTGGAACTGAGGGCCTCAGGAGCAGCGTTGGCAGCAGTTGCACTTGCGTACATGGTTGACTGACGTCTTATGTCATGCTACGAGGATTTTTTCCGCTGCATTTTGCCAGGCTATGCTGTGCTACGAGGCTTATTATAATGAGGTTTAGGCTGCAATGCCGCATGAAAAGTCAACATAAGTATGGCGTGGCATCGGCATTGCTTTTTTCCACTGGGAACACAAGCACAAGTCTGGGCGTTATTTCCACCAGCGGTGCAAGTAAGCATCACGGGGAGAATGGGAAATAAAATGTCAAATATACTTTGGGAGCCACATCAAGACTCTATAGCCGACGTATCCGGGTGGTAACAATTTTCCGGACATTGCCGAATAAAACCAAATTCAACTGTAAGTTGGAGCATGAGAACCAGCACGGGTTGCAGGCTGGACGGGTCCATGGGTAGAACAGCCAGGAGCGTTGTGCTTGATCCAGGACACAAGGACGCACTCAGACGGTTGCAATGATCAGTTGGATACAGATCGGTGGTCATAGGAAAGTATAAAACCGTCAAGAGGACGTACGTAATCTGAAAACAATCTTGTTCCGGAATCCTGCCAAATGCTGCATCCTGCGAGCACAAAGAGTCGAAATGCTGTGCCCCCTTATGCTATTTACATCCTAGACGGCATGCTTCATTACTTCCCACGGACTCTATTCACTGGTATTCTGGTTGGGAAAATTGGCCCCGACTCCAACATCAACACCAAGAAAAATCCGTCAATGGAGAAGGCAAACCTAAGTCCCCTCACTCTAACCACTTGTCCGCTCAATACAGTACGCCTGTCACCCAAAGTAACCGTGTACTGTGCCGAGATGATGCCTGGAAAGACTCTGTGACCACGCTCAAAACGCATTAGCACATCTCGGCGACATGGCGTTCAGCCCTGGTGGAAACGAACCTGCAATAGCGTTTCGGATTGTGGCTTCGGCACAAGTACCCAAGACACGGCACCATTTACGAGTTTTTCCATTTGACACCAGTACCGTTCGAGTCGCTCGTCCGGTCACAAATTGCGGAGAAAGGTGCATGTATCATAAAAGAGAAAGGTCCTCCATATTCCCATCCTTGGGCCTTGCAAACCCACGAATACAGATCTGTGTATTTCCATTCTGACCTATTGGCCCATCATCCTGCACGAACAAATCATATTTGCCGACCAGTTTTGCACCCAGGTTATGTTTCTCTATCCCCAAGAGCCGCCACGATGGCGGCAACATTCAACGCCGGCTCAGTATATAAGCTGCAGCCATTCCCGATGCTACCCACAACGGGGCGGCCTGACGCCATGGCGTCCTTCAAGACGTTAGAATCAGAGCCAGAATCCATCCAACCCACGAATCGCGGCCAAGCGGACCAAGAGGACGAAGACGACTCCCTCGTATTCGCAGTCCAAGCCCCTCCGGCTGTACGCCCCGCGGCGGGGCTGGCGCGGAGGCAGCGCTGGCGAGGCGCCAGCCGAGATCACGGACCGCTGGGCGGTTCTTCTTCGACGTGCTCGACGAGGAGGCCACGAGGAGGTGCTTCCGGGAGCTGAGGCTGCTGCGCCAGCTGTTCAGCGCAGCTCAAACACAGGGTGTAGCCGGCCGCGCTGGGAACTTGAAGTCCAAGGCCACAAAGGCCTTCGACATGTCAAAAAAGACGATGATCTGGAGGAGAAATGGCTGGACACGAAGTTCTCCATCTCCACCATGAAAAGTGTCATGATTGGGAAGGCTCAGGGACATGACGGAAACGGCGAGCTAAGCTATGAGAGTCTGGACAAGCTTGATAACGCCTTGTGCAAGGCTTTCTGGGGTTGCATGGGGTCTGGAGACCACAAGCGCTTTGCTGCAGAAGAGGGGAAGCAATGGGTGTCGGATATAATGAAGGTATTCGAGGACAGACGGCGGCACGATGTCATGTTCAGGCTGCGGGATATACTGAATTTCATGCAAAACAACATGTGGAATGCCTTGCGTTACAAAGGCTTCCTAGTGTTGTCAACACCTGTATACCGTATTTAAGTGAACAGCTTCTGGAATTATCTTGCACTCAAAATCTGGTGCATAACAACATGGAATTCTTTAGGGTAAGAAAGAGGCTGATCAATCATAAATAATCCACACCATAGCCTCAGGTTGTAACTACCACACCCTACTTATAACAAGCCTTTATGACGCGGTTGCAGAATTGCAAGCCCTTGACAAAATTTATTCTAATGTAGCTCCAACTAATAACTTATTAAGACGTTGTGGCGTAGTTGTAGTTTTATTAACTAAAAATAAATCTGTATAGCGTAGCATAGTTTGATAGTGAAAAACACAGATTACATATTAGGTTATACGTAAAATACAAGCTAATATAAATTTGTAATAGTTATAATAACTATGATATTGCTTGATTTAATAAAATCCTAATAGTATAGTATTATTAGGCTTTAAGATTAGGATTTTCTTTAATGTTGTAGTATTAAAAATTTAGATCACGACAAAAAATCCTTATAACGTAGTATTACAAACTATAAATCATAATTTATGTAATAACTTTATTAATATATTGGGATTTTCAAGCAATCCTGTAAGTAAGACTTTGTCTTCACTATAGTTTATATCATGACTTTATTAACTAATTAAGTATATAAATAATCCTATTAACAAATAATTAGTTAGCAGAGTTATCGTATAAACCAAAGTTAGGTAGACTTAATTCAAAGTTACTTAAATAATAAACACCAATAAAACTATTGAGCTATATAGCAAATGGTTTATTAAGTTTGTAGCTTTGTGTTACAGGTCGGTGCCTGAGCTAAAGATCACTAGTGATTTAGCCTTAGCGGTTGCCATGCTTCCACAAAGCTTCTGAGCCGCTCTTAAATATACTTTTACATGAGTTACATAATCGGACTACCCTTTTTCACTAGCTTAATAGTAGCTCCTTGACAGGAGTCTCTCTTTCCTTTTTTCATCGAAGATTATAAATAATATCTAACCGCTTTAAGTAACAGATTTAGTTTAGTTCTTTTACATATAATTCTTAATATCTTTTCCCAAACAGTATCCTAATTTCTTATAAGCGGTTATAACACAAAGCTGCCTCTTTCAATTTTTTGAACCTAAACCCCTAGACTTTAAAACAGTTCCTTAATATATATGTACAAGATTAGCTTTAAGGTGCCTTAATAACGTAACACAACCATTAAATTGCCTAATACGAATAATTTACCGAATATTTACGTACGAAGTTTATTGAATAAAATCAAGCCGTTTGCAAATACGTTTTACGCATTAAATAACGTACTATTCATATACTAATTACACCAATAAAGATGATTAGGTAACTTAAAACTGTTATCAATACGCTTACGTCTTTGAAGCAATCCCCTATTGAAAAAAAGTCTCATTTTTATATTACTTATAAATAACGTAATTATCGTATCGTTTCTAATTAAGAACCATAGCCATTAACTTGACGATGACGACGATGATTCGAATTCCTTCAACTTCAATTATAAGATTAATGGCTTATGCGATAAAGTTAACCCTTAAAAAATTAAATATAAACCTTTTAATCAACTAGTTAAGTTTTCTGGTATTAAGTTCCGCGTTGTTATGTGAAAAGTTAGGATATTACATAAATTACGTAAGAACCAAAAATTTATTCACATAAGAAAAGACTACTGTTATGTATTTTGAAATAACTGGACAGCTTTATAAAAATCGTCGTAAAAAGATATTACGCCCACGCCAGCAGAGATGATAATAGCAACTTCGACGTTTTTATAACTATATTTCGTACGTACTATTACAACCCAAACGCAACGAAAACTTTCTTATTAGGTTTATGAACTAAAAATCAATGTTATAGACTCAAGCCGTTAGCCAATGAGCCTATAGGTTACGTGACTGTGCATGTAACGGGATGGGCAGCACCTGGCCTGGGTTCGGCTTGAGTGCGAACAGAGCACGGTCCGGGTACAGGCTAGACACAGTCCAAGTATAAGCTGGGTACGGTCCGGGTATAGACCGGGCACGGTCCGTGCACGGCACGTGTGAGGGCACGTGATAGGCTGGGCATTAGCTCTACCCAAGGATCCTGCACGTTGGGCCATGGTAGCCTCTTCCAGTTGTCCTCCACACCTCAATAGTAAATCCTATTTAGCACCTACTTGGCTTACCATTGTAAGTCGGACCATAACAATCGAGGGTTTACGAACGATTTTATATCTTTTAAAATATGTCAAACGCCTTATTGATTAAGTTTGACGACATAACTAGAAATTTTATCGTTCAATTCACTACTTTCGAAAAAGTTATTAACGATATGTTAATTAACGGGTAACTCCCCTTTAATATACCTGTGTATTATAATGAACAAGTCACTCACACCCAACTTATTGAAGAAAAACCTTTCAATCTTTGTATTCGGCACAATAATGTAATGATCACACTAAATATCTGTGAGTATATAGAAGGTATCAGAGGGCTTATGTTATCAAGAAGATAGTAGAGGTGCTAAGTAAACAATATCGCAACCGTGCAAGTAATGATCAAAAGCCGTGGGGTTATTCAGAATATACTGAGACTGAATACTTATATTGATAACTGAAGAGCTATAAAGGAAATACTATCTATGTGGCGATGACTGTATCCTTATATATCCGTGCCTTCATAACGTCTTCAGTACTGGATCCCTTGGATAGCAAGATATCCAACATATCCTATGCGTCCATGCGTTAACCCTGACCCTGGGTTGCTGACATAAGAGATGTTCCCCGCCTGATGTGTTGGATGTCAAGCTTCTGATAGCGCAGCTGGCTGCTGGCTTGTTCCATAACCTGCAGTTGGTTCTTGTGTCATAACAAATAACATTAATTATATCAATATTTCTAGTAACGGCGATACTAATTATAATAAAGTTGGTAAAAATAATACACCCACCCGTAATAATTAGGAAAATGTTATTATAATCGGCGTAAACGATTTCCGAGTGTGAAGGGACTAAGCCAAAGCTATCGCTTATGATGGTTGGATACTGTCTATTAACCTTAATATAAAGAGATAGAAGAAACCTCTACTAAGGAGTTGTTATAGGCTATAGAAAAGGGGTGGCCTAATTACGTAATAGGATGACTCCAGAGTATCATAAGAGTATAGAAACCGTTAAGGCTAGATCCATAATAATTACAAGCCTAGGTACCAGCCTATATTATCACCCCCAAAGTACCTTTGTCTTTGTAGCCCCCTCCCTTCTTTTTTTTTTTTTTTATATATAACGGTTAGGTCTACGTATATAAACCCGCTGACCCTTTTAATCAACGTGAATTAAGTTGCCTACTGCTATCACTTAACTTACATAGGTTAATTAACCTATTGTTATTATTTTCCATTTTGATCAATGTAGGTTGTAATACTTATTACTTTACTTAATCTATGTTGATTAACTGACACATTATTGTTACTACTGCTACTGGCTATTTTCACCAACATAAGTGAAATTACCTACTAATTTGGCTTGAACCACGTCTGTTAACTGGTTTCTTACTTAGAAGTTACAAAATTGTGAATTTAAACGACTTAGTAATTGGTAAAGGAAAAAAATAAGTTAAGCTTGTCGGCTAATTAGATGGGAAAACCCGTCGTTGTTTTTAGTTGAATTATAATAGAATTTAAAAGCTTTGAGGACCACGATATTTAAAAAGTTCGAAGATGCTTTTTAGGTTAGGTATATATAACCCACCCATTTAATTAAAACTTATCGTTTTAAAGAGTTACTATTATACCTTAGGAGCGGTATAACACTTGATTGTCTCGTACTTTCTCATGAGACTGCCTTCTCTCGAGACTGCTTACTCATGAGTACTTATTGTTATGATGATGATCTGGTAGATTTCTACTTTTAGCTTAGTCTTTTCCTTAAAATACGGATCAGAATACCATAATACACTTATATATACGAACAGTACAACGAATGGTACTTGTAAGCTAAGATTTTGCTTCGTACCAGACTAATTAATTGCTGTAAAGCAATTAAAATAAATTACTAACGTGGAGCTGTAACCATAAAGCCCTGTCATCAAAATTACAACTCTTTAATTTTTTCTCGCTTTACCTTTTAACCCTAAATAATAACCTTCTTCATCCTCTTTTTTTACCTCTAATACTACTGTATATCGCCAACCTTAAACTTATAAACAAAAGAGAATTGTAAACGCTGGATATTATACTAAATAAGTTCTAGGTCACTCGCCAAACACGTCAGCAAACGCGCGTAAAAGGACTAAAAAAGAAAAAACCTACGCTTTCTCTACCAAACCTAACAACTATTAGTTTCCCTTTACTTTCGCCAAAAACGCCAACAAAAATACCACTTTCACCTATATACATACCCTTACCAATTTTATCTTCGTCTACGACTTTACATTTCCATACCCCTTTAGTCCGTTTCTTATATATGCCTGCTCCACCTGCGCCTGTTTGCTACTCACTTACTACTATTATAAGATTTTCACCTTAAGTTGCTATAAAGCCATAAGAAATATCCTCTTTAGCCAGTTACGCCAAATCTAATACTACGAAACTTATGGTAAACCTGCGTCATAAGTTTGAGGAATATAATGCTATAAAACGTATAAAGCATAATGTCATTATACAACGCTTAGATAACTTAACTTGAAAAAGACGTTATTTATGTAATTTATGTCGCCTTTAATCCTCACTTATATTCATAACCTTATCAGACCGCTTTAAAGGCAACCATTATCACCATCGCCACAAAAGGAATGAATCTGAGCACTCGCCTTCCTACCGATTTCGCAACCACTGTAAGCCTTTTTATCATCACCGTATACCTTTTCATCGCCGCTTTATACCCTCTTACAACCGCTGCGAACGTGAGCTCTTTCATCGCCATCACTCGCGTAATCGCTGCGAACGTAAGTTCTCTCGTCACCATTACTTTCGTTATCGCTATTTTCGTTCTCATCGCTTTCATTATCGAACCCACCGTAAACCTTCTTAAATTCCAAACCCACAAGCTACTAAATAGTCGGCTAACGAAACTCGCCGTTTGAAGCGTATAAAAAGTAAGGTGTTTAACTATAATTATCAAAATCTATAGGATATAGGTGTTGTTACTATAGATAAAAATATTTTGGGCGATATATTAAACTGTTTATAATAATTCAATACCTTTATAGATATATTTACAATATCAAATATTTAAATCGTAAAAATACTTTCTATTTTGCTTTAGGTATTTACAATATATTAGTAAAATATAGAAGTTAATTTTTACAAACGTTGTAAAATATCTTGCTGCAACCTCATATATATATTACAAACATTTTCGTCGATTGTTTTATTATAAATCTTGAGCAAGCTATTAGAAAGTTTTAAAACGCTTAATTCTCGTTATGTAACCTATTGTTGGTAGGTCTTTAGATCGTTGCAATGTTGTCGATTTGAATTGTAGTCGAAGTAATAGTAGTATTACATTGGTCAAGTGGTAGATGTATTGTTCTAGGTTTGGCAGACCGCTAGCCGGTCTGCACTGTAATTTTTATGTTCAATTGCTTGGCCCGTGCCTTAGTGTGAAGTGCAGCGTACTGCAATCGACTTACACCCAATGCGGTAAGTCTCCAAAAAGCAATACACTTAAGGTGTAATTTAGTATAGTCAACTTTACTATAAGTAAATTTGATCTACTGAAATAAATGTAATACCATTCCAATACTGGCGGCGTTTTAGTTTATACGCGCACAATAGTGTAGCTAACCAATTTTTTTCCGATTACCATTGAATTGCCTCCTCGTCAACTAGCTAAACCCCTATCAATTCCAATTAACTTCCATACTGAATTACACACAATCGCATACAAATTATCCCCATTTGGCCTTAATTATTCCATCGCTCCAAAGTCCGAGTTTATTAACTTCTATAAAAAGTTCTTTTGCTACAAGCTTTTGCAAGCCTCCACTTTAACCGTACAACTCGAACAAATTATCATCATTTATCTACTAGCAGACTTGTAGTCTGCCAGCATATCCCTGTCCTCCATCACGTGATTTGGGCTTTCCGGGCGGCCTATCAACGTAGTCCTCGATATATATGGTCAACCTATTACTATCTACAAACCTTTCTAAAGCTTTAATTAGCACTACCTTCGTTATAACATCTGCGGGATTGTTTTTGCTATTGATCTATCGGAACTCCTTAATTTTCCTCCCTTCGTAGGCTTTATGTAATGCCACTATATCAATTATTAGGCGTTTTTCGTTGGTGGTTCCGAGCTTAGAAAGGCATTTGAAAAGGCTTTTCGAATCGATACAAATTACCACTGGAATAAGAGAAATCTTTAGATATCTGGTAATAATGTTAAGGGTTTTCCATAATACTATACTTATGTTAAAGCCCGCTATTATGCTATATACATTCGATTCCAACACGTTTCGTATGATCTTTTTACACTTAACGGAGGTTTAGTAAATCAGATTACCGATAATACTAAACTAGTCTTTTATTGTCTTTTCGTGGACGAAGGTTATTAGAAAGCCAACCAATAAAGACAAGTCGATGTTATTTATGAAGAATCCGTTTGTAAAAATCATTTACTTAGCCTTTAACAGATCGATTAGGACTATATTAATCTTACAGTCTATGTATCGCATTTATCACTATAGCCTCTCATTTAACCGGTTAAAGTCTTTATCCATTATTTCTTATACTTATATGGCGATAAATAGGTCGTAAAAAGTTTCTGATTAGTATAAGGTAGCAATATAACTACCTCGAGTACGTTATTTCAAATACCATTAAGCCTTAACTTTATTAATATTATTGATTATAATTAAAATAAAGCCCTAACCTTTTTAACGAACGTTAAGGCCAGTATTAATACCAACTATACGGATTAACGACCCATGAAAGTTAAGTTAATTATTTTTATCAATGTCGTTACTGGTTTGTAATTTCAGAATTTAAAGTCTTTAATCGCCTATTATTCTAGTATTATAAATCTAGCTGCTCCAACAAAAAAGGCATCGTTAATTTGTATACCTATTACGCCGAATTTTTTTACGTTACCAATAAGTACGGGTCGTATATTAAAAACGTTATTTTCAGCCGTAATATAAAATGCGATTAAGAAGTTAGAAATTAATAAACACTTGTTTTAACCAGTCCGTATAATGGCTTAATACATTGTATTAACGTACCTAATAGGTAAATATCACGTAATTTATATAACAGTTCTAACAATACGATCAGTTATAAATCTGTTACTAATTATGTATAGGTTTACATTATATTCCCACTATTAAGCGTAAATTTGATTTTAATTTTAATTAATAAACTTGTTATCAAAATAACCAATAAACTCTTACAAATTTTTCAAATCGTTAACTATTATGTCAATAGCTAGTCCTTTCTTTAATTACCGTATCCTTAAAAGATTAGACGTAATTTTTCGTATAATCGCCCCATAATTCTATCGTTAACCTCATAAATAATTCTCGATTTTAAAATCGTAATGTTTTGGCTTTAAAGGTTAAAATCGGTTTTCGACACAAATTATATAACCCCTCGAGTTAATAAGCCGTTAATACCGACCTTGTGGCTCGTTTTAAAAGGTCTATGAGAAATTTTATTAATTCTTTACGTTCGAAGCTTTAGTACTAAGTCTTCGTTATCTTTATTTTTTCTACTTACCTAAACAATATTATAAATACGGCTCAGTATATATTTCTCTTTTTTAACTTTCATTTTCTTTAAAGGTCGTCGGCATCAATGAAGTTTTATCAATTTATCGGTAACTGATAAAGGAGGTGTGTATTAGCTTAGTTGTTTAACTTAAGGGTTTTTATCGTTAATAGCCCTAATATAAGGTTTAAACTAGGTAATTCAAAAGGATATAAAACTGTTAGCAGTTTTATCAACCACTTCTAAATTCGCGATACTTAATATTTTATACGTGATCTTTTATTTACCCGGCTTCCACCATACGAAAATTTTACTTTGCAACGGTAAAGTAAATACGTCAATTGTTATAGGACCGTTTCTAATATTAATGGCCTTATTAATTTAGCGACGTGCCGATTCTCTTCCAACTCTATTAAAGCTTTATTATAGGCCGCAATACGTTTTTAAGTACTTGCTGAAGGCGAAGATTTACTCATTAGGCGTGGATACACTCCAAAGACTAACGATGTTAGAACTAAGCTGTCAAGGCCCAAAATATTGTTAAAGCCTTTCACTACCATTTATAAACGTGTTTCCGGATCCGTAAAATTTCCAATTTCCAACGTAAAGATATTATACGTTCGACGAAGTAATACATATACCCTTTTCACCTTCCTAATACTTTAATAACCTTTCACAAGCATCTATTTACAATGAATCCTCATTATATTAACATTTTCATGAAATTCCATCTCCATAAAGTTGGTACCAATATCGTAAACGACGACATTAGGTAAACCCATGTACGTATTAATTTATAACATCCTTTACATTTCTTATGTATCTTTTACAGAAAAGGAATTTAAAAACTTAGTTTTGTAAAAAAAGGTTACGAAATTAATGACATAAAAAATAGGCTTATTATCCTAGTAAAACAAATTCATAAAGATCTCATAATTAAAGTATTTATCGTCTTTTAATATAAACTTGAATCTTCGAGGGGGGTTGGATATACGTTTAACAGTAATGACAAAGTATTTTAATAGCTTTTAAGGCAAAATATTCCAAATATTTATACTCTACAGATTTTAAGACTTTATGCAACCTATTAACAATTAGGTGGTTAAAACCTCAATGTAATTAACATATATCTGAGTCCGTCAGGTTCAAAACTATTACTTCTGGGCTTCAAAAATAAAACCATACGTACCCCTATTTAAAAGCAAGTGGAAAACTTAAACTGTTCTTAATCAATTCATCTATGTTAACATCGATGTTGACGCCAAAGGTCTTTATGTTATTTAAGAAAAACAAAAGAAGTGTAAAGTATTTAAAGATATAAAACGTAATTATTCTCATAACAATTTAAATTACCGTTATCATTAGTAACGATAGTTGTTCGACTAGGCTAAAATTGACTTTGGCTTTACCAAAATCGTAATTATTTATCTTAATAACTATAGTATTTTCTCTCCGCAGTACCATGTACTGCGAATAGCCTCCTATTAAGTACTTTACTATCTCTATATCTGGTATAATACCTTAAAACATGTGGTCCGCATAACGATCGCAAAGTTTAAAGGTGTATAAGGGATTAGAAGCTTAATTAGGGCAAAAGTAAGAGTTTTTACCACCTAAACGTTATAAAAAGGTATAGTTGGTTAATTAATAGACTGTGTTAAGAATAATATCTTCGTGCTACTTAATTTGCTTAAGGGCAATGCTATTAATTATATCGTGTTCCTCGAAGTATGTTACCTAATCCAAGTAGTCTTATTTAAAAGTAATAGGGTATTAGATGTAATATATTACCTTTTTATTATTTCGTTCGGCGGGAGGTGCCGAGTCAACCATTAACCAGTCTTATCATAAATCCAACATTTTTTGCCACTATTACGACGGTAGTATTAGCGTTTAATAGGTCCACCTAAAGCTTAACCTTATTAACGCCAACGTGGTTACTACCTCTAATTTAAAGCCGAAGTCTATAAACCAAAATTTAGGCGTTATAGGCGCCTGTACTTACGGTCGACGTAATTAACTACCATAAGGTATTTTTTATTTACGCTAGGAAAGTTGCCAGTTTAAGGGTATATACCAACCGAATTTAGTATACGTACTATTATTGTGACAAACGAAGAACGCAACTGGTTAAAAAAGCTTTTGTAGGTAGTATTTAAACGTTGTAAAACGTATTTGAACTCGCTAACACCCGTAATCGCTACCTGTATTTACTCGCAAAATATAGTTTCGTCAATGTGAACTTTTCCCATTGCTTTCTGGAATAATATCAACTTATAAAGTATTTGATTAAAGATGTCTATTGGTATTTCCTCCTTTTTTTTTCTTCGCTATTATTATAATCCACTGCGTTATAGCCTAATTTGTATAATATCATATAAGATAGATATCGTATATGTAATAACATTTTATGTCATTGTAAATGTCGCGAAACGTGGTGACTTTAGTAAAAAAGGTCAGATAGTAGTCCTTACTGTAACCTATAAGGATTCCGGGGAATAATAAGTAAAAACGTAAAGGAGAAACCTCCATTCACTTATAAATATTTAAAAAGGGTATTATCTTAGTGTCGAGAAGTTTATAGGGATTTTAGTTATATCTTTTGACGTTGTTTCAAATCTTAGCGAAGTCCGTAAGAAGTTTGTAGTTAATGTTAACTATCTGGACAGGTTTTGGTAGAAGATTGCGATAGTTATCCTAACCTTAAGTGGTCTTTTCTGGCAATTAAAACCTTAGGGCTTTTAAAGCACAATGTTAAAGGTAATTGTCAATCGCTTAACCCGATAGGTAAAGTCTTATAATAAAACTTGTAGTGGGCTTTCGTGCGTAGGCAAATCTAAAAAGGGAAGGTTTTTAGGGGACTTAACGATTAAATTGCTAAAAGGTAATGGGTACTTGAAGGTTTTGGGAGGCTTAATGATCTTATTTAATTGATTGGTGTAAAGCGCCGACGTTAATACCTTTAGCCGCGTTGATAGCCTTAGCTTTATGCGTTTTGCTTTCACTAAGGGCGTACTCCGTGCTATTATATAGAGGTATTAAATTGCTAAGCAGGTTAACAGGTTTTTTTTTATCGCAGCACATAAAGATGCTTAATTTAGTTAAAGGTAAAGGGGAGGTCCTTTAAATTGCGTATAGGGGTGGTAAGGTTCCTCAACGACTTTTTCCTTAAGCTGTAGGTCTTTGAAGTATTTTTTAAGCTAGGCTAGTTTCAATAGAGTTTTTGCCAATTTTGTAAAACTTTTTTCTAATAAGTAAATCCCTCGGCGTTTAAGTTTTTTCTTTAGCTTGAATTTAACAGGTTTTTGGATCTTTTTCTACTTGCTAATAGTCTAGTTGTTGAAAAACTTACGATATTTGTGGACAGTACGGTTATAGCGGTCACGTTTTTCGCCGCCGTCTTGCTTAATGATATAACAGCCGACGAAGTTGGTAAGGCATGTAGGGCGAGAGACTTGGTAATCTTGGGCGTAGAGACTTGGTGTTGGATCGCGCGATGTAACTTTTTTAGCGTGACTTGGTATTTCGCTTGAAGCAGCGAACTTGATGATTGAAGCGGCGTAGGGAGTTAAAAAAAATAAAGTAGTGTAAATGTTTAATGTAAAAGGTAAGGTCGAAGGTCGTTGTTGGTGGTAAAGGGAGAAGGTTGTTTATTGTGGTTGTTTGGCGTAGGGACTTGGTCGTTTTTGCAGTAGTGGTACCCATAGTAGTACTAACCTAGCTGTTTACCAATTTGCCGAACTTTAAGTGTGGACATTACTATGTACCCTCATAGATAGTATACATAGACCAAGTAGCAGTGCACTGTAGTGCAGGGTGCACCCCTACAGGGTACACGGTAACGTGTTACGCTGCAGGCTGCACTCTTGTAAGACATAAAGTGCATCATGCATGGATCGGTCTGGAATGGTTATTCCAAACCGACGGCAATGCATGGATCGGTCTGGAAGACGTATTCCAGAGTGATACGCTTTGGGTGGAGGGCTTATAAGCCCTTATCTGTGGCGTACACCTCTGGATACTTTTTTTTAGAGAATCACCCTTTTTTTATACTATAATACCAATTATTCTAATTACTCTTTAACTACCTTAGTTTACGTGGACCTTATATATTTAGGACCTTACCAATACTAATTAGTAGCGGATCAAGTCGACTATAAATAGCCAAGAAAAGAAAGATAAATATAAGTTAAAGATGTATTACGGGATATTGTAATGGTTTTCACTACTTATTCTTTAATACTAAGACTTATAAAAACTATACGGGAGTGTGGAATTACGCGGGAACGCCTAGAAATCCGAAGCGTTATAAGTCTATAATATTCGGAGTAACTTTAAGAAAAATAGCCCTATTCCATTAACCATTAACTTGTATTAGCGTTTTAAAAGAAAACCCCAGGCCCTTTTTAAAGGGCTTTATATTACGTATTGGACCACGTAAGATAAAACCACTAAGTTTCGGAACCCTTTGCTAGGACTTCTTCGATTTTCGATAATTTATACTAATCGTTCTACTAAAATCAGTTAGATATGAATAACCAAACCGACCGACTTAATAATATCAGTTACATATTAAGTAACTAACTGATCCCTTTAACAAGTTTTGTTATAATACGTTAACATGAACCAAGTTTCTAAATAACGGATTATACAATTATATTTCCTTTACCTTACTCATTTTCCCACATTTACCTTATATAATTTAAATTTAGTATTTATAACGCTGAATTGTTTTTAGTCACTAAGTTAATATAACGTTATTAACGTTAATGAAATTAATATTGAAAGTTTAACTAATTTGTAGTTATGTTTCATGAATATATCGTTTAAAATCTATTTACATTAATAAAAGTTAGTAAGCTTTATTCCGACTGTTTTGATTACCTTATTTACTTTATATTTACTACATTACCATAAATTTGAAATCCTTTTCAACTACATATAAATTACCCTTCACTAATATATAATGGCTTTACCAATATTGGACTCGATAAAGATTAACGAATATATAAAATACCTTTTGCATATATATCGTTTCGTAATAATATCCCAAAGTATTTAAACTTTAATTTTTGGGATAATAAAATCGAGGTATTAGTAGAGTATTTGAATCTTTATACGAAAATTACCTATATTAATAATATAATTTTTAATTACTACAGTGGCCAAATTGAAAAACGCGATTTTTTGAAGATTTTAGGGCAAACTTTATATGAGTTATTAGATATATGACGAATGGTAAATAATAGAATTGTAAGAATCCTGCGAAAATAAATTCGAAATGATGGTATTAATATACCCGGTGAAAGTAAAGGCTGTATCATATAAGGTCTATTTATAATAACTCAATTAATATAAATATTGAAATAGACAGACAATAAAATTAAAAAAGGAAAGTTTGTAAAAGGATATTATTTAAGAAACTATTAGGAACTTTTACTTAAGGTTATATGCCGGGATTATAAAAAACTAATATAGGTTGATATACGGCGTTTAAAAAGATTAAACGCATGTCGAGGAACATAAATAGAATTGGAGGAATTAACAGAAGAAGAGGAAGTACCGTAACGATCGTTTACAACGATGTTAGAATACGAAACCTCCTCAAAATGCTAATTTGAACCGACGAGAGGATAAAAATATACCCCGGACGCTAAAAATAACCCATCGGCTATGGAAAGATCGGCCGAAACACAAAAAAGAACCCGCCCCCAAAAACGACAATCGACTGAAACACGGAAAATAACCAGATTCAGGAAATAATAAACGGCGTAAAACGCTAATACATGTCGTACGGACTAATACCTATTAACTATAACTCTTATCTCGATCTCCTATTATATCGCTTCTTTACGGATAAAAACGACTTACGAAGTTAACCAACTTTGTTAAGCTATAAAATAGGAACAACAATTATAGCAGTAACCTGTACAGCGTATTTAACAATAAAATACGCGTTATATTTAATATTTATAAAAAACTGGATATTAAATTATTATAATTTTACGTTATTTTACCCGGTATATTTTCTGGGCAAGTTGAGGAGTAGTATATATACCATTTTATATAAGTGGATATATTAGTAAAGTATTATAACCGTTTTAAATTCAATTTGAATACTGAAATTAACTACGAGTTATACAACAGGGACTAAATTGATACTACGTGGAAATCTAAAAAAAAATAATAGTAAAATACCGATAAAAACTTATATGAAATCATTACGGTCTTATTGATAAAGTTATGAAAGTGTTAGATAGATTTTGGACCGGAATATAAAGGCGATAAACTGTTTATTTAAGTAGTGATAAACGCCTGTCATAAAAATTCGGATTTCGACCTTATACCTTTTAAACTGGAAATGAATTTGAAGGCTTTTTATATAGGCTTTAAAATATCGTTCGAAACTTTTATATACTTATAAACAAGCGTCGGATTATTATTTATAGCTAATGAAACCGGAGGCGAAAGCCAAATCACCAAAACAAACATTATCGAGAAAATTTACCACGTTTTAGACCGGATATTTAAAGTTTGCCCAAGGCAAAACAAACTACTAAAGTATAGGTACTAAAGAGGAAACACTGGAAATAAAAGATAAGGACAATCGTTCGAAAGTAAAAAAAATGCATCGAAACTATAATAATATTTGCGAAAAGATATACGGAGCCCTACAAGTTTATAAAAGCGGTGTATCGTATACGATAAAGTCGGCTATTAGTTTACAAACTACTTCGCTAACGAATAAATTCGGATTGAACGAAAATTTTAGGCCGAGTACAATTTTAAAAATCAGATTGAAGTTAATTTTGCAATATACGAAGCCGAGTGCGAAAGTACAAATAAAGAATTCGATATATACTTTTATAAACATATATCTGGAGAAGACGACTTTAAATAAAATAATGCCTACTTATTAGCCTACAGTGATAAAAACGCATAACATATCTTCATTGGCTTGTAAAATGCCTTCTTTTTGTATATTACTGGCCTAGATTACGCAAACAAAGTGTTTAATACTTATATAACGTCGTAATTTACCATTTTTGACAGATACGAAACCAGGTTTAAAGTATTATACTAATATTAACGTAAATGAAATCTCGACGGCCGAAAAACGATAATTTAACGTATTTACGGCGAAATTTCCGAAGGTTTGGCTAAATTAAATAGGAAAATACCGAAAGATCCTGGTTGGTCAAGGTAAAGCGACGTTATTCGGAACGGTCGTTGTAAATACGCGTTTCGTATCAATTAAATTTTACATAATAGATTTTAAAACACTAATTCTGCTTTTATTAATTAATATAAATAAGTTCGAAATTAAGGTCCGGAATACGACCAACCAACTTATTCACGCCCTAAATAGCGTATCCATACCGCTTCGAATTAAGTTCAGCTACTTATGGTTTTTCCGAGAAATACTTACGATTAAAGCTGTTTACTTAACTTAGCTAGAATTATAGGCTTTCTATCGACGATTTAAACACTTAATTAAAAAACGACTTTTACGTTTGTTTTACGTTATAGGCTATATAAATGTAGGAAAGAACACACTTAATGTTATCGAAAAGTTTTACCATAAGTATCAGCTTTATTCACAAGCCTTATAACGGTTTAAATTACGCCTTCAAGACTATATAAACTTTAATTACAAAGTAATTATTGATATTATATATCTAAATAGTCATTCGGTCCTCCACGTCGTCGATAGAACAATATCATTTCAGGCCGCCATATTCATAAGCAACGTTTTTACTTTAAATTATTAAAACATTGTATTTAATTATTAGTCAAACGTTTAACTTAAGTTTTTAGATTGGATTATAAACAACGCCGGTACGGCTATTTATTTTATCGAGTGGCGTACGAAAGTCGGGATAGCAGGCACAGAATATAAATAAATCCCAGTGAAAGTTTTATAAGGTATTCGAAAGTATAAGCGATACTACTGACTATTGAAAAAAACATATATAATATTTTCGAAAAATCTAAAGGGTATTAGCTTTAAGGATTCTATATTTTAAATAACAGTTAACGCCGTTAATAATACTTTTGGCTTAAGTGAGCTTATCCCTATGTTTTTTATCTTTAATACCTACCCGAGGATCTATATATACTTTTCCTTATTACCGCTCATAATGTAAAGAATTACTATTATATCTAAGGTTATGTAAGTATTACGTTTATCAATAGTAAAGAATGATATGTTTAAAGCGTTGATTATGAGAAATGGCCCACGTAAAATTGGAATTTTAAATTTACTATTGTAATTTGCAGTTTTGGTTTGAAAAACGAGAGATAGTTAAATTAGCCTTTAAAAGATTAACGGATTTGGAGGATACGATGTATTTATTAACTTAACAAACGGGATGAGTTCGTTTCGCTAAATAATAGTACGCGAATATAGAAGAAAAGTAAAAAGGGTCGGTCCGAAATCACAAGATAAATAAAACCCCCTATAAAATATTACTTAAAACGACGGATTTAAACCGAACCCAACGTTAATCTCGTCCGTAAAACGCGAATTTAACCCGACTACGCCAAATGAAAGCGGTCTATTTAAATCAACCCTACTTAAACCTCGATATTAAGAGCGCCCTTTCGGCTCGAAAACCAAAAAAGCCTTAAAAACTTTGCCACGAACTTCTTTATTATATAAAAGGAAATGGTAAACCGCGAGTTTAGCCTAAAGCTTCGTCGCAAAGGCGTTATTACCACCTCAAATACCCTATTCGCATAGTTTACCTAAACGGAAATCTTATCTCTAATTAATTAAGGTATGTTTCGTTTTCAACCTATCGACCTAGTTATTTACGGTACCTATAGGATTTTTCCAACCCGCCTCTTCTATAAGGTGAAAGACAAGATAAGGAAACCTTACGAAAAAACCCGCCTAATTAAAAAAGGATATAACGACGAAGGCAAAAAGGATATTATAACCCAATTACTTACGTTATAACAGGTTAATTATCGTTTAATTTTTACGTTTGTTATTTCCTTCAACAATTTATATAACCTGTATATGAAACTTTAAGATATAATTTAAGCGTATATCTAATTCAAAAAACGGCTAAAACAATGAATTTACATCGATATGACCAGGGACCTTAAGTAATATTACCTACTTAATACGATTTTACGTATTATGAAACCACTTTACGGCTTAATAGAAGCTGGTATTTATTGGTATAACACCTAATACGAACACTATAAAAACGATTCGGAATAACTAACTTCACCTTCGACTCGTGTTTATTAATATTAACAGTCCTTTTTAATAGCTTTATACTTACGGGTATATAAACAGACGACACCTTAACGTTATATAACTTTTATTTATTTTTTATTTTTAAAAAGTGAAACTTTTCAATATCGATTTGAAAGTTAAACCTAAAACGTAACTAACGGAAAACTGTATAATATATTTTAATAACGTTATTGTTACCTTTGGGGATGGTACTTTAAGCCTTACGTAAAAAGGTTAATTAAATAAAGTTGCCTTTATCGGTTTAAATAACGTAAAACGAGTCGACGAATACAGGTGCTAACGTATACTTAGCGTTTAAGTTACCTTTATGACATAATCAAAGGTAGTATTCAACCTTTTTATCGTTGCGTAAAGCTAGCCCAACCTAACGGACAATATACATAAAACGTTTAACAAACGTTTTTCGTAGCAAATATATAATTTAAAACGTAACTTGTAATTCATACCGCTAAATATAGGTATTATGAAGTTATTTGGTTTTACCAACGGTTTTTTTGTTAATAATAACGATTATAATTTACAAATCGACTTTATTCTAGTTTTAAGTAACGAAACACCGACCAAAAAGAGATTTAAGGTACGAGAAAATATTATTTATCAAAGCTTTACTAAGTGTAAAAGGGTTAGGCATAACGTCTTAACTTCCGAAATTCATGTTATAGTTAAAGGCTTTGATTCGAATATTACTATAACGATAATAGTCTGGATAATCGTTTTTAACATTAGCTTTTACATTATTTCCCTTGTCTTTTATATTAATTCCTTTTCGTTTTATATGTGCCTGGTTAAATTGGATATTACAAATAAAGAGCGGTTGATAATCGATATTATAATATTATGCGAATCATATAAACGACAGGAAATCGAGAAAACCAAATAAATTAATAGCAAGTTAAACTCGTCCGACGTAATAATAAAGGTTATATCAAACGAAGTATTAAAAACTTTTATATTTAAAAGTACGGTATTTATTAAAGTTATCCAAAAGGTTTTACGACTTTAATAAACTACTATACTATATTAATTTTGGCTTACACGAATCGGCCTATCTATGAGTTTTACGTTGATTTACGTTTTTCCTTTATTTAACCAAATCATTTATGCCAATTGACGATTTTCCCTTTATTAAATACGATTATTCGCACCGATATCCGATTTTCTTTACTTTTCATATAATTTTACGATATCATACTAATTTTGATATATTACCTCTTTTATTTTGTATTTCAAGTTACGTTTGTTATTTTAAACGATTATTTTATGATAATCTATAAAATTACTATATAACGTATTACATTATGACTGGGTACGCCGGCTTGGCCTAAAGGTATTTATCTACTATTAAAAGGAGAGGGCGATATCATCATATCCTTACCGTTCTCCCCATTGTTTTCTCTCTTCATATTAATATCACCGTTATTACCGTTAACGATATTATTAACGTTAACGAGGATATAGCCGTATATTCTGTTAATTATACTTTTAAGTAAAGATGTAAAAAAGGGATTATCTTTTTCGTAACAACGTACGATAATATCGTTCAATTCGTTTATGTAATATATATATAAGCCTCGTTATTAGACGACGATGATGGTTATCATCTCTTTAGTCCGCCGGTTAACTCCTATTACTAATTAGTATTGGTTTGTTTTAGTTATTTACGACGATTTGTTCTTCGTATCGCCCCAAACGGAATATTTTTATGAAAGGACATTTTCAAAATTCGGTAAGAACTTACTAACAAACCAGAGGTCGCGTAATATGGCTTTGGATTACTGCCCTAGGATTATGGGAACAGGAGCATACGAGTTGTTAATTCGTTCACAATGGTAGCAGTAAGTCGAGTAGCCCCCGTTTTCGTAGAAATCGTTAATAAATTTGCCTGTGGCCGCGGACACAATATACGACACGTAAGGCGTATTCATCAACGGACTAAGGTTATGGACCCGGGTACGCCGCTTTAATATTTAACGCGTTAAAGAGGCCTTACTGAGTACCCTAGTAATAGGAAGCTCTAGGCGGCAAAGAAGATCCGCCTCGTATTTCTTATCTACGAAAAAGGGAGTTAAAAGCTTATAAACAAAAGGATTAAGATAAACGTACTCTAACGTAATTATGTTAAGCTGCGCTTACGGTGTAAAAGGGCTCCCACAAATAATGGAGTCTTTACCTGTGGGGAAAAAGTAAGGTTTATAACCTTAAAGGCCCCTTATTCCTCCTCCTAGAAGCTAGGGAAGGGGAAAAGAAATGGGGAGGAGGGGGGCGTAACGATGGCGAGAAAGGGGGCAGAGGCGGTGTGACTTGGCGGTGTAGCGGCGAGCGAGGTGGCGGGGGCGGGCGGCGTGGCGGCAATATAAGAGACTATACCAGATAAGGGCGGGCTATTGCTATTGGTGGTGATGGTGTTAGGGGCGGCGGCTACGAAGGCTACGGTGGTGGTGATGCGCCGATGCTCTTACGCCAAACGGCGCCTTACTATCCTATTTTTACGCGGTATTTGTTTAATGAATAGGTTAGTATATGAGTATTAGCTAAAAACCTACCCATTAAAGCGGTTTATTTAATTATAGGGAATAAATGTTAAGTTGGGGTAAGGATTTGTACCGGCTTAGATTATGTGCCTTTAAAAGAAAAAAGAAACAAGTTTTGCCTGTACCGATAGCGATATATTTTTTTATATCAACCTCATACGTATTCACGTAAATACCTTTACGTAATAACCCCTATACAATTATCTCTATGTAATCACCTTTACGTAATTACCACTATTAGTAATCACAAAAGGCGCTATTACCAACTATGTCGCCTCTATATAACTATACGAACCAGACCCAAGCAATAATTACTACCTCGGTTAAAATTTGCTAATCTTAACCGAACTTGCTAATTTGAACCTCTTACGATTGATACGATAACAATACTACCACTACGGAAATTGTTAATTGAAACCTATTACAATTAATATTACAAATAACACTATTACTATTAAACTATAAGCACGGAGTATATAAGGGGAAAAAAAGATTACCTGTATAAATATTAATATATACCCTTATAGATAGTATATATATTCCAAGTAACAGTGTACTGTAGTACAGGGTGTACCCCTATAAGGTGCACGGTAACGTGTCATGTTACAGGCTGCACTCTTGCAAAACGCAAAGTGCATTATACATAAATCGGTCTGGAATGGCTAATACAAACCGACGGCAATGCATGGATCGGTCTCAAAGAAGTATTCCAGAGTGATACGCTTTGGGTAGAGGGCTTATAAGCCATCACCTGTGGCGTACACCTCTGGATGCTTCTTCCTAAAGAATAACCCCTTTTTTATACCACAATACCAATCATTCTGATTACTCTTCAAAGACTTTAGTTTACGTGAACCTTATACGCTTGAGACATTACCGATATCAAGACTTTTGACAGTCAATCTCAGAGTCTTTAAGAAAAATTAATGAAGATTTGTTGGTGTTTTTCAGTAGCGATACTATTACTTACTTCCTGATTGCTGTTGGGGAATGATGTAACCCAAAATTCTTTTCTGTTTTCCTGCCGCTGTGGAATGGCGCAGTACTAATAGAGGCCTTTCGCAAGAATCATTTCTCTACCCTAGCCGCCATTGTTAACGTAGAGCGTAACCAGAAAGTAGCCTTTTCTTCTACTTAGCCAATCTGTGCTTAATCTAATAAGTACTAATTAGTATTGGTAGGTCTTTAGATCGTTGCAACGTTGTCGATTC
The DNA here is from genome assembly GCA_038502455.1 of Anisogramma anomala. Taxonomy (NCBI): domain Eukaryota; kingdom Fungi; phylum Ascomycota; class Sordariomycetes; order Diaporthales; family Gnomoniaceae; genus Anisogramma; species Anisogramma anomala. The sequence goes on along the minus strand of JASMMZ010000005.1, from coordinate 21,390,733 downwards.
GAATCGTGGTCGAAGTAATAGTAGTATTGCATGGGTTAAGTGGTGGATGTATTGTTCTAGGTTTGGTAGACCGCTAGCCAGTCTGCGCAGTAATTTGTATAGCCAAATGCTTAGCCCATGCCCTAGTGTGAAGTAGGCGCATACTGTACTTGACTTACAGCTAATATAGCAGGTCCACACAGAACAATACACTCAACTTACAGGCAGTATAGTCAACTTTACTGTAAGTAAAGTTGACCTACTTCACTGCAATTACTACTATTCCAATACTACATAAATATATTGGGACAAAAATACGCTTCGTAAAGGCCATATGTATATTATACGGCCATAAAGACAATTGGTATAACGTTATAATTAATATCTTATCCTCCTAAAACTTAGGTTTTTAATAATATATACCTTTACCATATCATCGACAAACTATGAAAAATTCGTAGCCAAGGTTAAAAAGTTAAAAATTATATTACTTACAATAATAATACGGTGATTGTTGGAATAGTACCATATACAGTGCAGTAGGTCAACTTGACTTATGGTAATGTTGACTGTACTGCAAGTTGAGTGTATTGTTTGTATGGACTTACCATATTAGATGCAAGTCGAGTGCAGTACGTTGCACTTCACACTAGTGCACGGGCCAAGCAATTGGTCATACAAATTACAGTGCAGATCGGCTAGCAGTCTACCAAACCTAAAACAATATATCCACCGCTTGACTAATGCAATACTACTATTATTTCGAACAATCGAATCGATAACTTTGTAATGATCTAAAGACCTGCGAACAGTGATACTACAATTACCCGCCTTCCTCTAAAAAATACTCGCGATAGGTATAATTCCTGGTATTCTCGTATGGATAAGTACCAACCTCGTAAAAATAAGTATCAATCCCACGAACCCAAGAAAAATACTAAAACATACGATATATGCTCCACTTTTCGTTATAGCTTAATACGATATAAACCTAACTGAAGTTAATAGGTAAAAGGACTGTATTTTTAAATATAATATTTTATGGAGAAACGTTTAAAGTTTATTAACTTAAACTTGTAAACCGATAAAATAAAGGCGTCAGGGGTAAAACTTAACCCTTTACGTGTAAATACGTACATTGTTTACATTTTTTTATTAATATTGGGATATACGTATTCGGGTTAATGTTTTTCTAATTTTGATTCATTTGATGATTTTCGAAATGAATTTCAAAGGTAAACGTTCAAAGTATAACGACCTGTAGATACTCTCATTTTAAAGGTATTATGTATATGGTTAAGAACCAGAGTACATAATGCATTTAATGGTATATATAGTCATGTTGTGGAAGTAGTGTTTATTATGGGTTAACTTTACGAAGTACCGTTTTAAAAAGGTAAAAAGAGACGGGTTTCCCGCCTCCAAAAGATAAAAAAGCCGAAGGAATTTTTATACACTTATTAAAAGGTATTGTAAGGTGTAACTGGTACTCGAATCCCAAGAGAAAAGAAAATTTGAATCAATAGTCTGGGCTACACCTTCAGGGGAAAAAAACGGCCTAGATACGTCATCCAAAACGCATCTCTAAGAGGGGGATAGGCTAAATACGACATTCGAGCCGTGCTTTCAAAAGGAGAAAATGCTAGAAACATTGTTAAAAGAGCAGGATCAAGAAGAGAACAGTGTGGATAAATAGTTCTGGCTACGCCTTCCAAGGGAAAAAGGGCCAAATATATTAGTTAGGCTGCACTTTCATAAAAAAGACGGCCCGAATACGATATCCAGCACTCAGCTTTAATAAGAAAAGAAAAAATGGCATTCTAATACGAAGATTAAAGGTAAGGAAGTTTTGAATAAGTAAACAGAGCCGTAGCCTCGAGAAAAGAAAGGTTTGCAAGAGAAGGAAAGGCTAGGTGCGAAGTTTAAGCCACACTTTTAGGAAGATGGAGGGCCAGAAACATTATTAGAGGCGCAGATTCAAAGGGAGGGACTAAAAGCATTATTAATAACGCAGCTTTAAGAAGAAGAAAAGGAAATTCCTCTTCAAAAGAAGGAAAGAGGTCGGGTCACGGAATACGCTACTCAACCTCAAGAAACGAAAGGCCTAGATAGACGGTCCGCAACGCACCCTCAAAAAGAGGAAAAGCTAAGCGCGTATTCTGACACGCGCCTTCGAGAGATGGAAGGACCAGGAACATTGTTGGAGGCGCGTTTTCAAAAGGAAGGGAGGTTGAATACTTTATTTAAGACGTGCCTTCGGAAGGAAAAAGGCCCAATAACGGTATTGGCAACTCAACCTCAATCGAAGGGAGTGTCTTTGCAAAGGGAAGGGCCGGGTATGAAATTTAGGCAGCAACTTTAAAAGGAGGAATATTCAAATACTCTATACGCAACTAGAATTTAACGAAGGAACGGGCCGCAAAAACATTTCTTAACGCGACGTAAAAAATAACAAAGTTGATAATAACATCCTAGACCTTAGCCTCCACGAAACGGGCACTTTAACCTTCGTGTTGAAAACGCTTTTTACGGCAATAAAAAACAACTTAAAAGCGCTCTAGTTAACATAAAACGCTTCAAATACCGTATTAAAACCGCTTTTGTAAAAATGAAACGCCTGGGTATATGTATTATTACCGCTTCTACCTATGTTAAACGTTTTAGATTACATATTTCAAGTATAGGCGGTACTTTTAATAGATATAAATATCAATAACGTAATAAGGAAGATCACGTAACTTAAGCTACAACGCTCTTACGTTACTAACAAAAAATAAAAGGGAAAAAAAGAAGTCTTGCCTGAAACAATAGCATATACCACTATTATTATCAACTAAAAACGAACCTACACTACTATTTCTATTAAACGACTAATACGGATGACGTATATGAACTGCGGTATAAATATACAATTACCATTCGATTATTAATACGAATCGTATAAAAAAAATTCATGTGTAGACGTTATTATATATCACTATAGTTAGTATACGTAGGTTAAATGGAAATGAATCACGCCATAAGATACACTCCTGTAGAGTACATGATAACGTGTCACGCTGTAAGCTGCACTCTTGCAAAGTGTATGATAACGTGTCACGCTAAAAATTGCATTCTTGCAGAGTGTATGCGTAGTACGGCTTAAAAGGGGATTAGCAAAGTGTATAGTAAAATGCTACTACCTATGTGAGAGGTTTATAACCTCTCACCTATAACGTGCACTCTCCGAATACCGCTTCTTCCTTTTAACATTATCTTATCTTACTTCAATCCACACCAATCTTTATGATTTCTCTTCTACTTCGTTAACGTAATAGAGACCTTACCAATGGTTGTATTGGAAATTGATAGACTGGTAAAACGTTTCTTTTTTACTTTTCAGACTAGTACAAAGCAATATCTAATGATTTTTCTACTCTCATTTACATCTATAAATCATTGATAATCGTATAAAGGTAATGTAATTGATTAAAAAGTTGTAATATTAAATGATAAAAGAGGAAGAAATTTGAATTATAAGCTTAGTAGAGTTAGGTATATAGGATATGAGAGTATAAACACGTGCCTTTCCAAAGTTAGTTAGTACTAGTCCAAGTTTTCATTTCTGAAATGTCTAAATATCCAGTGTCCTCCATTTAACTATAAAAAAGGTAATAGTTAGTCGCCTATCAGAATTGTTTTTATTAACGAGTATTATTAGGAATTGAATTTATAAGGAAAAGTCAGCATTATTTGTAAAAAACCTATCCGCAAGAATTCTCAATATCTTTGCTATTGAATACACTAATAATATATCAATAAGGTTATAAAAGTGGTTATTATTCAATTTTTCATGTTCATTCATCCTATGAAATTTTTTATTCAATTTATTTCAAATTTTGTCGCAACGAATAATTTGTTGGATGTTTGCAGTTGATATAATGTGGCGATAAAAGCCGTTCTAACTTTTAATTTCAAGTAATATTACGACCTCATATTAGAGATCTTATTGATTTGTACTAGGTCGAAGGTGTGTCCTTTTAAAAGTAGGTTTAAAAACGAGTTTTAGTCGTCTTAAACACTATAAATTGACATTAACCATCCGTTGAAATCTAATTTCATACATTTAGCCAACGTTCAAATTTGCTAACACTTCCAAAGTCCTTAGTATTTCATTGAATTATGTTTCATCATTATAAATTTATTAGTGCTCAGAACGATTTGATCTTCAGTTTTTATATTAATGATGCTTAAATTTCTATTTTGGTTTATTAGTAAGTATATATTAAACGTGAATATTTCTCCCTTTAAGCTCATTTTAATATGTCTTTAATACTTAAAAAGCCAATCATTAGTTAATTTAGCCAATGTAAATGGAGATTCAAAAATATTTCTAATTGTCTTAATATAAAACTTGTTCTATATATTCCTAGGAAATTTTAGCAGTATAATCCGCGAAAAATAGGTAGAGGATTTCATATATGTTTTTGTAATATCGCGATAATGAAAATAAACTCATTTTCTTTCTAGTAGATGAACTGGGAATAATCATAACGATAATGTGATAAATAAGCTTTGAAATTGAAGAAAATTAGGTAAGAATTGTGTATTTGCTTGTATGACCGTAATCCTAAACTATTTAATTCAACTTTTCGAACGATTGATTTGTAATTATACCTTCAACCTCGTAAACTATTTTGGACTTGCAAATTGTTATATACTGCCTTCAAAATTTCATCGATAGTGTAAGTTGAATTTTGTCACTCATAAGGAGGTTATAATCTTTATTAATTTGTTATCTTTTTAGGATTTGCCTACGGTATTGATAATACCGTTAGTATATAGCTTACCGGTCGATTTTCCGTTTTATATTTACTTTTATGATATTCAGATTGTGGTGTATATTCGCTCGGATTTGTAATTTTCATTAGTATCTTCCATATAATAGAAGATCCATCTTTAAGCTTCTGGGCTATACCCTTATTATTTAATGAACTTATTAACAATCGGTTTAGAGTATAATTGATCCGCTATAATTCGATATTTTTCATAAGATATAAGCTTTTTATATGTTTTAACTTATATAATGCGAATATTGATGAGATAGTTAAACTTTTTAATTATGACGTTTAGGTTTGTAATACTTACCATTTTTTAAAAAAAACCATTTCATCCATCTGACTTTTTTCGTATAAAAACCTTTGTTGATAAGGTAAAGATAATATATTTGTTATAGATAGTCCATTTGTAGTGTTAGGAGCATCCTTAATTTAACGATTTTCAGGTTTTTTATTTGGTTCCTTTATTGTTCTTCTGTATATTATAAGTCTTTTGAGGGTGTTTAGTCGTAAAAGAAATTGAGCCGTTATATGAAGATACGCGCCAATTACCAACAAACTTCATATTAGGTCATTGAGACTAATGATATCCTTAAGGCTTTTTACTCACATTTACAGTTTTTCCTTTAAGCTTATAGAACTGCTAACTTTTAAAGTAAGGATATTGTTGATATTACATAAAAGCGAGTATTTTTTTAACCCTGCAAATGATTCAATGAACTTCAATTATAATTTATTTAAATTGTATCCTTATTATCTTAACGTTGGTTTGTAACTTTATTACAACCAACTCAATACCAGAGTTTCAAATAAGAATATTAGGAGGTTTCACCTACGTGAAAATTCATTGTATATATAATTTTTCCCATATTTATTTTATCGTGATTTTGTTATAGAATTTCACGTCTTAAAATGCTATTTTTGAGTTAATGTTATGAAGTATCAATATACCGTCCAAGAAAAACAAGTTAATAAAGACATTCAAGTTATGAATTTAAACTTTAAACATGAATTTGAACTTAAAAAGTGTTTGAAAATGCGTTTGAAAATAGTGTTAAAGCCTTGTAATCCATTATAATACAATTAAATTCACGTATTTATATCTAACCTCCCTTAAACCTTTGTAGATTGTTATTTGCATAGTTATTAAACCTGTTGTGGATATTATTATATATCCCTATAGTTAGTCTATGTAGGTCAAGTGGCAGTGTACTATACTGTAAGGTGTATTCTTGTAGAGTGCACGATAACGTGGCCCGCTGCAGGTTGCACTCTTGAAGAGTGCATGATAACTTGACACGCTGCTGATTGCACTCTTGCAAAGTGTATTATGCGTGGTTCGGTTTAGAAGGGGCGTTCCAGGGTGTATGGAAAAGTGCTTCTACCCAGATAAAAGGTTTATAACCTTTTATCTGTGGCATGTACTCAATAAATACTTTTTCTCGAACTTATTTATATTAACTATTCCCATAATAATCATTTTGATTCCTCTTCTGGTACGTTAACGTAATAGAAACCTTACCGACACTAATTAGTAGTCGACTAGGTTGATTACAAATAGCTAAGGAAAAAAAGACATAAACCGAAATTAAATACCTACAGCTGAATATTATAGCGATCTTAACTGTTTGTGTTTTACTATTACGCCTAATAAAAACATACGGGAGTGGGTAATTACGCGGGAACGCCTTTAAAACCTAAAGCGTAATAAGATTGTAAAATCTGGAATAATTTTAAAAATTAATGCTTTAGTACTATATTATTTATTAATTAGTGCTCTTTCTTCCAATAGCACCGTGACTTTCATTGTCAAATTGTTTTAACACTGTAAAATTACCTGAGTATTTTTTAAAGAGCATCATATTTCGCATTAGGCCACGCAAATTAAAACATCCAAAGTTTCGAAACCTTTGGCTAGTATTTATCCGATCTAAATACAGTATTTAAACCTCTTACGAAATTTAAAAACGGTTATAAACTCAATATTTACGCCGTTTGCGAAACTTGAATGCGGTTACGGAGGAAATACACAAACCGTTCGCAACCAATAGAAGCGGTTATAATACGATATTCAAACTGTTCACCAAATTGAACCAAGCTTTACACACTAGATTACACCTATAAACCTTCTTTTCTTTTCTTTCCCCTTCGCCATTTGATCTTTCCGCCTCCCCATACCCGTGTTATATCGTGTATTTTAAGTTGAGTATTTACGTGTTTAAGCTTTTCCTGGCCGTTTGTCTGGTATAGTAATAGTAAGCATCAATAAAATTAATTTAAAACGATTTACTAGGCCCTGGTTATTACTTTACTTTATATTATTTAAAATTTATTTATACTAATACGAGCTAATAGTTTTCCCCCTACTGATTTACTTCATTATATTTCCTCTGCATTCACGTATTTTTATGTTTTTTATTTCAATCACGAACGCACAAAAATCCCAATTATAATGCGAAACTAATGATTTGCGCCGCTTTGGTATTTTAGGTATAAGCCTAAATTACCCATCACAGCCGCTTAATCCTATAATTATAGCCCTATCAGTAACAAACCTGGCAGAAGTAAATGAATGTATAGAGTACCTATTTACAAATACGTTGTTTCGTACAAGTATTCCAAAGTATTCAAAATTTAACCTATGAGATTATAGAATCGAGGTATAGGAAGAGAGTTTAAACCTTTTTGCGGCAAATATGTCTATTATTAATATAATCTTTGATTATCGTAATGGGGAAATAATAGGGAGAGACTTCTTCAACGAATTTAGAGAGTATTTTAAAAATTAGACGTTAGATATATAAAGTATGGTTGATGGTACGATTTCTAGAATATTACGAAAACAACTATAGAGTAGAGGTATTAATACGACCGGTAGAAATAGTAACCTCATTGTGAAGGCTTTATTAGTAACAGATTAACTTATATAAATACCGAATTAAATAGATAATAAAGTGATAGGAGTTGAAGTTTATAAAGAGATATTTGCTGAAAAAATGTTAAAATCGCTTATTTGAAATGATAGATCAGGAACTAGAAAAGCCTTTATAAATAGAAAAGAGGCGCTTAATAAGGCTAAACTCCCGTCACGAAATGTAAACGGAGTTGAAGAAATCTATGGAAGAGGAGGAAGTACCGTAAAGATTATTTACGACGCAGGTTAAACACAAATTCTCCCTAAAACGTAATTTTAAATTGAGACCAAGATAAAACCACGCCCAGAATAACGTTAATAACCAGCTTCGCCACGATAAAAGCGGCCCGAACAATTAAAAATCCCCGCTTTAAATATAATAAGCGATGTAAAACTTTAATACGTACTTTATGAAGTAATACTCGCTAACTACGATCCTTATCATAACCTTTTTTCGTACCGTTTCCCCATTAATCAAAACGACTTTATTAATCTTTATAACTTCGTTAGGCTTTGGAATAAGGACGAGAACTATAGCAACGAATGGTACGATATACTAGATAACAAAATAAGTATAATGCTGAATACATATAAAAGGTTATATATTAACTCATCTTAACTTTACGGTATTTTTCCCGGTATATTATTTAGGGAAGTTGAGGAGTAGTATATATCCTACTTTATGCAAGTAAATACATTTTGGGAATGATATAGCTGCCTAAAATCACACATCGATATAGAAATTAACTATAAAATCTACAATAGAACTAGACTGATATAACCTGGAAATCCGTAAAAATTTAACGCGAAAATGTTAATATAAACCTATAGAAGGTATTTACTACCCTATTGTAGAAGTGTCGAAAGTGTTAAATAACTCTTAAACCAGAATATAAGGATAATAGACTATTTATTCAAGTAGTGATAAAAGTATACTACGGAAACCTAAATTTTGACCATATATTATTTAAACCCGAAAAAGACTTAAAGACCTTTTATACTAGTTTTAAAATGTTGTTTAAAACCTTTATGAGCCGATGTGCGAGCTTCGTAGTAGTATTTATGGTCGATAAAACCAAAGGAGAGTGTTAAATTATTGAAGAAAACCCAACCGATACGATTTACTTCGTTATAAACCGAAAATTTAAGATATAAGTAAGACAGAATAAGCGGCTTAAATGAAGATTTTAAAGAGAAAATTATTGAGGGGGGGACCTGAAAAAAGAGGATAAAACGGTTATTACTAAGGACAATCGTACGGTTAATAACTAAACGCATTACAGTTATAGTAATACTTAAGAAAAAGTATATATAGCTTTACGGTTTTGCAAAAGCATTACATTATATATTGTAATATCGGCTAATAGTTTACTAACCACTTATTCTACGAGTAAATTTGGATTCAACAATTGTTTCGAGCCGATTTCGTGCTTAAAGACCGGATAAAATCTAATTTTGCAATATATATAGCCGAGTGCATAGGCATAAAAGATAAGCTTAACACTTATTATTACGAATACACCTCCGGAAAAAAAAAGCTTTAAAGATAATAATGTTTACCTGATAACCCAAGATGATGAAACCGCCCAACGTGTTCTCACAAGCATATACGACGCCTTCTTCCTGTATAGTACAGGTTTGAACTGCGAGAACGGAGTGCTAAACGCCTATATAATGTTATAATTTACGCTTTTTAATTGGTATGGCATCCGTTTTTAAGATATTATACCTAATACTGTAGCAGCTGAAATCTTAACGCCCGGAAAAAGATAATTTGACGTACTCGCAGCGAAATTTCAGAAGTTTTAACTCGATGGAATAGAAGAATATCGAAAGGTCCTATTCGGTAAAGGCAAAGCGTCGTCGTTTGAAATAATTCTTATTAATACACGATTCGAACCAGTCAAGTTCTACGTAATATATTTCAAAATGTTATTTCTGTTTTACTTAACTAATGTAAATAAACTCGAAATGATGGTTTGGAATACAATTAAATAACTTATCTGCGCCTTGAATAGTATATCTATACGGTTCCGGTTTAAATTCGGCCACTTGTGGTTTTTCCCGGAAATACGTATAAATTAAGCCGTTTACTTAACGTAGTCATAATTATAGATATCAAACTGCCAATTTGGATATTCAGTTACAAAACGCTTTTTACGACTACTTTACGCCGCAGGCAATACAAATATAGTAAAAGACGTACTTAAAGCTATCGAAAAGGTTTGTTATAAGTAACAGTTATACTTATAAGCTCAACGGAGGTTTAAATTCCGCTTTTAAGACGATGTAAACTTTAATTACGAGATAATTATCGATATTAAATAACTAAACAATAAGCCAGTATTATACGCCATGCATATAGTAATATTATTTCATGCGGTTTGATTTATATTAAACATTTTCGTTTCAAATTATTCAGACGTTTTAATTAACTATTGGTTAAACGTTTACTTAGAGCTTCCAAACTAAATTACCTACGTGTTATAACCCAAGGACTAACTGCAAGTAATGAAATATGCTAGCGGTCGGCTATGCCATTAAGAGTCTGATGTCCAACACATCAAGCGGAGAACATCTCTTATGTAAGCAACCTAGGGTTAGGGTTAGCTGATGGATCTCTAGGATAGTAAGGCGATCTAGTAGATCCATAGATCACTAGGATAGCAAAGCGATCCAAAAAATCCAGTACTAAAGATGGTATAAAGGCCATAGGATAAAAAGACACGATCATCACCACATAGATAGCATTTCCTTCATAGCTCTTCAGTTGTCAATCTAAGTATTCAGTCTACACATCTGAATAGCCTTATAGCTTTTGATCATTAATTACACGGTTTCGATATTGTTCACTCAGCACCTCTTCTACCTTCTTGATAATATAAACCCTCTGACACCTTCTATATACTTACGGGTATTTAGTGTGATCATTATACTACGACGCTAATACGGCCTTCGACTTTACTAAGTAATGTATTAAAGCTAGGATCACTAGTAAAAACATAAACAAATACCAGCAAAAGTACTATAAGGTATTAACAAGTGTAAACGGTATTATAAATCATTTAAAAAGGCGTATACGGTATTATTCAAAAAGCTAAAAGGTACTAGTTTTAAGAAATCTATCCTACAAATAGCGATTAACGCTGTCAATAACACTTTTAGCCCGAATAGGCTAATTCCTACGCTTTTTATCTTGAATACTTACCCAATAATCCATATAAATTCTATATTATCGCCAATTTAATTAAGAAGGTCAATGTTATAACGAACTTTATAGCAGTATCTTATTATCTATGTTTTCAAAACGATGTTTAAAAAGCATTAACAACGAGAAACGGCCCACATGCAACTGATGTTTTAGACTTATTATTACAGCCTAAGGATTAGGTTTAAAGAACAATGGATAGATAGATTAGCCTTTTGAAAACTCATGGGTTTCAAGTATATAATATGCTCGTTGATCTGTTAAACGTTATAAGTTTGTTTCGCTAAATAATGTTACGAAATTATAACAAATAGAAGGTGGAAATAGGTAGCATGAAACCGTAATCCAAATAACATTACCACCGAAACTACTTTTTAAAAAACGAATTTATACCGCTTCAAATTTTAGTATACTACCTAAATCGTACTTCCGACCCGTTATTACTAAACGAAAACGGTCCGTTTTTACTAATATTACCAGAATCTCGCTGTTGGGGCCGCCCTTTTGGTTCGAAAATTAAAGCACGCCTTGAATATTTTATCTCAAACTTTTTAATTATTTAACAGGAAATGACAAACCATGAGTTTAACTTAAAACTCTGTCGTGAACGTATCATTACCTCCCTAAGCGCACTGTTTAAATAATTTACCCAAACGAAAATCCTTGCATTAATCGAATAAGACGTTTTTCGCTTCAAACGATTCAACCTAAAAGTTTACGGCGCCTATAAAATTCTTCCTATTCGCCTCGTATACAAAGTTAAGGATAAAACCGGAAAACTATACGAAAAAATTCGCCTGGTTGTGAAAAGGTATAACAATGATAGTAAAAAGAATATTATAACCTAGTCGCCCACCTTACAGCGGGTAAGCCACCATTTGATTTTTAAGTTCGCAACCTTTCTAAATACCCCTTATAATTTGTATATTAAGCTTTGTAATATTACGTAGGCTTATATATAATTGAAAAGGCGATTAAAACGACGTATTTACGCCGATATACCTACGGATTTCAAAAAACACCATTTCTTTAAAACTATTTTACGTATTATGAAACTGTTTTACGGCCCGGTTAAAATCAGTGTTTAATAGCATAATATTTACCAAAAGTACTATAAAAAACGGTTCAAAATAATTAGCTTAACCTTTAACTTTTATTTTTTAGCTTCAATAACTCGTTTCAACGGCTTTATATTAATAGACATATAAAAGGACGACATAATAACGCTATGTGACGCGTCGTTTTCCGTAAAAAAAAGAGGAAGCTTTTGGAGGCTGGTCTGAACGCGAAACCTAATATGTACCTAACGGAAAACTATATAATCGACTTTAATAACGTTATAATTACGTCTCGAATTGGTGTTTTAAACTTTACGAAAAAGTGGTAATTAGATAAAGTTTCCCTTATCGCCTAAAATAGCGTAAAACGAGCTGACGAATATAAGTTCTAACGCTTACATAGAGTTTAGGTTGCCTTCATTGTATAATCGAAAGCGGTTTTCGATCTTTTAATTGTTGGGTAATACTAGACCACCCTGTTAAACGATATATATAAGGCTTTTAATAAGCGCCTTATGTAATATATATAATTTAAAGCGCGGTTTATAGTTTATACTGTTAGATATACGTATAGTCAAGCTATTCATTTTTATTAACGTTTTGTTTCCTAATAATACCGATTATATTTCGTGAATTAGGTTCGTTTTAATCCTCGGTAACGAAATATCGGCTTAAAATGGATTTGCATTTAGTAAAATTATTATCTATGAAAACTTGACGAAATGTAAGCGGGTTACAAAAATTGTTTAAACTTTAACAATGCATAAAACAATTAAAAGCGTCAATTTAGGTATTACTATAATAATAACGGTCAGGATAATTATTTCTAACCTTAATTTCAAACCTATTGTTTTTGTTATATATACTAATTCCTTTTAGCTTTACCAATGTTTAGGAAAACTTGGTATTACGAACGAAAAACTTTTAATAATCGATATTATAGCCCTTAGAAAATTATATAAATACCGCGTAATTGAAGAAATATGATGAATAGATGGAAAATTAAACCTAGTGGGCGAAATAACTAAAAGCACCCTGAACGGGGTATTAAAGGCGTTAGGATCGACAAGTACCCTTTTCGATAATATTATTAGAAAGGTTTTACGACCCAAATAAGGCTAATACTCTATGCATTAATTTATGTTTTATTTTGTGCGACTATATTACTTTTAACGTTTTCGAGCGGTTCGAAACATATTATTCGCATCGCTTTTTACATTTTGCTTTTATTTCAATTTTCTTTTTCTTACCTCTTTTAATATATTATTTTCTTTAGTTTTATAAACTTAAACCCCACTTTTTTTCTTATACCTTACCTTTTTCTCTTATATTTTGCTACTCACATTACATTTTTTTTTCAAAAAAAAAAAAAAAAAAAAACAAATAACATTATTATATAACGTATTATATTATGGTACGGCGCTCAGGCTTAGCTAGAAGGGGCAGTTATTTACTACTAGAAAAAGAGTGAAAAAGCGATGCCATCACGTTCCTATTATCTTTTCTGTCATCTTGTCTATATTGGATTTATAGTTATTACTCTTATTGATACTGTTACCGACGTTAGCGAAGAGATAGCTCCGCGTTATGAGTTGTATACCCTTAAATAAAGGCGCGGGGAGGTTTTTACCCTTTTTATGGCGACGCGAAATGACGTTGTCGAATTAGTTTACGTAGTATATACGTAAGCCCTGTTTTTATGTGTTAATAACGGTTGCCAACTTTTCAATCCGCCAGTTGACGCTTACTACTAATTAGTATCAGGTTATTTAAATTAATTATAATAATGGTTGCTTTTATAAACCCACTGAATGATAAATTTGAAAAATAGAGATTAAAGTTCACTGTTAGGATTGTAGGTTTCGAAACGAACTTACTATAATATTGGCGGGTACGTAGTACAGTTTTGGCCTACTGCTTCAAGACTAACGGTAGGGAGCGTATTCGTTATTAATACGTTCGTAGCGGTGGTAACTGGCCAAACGATCTTCGCATTCGTAGTCATCGCCAATAGATTTACCCGCAGCCGCGAATGCGATATATGGTACGTAAAGCGTATATATTGGCGACACAGGGTGACGAAATCGGATACGTTGCTTTAACTACTTATGCGTTAAAAAGGCCCCGGGAACTACCTTTGCGAAACCTAGTTCGAGGCGGTGGAAGAGGTTCTCCTCAATCTCCTCGTTTATAGGAATATTAGAGGCAAATAAACGAGTGGATTTGATAAGTATAAACCACTACGTAGTTTCGCTAAACTACGCTTACAACGTAATGGAGTTCTTACGGATAAGGGGGTTTTTACCCGTAAGGAAAGGATAAGGTCAATAACCTTAAGAGTTCCTCATTCCTTCCCCAGGGAGCTAAGGGAGAAAGGAGAGGGAAAGGGAAAAGGAAAAGGGATGGTAACTTAGGCGGTGATAGCGGCGAGCGGTAAGGCGGAGAGCGAGGCGTGGATCGATGACGTGAAGCCGGAAAAGGGGGGGCTGTACGCGATGGTGGTAGTAGTAGTGGTAACGGTAATGGTGGTGGCGGTGGCAGAGCTTTGGCGCTTACGCGCCAAACGGCGTCTAGCAATCCTATTTTGACGCATCATTTATTTAAAATCGAGGTTAGTATATGAGGATTGGTTACGTAACCTACCCATTAAAGCGGTTTGAAATATTTAATTAAAATATTGATTAAGTTCAATTGGAATAGAGACTTGTATTAGTTTTGAGTACACGTCATTAAAGGGGAAAAAAAGAAGTTTTGCCTAAGCCGATAGTGATACTTTTTTATACTAACACAAAACACAAAACGACGTATTTAACCTTACGTAATTACCCTTATAATCATTACGTAACTATACCTCTGTAAGAAAAAATAAAAAACTTTTTGATAACTATATTGTTACCGATTAGTTATATTCACTAGGCTCTTATTATAATGATTACCATAGCTTCAAACTATTAATTTAAGACTTTAAAATTTATACCGCCACTATATTATCACGATAAAAGTATAAATACGGACAGTATTACAACTATACTGTTGTTACGGATATAAACTATATTATTATTATACTATTATTACAAAATTATAGGTACGAAACGTATGAAAAAAAAAAAAATTACCTATATAGATATTATTATATATCTCTATAGTTAATATACGTAGGTTATGTGGCAGTATACTACACTATAATATATACTCCTACAAAGTTTACTATAATATGGCACGTTACAGGCTACACTTTTTCAGAGTGTATAATAACATGATACGCTGCGGATAACACTCTTGTAAAGTGCATTATGCATGGCGCGGTCTAGAAGAGGCGTTCCAGAGTATATGGCAAAGTGCCACTGTTCGTATAAGAGGTTTATAATCCCTTATCCGTGGCATGCACTCTCTGAATGCTTCTTCTCGAACTTATCTATCTTTACTACTATAATTCTAATCGTTTTAATTACTCTTCTGCTATGTTAATGTAATAGAGACCTTAACGATACCTTTGGTATTGTTCACGAAGTTTTTATTCCTTTAAATTTAATACCGTTACCTCTGCTTTTTAAAAGTTAATATCACAACTATTCATATTTCAAACTCTTTAGAAACCTGTAACTGGTACCTTAAACTAACTCCTTATTTTTAACGTTAACGTGAACGATGAGTATTTCTACGTTTTGTAAGTAATCGATAGAAAGAGTATGGTATTCTAAAATATAGAGAATAATCGGATCAAAAATTATAATCACAATCGTTAACCCAAATGAAAAGGATTCATTTTTAGGGTGAAATGCAATTTGAACTATATCGGCATTCATAAAATCAAGTTCCGTAACAGTAACCATATTTTTTTTATCATTCGACATACTTCAAATAGCTTTCTATTGACTATAGGATTGCCACCATATCCGGAATAATACCTTAAACAATTTTATCCACGTAACGTTTTTAATGGTAAATAAATGAAAAGATCCAGAGTCGTTATTGTTGCAATGATGGCGAGGATCTTTATTTATTAGGCGAGATAAAAAGTCGTGGTTAGCGAGTTACTGTAATAATTAAGGGTTAATTCCATTATCCTCATGCGAACTAATAGCTTTGTCCGTTTTTTTTATTTTCCCTTCGTACCCTTTCAGTATGCAATTTGTTGGATGTATTTCTAGTGAAAAAAGGTAGAGTATTCAATAAGGTATATTACCCGGTTTCATAATCACTAAACTGAAGTTTTACTCAGTAACGAATGATCGTCTTTAATACAGATTGAAAAAATCTGAATATTGTATTAATAAATAAATTATTAGGGTTAATTTGGAATTGAACCCAAGTCATTTTTATAAGCATTATTATTGAAGCTTTTAGTATGAGATTTTAATTATTCAAATGGTTATAGTTTGTTTCATTTACAATTGATATGATTAATAAGTGAGGGGTTTTCATCGTCTTTTCAAATGGTGAAATTGTAAGTTTAGGGGTATATATTGGTCGATTTCGGCACTGGTGATATTGCGGATATAAATGAGAAATTGAGTCAGATACAAATGATTTTATTGGTAATGTTAGAGTATTGTAAATCATATTTTAACTTTTTGTACCCCGTAATAATTTGGCGAAATTATTCGTGTAGTGCATCCTTTATAGGTTTTACATTTTTTAATATTTTTTGGTAAAGAATTAGCTAGTATAAAATATCATTCACAATATTCATCGTCGTTTCTAATTTTTTATAAAATTTTAATATGGACAATTACTTGATAATAGTTCAGTTTGTATAGTATTAAGCGATGTTACCATCGTGTTTAGAACAAAATTGAAAACTATTATAGATTCCTTGAAACGACAAGTAATTTGTTAGGTAATCTAGGTTATAATCTGTGGCTTACAGAGTAAAAATATTTGAAAATAACGGATGGAAACCTGATAATTGAATCTTTATACGAAGGTAAATGTTCAACAATATTCGTCACTTAGTATTTAGGATATTGTACAACTTTACGTTATACTTTGGTTTACTGCACCCAAATTTCTTGAAATTTGTGACCTGTATATAGTCCAAATTCAATATAGTAAAGTCTTAAGGATAAAGAGTGTTATATTGATCTTAAAACTCTTTTGGAGTTTCTCGATCAAAAGTATTAGTGTTATTGGTTAGAGTAATTACCTTTAGAAAAGCGTGGAGGAAAAATGCCAATTATTATAACTATTGTAGATTTACCTAAATCTGCTTTTTACCTGATTTTAGGTTTCGTGTCGCTAGCGAACCTCTTATAACTGGACGTGTTAATAGGTTGTTGAGGAACAAGGAGCTAAGGGATTTATTAAGGATTTTAGTAATATTAATGATGTTCATGCTAGTGTTCAGGGGATTTTTGGTAGAGTTCTTGGTAATATTGAGGAGTTCTTTGGTAGGATTGGCAAGGATTTTACTTATCAATTAAGAGACTTAAGGATTTTTTATATTTAGATTCATTAAGATCTTTTCGTTGTTAATAGCAATGACATGTTATATTGTTTGGGTATAAGAGTTTAAGAGAGTCATTTGAGCTTGACTTTTTACAAAACCTTTTGAGCGTGTATATAAGCTTTTAAAAACGCTGTTATTAGCGATACCTTTACCATGCTTTTTATGTATCCATTAAGGGTTCTTGTCTATAGTATATTTGTGAAATACTTTAGACCAATCGGCTTTCTTTACAACTTTGTTTGTTATTAGAATACTTCGTTTGAATACTATAACTTTTAGTTTTATTTTGATCGATTTTTATGCTTTTTTTTTTTTAAATATCCAGATTTTAACTGTTCAAAAACCAAGCTAAGTGGGAAAGAGATTTAATGCCTCAACCTATTCTGTCGAGGTTCATGTCGAAAATGAATTGGCTGACCTAGTTTGTTAGTTGCTTTCCGGTAGAGGTTTTGTCAACCTTTATAAATCATAGATTGTTATTGAACTGTTTAACAAATGAAGTTTTTTAGTGTTTTCATTTTTTCGTTTTTGGTGGTGTCGATGACGATTTTTATCTAGATGTTATTTCAAGAAATCATAAGGTTTAAATATGCGTTTGGTTAACGATGTTGTAGTAAAGGTTAAGAGTAATGTAGGAAATGTATTGTATTGGGAGGTATAGGTTTGGTTGTTTGTTGTTTGGTTTTTAGACTGGTTGAATGAAAGTTCCTTGATGGTTTGACGATACCATCGTTGTTTTTGAGGGCTCATAAACAAAAACACACTCAAAAGTTCTCCCTTTTACTGGCTGCGAACAGAAACACAATAGCCGGGGCATTTGGTAGGAATCTTCCCTCTACTTTGCGCAATTGCGAAGCGTAACCAGAAAGTAGCTTCATTTTATACTTGGCTTATCTATATTTAACTTAATAAGGATTTTAGTAGTTTTGGTAGGCCTTTATAGCTGTAATTTAGTCGATTGGAATCTTTGGTCGAAGTAACGAATATATTATATTGAAAGTGGTGACGTTTTTACTTTTAAGTTTGTCTGACCGCTAACTAGTCTGTATAATACTCTGTATAGGCAACTTCTAGGCCTGTATCCCACATTGAATTAAGTACTCTATATCAATGGACTTGCAGTCAATACAGTCATATTACTTTAAGTACAACCAACTAAAAATAAAGAAAATTAACTTGTATATATCGTAATTGACTGCTGTTTCGACAATTATACAACTTCTTTAGAATACTATCCAAAATTTAATCTTTAAGAATAAAATTTCACATTATAATTGAAAATATATTAAAAATTCCACAAACAAAACATCGCACCCCCTTAAATCTACCAATACCTCAATATTCTTGAATGAAACCTACCAATACCTTGATATATTTAAATATATACCTTTGTATACTGTGTGAATGTAAGATTAAAATTTGCTTCAATTTTAACTATGTGGAGATTTATCAGAAAAATGTAAAATATTACGTTCAATCATCTGAGTAAATATTAAACAACGTAGCTGGTAAAACTTCCAGCATGATTTGGGAATGATTATTTTGAAATATTTCATACTATCAAAACATATTACTGAATCTATTATGCGAGATACGAACTATTTGTACAAAGAAAATATTAATTCGATGATTATGAAAAAACTCTCGATCGTTCTTCGGAGTAAAATCAATGAATGAAGTATTAAATATAAATTGAAATTTATCCATACAACATTTCAATGGTTTTGTTTTTCAAAAAATAATCCACGTTATTCACTTCAAATATCCCATTAACATTACATAATTTATAGGTAAGTTTATATTCAATATTCAATGTTATTCTTCGCTACTTTGCTATAGAGAAACTAATTATTACTGGCGCTCATTTGTCAAATTAAATTTTAATATTTGAATATCCGGGTAAATGAATATTCTTCATTTTTTCAAACTCATAAGTTCGTATCAATCTCTATATCCCAACTAATTATTTTGATATCCGGTACATATAAAAGGGTACAATTACCTTCAAAATGTATAAAATCCTATAATTCTTGGTACAATAGTTAATTGTAGTACCTATATGATAATTAAGTTGTGATAAATTAAATTTGGGGTATGAGCTGCGCTGAGAGCTAAACAAACTAGTGTGTTAGGCCACCTATGGCTTAACAAATTCATAACTTTAAATAAATCACTCAAATAATGCAAACCCAATTATCATTTCGACTACTATTCAAATAAATATAAAGTACAAGGACAATAAGCTTGCGAGTCCTCATTAGTTTTTAACTGAAAGTTAAACATTGATGATTCCAATAGAATGAAAAAACGACTTCTTGTTTAGGCGGTGTAATTACGCAAGATAAAGGAAAAATTCTTACGAAAGATCCCTACCATTAGTCTTATATAGCAATAGATGAAGAAGACTTCCTAAATTACCAACAATTTCAAGATCATCTGGAAGGAGAAACGATATCGAAAAATTATCGACCTACGTTTATAGAGTTCATTTCAATAAATTATGAAATTTCAACAGTGAAAAACCTTGAATATTTAAGCTGAACAAACACAACTCAACAAATGATTAAGTCTAGACAACCAAATTAATTGCTGAGTTGAAATAAAGAGCTAGATTCAATCAAATCACTCAGCTACCAACTTTCCAACCCTACTAATAACCCAAAACTAGCGTTAAATGGTAAAAAACGAAGAATAGATACTAGAATAAACGCTATTCAGATGTTTGATACTATCTAAATCGATTAATTCAATATAAACATATAGTTTGGGGTATCAATAGGAACTTATCAACAAGTATTAATCTAACTATATGAGTTAATACCAAATTAATTTATATCATAAACATTCTAATCATACCAACCTATACTTCTTAAACTGTACCAATCATTTTGGGATTAGACTGAACATATATAAAAATAATGAGCTATTTGAATTGAAATTAAGGACAGAGGTATGTAAATAAGAAACAATCGGTTTAAATGAGAGGGATAACCTGATGGACAAGCTTTTCAAATGCGTATCTCTTTCAAAATATCCTTAATATCCTTTAAAAAGGTAAAAACATCGTTAACAACAATTAACGAATCTACGATCATTATTAAAAACAAGCTCATAATTCTTATATAAGGCAGATCCTTAAACCCCTGATCCCAAGTATCGCTTTCTTATACCTTAGCAATAAGGAGCTAATGAATTCCCTTTGCAATATGAATTTAAAAAAGCATGAAGCCTCTAAATATGCAATGGATAAGGGATAAGCATGTAAGATAAACATAGCCAGAATAAGTTTAGAAATGAATACAAACTGAATATAGCGCTTAGTTAAGGACTTTAGTTATGGTAACTCAAGCGCTACCACAAAAAGATCAAATAATACAACCACAAAAATCCGTGAAAAAAATTTCAATCGACACAATTAAGAGGTATACATTTATAAGAGCTAACACATCAAATTTTTTACAACATCAATTTACACGTCATGATAGGATATCAAGAAAAAAAATCATTATCATCAAGGCTTAAAAACCTAATAACTAGTAACACCAGCTTTTGAAAGGTTATCATAACTAGACATCTAAACTTGTTCAGATAGTCAACGAGAGTTACAAACTCCTCACTAATTTAGTTAATGTCGAAAGAAATATGAAAACATTTATATAAATCCTTATGATTTATTTGATATAAAAATAATACTTCTTCTTAATATTTGTCAATTGAATGAAGTTGAACTTTGGAAATTACATTTCTTTTACTACAAAAAATTACGATGTAAGTCAGTATTAGTTAATTCACCTAATATTCTTAATAAAGCCAGTAAATCTCATAAAAATGCGAGTAATTGAAAATTTATTTCGAATATGATGTTTAACTTACTCAATATTTTACCAATTGCGTTAAAATGCGTTGGAAAACAATGATAACTCAGAATGAAAATGAGGGAATATTGATGAATATTATTGATTAAATGTTTGATAAGTTAATGCTTTATCATAAAATAATAGGTACAATCAATATTTAGGAAGATATATTACAAAAATAGGCCAGAATAGCTAGTAAACGCGTTAATAGGTTTTGATATACCCTATAAAGCACAAAATCCACCTATAATAATCTTTTGAATTAATATAAATCCTTTTTTTACAAGATTCATAAAACGTTTATCCCATTCAATTAGAATATTTCCCCAAATTGAAATTTCTTGCGACTAGGATAACAAAAACCTTTCAATTATATATCAAATCAACCGAAGGAACGGCAGGTTGAAATTGGAACTTAACTAAAAGACTTTGGATGAAAAGTAAAATTGGTAACACTAACAAATTAACGGATAAGGCGAATATTCTGGTTTAAATGAATTAAATCCATGCGATGAACACAGAAATTATCGTTGTAATATAAATAGGAAGTACTGTATTTAGGGTAAATCAGGTTATTATATAAACCATTGAATTATTTTGAATCGTTACCAATGACAGGTAATGAATTATATAAATACCATATTTCTGGAAATATAAATTTAATGAAGTGCGTTGTAAATTTCGATTGTAAATCTATATTTATTGGTGAAGATACTCTGCCCAGAATAATCATTTGGTACTAAGATATTCATTGGAATGAAACCTTGTAATTAGTCGATTATACTTGTTTGTATCGCCTAATAAATTAAACTCTATGTCATTGTCAGAATTATTATAACTCCTAGTTTTTGTATTTATTCAATTGCTATAACCGATACGCGAAAGATACTTTTGAAATATTACAATAAATACCGCCGTTGTCATATATTTCATATAAAGTTATCACTTGGGCACTGAATTGTAATAAAAAAAAAAACGATAACATTACAAAACCTAACTATTATAACACCAGGAAGGCCAAAATTGATTTTAACTTAGGTGAATAATTGTTTCTATTCGGTTTGACGATTATGAATACATTGAATATTCTTGTTATATTTCATATTTATAAACCCCCCTACGTGTTTCCTTTTCATTTAAAGAATATGAAAGGCCTTAACGTCAAAGTTAACGAAATTATTTAATATTGCTACAAGTTTCTCTTCAACTGTAAATCGAAACACCTATAATTTTATTGTGAAGTATTACGGAAACGATAATAAATTTCACGAAGTCAGAAATATGTTAATTGAACCAAAGTTTTACTTAGTTATGTTGCTTTAATATATATGAAGTCTTTAAAATCGTATGATGTAAGTATGTAGGATACTTCGTGTTAGAAGTTATCGAAAAGCTTTCGTATCATTGCTAATTACATGATTAAACACCACGAATATTTAGGTCCACTGTAGAAGAGTGGAGAACTTTAATTGTAACATATTTACCAATATAGTTGTCTTGGAATTCAAGGTGATGATTTTTATTATAAACTTGGTATTCTTTTTTGACAACATTCAGTTTCTTTATTCAATAATATAGAAACATACTTACACAGTATTCAGAGATTTACGCATTGAATAGTATTTTAAACTATCAATTATTATTATCAACTATACTAGGATATATTTTACTCAACGTAAACCTTACAAAAATATTCAATTCATAGATATCCTGTAAAATATGAGCGTATTGAGAATGACTAACGTATTCATAAGGTTTCAAAAGTATATATTTCCCCTCAAAGCATATATGACATCTTTTCTATCAGTATAAAAGGATTCATAAATTAAAATTAATGTTTATAATAGTGGTAAATAGTTCAAATAACTCTATTGAAATTAATAACGTAAATGATTCTTCTTGTTTTTAACGCATATCTATTGTTAACAAGTAAATATCCTTCATTAAAATATTTTGAAGTAGCCACAGCTTCATATAAAGCTGTGAGAGAATTTCAGAAGAAGTTTTTGAATAGCTAAGTCAATGATGCCATTGATAATTATTAAAGTTCTTTCACTATAATGATATATATATTTGTCGCGATTAAGTAAATTCTTCGTATGGAGGCAAACAATTCAATGAGATAACCTATTTAAAGTATCAGCTAATGGAAATTTATGAGTAGTAGTTTAAATAACTGATGGGTTTGAGTTGTTATGTATAATATAGATCGAATCTTTACTAATTACGTTTACAGATAACGATTAAGGTACTTCATTGGGATAAATGAACCAAAATTCCACACTTTCACCAGTTATTCTTGAATCAATTAAATTTCGACGACATAAACGAACGTCTAAATATAGAATATAAGAACGCTGATTATACAACCTTGAAGGGATATATATAATGACATGAGTTGATAAAAATGATTATTAACTAATTGTAAGCTCAATATAAAGGGAGCTATTAAAACCACAATAATTTATTTTAAATGAAACCATAGTATTGAAATGAATCAAAATTTAATACATATAGTTGTTTATTTGTATCACAGAGCACCTTGGACCCTAACGGTGAAGCTATTTTGAAAATAATGATGATCTTGTGGATATTATCATATATCACTATAGTTAGTAAGCGGCTAAGCTATAAGTTGCACTCTTACAAAGTCCGCGGTCACGTGTCACGCTGCAAGGTGAATTTTTGCAGAGTACATGATAGTATGCCACTGCCAATAAAGGAGATTGGCAGAGTGCATGATAGAGTACTACTGCCCGAGTAAGAGCTTATAAGATTTTACCTGAGGCATGTATTCTCCAGATGCCTATTCTCCCTTTAATCTATCTTCAATACTACTACTAATCTTGAGATTACTCCTCTACTTACCCTCACGTTAACGTAAACGATACAGACAAACCATACCGAAAAATCTACAAGATTGAGCTGATAACTGCGGATTAATCGTACGAAAAAAAAAAATAGATTAAATGCCTAAAGATATGGTGACCCAGGCAAAATTTAATCTCATTCTGGATTGAAGTAATGAATAAATAACTTAGATCAAGAAATTGATACAACCGTCATAAAAATTTCAATTATTACGCCAATTTTTCGTTGAATGATTTCCCTGCAAAAAAAGCCAAATTATTGTTACATATCAAACTTATTATAATAATCGTTACCAAGTATAAATCGTAGAAAAATACAAGTCTCTTTTACCAAAAACTTCATTTACAGGTTCTTTATTAAACATGAAATTATCACATCAAACATATTAAATTCGAAAATTGAAGATATCGTAACAAGTTTGAACATATACGTCTCTACATAAGAAACGATCAATATTGTCACTAAATAGTTCAATACATCATTGGTTCTAATCGTTATTTTTAACCATTACTAATACCTAGTCTAATGGTTTTCCAAACCAGAAACAACTAATAAAATGTTTATAACTAGTAATGAAATAGTATTTCCTGAAATTTACAAAAGCAGAGAAATTTTAGAATGAAGATAAATCTTTATAGAAGATAATCCGATGACTTCAAAAACAAAAATTACACTAAAAGGTATTTGAAAGGTTTTGTAATACTGATGAACTAACTTTTTGGATTAAGCCCTATATGAAAAAACAATAAAGAGATGTCATGATACATAATAATATATAAAATACAAAATAAAGCAAAAGATGTAAACTTAGTAGTTCTGACAATTATAAAGATCATTTGATTAATAATAATCCCAATTGGTACAAATGATACTATATTTTACGAAACTTCTTTATAGTATTTAAATTCATTGGTAATAAAAACACTTTACCAATGATATGAATGAAAAATGAATTATATCATTGTAACCAAGCGTTTATATTATAAAAAGCATTAGTATTCAAGAACAAAAAGGCTATAGTAGTGACATAATAATCAATTATAATAAAAAAAGATTCTTTACTTTGTACTCAATTCGATATGTGGCACGGGTTGAACTTCGGCTTATATAAATAAACATATTATTCAGCTATAGCTTTCCTAACTGATAACTTTAAATCATCTGCTTAAATAATGAAATACCAATTATCATTTCGATCACAATTAAAATCAAAGTGTGTTTACTCGTCTAAAGGACAACCGAAAATAGTATTAAAAGTGATACAAAAGATCCCTTATAGATATAACCCAAATAAAATTCAGTTTTATCAACAATTTTTAAATTGATGTTTTTGGCTATATTTCTCACGTATAACTATATAGTAGATCATAATCAATCGTGAACAAATTATCTAATTACCCAGCTATGTAACAATATTTTACAAAATATTTATTTTATGAACATATCGCTCAATTAAATGAAATATACAAATATGGGGTCAACCTGAATTCAATATGAATATTTATGAATAAATAGACAAATAAAAACGTTATCTACTTATGACTATAACTGTTTGTATCTGGTATTACGAAAACAACTAATCTTGAATGAAATAACCATTCCAACAGCTGTTAAACAGGTTTTATAACAACTATACAAAATATATCGCCGGTGTTTCCCCTTGCTATCCAATATATATATCATAGACATTTTCGGTAAAATATCTAATCATATGAAAAATACGCCTTGAAAACTCAATTGAAAATGAATAACATCATTCAAACTAATAATTCAATTTATTGCAAACGTTATATTTTTTCTATCTTGCTTCATCGGCAAAAATCGATCATCTCTAATCTATCATACAAACTATTCAATCAAAAGTTATTTTATTATCAAGCCAAGAAACAACCGTCATATTTCAAACTTGAAACTTTCTAGCCCACTACCTTCTTTACATCATACCTATCATACTTAAAATCCATACAATATCTCGTCAATAAGTTATTATTATAGTTCTATATATAAAAAGAATATACCAACAGAAAATGTTAACAAAGCCATTAATACAACGAATAAAACGGGAAATCATTAAAAATGCATATAGAAATAATTTTTGGACGCTATGAAATGTATTAAAAATCCTCAATACCTATAACATCGATTTAAACTTATTCATAAAACATAGGATAAACAATGTAAACCTAAACTATAGCTTTTTAACATAAATTAAACTTATAACTTATCTTATAAAAAAAGATCCATTAATGAATCACGGTTGTTCTTTTGCACCATTATTATTTTCCGCGTCACGGTAACCTAGCTAATATTAAAATAAAATAAATATATATATATATCTAAATATTACATTATCCTATCATTTATATACGAAAATATTTATACTATCAGTAGACAAAGAGAAATATTATCATAACACTTCTTTTATAACATTGTAATCAAGTAAAACAATCAAAATTCAAAACCCTCAACATCTATATTACAATTGATCCAATGAAAATATTTTCCTTACCTAAATAGATTACAAGGCTTTACATTTTACTTCTCATCGATTTCACGTAGATTTAATAGATCACCAATTAATCTTCAATCAGTTGGTGTCTTATTACTATATGCAAATTATCGTATTCAATATTCATCATTCAAAAATTCGAATTATATTTGATCAAGCAAAAAACCCTTTAATTTCAGGGTATTATTCTGCAAGTCAATGAAGAAGATTAACACTCATTTTACTTCTTGCAACTTACTTTTAAATTAATAAACATATATGTTGATATCTATTGGAAATTTTACAGGATTAGGGATTACGTCTCTTCATAAAACTTTATATTCCGTGACCTTTCATCACATTATCCTAAGATTCATCCCCACTTATATTGTTTTATCACACTCTTCAACCTATCTACATCAGCGTCTTACACCGCTTATTGAACAAACTAATTCCATATCGCTTTGTTGTGAACTTTCTTGAAAAATTATCTATATCGCTGTCTAATTTCACAAACATATTAAACAATTAATTCACAAAAAAAGAGGACACTTATGTTAGGTAGTTTTTCATGTAATGATTTATATTTCGAACACAAACTTCATCATTTAAATATAACAAGATCCACATTTTGAACCCCTTCTAACTGAACTAGTATACAACATATTTTTACCTATAAATCAAACCCCTTTCTTCATCAGTTACATATTATCGACCATTATGAATTTTGATATTAAATTGATTAACAAAAAATAAAGAAAATTTGTTTTCAATTGCAAAATGAAAAATATATCCGGGAAATCCCTTTTTATGAAAACAAAACATTTCGGTTTTAACATTAAATCATTATCTTAGTTTCAACATTTTCATCCATTTTCACCTGAATTTTATTTCACTGATCGTATAAGCATTCGAACAAAATGTTACACCACAAATAATTGTATTTTATGAAGGTATTTTGTATAAAGTATCTAATACTACAATTTATCAAATATTTTTCAGTCAATTTCTCGGTAACAATCAAAATATATAAATCATCTATAACATCAAGCGTATGAAACCCTCCAACAATATCCAAAACTTCCTTATGTATCAAGTATGTTCTTTTTTGATATATTGTCATGGAACTTGGGATTCATATGCATTCATTTGAAAAAACATTCATAGTTATTCTTAGTCAAAACATAAAGTTCATTGATCTATTTAACCATTTTAATAACCAAATTCAAGAAATCATAATCTGGGGAAGAGGATTTTTAGAGTATTCAATTATGCTAATAAATATCTTTAATTATTGAAAAGTGGAAATAGAAAATTCAATTGTGTATCACTTCATTAAAAGTTCTACAGATAACTTATTTTACCATTTAACATGTTAACCAGTAAACTATCGCATCTCCAGAAGGTATTTCAACAGTTTCTAACTTATGAACTTTACGGATCAATTCTCTCGTACTGACATCTTCCATATCCAATTTATGTCATAGATTTTTTTTCATTATTTGAGTCCATATCATCGTGTTTTCATGCATTAAAAGGTTCGTTTCCTCATATTCTTTGTGTTTTTGTGATACATCCGTCGATTTCAATTTATTTAACCATAGTAAAAGGTTTTCAAAATCTTTAAATGTTACCAAAACTTTATTACCTATTATCTGAAGTTTTCTTCACATAATTCATGAGAAATTCTTCACGTTTGTCTAAAATCATATAATGATAAATCATATCGATTTAGTATAGTTTTCATTGGAATATATTTTTCTCGTTTACGATATTTAATTATTTAATCTTTCTTCTGAATTACTATTTATATTCCTTTAAAAAAATCAAAATGAATCGTAAAGGTATTTATGACAGTGGCCTTAAGTTCATTCACTTCATTGCATAAAGTCTATTCAATTCAACCTTTCTCTATGTAATTTTAAAACTCAAAATTTCAAAATTGTAACCGCAATATCTAACCAATGAATCAATCATTCCAGCTCAAACAAAGGATTAATCAAATTTACAAAGGGAGTGTACATAAAAAAATTTACTTTTATACTTTGAGATCATTTAAAGAGTATCATTCCTTTATGTAAGTAGGCTTCGTCTGTAAGGTTCCTTTATTTTGAAAACGATATGGGTCAGTTTGAGAAATCTTCTTTTATTTCATTCTACAATAGTTTATGTTTTTTTACTTCATTAGTTTATGTTCAAATCTATTAAGCTATTCATTGGAGAACGCGTTTATTTATAGTTTTGAATGTATTTCGAAACTTTTTTGGATGAATCGGAAAAATATCTTAGTGATACATCGAAAGAAATACAATAACAATGATTCGTTTTATGAGAATACTACCAATATTAGTTTCAAATATGAAATAAAACTATTATAAACCAATGCAAATGTTTGAAAACTTCGTTTTTAAGGAAACTCCTTTTATTAGTTAATTATGAATTTTTGAATAATTATATTTTTTGAACTAGGTCATCTGTAATCTATTACCTTGTCAAAACACTAAGCAGTGTAAGTAGCATTCTAGTTGCTATCATTTACAATTGAATATTATGTTGGTGATGTAATAATAATAATTATATACAGAAAATAGTATATATATTGAAAGTTTCAAATTTTAGTAAAACCTAGCCTCATTCAAACTATTTTCCTAGGTACCTCCATTAGTTTATAATTTATTTCTAATTTCACAATTTCATTTTGAATGGATTTGATTTACCATAATTTTTAGTGAATTGACCCATGCAGTTGAGTATATACTCAATATAAATACTCTGAATTTTCAAATGAAATAATTCTCGAAATAATTGCGATGACAAACCTGTTAGGAAAATAACGAAGTATGTAAATATGAATAATATCATAAAACTGATGTATTAATTGTTATAAACATGTTAAATTATAATGTTGAATATAAATTGAAAATAATGAATTCCACATAATCGATATTAGAAATCTTTGGTGTAATAAGCGGGTTCAGAAACCCTATAGGAGAGGTTTACGGGTATCTAACAAATATATATCCTATTGTTAAAGTCCCTGTACGTCAATTTAAGAAAAAGACAGTATATTATAGTAAGATTGGTAATATTGATGATATATTATCAAGAGGGTGAAGATGTGTCCAGAGAGTGCACGCCTTAGGTAAAAGCTTATAAGCTTTCACCCGCAGCGTGGAACTTTACCATACACTTTGCTCAATTTCCTCCTGGAGCGTGACAAGTTATTATGCACTTTGCAAGAGTGTATTATGTGGCGTGATACGTTATCATACACTATACAAGAGTGCACTATGTAGCGTAATATACTATCATATTCTTTGAAAACGTGGTTCCCTTCGTATACTAACTATAATGATATATAATTATATTTATACAGGTATTTTCACTTTTTTCTTTTAATACGTTTTGCATTTGTAATACCGTAATCATTGTGTTATTTATTCAAGTTCTCAAATAGTCGCTTGTTAATGATAATAGAAGGGGTAATCATAGTGGTATGTTGTTGTCGATTCAAGTAATAAAAATATTTCTCTTTACAATTAGGTTATATAAACTTCCTAGTAACCTTAGAGAATGGAGTATTGAAAGAAACGAACATTTTTAACGAGTAGTTTAAAACGTTTTATTTTGGTAGGAGCACTTTTTATACATCATTCGAAGCGTTTTCCTTCAGGTTTTACTGTTTTAATATCAGTATACGAGGGTCTTTTTCGTAATTAGTAAACTTTTATCCTTGATTTTTGAATGCTTTTAATATATTATACCAATCTGTTTGCTTTGGTAAAAGTGTTTTTAATGCGTTTTCAGAATCGTTTTACTCTATGTTCGCTTCTAATATGTTATTCATAACTCCATTTCATGTTTTTTGATGTGTTTTTCAGACGAAGTATCCCCTTTTCATAGGTTTTTGTAGTATAGTTTTCATAGAAAACGTCGTTTAATCTTTTCAAATTTTTCATTACAGTCGAAGGGTTGTTTTCATTTATTCAGGTGGTCTTTGCGTGTTCAGGAGCGTTGTTAACTTTATTTAAAGCGTCTTATACCTAACTTAATTTATTATTTTATATATATCTAGAAAAGTTGCTTTTTTAGGATGATTTTTTAATTTAATGTGACTAAGGTTCATAGTTTGAAACTTTTCCCATATATTTATTGAGAACTTCGGTTGGCTTTTGTATAAAGCACCTTTGTAAAGATTGCAGTTCGGAAGGTCGTTTTTCATTTATCCACTTAAAGCCTCGCCTTTTTTTCTATAGTTCCCGAAAACGTCGGTTTTCTTTCAGCATTAAACGCTTTCATAAGTATTAAAATTTTTTATCATCGGGTGATCCGATATATTGTTAATAAAGGATAAAACTTCCGACCTTTTTTCCTTTTAAATTCGGGTTACAAATACACTTTACAGCTCATCTTTTTCTCAAACTCGATTAGAAGATAATCTATAGGACTCTTCCTCTTTTTAAATTCGAATGACGGATAGATCTTACCGCTTTTTTCAAAGTTCGAGTTTTGAATGGATTTTGTGGTCCTCCTTTTGATTTCAAATACTGAATGGTCCTTACAGTTTTTCATTTTTTGAATATCATGGAGAGGATGGTTTTTACAGCTTTTTCTCCATTAATAGTTAAATATAAATAAAGGCTAGTTTCAATAATATTTTGTTTGATTCGAATGAAAAGTAATCCCTATAGTTTCATTTCTCTTCAATTATAGTAAAGGATAATAATTTTAGCCTTTTACTCCTTTAAATTCGAACAACTAATAACCTTTATGGTTTTTTTTTAAAAAAGTTGAGTGGAGAATATGCTATTGTTTTTGGACCTCGGGTGGAGGGTACTTTTTAAGGCGCTTTTAACGATTTAATATCATTAGAGAATGGCCAGTGGGGTGCTTCGTTTCTTTAAGGCTAAGAGGTGAATAATTCTTGCGGGTTTTCCATTTTTTGAACTCGAATAAATGATTACCTTGGTAGTTTGTTCCATATGTACTTAATAAGTTATCTGTTATATATATATAATCAATATTATCTTATAAACTTTTGTTCATATATTATAGTTTTTTTTATTTGGTTGTTTAGTAAAATCACTTTTCGTAAGTAAGACTTTCATAATCCTACCGTTTTTATTATATAAAGTATTGATTTTTTTTGTTCGGAGGTTGTATTTGTAAAACCTTTCAAATAGAAATATATACCGTACGTTCTATTTTTGATATTTCATCTTCATAACCCTTTACAAAATGATAAAGTGAATCGAAATTTCAGGTTTTTTCAATGGTGAAAAATTAAGTTAATAAAGTACGAAATTTTTGCATACAGATCCAATGTTATCACTAGTGTTCTAATAATATTATCCTATCGATTTAGGCTAACTCTTGACAAAACGTTTTTTAGGAGAGTTATATATTAGAATAAGAGGTTTATATTATTGTTCATGCGAATCTAGTTTGTTATAACTACAATTACGAGATTGTTGAAAAGTTTTGAAAATAACTTGGGCGTAGTAAGCGTTTTCAAAGTTGTTGCATTTGTTATAAATATTTCCTACGCTGTTAAGTGCGTTTTTATATTTTTTAAAAGCGATTTGAAAGCTATTTTAATCGTTTCCTAAATTTATGAAACAGTTATTACAGTTATTGTAACGTCGTGATTGAAATTCGAATTGGTGTTAAATAATATATTTAATGGGATTTAGAAACAAATGGTGAATAGAATTGTTCAAAATAAAAAGGTTTCAATAAAAGTTTATAATACATCAATGAAAAATGAATAAAACATAATAAAACAGTTTAAATAAGGCGTAATTACAAATTATTCAAATATTGTAGAGTAACTTTTAGCGTTTATAAGAGTCATATTAGTTAAATAGTGAGTAAATTTCAACGTCGTAAAAAATGATTAGATTGAACGGTGTATGGTAAAAGAATTGTGGTAAAAGCTAAATGTTTCGAATGTGGTATGAATTTATGACAGTGAAATCAAAATGATGAGTAAATGTTGTTTATTATTTAAGTGGTTTTTTATGTATTTGGTATGCGTTTCTAATATTGTTTGTGCCGTTTACAAAATATATTGGAGCGTTTTAGAAAGTGGTTTTAATTTTTAGTGTGTTTTTATAGAGGCGTTTCAAAAACAGTTTTCGACGTTCAGGGTAATTGTAAAATTGTTTTAACATTTAATTTACTCTATTTTCAAATATATGTAATCGGTCTTAATATTAAGTCAAGAATGTTTTAGGTTTATTGGAATGCTTTAGACGATATTTTCGGATACGTATTAACGAGGAATTAGAAAGGATAATGGTTTACGTGGAAAATATGTGATTAAACGCTTTATAAAACGTGTTTAGATATATTGAAAGCGATAATATAGTTAACGGATAGCTTCATGAGGATTTTAGTAGTTCAAAAGTATCAATAGAATCAATGATTTAGTATTAAAGTTATAATTTTCAAAGTCATTCCAGATTTTATAATTTTTGTTACATTTTAATGTGTTTTTCATGAATTGTAATATCAAAATATGAAATAGTTGTAACCGTTATAATATTCTGTGATACATGTTGAAGCAAAAATCTTTTCTTTTCGTATGTTATTTATAATCAATCGAGTTTTTCATTCGTTAACATCGGTAAGAGTCGAATTCGTTAATGTATGCAAAACATTGTTTTATATGGTAAGATCGATAACAATAATTAGAAATCATTAGATGGGAAAAATATTTGGAAGTTGTACGGCATATTTAAAAGCTTATAATCTTTCAGCCGGAGCGTGGTACTTTAATATTCACTGTAACAACGTTATTTTTAGGGCGTGATACGTTATTATGTACTTTGTAAGAATGTATCGTATGACGTGACACGTTATTATGCACTTTGCAAGAGTGTACGATGGAGCGTAATCTATAGCCACGAATTGCGTAAACATAGTCCCTTACGTATACTAATTCTTATAATATATGATAATATTGAGATATGTAATTTTTCTTTTCTTACGTTTCATGTTTGTAGTTCAGTAATAATGAAGTGATTTGTCCAAAATTGAAAATAGGTATTTAATAATGATCATGATGTAAGGTAATAATAGTGGTATATGTTTTTCAATTGAAGGCAAAACATTTTGTTCCAGTAAAATAAAAAAGATATTATCTTCTTGAATTAGGTAATATAATATTGTTAGTCAAGTTAACACAAAAGGTGGTAGAAGAAACGAGTGTTTTTAACTCGTTATTTTAAGCGTTTTGCTTTGGTAGGAGCCTTTTGAATACGTTATTTGAAGCGTATTTTTGGGTTTTAATTCTTTTGAACTCTGTATACGGGGTTTGCTTTCGTGACTTTCCAGTTTTTTCATTTTTATTTTCGAACGGTTTAAATATATCATTCTGATCTTTATATTTTAGTAAAAGCTTTCTTAATACGTTATTCAGAGTGAAGTTTTCTGGGTTTGCTTTGAATATGTTATTCGTAACACTGTTAGGTTTTTCTTCAATGTGTTTTTCTAAAGCGTTATCCCCTATTTTTGGGTTATTGTGGTATATGTTTTCTTCGAAAGGTGTCGTTTACGCTTTTTGAATGTTTTTCTTTTGATTCAAAAGGTTCTTTTTATTTGTTACGGTGTTATTCGTATATTTAGGAGCCTTGTTACTTTTGTTTAAGACGCCTTTCATTTATAGTAAAGGGCTATTTTATGTATTTGGGAATATTGGTACTTTTGGGAATTATTTTTAATGTGGTCGGAGCAAGTTATTGTTATGACCCAAGTACGGTGGCGGGTCAGGAAACAGGCCAGCATGGAGCTGAGCTACCGAGAGCCTGAAATCCAACACATCAAGCGGGGAACATCTCTCGGTGAGCCTCAGTGAGCCCCGGTGAGCCTCAGTGAACCCCGGTGAGCCTCAGTGAGTACCGGTGAGCCTCAGTGAGTACCGGTGAGCCTCAGTGAGTACCGGTGAGCCTCAGTGAGCACTGGTGAGCCTCAACACTGAAGATGGTATGAAGGCCATAGGATATAAGGACACGGCCATCACCACATAGATAGTATTTCCTTCATAGCTCTTAAGTTGTCAATCTAAGTATTCAGTCTCAGTATATTCTGAATAGCCTCACAGCTTTTGATCATTACTTGCACGGTTGCGATATTGTTCACTCAGCACCTTTGCTACCTTCTTGATAACATAAACCCTCTGACACCTTCTATACACTCACGGGTATTTATTGTGATCATTACGGTTATATTTTCATAACGGTTTCCTTATGTTTATCGATATCGATTTCTTTTGCATTTGAGGTATTTTAGTTAAGGTTTCGAGTGTTGTTTTCCATATGCTCTTTTAAAATTTCTTCATTTGTTTTACATCTTTGGAAAGCGTTTTTTTGGTGATGAGCAGACATTTTTGTAGGTGTTAAACCTTTTTTAGGTCGAGTAACACGATATACTGTTAGTACAGGATGATTTTTACGACACCTTTTCCTTTCAAATTTGAGTCTTGAAAAACTTTTACGGTCTTTCCTTTTTTTCAAATTTAAGTAGGGGATAACCCATTCGGCCCTTCCAACTTTTCAATTCGAGTGCTGGATAGCCTTTAAGTATGATAGACTCAAGCCATTAGCTATTAAGTCTCTAGTTTACGTGACTACGTATGTAACGGGATGTGTAGTATACGGCCCGGGTGCCGTCCATACGAGGTCCGCCGACGTTATATGCAAGTGTACGTGATAGACCATACACGGACGGTGAACATAATTCCTATATGAAGGACCTCTACAGCTTTCTCCAATCTTCATCAATACCTTAATTATTAACTCTATTTGGCACCTACTTGGTATACCTTCGTAAATTGGATTATAATATGCAATTAAGGTTTCTTTTTATCTTTTTAGAGGAATATTATTTAAAATAAATGAATCGATTATAAATATTGGTAATTTTTCGCTACACTTTAACGTTATGAAGAAAAATAGGCCGTCGGCGAATACTGTTCTGATGTGTGAACGTATGGTGGTATTCCGGTCTGTATTTGAAGTTGAAGACTAAGTAAAAGAGGAATCTACCAGAGTATTTATAACAATAAGTACTCATGAGAAGGATGACTTATAAGTACCTTGTGAGAAGGTGCACTTATGAGTAGATAGTCTCGTGAGAAGGCACGAAACGACTAGGCTTGTACCAGCAAATTGCATAAGCAAGTACAAGCACCCCCTCCGCAACACATCAAATACCGGAGGGCCAAAAGAAATAATGATGTCCTTGTTATCCTTTTTTTATTATTTTTTATTTTTCCATAGTTCCTTTCAAAGGCCTTAATTAATTCCGAGAAATTTAGTTCTGATACCGGTTTTCATTCATCGTCACGAGCCATAAAACCTCTTTATTTTTTTGAAAAAAAAAAAAATTGAACCCCTTTGCGACGGCGTCGATCGACTCGTTTAGCCAATATACGTTACACTTTCTTATTCTCGAAATCCAATCCGTTGTCCTCGTACCTAACTAGCTTGGGTGGTAGTGTAATTTTATTAAATGGATCGATTGTAGAGTTTTAACAAGGTAATAAATAAGCAATGTTAATAGTTGGGTAAATTCTTAAGTTTGGTGGAAATTTTAATTCAAAATCCAAATCATTAATCTTCTATACAATTGTATATAGTTTTATTCGCGGTAGTGACGATTTTCCTTCTTTATGTAGTAGCTTATAGGCTTTTCCTAGCTTTAGTTAAATTTTATCGCTTACCGTAAATTCATGCCAATGATAAATTTAATCGTCTCGTTTTTCTGCTTTAGCCGAAACAATATTTATTATTCATTATTCGTTTTGTCGTAAATGTTCCCGTATAAAGCGAATTTCCTCTTGTCGGCGGGGTAGAACTGTTGTATGAATATCTATTGGTATCGTAAGTTTAAGTTTAAACAAATACTTATATGGATTGGCTTTTAAGGTACGTGAATAGGCATTGTTAAGGTTTTAGTATAAGGCCGGTATAATATTTACCTAATTTATTTAGGATATTTTACGATGAAGTGGCGTAATATCAATTTAACTGACTAATTCTTCCTTTTTACTTGCCCATCTGTTTGTAGATAATAGGCTATCGTTATTATTAAACGTATTTTCAATCCTTTATATAAACTTTATCAAAAAGCTGACACAAACTTAATATTTTTGTCTGAGATAATCTGTTGTAAATAAAGTCAATCACATAGCAGGAATTATTTAATTAAAACAGCTGTTTAATTTTTGGCCGTATATATCGTATAACCAGAAATTAGGAACGTTCGCTTAGATGTTTTGTATATAATAGGTATTATAGTATCGAAGGATTTCTTACCAGGTAACGTCCAAGCTGTGTTTTTAAAAGGCACTATTAGTAATACGATTACAAAGTTTATGTAAAACGCATACATTGGTTCCTTAGGTGCTTAAATGGGTTTAAAACAACCAAGAGGTTTCTGATTGTCGTTGCGTAGCTTTCTATAATACATGCAATTCTTAACATATGTTTTTATAAGCTTGCGTTTTTAAATAAAATGTACTTCGTCTTAGGTAGCTATTATTCTCTTAAGTCCGAAATAGTGTTTTTTATCGTATGCCTCGGCGAAAAGCTTTTATTACAATGTTATGGGAATTATAAGCTTTTTATAACCGTTCGCCTCGCGATTGTACAATAAGCAATCGCTTAATCGAAATGGGTGTCCGAGTTTCAAAGTATTAAGAGGTATATCTTTATTATTTTTATTTTCTATGAGATCTTACAAAATTCCACGTCAGGTAGTATCTTTAAGATAACTAGTCTAAAAGCGAAATCGCATGTCGTTGGGTATATGTTCCTAAGTCAGGTGTATTACCATTGGTAAGTTATTAAAAATTTGATTTAATACCGGTAAATTAGTTTTATAAGGTTATTTATCCTTGTGCGAAGGCAAAAAACTAATGGCGTTTAATACCAGATTAAGGCGTTTTGGCATGTAAACCACATATAATAAATATAAATTAAGGTAAATTAACGCGTTAAACAGTGGTCGATTTGCCTTATCAAAAGATATTATATTTAATGACGTTTGGTTTATAATACCTCGAGTAACTTTATAATCGGTAAAAATAAAGTTTGATAAAGAGTTACTAACTAAGGTTATTCGTAGGCGTTAATATGACTATACAAAACATGTAACCTTATGTTTTAAAAGATTATAGTTAAGTTTGGTTGAAGTAGATTGACGACGGAAAAATATTATTAGTTAGATAATAGTTGTTAAAATAAGTTGACTCCGTTACTAAAAATAACCTGTTTTTAAGTGAAAAAATAAAACTCCGAATACGCGTTTAAGATTCCCGTTAATTTAAAGAATAAATTAATGTGTTCGATTTACGTGGTATAATTTAAGCTATTTATACAAATAAGCTTATATATATTTTTTTAAAAAATGTTATTATATAAGTGTAAATTCGATAAAAGTAAATCATGTATAATATTATCTCTTTTTTCGGTTGTCTATTTCGAATTGTTTTTGTTTTTTTCCTTATGATAACAGGTTCTTTTTGAGTTTTTAAAGTAGGCTTGATAATTAGGCGTAATAGGGTATTATTGGCCTTAAAAACCCTG
Organism: Anisogramma anomala; assembly: GCA_038502455.1. Taxonomy (NCBI): domain Eukaryota; kingdom Fungi; phylum Ascomycota; class Sordariomycetes; order Diaporthales; family Gnomoniaceae; genus Anisogramma; species Anisogramma anomala. The sequence goes on along the minus strand of JASMMZ010000005.1, from coordinate 21,352,501 downwards.
TTACTTCTAGGTATACCACGAGGGCTTTCAAGTTGCGAGGAAAGGAAAGATTCTGAAAACCTTAAGATTTCTTTTTGGTAGTTGAAAGTCTGAAGGCATTTATGTAAAATCCTAAAAGTTCCACTAATTAAAATCCGATATAAGATTTATCTGACAATTACACGACACTTTTCCTAACAAAAAGCATAAACATAGCTTTTGGATAAGTAAAGTATTCCTCGAACGTATTGGAAAAAATAACAAGGTCGTCGATAAAAGCGAGACAAAAAGGCCTAAATTCCTTTAATATTTAATTTATAAAACGTTAAGTGTGGAAAAGTGAATTGCAAAAACCTATAAAAGTAACTTTACTTCGTTTTAGTCCGCGATAGCTAACGAAAGTAAATCGGTCGCAAAAATATGAATATATTAAAATTTAAAAGAAAAACCTGGTAACGTTAATAATTTCAATCCATTTTTTACCGCAAATCAATTTAATAACGTCCTTTTGCAAAGGTAATAGATCGGAATATGAAATAGCCTATTTATTAAGTGGTCGCAAATCCATTACCATTCGATCTTTGTCTACTTTTTGTATAGTTTTCCATATTACGAATACTGGTATTGCAAATAGTGAGATGTATTTAAAGAACTCTATGCGTTGTTTTTCGTAAAGAGTATCGAATTATTAATCGAAGAGTTTTTCATTTCGTTTGGATACTGGATAAGGGTAACGGTTAAATTTAGCATATTACTAACCATTAATTAGTAAAACCTTTATTATTTGATCTACATGTATTTTAATTAGAGCTATATCATTTTCCATCGTTAGTTATAGTTTACAAATACGTTATAATTGAATAAATTGCTTTAGGTTGGTCGCGTTAATGTAAGTGCTGTGTATGGTTTTAATTATAAGTATATTTTCGGGTGTTTTTTTTATCAAAGGAGGTATTTCGGTAACATATTTTTTTTTGCAAAATTTAACGAAACCGACCTTTTTGTTAGTGAGATTGACCACTCTAGGGATTTCAATTTTTTAAATTAAATACGTTACTACGTCCAAAAAAGGGGTGGTAAAGTAAGATTTACGAAGGCAGTAGTAAAAGAAGACGTATTCGTAGGCGCGACGGCCATATAGGGAGTTAGAGAATCCAATTTAAATTCGATACTAATTGCCGAAATCGGGGTAAGTTTGTCTAAGGTTTTAATAGGAGTAAAAGAGATTTAATAGTTGATAATAGTTATTTCAATAAGTTATATTACTACTAAGAATACATTACCGACACCGGTAGCTTATACGAAGGTTTATATATATTTTATTTAATTAACTTAGAAGTAAATATTGTTTTTATATTTTACGATGGTTTCCAAACAAGTATATTTGGTAAGGCATATTACCTTAGTAGTGGGATTTTAAAGTTGTATTATATGAGGAATGATAAAATTAATTAAAGCATTAAAAATATATGGATACTAAGTTGTAAATATGAAGGATTTTCTCTTAAGAAGGGTAGTATATTCGATTACAACGTATATCATTCATCCATATTAAATAACGACCTTAAGGTTGGAATTAACTTCGTAAACCATATGTTATATAGCTACTTTATGCATTAAGAAAGGAATCTCGAAGTAACTGTTTTTAAAATAAACTACATTTCTCGATATTAGTATATTTATGACATGTGGCTTTATTTAGTGGTTTGTTAACAAAGCGTCCGTATCCAGGAAATAGATCAACCAGGCTTTAGCTGTCTCATATAATAAGGCAAGAATGTGATCAAACTTATACCCAAGAGTATAAAATATTTAGCGTACCTTAGAGGTAAAGCGAATAAAAGGACCTATCCATTTATTAATGGTTTCACGCTTTGATATAAGGACGTCTGTCGTAACATAGTCAGGAAAATTCGTATTTAACCAGAATTTAGATACCCAATATTTACCAACGCCCGTATCGAGATAAAGTATATGATTTTTACTTGTAAGGCTTTCTCACACAGTAATTCATAAGTAGCGATGGTTACCTATGGAGAGTGCTACCTCCTTTTTAACAAGCTTAATTACAATAATATTAAAATTATCCATATTATTGAAAATATTATTTAGGCCAACTGTCGGTTATATACGGTTGAACTGTCGTATACGACTTTTTATGTCGTTGAAAGAAAATCGATTTCTCTGGGTACAGGCYTTTAAATTCTTGAAAAAAGTATTACACGAGCCATAATTCGTATTACAATACATACTAATACGCCGACTAAGAAGAGTAAGGGTGGTTTTCATTATATAACCCACCTTATTGTTCGAGTGGTACGAGCTTATTTGTAAAGGCGTTTGTAAGTAATTAGAATAGTCCTGATTTGAATGGTTAGCATCGTTTAACTTAAATTATATATTGTTGACTTTGTATTCATAATTACGTTTTCGTTTGTTATAATTTTGTTTTAGATATTAAGATTATATTTTTGTTTATCCTGACTACGGTCTTGGTCAGCATATTTGCGAAAAAGATAATTATATAGTTTACGATTATATTCCTACGAAGGGCGTTTTTCGTACCTTTTAACGTTGTCCTCAAGCTTTCAGGATTAGTACTTTCCCCAATAAGGTTAATACTCGTCTTTTTTCCGACAATACCGCGAGCTATACCTTTCGCGTAAGTTTTTCGACGGAGGGTAATAGTTGGGATAACACTGAATTATTATTATTGATAATATCGTTTTCGATTTTTCAAAGTTAGCCAAGTACTCCTTTATAATTTTCCTACAATATAAAGGCGGTAAGTACTGTCAAATGCCCAGGTTCAATGCGGATCAAATGTAGATTATAGCGGCATATCAATTTTTATTTTAGCGTTTTAATATACCTGTAGCTTTTACATATTGTATTCTAATTTGTATGTGTTTACGTAACCTATATTTATCGTTTAACTAGTTGCGTAAAGAGAACTTAGCTTTTTTAAACTTCGTAATAGCTCGTTTCGAGTTTATAATAAAACGATTAACGAAAATTTTCATAATGTAGGCGAATCCGCGACGAAACATTTTACGGCGTTCGTAACAAGTGACCTCGGTGTTTTACCAGTATATAGCCAATCTTTGTAACAAAGTAAAGAATATTTTCACGATTTAATTCTTTAAGGTTAGAAAGGTATTTATGTAGGTATCTCATCGTTATTAAAAGATTTACATATTAGTGAAGACTACGTCTTTTCTTACTGTAATAATACCTATATCCTAAGGATTGGAATATTCGGAATTAAATAATCTAATCTCTTTACGCTTTAAGAAAACGAGTGCTGCCTATCGAGTATTGGGTAGCTATCGTGTTAGGGGTTCGAGAAGGATTGCTACAGTATCGAGAAGGCTCGCAGCGGCGGCGAGAGGATTAGCGGCGGTCGCGAGAAGGTTCTCAGCGGCGAGGAGAGTTGCGACGGTCGCGAAAAGGCTCGCGACGGCGAGAAGAAAGCTTAAGGCGGCAGCAAGAAGACTTACATTCCTTCCTTTTGCGTGGGAGATTACGGCTACCCTTAAAAGTTTCCGAGGAAATTATGGAAATAGGCGAGGAAATTATGGAAATAGGCGAAGGTCGGCGATAATAGCGAAAAAAAAGTTCGCGGTTACGAAAATGGCGACCTTTAATTATTGAGTTGTCGAAGCGCCTTATAACGGCATCATGCTCCGCGCATCTCATAACATTACGTTTTTTAAACTCGCGGCGTAGATTTACAAGAGTTTTAACGCTTTAATGTTATTAATAAGGCCAAAGGATACCTTTACTGACTTTATAGTAATAAAATATATTAATGAAGAAAGGGCTAATAGGGGGTAATAACGTAAGTTCGGAAGCCAAAATATTATAGATAAAGGTAAAGGTATGCGCGTAGGCAAAAGTGGGGTTTTTGACGAAAATAAAGGGAAAGAGATAGTTAACTTTGGCATTAAAGGTGTAAATTTCTTCGTACGACGAGTTTGTTGGCGTGTATGGTGAGGGGTTTAGGGCTTGTTTGGTAATTTAATGCTCAGCGTTTATAGATTTTGTTAGCTTATATGTTTAGATTAAGGATTCGTATACTAAGCTTATACAAAATAGTGTAGAAGTAAAGGAAAAGGAAGATGAGGAAAGTTGTTGTTTTTTGGTGGTAAAACTATATAGTTGTAGGTTTACGTTAGTAACCTTTTTCAATTGTTTTAAAACAATTAATTAGTTTGGTGCCAAGCAGAATCTTAGTTCACAGCTACCATTTGTTATGTTATATAAACGTATAGTGGTATTCCAGTCTGTATTTGAAGTTAAAGAGTAAGTAAAAAAGGAATCTACCAGAATATGCATAACAATAAGTACTTATGAGTAGATAGTCTCGTGAGAAGGCACGAGACGACCAGTCTTGTACAAGCAAGCTACACAAGCAAGCTCAAACACCCCCTCCCACAACATAACTAATACCTAATCCTCGATCTTTATAATAATACCTTTTACCCTTTCGGAGCCGATTGAAGCTAATATTTCTCGTTGAAAAGATGCTGTAAGTTATATCGCATTTACATTAAAAAAAAAAAAATAGCCTGTTTAATCGATTTCCGTATTCGAACCGGTATATTTTTTCAGGTTTGATTTTTCCTAGTTTGTTATTAAGATTTAGTAATTGGAAGCCAACTTGACGACTATTTGTGTTGATTTTTATGGCTAAAGAGTAGCCAAAAACGATATGGCTATCCGTTAACTGATTGATCTGTTTTTACTTAGGCAGCGACGCGCTAAAAGATTGAATTATACTGGATACGGATAAAATATAGATTAGAAAAAACATGTATAGGTTTTTTAACGTATGTGGTTATCTCACGCCAGTTGTTCTGATATGGCATATTATAAAGCCTAAAGGCACGAGAGAATGTACGACACGAATATGTTTTTTCATTATATTAAGATTGCCTTTAGTGACCCTTGCCGCGTAGATAAAGCTTCGGTCAACTTAAAACGATTACTTTTAAGCGATCAAAGCTTATAGAAACCGTTTAATATTGAATTCGAAACGTTACTAGTTTAGATAAGTGGTTCAAAATAGCCTTTAATCGTTAATTATAATTAACTTCGTTTCTGTATTGGTCCACATATCATAAATAAGTTTACTACAGAAGGCATCAATTATACTCATTGTATCCCAGCTCTGGTAAAATACTACACGTTCGCTAATGAGTAAAAGATTTCAAATTTAAAACGACGTTATAATTTATGATTATCGAGCCTCATATATGTACTCTAACCGCAAAAAAAATATTAATAGCGGAGTTTACGCCGTTTCAATACTTTAGTTAACGGTTCGTAGTAATTGCGGTCAGCTATTTTCATAAACTCGTTTAACATATGCCCAAAAATGAAGACGTCAGACTATATAAGTAATGGTGAAGGATCGCCGGAGTAGTTAAGTTATTAGGCGTTGACTACATTTTAGCTCTTCGTTGAACCACTTCCAATAGGGTTGTAACCTCCGTCCCACTTTTCCTCCAATGTAAATCCATACTAGTTAAAGTAAAAAGTTAAATACCAGTTCCCTATTATTAGTAACAAGATAAGTCGAATTTTTACATATAGTTTCGTTGAGAAGTTATATAGCCTCACTGGAGCAGTAGCAAAATTAAGCAAAAAGGAGTTTGACTTAATTTAAATACTTATAAACGTGGATCCATTCCTCATCCTTATTCTTTTTAATAATATTTATTTTCTAAATACCTAGATATATTTGAAATGTAATCGTTATTATAGTATCAACGATTAATTGATAAAACGGCTAAATATTAAACAAATTTAGTTATTATATTCGTGAAATTTGGATGTAATATTAGGGTTGCAATTGATATACGAATTATCCATATTCTCATGTTTCGTGTAAATATGGATAAATAGTTAATCCATATATTAATATATATTATTTCAGGAACAATGAGGGATATACTTCATAGTATCTTATTAATACGATAATAAAAAAGGACTTGATACGTTGGTGGAAATCGTTTAGTGGTTAACAGTTAAAAAGGGTTAATAGTCGATAAACTAATATTCCGCATGAAATAAAAAGATATTTGAGGTATGTAAGATTTATTTTTATTAGTTCATAGATTCGATTCTAGCGGACAGTATAACTTATGAGTGATTAATAACAATTGGCTTTCGTTATGAGTCTTTGTAAAATGATGCGAAACTCATAATATTTAGCGTTAATAGTCGTAAAATAGAAAATGAATGGTCATGTTTATTGACCAAGTAAACTGAATTCAGCGATTTATTTAATAATAAATAATATACAGCGTTACCCCGTATTGGGAGAGACTTGACTACCAAATTTATATTAATTCGACGGAGGAGAAGTCTTTACCGGACAAACTATAATATTTGTTATACTCGATACTATGAAATTGATCCCTCGAGATTCGACGTTAGGTTACCGAGTCAATAAAAAAAGGTTAGATTAAGGCGAGTTTTATATAGGTTACGACGCAGGTATTGTTACCCTCGAAACCAAGGAGGAGGAGGGATAACGATTATATATAAATTACGGGGCCTTAAATGAAATTACCGAATTAGATTACTTCCTCCTACCCTTAATTATGGAATTCTTAAGCGTATTAATTAAGTCGACACAACTTACAAAATTTGTTATTTCAATAGATTTTCATCGTATATAAGTCATACCTAGATAAAAGGAATTTACTACTTTTCGTAATCATTTCGATCTATTCGAATAGTTAATGACCTCTTTTAGGCTAAAGGTAACATTACCGACGGTTTGACGTTATATTCATTATATAATAGCAGTCTTTTGGATTATTATTTAATGGCTTACCTAAATAATTACCTAATTGATTTTCCGGTATTGAATAGGATTACATAGCGAAAGTTCGCGTAAATCGGTGATACTTTCGCCACTTCGAGTTAAATTTCAATATAAAAAAAATATAAATTTGTGGAAAAGAAGGTAAAATACCTCGGTTTTATTATCATGGTTGATGTGGGTATTCGGGTTCACCCAGAAAAAGTTCGGGTTATTCGTGAATAGGAGTTTTCATAAACCGTTCGAAACGTTTGAAGTTGTTTAAGGTTTGTCAACTTTTATAGATACTTGATTAGTAATTAATTTGAATTAGTCGATTACTTTATTCGAATTACGAAATGGGAAACCTGTTAGGCTTGGAATGATCGGAAGGACTATAATTTTTAAACGTTAAAACAGGTATTCGTTATAGCACCGATTTTAGAATATTAAGATTTCAACCGACTGACGATAGTGGAAGCCGACTATTTTAAAATAGCTTAGGAAGAGTATCTTTCGAAAAGAGATAAAGACGGTATCCTTCAATTGGTAATGTATTATTTCGTACTACTATCGGACGCAAAACGTCATTATACTATTTAAGATAAGGAGTTATCCATAATGGTATTTGATTCCAAGGCGTGGTTTTTGAAAGTACGTATTATTCGTATTTAGTCTATTATTTTGATAGAGTATAAAGGATTAGAGTATTCGTCTTTATCTTAGTTAGTCTAGGAATTTTAAGTTTGTTGAATAAAAAAATCACTATCCTAATATTGCTTACGTTACCATGTTATAACCCAAACAGAGGTTGGGCTAGAAAGCAGGCCAGTATGCAACACTGCGCCACTAGAAAGCCTGAAGTCTAGAACCAGGCGGGGAACTTCTCTTATATCAGCAACCCTGGACAGGGAAGGATCGATGGGACCGACAGCGGTCCAGTCGATTATACAGGACTGATAGGATCGACAGCGACTCTAGCGGTCCAGTACTGAAGACGGTATCCAGGATAGGGATATAAGAACACGGTCAACACCACATAGATAGTATTTCCTTCATAGCTCTTCAGTTGTCAATCTAAGTTTTCAGTCTACACACCTGAATAGCCTAACGGCTAGTGATTATTCTACAGCACAAACAAACATCTTCTTGATATTGCACCTTTGTTACTTCTGCTACCTTACTGATAACATAAACCCCCTGACACCTTCTATTTACTCACGGATATTTAGTGTGATCATTACATACCAGCCCGTAACCTAGGGCGTTTTTCCAGATATATTGAACCGTAAATGGCAAGAAAAACCCTAGGATCGAGAATACTATACGTAGGTCTTTTAACATATCTTCATAACTATATAGAATATAGTAACTATAAACTAGTTTATCGTAAAACCATATATTACGGTGGGGTATGTAGATGAATTTATCGAAATAAAGGACCAATTATTCAATCGCGACGATATACACCTAAAAGATAAGATGTAAAACACTACGGCGTCAACTGTTACGATACCGCCTTAAATCCAGTCCGCGTTAATACCGCCAACATCGGTAATTCCGAGTAATTACCTTAATTTGTGGCCGTGTAGAGTAACTAAATTATAGAATTAAAATATAATAAAAGAATTATACGTAATTTTACTTTTAATGGATATTGAAGTAGTCAAACGTTTTCCGGTTAAGGTAAAATATTCGATGTAAATTACGAAGTGTTATATGAAACCAAAGGGAACATTACGTTACCATGATAATTTTGAATTTCGGAATAAGGAACTAATACGACAAAATTATTATAGTACACCAATTACTTGTTAATGTAATGATCATACTAAATACCCGTGAGTATGTAGAAGGTGTCCAGAGGGTTTATGTTAGCAGTAAGGTAGCAGAGGTAACAAAAGGTGCAATATCAAGACTGTATTCGTGCGAGTGATGATCAGAAGCCGTGAGGCTATTCAGGGTAGACTGAATACTTAGATTGACAACTGAAGAGCTATGAAGGAAATACTATCTATCTTGGTAATGAAAGTGTCCTTATATATCCGCGCCTTCATACGTCTTCAGTGTAGGCTCGACTGGCTCGATACCGAGTCCATCGAGTCTCACACCATGCTGACCCTAACCCTTCTGTATGGTGTGTCTGTTGTGGATCCCTGGTGCCTGCCGAGAGGCTGTGTCCAACCGATTTCCTTCGTTATCTGCTGCGGGGCCGCCGCTGGTGCGCCCTGCAGATGTTGGGTCATAACAGTTAATTATAGGATAAACGAGTAAAACCCTTTCATTTTAAGTTCTTTAACGGGATCACTATTAGGACGGCATAGGTGTTAATATTCGACGATTTTACATAATATATACGTAGTATAATGCTATGAAATCACGTCGTACTCTTTAATAAGGCTTCCTTTACCCTCTTTCCATTTTAAATCGTTATTAATTTCATATTTCCGTCGAATTTGTGGTAGATTTTCCGCTTATCGATAGTGGTTTATAATATTCGTTATTTTGTCAACCAATTTTTAAAATTCATTTGATTCGAGGTTATATAATCCATAGTTATTCAGGTGTGTCTAAAACGATTTCAGAATATGAAAGGAAAATTACCTCGATTTTTCGTATACATTATGAACGATCGCGATTTGGATTAGGTAAGTGTTGTTTTAATAATCTTATACTTTTTAATAAATACTAAGTAACCTTTATCGATGGTATACCATATATAGATAGACAATGTCATTGAACGGGTAAATGAGCAGATTTTAAAATAACTAAAAATTATCGTCTACTTTTAATAATTTGATTAGGTATTATATCTTCCAATTTCCTAGTTCATATTCAATAGTCGATTGTTAATGGTTACCGAATTTAATATAAATCTATTAGTTATCCGGTACAAAATATCCCTAATTTTAGGGTAAACGGGGATATAAAATCCATAAGTAATCGGCTGGGATAAGCCTTTAATTTTTAAACACACATATATAAAGGTACAGAGTAAGTTTAGACGAGTATAGTACATATTTCATGATAAATGAAAAAAGCGGTAAACCGTGGGCGACGCCTAGCGGAACGATATAAAGTAAGTATTTTAATTTGGTTTCACCTACGCAATATCAAAAACACTCGCCCAAATAAAACGCTCAACTAATTATGTATCAAATAATGTATCGAACGCGTTTTGAATACGTTGAATATAGTTTTTAAGATACTTACTAAATATTATACGCTTCACGTGGATTCAGTCAAATGTACAGTTACGGACACCCTTCTATTCTGAGTTTTATTCAATAACTCCCCGTGGTTAATTTTGATAGAGAACAATACGAGAAAATATATATATAAAGAATTTGAAATCCAAGATATTGGGACGGTAAAAACAGAAAGAGGTGATATTAGCTATTTATTAGTTAACAAAGAAAAGATAATATAAACTGCAATAAAAATTATGAAACATTTGCCAATATATTATAATTTTTGAAAAATTCAAGTCGAAATGAGACAACGTACAGCTTTATAACTATCCGGAGTTTCGATGGCGACACTTTATACGCCTTATAAAATTTATATCGGATAAGTCGCCTTCGCCATAGAATTTATGTAGTAATTATACCAAAGAGTCAAAATTTATCATTGTTCCAATATAATACGATATATTAGGCTGGATATAAATTGTTCAGCTTTTTATAATATGAATTCGATTGCAAGGGGATTTTCTTCAAAACCTGTTAAACTTTACATATGAAATATTATTATTATCCTCCAGATCATCTTAGCGGAAGCGTCGGTAACATTAGAGACATTGTTATAATTAGCCCCGGATATTGGAAGAAACCAACCGGGGCGGCTGACGCGAGGCGGAATGGGTATTATATGATGCTAATAAAGGGCGGTTAATATAAGTCGGGGCAGGCATTAGGCGATACTGATAAAGTCGGATAACGAGGGAAGGGGCGGGCGTTTAAAAAGCTAACGAAGGAGAATAACGCGGGGCAAAACGAGAAAAACATGGTTTTAAGCGAAATAAAAAAACGCAATATATCGATTGACTTTCGAGTAACGAGGTTAAAGCGGGTACGGTTATTAACCCGTTTTAGATTAATTAGATGGTCCTGGTCTTATATAGGGTTTATAAATAGGATGTAATTAAATAAAGGTATTTTGCAGTAAGATTTTGAGTATTATTTATTATATTTTATAAAGCAATACTCATGTTAATTATAGAAGATATACTTTAAGTAATAATGTTATTTTAACCGCCCGGAGTAAAATTATAAAAGAGCCTAGGGCGGGTATTAGCAGGGACCGGAGCGAAGATATTACGAGTTAAGGGACGATTAGTGGAGGGCATACAGTTACAGAAAGCGGAAAAAGAGGACGGGGTAGTTTTTGGAGACGATGAAGCCGAGTGGAGGATAAGGCGATGTCGTCTAACCTGTACCGTTATAGATTATATAACTGGAATAGTTCGGACGCTTTACGCGCGATAGATATCGCAAAACCGAATGAATATATTAATTAGCTCAAAAAAGGTAAGAGTGAAGACGGGTTTATAATCTGGGAAATTACTTGAACCTTTACGAATATATCGTAGTATAGAAGCGCTGTTTTGTGAACTTACGACAAGTTACCATAATAAATCATGTAAGCCAAGCGAAGCTATGAATAAATTGGGGTTTTAAACGTATTGCATAACTGAGTTAGTAAATCATCTGGTTTCGAATAAAATTAATTTTCAAACTTACCTTATTACACACCTGTTAATAAGTACTATATCTTAAGCCATAGTAAATGCAAATATAAATTGAAGTTATTAAAATTTGAACATCGATCGATGTAAAATATATGAATATATTCTGTCTCTGAAAGAGAAACTTTAACCTTATTTTAATTTTTATTAAATACTAAAATTCACCATGTAATACAACAGAATTACATAATATAATTAGTGTTAGTAGGTCTTTATCATTCGAATGTAGTCGGTTTGAGTCACTGTGGTCGAAGTAACTGGTGCTGCGCTGATATTGTTGATTAAGATGTAATGGTTCTAAGTTTAGCAAATCGCTAGCCAGTCTGCAAACTAATATGTATCGCCAAACGTTTTAGCTTATACCCCACTTTAAAGTGGGTACTTATAGAACTGCACTTGCAGTGCAATCTCACAAACTATCGTCAATTTGCAGTACATGCAATAAACTTTACTGTAAGTAAAGTTGACATTACTATACTGTATTTGACTGCTATTCTAACACTGGCGGCTTTTTGTTTTGTGCCTGGCCTCCAACGTGGCTTGCCATTAATTGATGGCAACCTCTAAAATCTCTCTTTAATCTATGAGTTAATAACAGGCTCAACCCCTGTTAATCCCGATTAATCTGTATTAAAATCAACATTAATTACGGCCCCTTATAGCTTTTTTATTCTACCCCTTCGAAACCTTCATTCTTCAATTCCCGTATACAGGTCTTTCGCCATAAATTTGTATAAATTACCTACGCCACTAATTGCGTTCTTTTTGGTAGTAATTTCAACTATTGCCATTGTCACCTATGTTACCGTTTCTATTATCGTCATTATCCTAGCAGTCCTTCTGTTTGTTAATGCTACCTTGTTCCTTCGTGTTACGTGCCACGTAGTTTTTTTAGACCTCGATCTGTATAATTAGTATATTATTATTCACAACCGTTTTTAAGGCGTTATCAGGCGTGGCCTTGGTTATGTCGATAATAGAGTTATTTTTACCGTTCATCCACCAGAACTTATCGATTTTCTGGGCTTTTTATACCTTTTTAAAAACTATTACATTAATCATTACAATTTCTTATTAGTTGTACCTAATTTCAATACTAAATTGTAAAGGATTAGGGAGTTAATACCTATTACCATAGGTATTGGAGGCAGTCTCAGCTATTAGATGATAATTTTAAGTATACTGTTAGTTACTATGCCGATGGTAAAGCCTACCATTATTCCGCAGACTTTTAAAGCCAGCACGTTCCAGGTAACACAGTTATACTGAACGGGTATTTAATATATAGTGTTTCTAGTAATTGTAAATTACCCTTTCAACCCTTTCCCGTTAACAAATATTTTTTAAAAAGCCGATTTACGATATAAAGTCCAAATTGTTGGTAAATTACCCGTCCGTAAAAATTATTAACTTCGTTTTCGTCAAATTTACAAAAACTCATATTCATTCCTTTTTTCACTTAATCTAATTATTACTAAATCCACTTATTTACATTGTTGAAGTCCTCATCTCGTGGATCCTATACTTATACCGCAATAGAAAGGTCGTACGATACTTTCGGTCAACATAGGGTAGCGATATAGGCCATACGAGCCCTTTACTTCAGGTATTACGGTAAATTTGCCCCGTCGGCCTTATCGATAATCGTCAGGTTTATATATTGTTTTTTTGTCATAAACTACTATAAATACCGTTTTAAGCCTCAATACTATAAATAAGAATTAACAATCTATTAAAGTCAAGTTATATATCTTTGGGTAACGTTTCAATCGGCTTATACTTTCAAAGGCCTGATTTCTTGATAACATACTATTTAACCGTTATGGATTGAGCATTTTCAAAGAAAAGAGTATTTTTAATTAACATATCAACGATACCAGAGTCTTTGCCTTTTGTAATTAATAAGTACGAATTAAACATTCAAGTCCTTAAACCTGGCTTATTTTTCAAGTACGCCTAGTACATTAAAGGTATATATGCTTACCTCAGCCAATTCGTATAGAGGCTTAATACAACGTATTACCGTACTAACCGGAAACTTATCCCTTAGTCTTTTCGGAAACTAAAATAGTATAATCTGCTATAAATTGGATGCAAATTACATATATGTTTACGTAATATTCCAGATATTAATTGTAAACTAACATTTTATACCTGCAGTCCAACTGGCATCAATTACGACGATCAAACACTAACTAATAGTATAGATCTTGGGCGATTGGGTAAGGATCTAGATCTTATTTTCATTATCGTATTCTTCAACGATTAACCGTAAATTTTAGTACAGCCGGTTCATAGTTTTAACCTTAACCTCACAAACTTCTTTCGACTCAAAGATAATAAAATTATAACTTTTAAATTATGTTCACGACACATATTGTATTACTCTTCGCAAAAGAGGCCGTTAATCTACACTTAATCTCTTGTTTTAAAGGACTTTCCGGGTATGTTAATAATGCCTTTGGCACGTAGCTTAAAAGAAAATATTTCGTCAAACTTTTCTTTTTAAAATACTCACACCGTTACATATAACCTATTAGGACTATATTACTTATCGATGTCCTTCTCTTTAGTGAATATCCTTCTTTTAGGTAGTTTTTCACGCCGTAGACGTTCCATTGGCTCGTTATCGATCGACTTAAGAGGATTGTATTAGCAAATATATTCAGCTCGAAGGTTATTAATATTAAAATCCTAATCAAACTTAAAAGGCCTTAGGTATGACTTAATATATATAACTCGAAAAGTTATAAGGCCGTTAATAATTTTAACTATTATGGTTAAATTATCAATACTTAAGATCTTTTACGGCCTCTACTATTCACCTAACTCGCGTCATATAATGACTTTACTCCAAAGGATAAAGGATAATACGTATATTATTAATAATTCGTTTCTGGTGTTAAGGGCATCGTTAATCTAGCAGCGTGTTAATTTCTTTTTTAAATCCTTCAAGGTTTTACTATATATTATTACTCGTTCTTAGATATTTAATAAGGGTGTCAACTTAGTTATTATATGTATGTAAGCTCCAAATACCAATATAGTTAGTGAAAATCTGTTAGGGCTAACAGTATCGTTAAGGTTATTTACCGCTATTTTAAGCTGTGCTTTTTAATTTATAAAACCTTCGATTTAAAGTGTAAAAATATTGTAGACTTTCCGTAAAAGGGTACGTGCCTTTTGACTTTACTAATGCTTTAGTAAATCTTACCTGAAACTTATTGATACTAAATTCCCATTGATTTAACGTTAACTTAAAACTCAATCGTGGTAAAGTTAGTAACGGAGTCGTAAATTAGTACATTTAGTAGCCTAAGGAACTTGTTAATCTACAAAACGCGTATAACCTCTTACTTCTTCTTCATCGTAATAGTTTGAAGGAACTCAACGCTATCAAAAGCCGTAATGAAGTCTATAACGTGTAATACTAACTTATTATCTAAGTAAAACACATTTATGAAGACTTCTAAGTTAAAGTTTTAATATTTCTTCAGCTTGAACTCAAATATTAGGGGGGTTTGAAAGTATGTTTAGTAATGGTGGTAAAGCTGTATAGTTTCTTTTAGCGCTAGCAAGTCCGCATTTTTGTAGCCAGATGATTTTAAGACCTTGTAAAGCTGGTTAGTCGCCGTATAGTTAAAACTACAATATAATTGGCTGTGTTCAGCCTCCGTTAGGTTTAAGACTACTAATTTTAGCTTTAAAGGTAAAATTAAAAATACCTATTGGTAGGCTTTAAACGTTTCAAGATTGTCGATTCAATTGATCGAAGTAACAGTAGTATTTCGTGGTCAGACAGTGTATATATTTTTTGGGGTTTGGCAGACCGCTAGCCGGTTTGCACTGTAATTTGTATGGCCTATTTTTTGGCTCATGCCCTGGAGTGAATTAAAGCATACTGTACTCAACTTACACGCAATATGGTAAGTCCGCACAAAGAAATACACTTGTAATACGGTTAACTTTACTGTAAGTAAAGTTAACCTACTGTACAGCATGTAATACTATTCCAACACTGGCGGCTTTTTAGTTTGTACGTGTACACTAGTATGGCTAATCAATTTTTTCCGGTTAGCGCTAAATAGAAGCCTCGAACCCCCTGTTAATTCCAATTGACTATCATGTTACATTGCATCCAATTGCATTCAAATTGACCCTATTTAACCTTAATTTCTCCGTTGCCCCCGAGGTCCAAGTTTATTAACTTTTATATAAAAAATTCGCCATAGCTTTTCGTAAACTCCTACTTTAACTATACCACCTAAATACATTACCATTATCAATCCCCTGGCAGTTTTCCAATTTTTCAGTATATATTTGTCTACTTTTATGTGTTTTTCCGGGCGGCCTATCTACGTAGCCATAGATACGTATAGTCAGTCTGTTACTGTTTATAAACCTTTCCAGGGTTTTGTTTCGCGATGTTTTCGTTATGGCATTAGTAGTGTTATCTTTGCTATCGATCTATTGGAATTCCTCGATTTCCATCCCTTTGGAGGCTTCGCGAAGTGCCATTACGTTGATTTTCAGGCTCTTTTTACTAGTAATTCCGAGTTTTAAAAGGTATTAGAAAAGGATTTTTAAGTCGGTATAAATTAATACGGGGATAAGATAAATCCGTAGCTGCCTGGTAATAAGGTTAAGGGTTTTTTTACAATAATATGTTTACGTCGAAGTCCGCCATTATTTTATAAACCTCCGATATTAGTACACTTCTTGTAATTATTTTACATTTGATGGAAACCTAATAAATTAGATTACCGATAATGTTAAACTGATCTTCCCACCTGTCTTCGTTAACTAGGGTTGTTAAAAAGCCGATTGGTAAAGATAAGTTGGTGTTATTTGAAAAAGACCTGTCCGTAAAGATTATTAACTTGGCCTTTAAATGGTTGATTGGCATTATATTAATCCCGCGATCCTAGTCTTTCATTCGTTATTTGAGCCTTTTGTTTAGCCAGTTAAAGTAGTGTTACATTGGCGTTTATTCTTGTGCCGCAATAGATAAGTCATATAAGGCTATGAGTTGATATATAGTAGTAATATAACTACTTCGAACACGCTATTCCAAGTACCGTTAAGCCCTGCCTTTATTAGTTTTAATAATTGTAGCTAGGATAGTGCCTTAGCCTTTTTATTCAAAGCTTAGGCCGGCATTAATACTAAGTATATGAATTAACGATTTATTAAAGTCGAGTTGGATGTTTTCCGTTAACGTCGTTATCGGTTTATAATTTTATAACTTGAAGTTTACAATCACCTGCTATTTTAATGCCACAAAGTCAGCAGTTTTAACGAAAAGGGTATCGTTAGTTTATATACTTATTCCGCTCAAGTCCCCCTTGAATATTATTAATAAATTCGGATCGTACGTTAAAGACTTTATTACTGGTCGTGATCTAAAGTGCGACGAGTAGATTATGAACTAATAAACGTTTATTTGAGCTAGTTCATAAAATACTATGATTTAATGTATTACCATGCCCAAATGGTATATAGTACGAAGTTCCCATAGTAGCTTTAGTAGTACGATCCGTTGTAAATTCTTTGTCAATCAAGTATAGGCTTACGTTATCTCACAGCTATTAAGCGTGAATTTGCCTTTATACTTAGTTAATAAGCTTGCTACCAAGGTGACTACCAAACGTTAACTATTTTTTTCAATCGTTGATCATTACGTAAATATCCACTCCTTACCTTTATTACCGTATCCTTAAGTAATTAGACGAAACTTTTAGTATAGCCGTTCCGTGGTTTTACCTTTAACCTCGTAGATAATCTTTGACTTAAAGATCGTGACATTCGGGTTTTAGAGGTTAAAGTCAGTTTTTGATACAAATTTTATAACACCTCGAATTAATAAGCCTTCGATTTCGACTTTTTCGTTTTCCTTAAAAGGTTTGCCAGAAGTCTTAATAATTCCTTATGACCTAAGTTTCATTACCAAGTCTTCATTATCCTTTCTTTCCCTACTTACCTAAGTAGTATTATATATACGGCCCAGTATGTATTCGTCTTTTTCAACGCTTTCCTTGCTTTGGAGGGTAGCCCGCGTTGGTAGCGTTTTATTGGTTTGTTAATAATAGGTGGAGGAGATTCGTATTAACTCCGTCGTTTTGCCTAGGATATTTGAGAGTTTTTATTTTCGGTACTTTTAATGTAAAGTTTAACCTTAGTGGTTGGAAAGGATTTAGGACTGTTAGTAATTTTCGCAACTACCTTAAAGCTTATAATATTTAATCTTTTATATAGCCTTTTGCATTTTCTTGGCCTTAGTTATACGAGTATTTTACTTTATAATAGCATGGTAAGTACGTCGATCGTTTAATGACCGTTTTTAATATTAAGGGCATTATTAATTTGGCGGTGTGTTAATTTCCTTCGTAGGTTCTTCAAGGCTTTTTTATATGCCGTAATACGTTTTTAAGTATTAGCCGAAGTCTGAGATTTATTCATTAAACGTAGGTACGTTTCAAAAACCAAGAGCGTTAATACTAAGCCATTATGGCCTACGATGTTATTAAGGCCTTTTAATGCCATTTGTAAGCGTGTCTTCGGATCCGTAAAGTTTTCAATATTTAACGTGAGGATATATATGTTCGACAAAGTAGAGAGTGTGCCCTTTTAACCTTTCCGATACTATAGTAGGCTTTTACAGGTACCTGTTTATATTAAATACCTATTATTTTAGCATTTTCCTTAAACGAAAACGTTCGGTGAATTAAGGTACGAGTTAATTTATAGCGTTCTTAACGTTTTTCATATATCTTTTCCCGAAAGAGACTTTAAAAACTTAGTGCTGTAAAAATAGGTCACGGAGTTAACAACGTGGAAAACGGCTTATTATCTAAGTAAAACATATTAATAAAGATCTTATAATTAAAGTTTTTATTATATTTCAATGTAAATTTAAATCTCCTGGCGGTTTAAGCATAATTTTAATAGTGGTGGTATAGTCTTTTCATAACTTTAAGGGTAAAGTATTTTACATCGTTATGCCTTACGGACTTTAAGACTTTATATAACCTGTTAACAGATAGTTAGTTGAAACGCCGGTGTAATTACCGTTTCTACGGCCCCGTTAGGTTTAATACTGCTATTTCCGGGCTTTAAAGATAAAATTATAAATATCTTTACTTAAGGGCGAATGGAAACCTCTGGCTATTTTTAACAAGTTCGTTTATGTTAACGTTAACATTAACGCCGAAAGTTTTAATATCCTTTAAGTAAAGCGGGAAAGTGGTAGGGGACCTGAGGATATGAAACGTAATCGATTTTATAATAGTTTAAACTACTGTTGTCCCTAGTAACGATAGTTGTTCGCTTAGTCTAAAGCCAACTTTAGCTTTGCCAACATTATCACGATCAATTTTAATAGCTATAGTGTTTTCCCTCCATAGTGCCACATATTTCGAATAGCCTCCTATTAAGTACCTTGCCGCCCTAATGTCTGACATAATACCTTAAAACGTGTAATTCGCGTCACGATAGCGAAAGTTGATGGTATGTAAAGGAGGAAGGGCATGTTTAGGATAAAGGTAAGAGTTTTTACCACCTAAACAGTACAGGAAGGTATAGTCGGTTAAATAATGGGCCGTCGTATTAGGCATAAAATCTTCGTATTATTTCATTTACTTAAAAGTATTAAAAACGTTTTTTAGATTATTTCCTTTAGAGTCCTCTAATTAATTTAAGGAATCTTGTTTCGACGGAATTATATATTAGACGCAATACGTTACTTTCCTATTATTACGTTCGGCTGTGGGGTGCCTAGTTAACCAATAGCTAGACTTGCTATAAATTTAATATCTTTTGTTACTATTATGATAATAATTCTTATAGTTAACAGATCCGCCGAAATCTTGTTAGCGTTAGCATGGATGTTACCTCTAGTTTAGGGCCGAGATCGATAAGCCCAACCTCAGGTGTTATGGGCGCCCGTACTTACGGTCGACGTAATTAACCACCGCAAGGTTTGCCTTATTCATATTAAGAAAGTTGCTGGCTTAGGAATATATATCGAGCGAATTTGGTATACGTATTATTACGGTAGTAAACGAAAAACGTAACTAGCTAAAGAAGCTTTCGTAGGTGATATTTGAGTGTTATAAAGCGTATTCAAAATCGTTAAAATACGTGACTATTACTTATACCTACTTGCAAAATACAGATTTACTATCTTAGGCTTTTCCCATTGCTTTTTAATATATTATTAACTTATTAAGCATTTAATTAAGAATATCTATTGGTAAACCCTCCTTTTTTTTTTGTTATTATTGTAGTGTACCTTAAGGTATCTTAGTTTGTATGATATTACACGAGGTGGACGTCGTGTTCGAAATAGCCCTTTATGCTATCGTAGATTTCGCGAAAAATGGTAGCGCTCGTTAGGAAAGTTAAATAGTAGTTTTTGTCGTGACCTATAATGATTTCAGGGAATAGTAAGTGAAAACCAGAGGATAGGACCTCTATTTACTTGCAGATATTTAGAAAGTGTATTATCTTAGTATCGAAAACATTGTTGGGCTTTTCGTTATACTTTTTTATATAATTACAAATCTTGGTGAAGTCCATCATTAGCTTACAGTTAACGTTGACTATTATGATAGGTTTTGGGGGAAGGTCGCGATAATTATCCCAGGCTTGTATAGTATTTTCTAGCGGTTCACGCTTTTGAGATTATGAGATACAGTATTAGGGGTAATCGCCAGTCGCTTGACCCAAAGAGTAAAGTCCTGTAATAGGGCTTGAGGTAGGTTTGCAAGCGTAATGGAATCTAAAGGAAAAAGATTCTTAAGGGTTTTGGCGATTAGATTGTTACAGGGTAATGTGTATCTAAAGGTTTTTGAAGGCTTAACGACTTTGTTAAATAATCAATATAGAGAGCTAATATTAATACCTTTTTCCACTTTGACGGCGTTTGCTTTATGTGTTCTACCGCCGTTAAAGGCATACTCTGAGTTATTACGTAAATTTATTAAGTAGCCGAATAGGTTAACAGGTTTTTGATCATTAATGCGTAAAAAGGTTTAATTTAATTAAAGGTAAGTTAGAGGTCCCTTAGAGCGTATATACAGGCGTTAGAATCTTTTAACGCCTTTTCCTTTTCCCTAAACGTTTTAAAGATTAGGATCTTAATGGTATTCTTTTTGTAAAGCTAGTTTAAAAAAGATTTTTATAAATTTTACCGGGGTTTTGTCAGGAATATAGATGTCATAGTATGTCACCTTTTATTTTTTTTAGCTTGGCCTTAACCGCACGTTAGATTATTTTCTATATATTAGGGGTTTAGTGGTTAAAAAACTCGGGAAAATCTTGGAAAACGCGGGCGCCGCGACCAAACTCTTCCACAGCGTTAGTTTCGAGGATATACTGACTAATGTAGTTCGTTAGATAAGCTTTATCAAAGGTCTCTTTAACGTCTATAATCAAAAGTTGTTTGTCGTAAAACTTTGTAAAAATAGTTTCGAGCGCTTTAATTGCCTTTTTACTAGTAGGGTTAGTAATATCCTTCAATTGAGCGCTAATGGCAAACATCTTGATAGGCGTATAGGGCGAAAAACTTGGTATTTTTGGTGTAGGAACTTGGTAACTCAGTGTAGGGACTTGGTGTTTTAGCGTAGAGCTGTGTGGAAGCTTAGCGACTTGGTGACTTGACGTGAAGTCACGCGACATGGCTTTTTTGGCGCGATCTAGCTATTTTTCGTATTTTCGCTTAAAGAAGCGAACTTAACGATTAACGTGAAATAGGGAGTGAAAAAGAGTAAAGTAAGGCAAATTTTTGATATAAGGGGTAAGGTCGGAGATTGTTATTAGTGTAAATTAAAGGCGAAGGATGGTGGTAAAGAGCGAAGGTTATTTGTTATAAGCCGTGGGACTTGGTATTTTTTTTGACAATAGTAATATCCGTAGTAGTATTAACTTATCCGTTTGCCAACTTAGTAAATTTGAAGACTTTTGACAGTTAATTTTAAAGTTTTTTAGAAAGATTAATATAGATTTTATGGTGTTTTAAATAGCGATACCATCACTAACTTTCAGATTACCATTGGAAGACTGATGTAACCCAAAAGTCTTTTATGTTTTTCTGCCGTTGGAAGACTGTCGAAGTACCAATAAAGGCTTTTCGAAAGAATCTTTCCTTTACCCCAGCGGTCGTTTAACTTAAAGCGCAACCAGAAAGTAGTTTTTTCTTCTACTTAGCTTATTTGTTCTTAAAGTAGAAAACAAGTACTAATTAGTGTTGGTAGGACTTAAACGTTACAACGTTGTCGATTCGATTGATCGAAGTAACAGTAGTATTGCATGATCAGATAGTGGGTATATTGTTCTAGGTTTGGCAGACCGCTAACCGGTATACACTGTAATTTGTATGTCTAATTGCTTGGACCGTGCCCTAGAGTGAAGTGGAGCGTACTGCAGTCGACTTATACCTAATGCGGTAAGTTCGCACAAAGTAATACACTTGCAGTACAGTCAACTTTACTGTAAGTAAAGTTGACCTACTGCACTGCATGTAATATTATTCCAACAATACCCTTATTTAAAGTTAAGTTAATTCCTTTAAACGGCCTTAACTTATATTAGTTTGTTCATTAGAAACGTTCATGTTAACGCTAAGAATTTGCATATCTTTTAGGAAAATGAAAAAGAGGGTAGAGAATTGAAAATTTTCAAATACATTGGGCTAATAATGATCTTAACTATCGTTAATCCCCATAAAAATTGATCTTTTTCAAGGGTTAAAGTTAACCTTAGCCTTGCTAGTATCCGTCTTGTCAAGTTTCATAATAGTATTAATATCCCTTCGTAATGTGACCTATTGTGCATATCCTGTTATTAAATACCGTACCGCCCCCGTATCCAGCATAATATCTTAAAAGATCAATTTTATGTAACGATCTTATATGGTAAAAAGATGTGTAAGGCCAGGATTTTCATTGTTATATCGGCGTTAGGAGTCTTTACCTATGGAGAGATACACAAAATCATAGTCGCCAAGTTATTACATTACTTTCAAATCAATACTAGTTTCAGTATTTTTATACTAGTTAATAGGTTTTGGCTTATTTTTCCTTTATTTAACCTTTTACCCTTTAAATTATATCAATTTCTCAACTTAATCCTAGTTAAGGATAAAATTAAATTACATATAATACATTAACTACTTTAATTCATTCTTAGAGGAAATATAAAGTCTTAACTAATAGCCTTGCTTACCATAACTACAGCATTTTTTGACCATCAAAGTAAACATATTTAGCTGTTTCAAATACCCTAAAAAAAGGAATACCCTCCGCCGTAGGTAAAGGTCCGGGCCTTTTGTTAGCCGTACTAACCGGGCTTTCCATACTTACGGTCGATATAGTATGCGTGAAAGGGGTCTTCCTCTTCATTACTAAATTTAAGGGTTTAAAGGTTTATATCAGTCGAATTAAAAACTAGAGCTATTACGGTTGCTAACGAAAAACGTAATTGGCTAGAAAAAAACCTTGACAAGTATCATCTGATTATTAAAAGGTGTATTTAAATTCCTTATAGCCCGTAACGGCCTACGGAACCTATTAGTATTGGGTGACTTCACCAACTCCTACATTACCCATTATCTATTGGCAAAATTTTAGCCTATTACACATCCAATTGAAAAGGTTAATTTTACTTTCCGACGGTTTTTTATAATTCAACATGTAAAACCACTTCATCATATTCCAGTCGGTATAGTATTTGGTAAGCTTAACATCGTACTCGAAATAACACTTTAATCCATTATATATTTCGCGGAAAAAGGAATACTTTGTCAGGTACTAGAGGTAGTAATACTCGGCTTATCTGATAAAAATTGCTTGTAAACAGCGAGTAAAAACCTTGTAGTTTAACCCTTATTTAACAGAAAATATTAAATAACAGGCGCAATTTGACATTGAGGAGGTTGTACAGATTACTACTATACTTTTCCCTTCCTTCACAAATATTAATAAACATGGAGATTACGGCGTAATTCATATCCACCATAAGGACTCGTCGAGGAGAAAAGGTAATATAATGGTCGTAGAGACTTTTTAAATCTCCTAACTAGTACTGGAAAAGGTGCTAAAGTTACTAATACTGATAGGCAGCATAATTACCTTTATCTGAGTTTGAAAGGGAAAAGCCAATAGTTGTACCTATAATAAGCTCGCATATAAAACCAATCCTTTCTTAATTTGATTACTAAAACTAAAAGTATTAAATGGTTTATAACAAATAGTCTTAGGGGCTTCCACGGCCTTGGTAATAATCCTTTTAATGTTAAGAGATACGTCGATACTCCTATTTAATTAAGTAATGGAATTCAGGGCTAACGATGTACAAGTTAATTAAATTTTTACGAACAGTAATATTAGATTGTTAATATTACGTAAAAGAATAATAAAACCTTATTTAGGTCTGGGTAGGTTCTTACAAACGTATATAGGGGTGTTAAGGAATACTATTACCAATGATATCTTTACCTTGACCTTTGTTTTCAAAAGTCTATTGAATTTTTTCATCGGTGGCGCATTCGAAGAGTAAATTTGCCTGATTACTCTCTATTCCCTACTTCTAACGTAGGTTAATTCCTCTTTTACTTAATTTAATATTTATCCTCGTATTTACTTACCTGTCTATCATCTTTTATTTTCCTAGTATCTATTCGTTCTACTATTCAGTATAATCTTAAAAATCGTCAAGTCTTTTGTCTTATCTTTTAGGGTCTGTGTCGAGGATAAAGCTGCCGATGTAGTTGGTTAAATACTTGGGGGTAAAGTTTCTATTTATATGGGTAAACCAAAGGACTTTGTTGTAGTACTTTTCAAAGACGGCACTAAAGGCTATGATTACCATTTTCCTGGAAGGATTGGTAATATTATCGATTTCAATGTGTTTTGAAGCCATTGTAACGAATATTTAAAAGTTTAATTTAAAAAGAGTAGTGTAAAATAGTATGTCGTGGGGTCGCCATTAGATTTAGTGTATGTTGAAGGTCGTAAGACTTAGTCGTTTTTACTATTTATAGTAGTAATACCTTCAATAACAGCCGTAATGGTACTCAATTAGCCATTTACTAACTTTCCGGCTTGGTAATATTTAAGACTTTTAGGCTATTAATCTCAACACCTTTAAAAAGTATTAATCAAGATTTATTAGTGTTTTCAGTAACGATATCGTCTTTTACTTATATATTGCCATGAATAGCTACACATCCTATAAATCTTTCTTACCTACTTCCGCGAACAGCTGCAAAGCATATTGGATCTTTTCGCAAAAATCTTTTTTTTACCTTTCCAAAACAAGCGTAATAACTAGAAAGAAGCTTCTTCTTTTAATTAGCCAATATTGAATTAACCTAAAAAGCACTAATCAGTATTGATAGGCTTTTATTGTTGCAACGTAGTTGATTCGAATCGTTGTGGTTGAAGTAACTGATACTGCTTTGATAATTTTGATTAAAATGTGTCGATTCTAAGATGGGCAAACCGCTAGCTGGTCTGCAAACTAATTTGTATAGCCAAATGCTTTGGCTTGAGCTCCACTTCGAAATGGGCACCTACTGCACTAAACTTACTGTGCAATCCCACTAACTAAATTTAATTTACAGTTCGTACAATCAAGTTTATTGTAATTAAAGTTGACTTGACTGTGCTACATTTGACTTCTATTCTAACAGTTAGAGGTCAGGGTATGAAAATACAAATAAATGGTATACCTTACAGGTGGTTTAATCTGTTGGAATAGTACTACATGCGGTGCAGTGGACCAACTTTACTTATAGTAAAGTTGGCTATACTGAAATGCAAGTTGAGTGTATTGATTTGTGTGAACTTACTGCATTCGGTGTAAGTCGAGTACAGTACGCTGTACTTCACTCTAGGGCACTTGCTAAGCGATTGGCTATAAAAATTACATTGCAAACCGGAAAGCGGTCAGCTAAACCTAAAATAATATATACACCACTTGACTAATATAATAATATTGTTACTTCGACCCCGATTCAAATAGATAATTTTACAATGATCTAAGGCCTTACCAATACTGATTAGTAATTTGGGTTAAGAAAAAATTGGATAAGTAGAAGAAGAAGCTAATTTTCGGTTAAGCTTTACGTTAATAATGGCGGCTAAGGTATAGTAATTTTTTTTACGAAAGGCTTTTACTACTGTATCAGTTTTTACAGCAGTACGTAAAGAATACCTTTAGACTTCGTCATTCTTTACGGCAGTTTAAAGGTAGCAAATGTATTTCTAGTGAAAACACCAAAAAAAACTTTATAAATCCTGTTTTAAAAGGTTAATATTAATTATCAAAAGTCTTAAAGTTTGGTAAGTTAACAAAAGGCTAAGTAAGTACTATTATGAGTGTTACTACTACAAGAAAAACGATTAAATCCCACGACTAAAACAACAAACAACCCTTGCCCTTTACTACTAATAACGACCTTCGACCTTACTATTTATACTAAACCTTTGCCCCTCATTTACTCTTTGTACTTCCCTACGCTAATTTAATTATTAAGATTACTATTCAAAACTAAAACATTAAAAATCGACAGGTTATGTTAAGAAAGCTACGCTACGCAACTCAATGCCAAATCGCCAAGTTTCCATGCGGCTTGACACAAAAATACCAAGTTCCTACACCAAAAATTATCAATTCCCTCGCTTCAAACGCTTTAAAATTTTTAAATAAACTTAAATCAGAGGATAACACCTACCTCAAAAATTCAAAAAGGAATTAACACCCTGAGATCCATCTTTTTAAACTATTACAATAAAGACCTGTAAGAACAAAATGTTGATAAAAACTTAACGGAAAAGCACATAGTTAACTACATCGGCTATTACATCGTTAAGTAAGATGGTAGCGAAAAACTTAACCGCAACAATCGTGCCTTTCGAAATTTTCATAACCTCTTAGGCGATTTGACTATTAATATATGAAAAGAGATTTAAAAGGGTATTAGATCTAAATTGAAGGCTCAACTTAAACGTCTAGGGATCTACGTGCCAGAAAAAGTCTTTAGAAAGTTGGAAAAAACCCTTTTCAAATTAACCCGACTTAAGTAATGCCCTCAAAACTCGCACCCTAAAAAAAAAGGGTATTAAAGAACTTTACTGCCCTTAAACGTGATTTAAAGGACCCTCCTTTTACCATTAATTAAGTTTAACCTCTTCATGCTCTAACAACAAGGAACATATTAACCTGTTTGGTAACCTAGCACCCCCAAGTAACATTACGGAATACGCTCTTAACGCTGATAGAACATGTAAAACAAGTGCCGCTAACGCAGCCAAAGATATCGATGTTAGCGCTTCACACTAGTTAATTAAACAGGATCGTCAGGCCTTCCCAAAACTTTCAATACCCATCGCCCCCTAGCAATTTAATCGACAGGCCCTTTGAAAACCTTCCTCCTTTAGGTTTGCCTACATACGAAAGCCTACCACAAGTCTTACCACAAGACTTTACCCCTTAGGCTAGGCGACTGGTAATTACCCTTAATACTGTAACTAAGAAGCATTCAGGTTTAAACTATTAGGAAATATCAATTAAGACTGGGATAAGTATCGCGACCTATCCCTGAAATCTATCAAAATAGTTAATATTAACTATAAACTCCTTAAGAATTTCGCCAAGATATGAAACAACGTAGAAAAGTATAACGAAAAGGCTTATAACTTTCTCGATATTAAGATAATGCCCCTTTTAAACATTTTAAAGTAAATAAAAGTTCCTTCATTAGGTTTTCACCTACTATTTACTGGAATCCTTATAGGGTAAGCTATGTATTACTACCTAACCTTTTTTACTCGAATTATCACGTTTCGCGATATCTATAATGGTATAAAAGGTTACTTCGAACACAACGTCTATCTTACGTATTATTATACATATTAGGTCACTATAAGGTAAAAAATTATAATAGCTAAAAAAAAAACAGAAAAAACACTGATAAATGTAATAAACCAGATAATCGATAAGTTAATGCTATGCTAAAAAGTAACAGGGAAAGCTTACGTTAACGAAGCTATACTGCGCGATCAGGTACGGGCTGTAGTTACGGGCGTCAACGAGTTCGAATACGATATACAACGCCTAGATGCCACCTGCGAATGCTTTTTTAACCAGTAACATTCTTCGCTTACTACTATAATAACACGCATACCAAACGCGCTTAGTATATACCCCTGAATCAGCAACTTTCCTAACGTAAATAAAAAATATCTTACGGTAGTTAATTATGTCGACCGAAAGTACGGCTACGGACGCTTATAAAGCCTAAAATCTAGCCTACCGGCCACAAATTGGAGGCAATAACAGAAGCTAAGTTATCGTTAATAAGGCCAAAATTCAGGCGAATATGTTGATCATAAGAATTATCGTCGTAATAGTGGCAAGATATATTCGATCTATAGCAAATCTAGCTATTGATCAACTCGGTACCCGACCACCAAACGAAACAATTGAAAGCTAATGTACTATATCCAGTTCCCTACCACTTCTAAGCAGGACTATTTGAATCAAATCGCAAACTTCAAGGGCGATGAACCAATTAACGGCAACAATACTCTTAAACAAATGAAGTGAAATGAAAATGCTATTTCTGGAGCGGCCTAATAACTAGCTGACCACCTTTTCCTATACTATTTGGGTGGTAAAAACCCTTACATTTACCCTAACCAAGCCCCTAACCCTTTATACACCTTTAACCTTCGCAACTGTTACGCGACCCACTTGTTTTAAGGTATTATACTAAGTACAGGGGAAACAATGTATTTAACAAAAAGCTATTCGCAATATGTGGCGTTACAGAGAAAAGGCACTTCAACTAGTAATATCAACCGTCACAATACTATTAAGGCCAAAGTTAGCTTTAAACCAGGCGAACAACTATTCTTACTGGGGATGAATGGTAATTTAAACTATTGTGGAGGCAATTATGTTCTACATACTCAAGTCCCCTACCCCTTTCCTTCTCTTTTTGAAAGTATATAAAGATTCTCGGCTTCAATATTAACGTTAACGTAAACGAATTAGTTAAAAACGGCAAAAGGTTTCCCTTCGCCTTTAAGTGGTAGCACTTATAGTTTCATCTTCAAGGCCCGAAAGCAGTGGAATTAAATCTAACGAAGCCAGAGATACGTTAATTATACCGGCATTTTAACTATCTGACCATTAATAAGCCATACAAAAGTCCCAAAGTCAGTAGGGCAATAAAAATGTGGAATATTATACCCCGAAAGCTATTAAAAGACTCTGTCACCACTGCTAAAAGTATACTCACCCCCTCCCTAGAAATTTAAGTTTACACTAAAGAACGACAAGAGTTTTAACTGCGAAATCTTTATTAACATATTTTTTTTGAAAAATAAGCCTATTTTTCACGTCGTGGACTCTGCAACCTCTTTTTACGAAGTTAAGTTTTTAAAATCCCTTTCTGCAAAAGATACGTAGAAAACGTTAAGGATGTTATGGATTGACACGTACCTAGGTCCACCAAACGTCGTCGTCCAAGATACTGGTACCAACTTTATGGCGTTAAAGTTTCAAAAAGATACCAAGATAATAGGTATCCAGTGTAAATAAGTACATATAAAGGTTCACTCGAGTATTAAAAAGGTTAAAAGAGAATACGCCCTACTTCTTCGAGTGTATAATATCCTCATATTAGAAATTGAAAGCTTTACGAATATGGAAGCACGCTTACAAATAGTGGTAAAAGGCCTAACCGATACTGTAGACCCTAACGACTTAGTGTTAACGCTACTAGTCTTTGAAGTATAGCCACACCTAACTAGTAAGTCCCCGCCCTCGACAATTACTTAAAAACATGTTGCGGCCTACGGAAAAGCTCTAAGGGAACTTCGGAAAAAAAAAAAAAAATCGGTACGCCGCCAGATTAATAATGTTCTCAATACCAGAAACAACTCTTTAACAATCAATGTACTTACTTTACCGTTATAAAGTGAAGTCCGCATGTGGTAGGAGCTGGGTAAATAGGAAGGCACGAATAAGATATTAAGTATCGCGAACTACGAAGTGGTTATTAAAACTGCTAACAGTCCTATATCTTTTCGAATTATTTAAGTTAACTCCTATTTTAGGGCTACCAACGATAAAGACACCTAAACCAAACGACCTAGCTAAGCGAACTCTGAAGTGGTTATTGAAACTGCTAATGATTCTGTATCTTTTCGAATCACTTAGGTTTTAAGTCTTATATTGGGGCTACTAATGATAAAGATCCTTCAACCAAACGATTACGATCAAGCTAACTCGAACCTTTTCCACCCGCTATCGATAAGCCTATGAAACTCCACTAGAGTAGACAACCTCCAAAAAATAGAAACTTTTAAAAGGAGGAATATGCACCGGCTCGTATTTACAATACTACTTAGGTAAACAAGATAAAGAAGGATAAAAAAAATATAGTACTAAATCTTCGAGCGTAAGAAATTATTAAGACCTCCGGAAAACCATTCAAGGAAAATAATAGGGTCAAGATTAACGGCCTGTTAACTTGAAGTATTATATAATTCGTGCCGAAGACTGATTATAACCTTCAAAACCCAAACGTCACGATCTTAAAGTTGAGGATTATCCATGAGGTTGAAGCTAAAACCACGGGGCGGCCGTACGGAAAAATCTCGCTTAATCGCTTAAGGATACAGAGATAAAAGAAAAACATATATTTTTACGCAATCTACACGATTCAGAAGATCAATAAATGTTTAATAATCGCTGTAGCAACAAGTTTATTAGTAAAAACTAAACGTAAGTTTACGTTTAATATCTGTAATATAATGCAAGCCTACACGTAATCAGCAATGGATTTATAACGAATCGTACTATTAAGACTGCCCCCAAAACTACGTACCATCGTTCCTCAAAGAACGGTAATACGGTATGTTAAACTATTGAACAGATTAGATAAATCAGGAGTTTATTAATTACTGAGCTACCAGTTGTACTTTAAATTACGGCTAATGATAAAGTCTTTAACTAACAACCGTACTTGATGGAAACATAAAAAAATAACTTCAATATGATAGCTATATAAACTAATGATACCCTGTCCGTCGGAAAGGATAGCTTAATAATAATGGAA
Source organism: Anisogramma anomala (assembly GCA_038502455.1). NCBI lineage: Eukaryota > Fungi > Ascomycota > Sordariomycetes > Diaporthales > Gnomoniaceae > Anisogramma > Anisogramma anomala. The sequence continues at coordinate 21,321,832 of JASMMZ010000005.1, read as the reverse complement.
TGGTAGGCGATTAAGGACTTTAAGTTCTAGAATTACAAGCTAATATCAATATTAACGGAGGGCAGTCAACTTAACTAGAATGGATCGTCAATCCGTATAATTCATATTAACGCCAGCCTTAATTTTTTCCCAGAAAGGATAGGGCACTATTTTGTCTACAATAAACAAGACTAATGTGGCTAAGGCTCAACAGTACCTAGAATAACGTACTTGGGGAAGCTATATTACTATCTTATGTCAACTGAAAGCCTTTTACGACCTTTCTATCGCGGCACAAACACAAGACCCGGTAAATAAAGACTTTAACCAGCTAAATAACAGGTTCGAATAACAAATGCGGAACTCAAACCATGAGATCAATATGGTACTAATTAACCAATTGATAGCTAAGTTAATGATCTTTACAAACGTGTTATTTACAAATAACACTCACTTATCTTTACAAATTGGCTTCTTAATAACCTTCGTAAATGAAGATAGATGTGACGATCAGTTTAATATTATCGGCAACCTAATCCACTAGAATTTTGTCATATGCAAAAGGATTACACGAAACGTACTGGCTTCAGAGATCTACGGCATAGTAGCGGGTTTTAACGTAGGTATAACACTGTGGAAAACCCTTAACATTATTACCAGGCAGCTAAAGATTCCTCCTATCCCGGTGGTAACTTATACCAACTCAAAAAGCCTGTTCTAATGCCTTTCAAAACTCGTAAGCACTAGCGAAAAACGCCTGATAATCGACATGATAGCACTTCGTAAAGCCTACAAAGAAAGAGATATGAAGAAGTTCCGATGAATTAATAGAAAAGATAATTCCTTAAATTTCATAACGAAGGCAGTGTTAAATAAGTCTTTGGAAAAGTTTGTAAACAGCAATAGACTAACCATATGCATCGAGGGCTACGTCAATAGGCCGCCCGGAAAGCTTAGATCACGTAACAGTGGTCAGTGATATAGTGGCCAACTAAAAGACTGACAGAAAATTAACGATAAAAACCTGTTTAATGGGCATGGCTCAAGTGGAGGACTATAAAGACCTGTAACGGAAAAACTTTTTATAGGAATTAATAAACTCGGACCTTGGACGACGGAGCGATTGAGGTCGAATGGAGTTAATTTGCATGCAATTGGGTGAAATTTAGTATAATAGTCAATTTTAATTAACAGGGGGTTGGCATGTTAACGAGGTCACTATTAAACACTAATCAAAAAATATTAGTTAACCATACTAGCGCGCATGTACAAATTAAAAATCCGCCAGTGTTGTAATAGTACTACATGCAGTGTAGTGTGCCAATTTTACTTACAATAAAGTTAACTATACTATAATGCAAGTTAAGTATATTACTTTGTATGTACTTAACGCATTGGGTGTAAGTAGAGTACAGTATACTACACTTCACTCTAGGGCACAGGCCAAGCAATTGACCATACAAATTACAGTGCAGACCGCCTATCAGTCTGCCAAACCTAAAACAATACATCCAACACTTAACTAATACAATACTACTGTTACTTCAACCACGATTAGAATCGACAACAATGCAATAATCTAAAGCACTACCAATATAATCATTATTATTAGGAATATTAGTATCTATATAATTTATATAAGATTTATCAAATACGTCAACCATATTCAAAAAGGTCATTACTGTATAATAGTAGTCGCAAAAAAAAAAAAGCATAACTCAAATTCAAGAAGAAAACTATAACTGAGATTAGTGTAAGATAATTCAACGGAAATGAACGTCGAAAGGTAAATTAATAAAGGAAAATTAGGAGAGGAATTCTACAGGTTACAGTAGAAGCCTTTTTTTATACGTAAACTACGCGGTATCGGCAAGACCTATACATTATACGGCGTATTAGGAGGCGTGTTATACGAAGTAGGCGGCTTGGGATTAGTAAAATTCATACATTATTCGGTTCATTAGGAGGCGCGTTATATGGCGTAGATGACTAGAGATTAATAAAATGTGTACATTATACTGCGCGTTAAAAAGCGCGTTATATAGCATAATCAAAGCTTAATGATAACATTGTATAGCTCGCGCTTAGCTTACATCCAGCTCCCGCCTTATATAGATACAGTTTGTATTTATTTTTCAGCCGGCGGAATGCCCTAGTTTTAACGGATTTTGAATAAAAGAGGGGTAATGTTATGGATTTATATCATTGACTATTAAGTCTATAAGTTAAGTAACTGTATATATAACGGGACATGTAGTACCCAGCTCGGATGCAGTTCGGGCGCGGTTCTCGGACGTTACGTGCGAGAGCACGTGACGGACTATGCATAGACCGTACATATAAGTCCTATATAAAGGACCTCTGCAGCCTTATTTAGTCTTCTTTAGTACCTCAATTATTAACTCCATTTGGCACCTACTTGACATACCTTCGTAGGTTGTACCATAACATTACGGCCCTTTTTTCAAGTTCGAGTATCGAATAGCCCTTTCGGTGTTCCTTTTGAATTCGAATAACGGATGGTTTCCACGGAGTTTCCTTTTTTTAAGGTTAAGTATAGGATGGATTTTACATTTTTTTCTCCTTTTAAAGTCGCATTTAAATGGAGGATAATCTTTGCGATATTTTGGTTCATTCTATTCGAGTAAAGAGCAATGTTTTGAACCTTTTTACCTTTTACACTGGAGCGAAAGATAACGTTTGTATTCCTTTGTCCCTTTTAATTCGAACGCTGGATAACCCTTATAACTTTTTTTTTCTTTTATAGTTAAGTAAAGAAAATGCTTTTGTCTTTTTGATTCCGAGTGAAAGTTGACTTGTGCGGCGTTTTTTCCATTTGGATTCCATTAGATACCAGATAATGGCTGCAGCTTCCTTTACTTTTTTCAAGTCCAAGGGGAGGATAATTATTGTAGTTATTCTTCCTTTTAAATTCAAGTGAAGGATAACCTTATTAGTTGATTTTTTGTATACTTAATAAGCTTATTTTCAAGTTTTATGAACCAATACTCTCTCATAAAGGTTTTTCAATACCTTTTCGGGTTTTTTCTAGTGTTTTTCTAAATGAAATCTCAGTAAATAAAGCCTTTATAATATAGTCGTTTTTACTACCTGGAGTAATAATTTTCCTGTTTCATGAATAAATCCCTAAAACCTTTCTGAAATTATCAAATCAATCGAACTTTTTTGAAAAAACTCAATATAAAAAAATCACGTTTATAATGAACGTAGTTGTCATATACTGGTTTTCATTTTTTTTACCGAAGTTTCCATAATATTATTTTATAGATGTATGTTAAACTTTGGTATAATAAGTTTTTGTAAATTCATATATTGAACAAATTTTAAGGTATTTGTTAGTTAAAGCCGGGTTTGCTCTAAAAGAAATAAGATAATATAAAAACGGTTTGAAAATTATTATAAATATATTAAGCATTTTTAAAGTTGTCATAAACGTTATAAATTCTTTGAAAGCTATTTAAAGCATTCTCAAAATTGTTCAAGAAATTTCATCGTTATTTCGATGGCGTTTTGAATATATTAGAGCTTTATAAAACGCATTGTAGCGTAGCTGCTGTGATTCAAATATATGATCAATAGTGTATTTAAAGTTGTTTAAGAATGAAATTGTAAATAAAAGTGCAAAAATATATTGTTTTAGGCAAAAGCCTATAATTTCTTAATTGAAAATGCAATAAATGCTTAGTAAATAAATCGTAATTATCTATTGATTTATGATTTTAAGTCATTTATTTAGCTTTTATAATGCTTATATTAGTTAAGTGGTTATTATATTCACAAGTTACAAGTAAAAATTTCAACAAACTGTATAATAAGTTAAATAAGTAGGTGTTGAAGTAGTACTACATGCAGAGCAGTAGGTCAACTTTACTCACAGTCAAGTTGACTATACTGACTGCAAGCTGAGTATATTATTTTGTGTTGGCTTATTGTATTGGATATAAGAAAAATACAGTAGGCCTCACTTCACACTAGGGTGCGAGTTAAGCAACTGGCTATACAATTTACAGTGCAGCCCGGCTAGTGGTCTGCCAAACCTAGAACAATGTATTTACCACTTGACCACGCGTTACTTCGACCAATCGAATTGACAACGTTTCAACATAATAAGCCCTACCAAAAGTAGGAAGATTAAGTGTTTGGATTGGGGTATTAGTATGTAAGGATTAAATTTAGATGGTGTAGGAATATTAGGTATTCTTTTGCGTGTTTTTTATAAATTGGGTATGCGTTTCGAATATTGTTTTGGGTATTTATGGGATGTATCGGAGAGTTTTAAAAAGTGTTTTGAACGTCTGGTGTATTTTTCATATGCGTTTCGGGAGTTATTTTCGAGGCTTAAAGTAATTGTAGGAACGTTTTCATAGTAATTATGGTAATTTTTAAAATATACATCATCGGTTTAAATGTTATGTTTGGTATTTTTCAAGTTTTCTAAAGCCCTCGAAAAGGTATTTCCGGGTAGTTCTTAGCGAAGTGTTTCAACATTTGATGGTTCATGTAGTCGATGCGTGAAAGACCACTCTTCAACAAGTGTTTGGATATTTTCAAAACGTTAATCCAGTTAACGGATACTAAAATAGGGCTTTAATTGGTTAGAAAGTATTAAACGAGTTCCGAATTGCGTATGAAAGTTATTCTGTTAAATATTATTCCGGGTTCTATAATTGTTTTACATTTGAGTTTTTTGTGTGTAAATTTTAATGTTGAAACAAGAAATCATTAGGACCGTCATAATATTCTATGATAATTATTCAACTAAAATTCGTCTTTTTCCCACTATGCTATGTGTAATTGACCGAATCAGCTATATATTATTATCGGTAAAATTTTTATAAGTTAACGTAAAGAAAAGATAACATAATATAGAAGGATTAGTAATATGAATAATAAATTTAAAGTGGCAAAAAAGGTTTCCAGACAGTAAACGCCCTAGGCGGAGGCTTTTAAGCTTATACCCGGAGCGTGACACTCTATCATACACTCTGCTAGAGTATATCCTGTAGTGTGACACGTTATTATACACTCTGCAAGAGTACAATCTACATCATAATACGCTGTCATGTGCTCCGAAAATTTGGTCCCCTACGTATGCTAACTATAGTGATATATAATAATATCCATATATCCTAATGTAAATTATAACCGCGAAAGACTACTAAGCCTTCTCGTAAAATGACGATTGCATGTATTTTTAAAAAAGATTCAAGTATGATTTGACTATAAATATGTAACTATACTTTTTGAAGAAATACGTAGTTAATAAACAATAACATGTTCCTAAATGAATATTTTACCTTATTATATAAGTAAAAAACACTTCAATATAGAACTAAAAAAACAAAGAAAATTAATGGCAGAAAAATTCAAGAAAGCTTCGACCAGTTGATATTTCAATCAATGAAACCAACAAAATGAAGGATTCCATTATCAGAAAAACAATATTTCAAAATTTGACTTTAGAATATATATTCAAGTTTTCAATATTTTCTAATAGTGACAAGCCTGACATTGAACCTGTATTAAATAAATTGCAATCATAAATATCCGTTGAAAGCAATAAGTATCATAATTCATCGTTTTTGTATTATCGAAGTATGAAACAGCTATTTTTTTCTGAATGAATGTGTCAATTTTTTAACCCAAGATTTTTGATAACACGGAAATCCTTATAACATAGTGAACTAAAAATTGAAACAATATTTAGAATTAATAGTAACTCGATGATAAACCCAATGAATTTCTTATAACACTACTAAGAATATCAAAGAACAAAAACCAAAAATTTGTATATACATTTATTTAAGTAAATGTATATATTTACGAAGTATCAACAATATTTCAATAATAATATTTACATAAAAATAAATTCAAAGCCTTAGATCTATGCTTAATTAAACATGACGTTAACAACAATTAAATAGTATTCCACACATCGAAACTTTAAATACTATTGTTTACTCAATTGCGGAGTGATTGAAAAGCTTGAAAGCATACTAATAAACATTATACTTATTATTTCATAGATCCAGTACGCATATCAAAAAATCCGAAATTTTAACGTAATAGTTTACCAATTGGATATCAATATCGAAAGCTTTCTCTCAATTTACAATCTATTTTTTTTAGCTCAAGTCGAACCCTCTATATATATATATATAAATAGATAGAGACGAAAATCCCTCATAGACTGCCATTATTTCAATATGAATCAAACATTAAACTAGAATTTCAAGTTTTATTCATGAGATAGAAATAGAATTCATGAAAATTAGGATTTTATGCATAGTGAATTCTAAGAACTCACTTACAACCGAATGAATTTGATAGGAGACCTACGACTCGAGGTTCTGGATATGCATGAACAAACACAGAACGAATTCCTGTGAAACATTATCAATCATATTGACAGACACTAAGAACAATTTCTAATATATATATATATATATATATGTAATAAAATCAAATATTTACGTACAAATATTTGAAATGAAAATTACACCATAAGCCGCAATTTCCAATGCGATATACACTTGAACGAAAGATGGTAAAAAGTTATACGTCTTACCTAACTTATTATGAACACACAATGAGGAAATTTGAAACCTATGTTATAAATCAATATTATTATCATTAGAGTATTACCAAAGGAAATATCAAATGCGTAATCTAAGTTAACCGGACCAATAGAGACTCGAACATTGATGAATTTATGTTTACTAATGTACAAAACAAAACTTCAATATTGAGAAAATTCCGAATAGAAATATGAGAATATTTATAATACATCTACATTATCAAATCGCTTTCATAAAATATGATCAACATAAACTCGACGTAATCTAACTTCAAAATTCAAGAAATTTAAGTCTCAATCATTGAAATATATTAAATCATAATACTTTTGATGGACTTTCTAGGACAGAATCACTAAATACCCGATCATAACAAAATATTCTTGTTATGAAACGGACCAAGAATTATATTCCAAACAACAGTGTTTCACAATCATATAAATCACATTGATTTCTTGTATATTTATTTAAAAAATTCAATTTTAATTATCATGTATTAGAATGAATTCCTGCTTCCTCTACATTTGAGATACAATAAAGTCTACGATTCAGGTCAAAAATGAAATAGTGATGTTTTTAAATAGTAAGTTGACATATTTATGGTTTTTTTCCAAGTTGCAAGCTATGACATTCGCTTACCTTATGCAACTTCAACTATATACATTTATCAACATTTGAAATGCCGTATCCGGCATCAAATCTGACAATTATTTCATGATATTTACCGGTTCAATATGAATAACAAGATTATCGATACAATTTCAGTTTTTGCTTCAAATACTACATTCATATTGAGATACCCCACCTATTTTAATATCAAGGCTCAAAATTCATAACTTGAGTTTGAAAATTGGAATGAACATCATACGCCACACCTCATTACTTATTGAATATATCATCAATCTAATGATCTTCTTTGAAATAGTGAATTTAAAAAATACGCTTGAACCGATAATTAGTGAACTTCATGAAAAATTGACTAATGAAATATATACGAAAAACCGCTGAACTCAATTATAAATAACCAGAAAATTAACTATTCACTTTAAAAAATTCAAAGTTAAAATCAGAATCATTTAAAACTAATATAATCAAATTAAGATCCAACTCTCTTCAAACATAAACAAAACAAAATCATATTATATAATATTGAGAAACTATTATACGGTAATCGTTAATTCAGTTTTAAAAACACCAATTTGAGGAAATAAATCTCAATAATAAATTCAAACCTTATTAATAATACTATGAAAGCAAACAATCGCATTCTCAAAGTATGCATCTTAATTACGTACCGCAAAATATATATCAATTGAACACCATGATCATGTACGATTGCTAAAGCAAACATCATTGTAAACGTTTCAATCAAATTATATATATAAAATGCTTAAAACGGCGTTTACAAAACTATTTTTACGATAGATTAACTCCAGTAAATGTAATTGTTATAGTTATAATTACAATTCAAAGTGCAATTCGGAGGAATTGTAGAAAAGAGATCGAATTACAGAAATTGAATATGATTACGGGCTATAATATCACTATGAAAATAGAAATAATCGAAGTTCTTTTTGAACATCGGTTAAAATTCACAGTAATAAATATAATTCTAATATATTATCTATGTAAAACCCTATGTAGGGTCAGCAGTAAATTTCAGTACTGCTTAGTCAATTGTACTAACTGTAAGTTAAGTATACTGCTTGCAAGTTGACTATATTAACTACAATTCAAGTACAGTGGAGTGTTTAATTCAATGTGGGGCACGTGTCAAACAGTTGACCATACAGATTAGTTTGCTGACAGGCCAGCGGCCTGCCAAACTAAGAAGTAACACATTACCACTTCTTCAATACAATACTCCAGATAATTTGACCACAACTCGCATCTACTACATTGTATTAAAAAATACCTAGTTAAACTGATCAATTATAATTAGCCTAAGCACAGATAATTCAAATAAAATTAAAGACTACTCTCTGGTTTTGCTTCGTTATTGCGTAAGGTAAATAGAATATTTTGATTAAATATTTGAACTACTAAACTAGAGTTTACAAACAGTAAAAACAAAGAATTTTAAGTGTGATAGTATTTAAAAAAAATTGAAAAATAACACTTTGATCTTCAAAATATAATTAGATCTTCATTGAATTGGTCTTAAAAACAGAGGTTAAACTTAACCGCCAAAAGGTTCCAAATTTTTCATATATTGATGTTTTGAAGTTGAAAAGAGACTATTATCATTGTTCAAATACCAAAATTAACAAATGGTTACGTAGCTACTACTACTTCTTCTTCTTTTTCTTTTTCTTTTTCTTTTTCTTCTTCTTCTACTACTACTACTACTACTACTACTACTACTACTACTACTACTACTACTACTACTACTACTACTACTACTACTACTACTACGGCCAATCGAAAATCGTAAACATCTAAGTACTACAACACCTTCAATAACAAATACTAATAACAAAGTAGATACTACTTACTCTCCTACACCAATTATTTCCTCTACTAAGAAATCATTAACTAAGTACATAACCATCCGCATATCTTCTTAAAACGTCCAAATATACATTATTTACGACATTTTTAGAGAGAAAACAATCAAAACACTTGCAACCACATTTTTCAACACTTCGACAACTACTTATAATACGCAAAGATTAACGAAACCTCTACCATAAAGTACCTAACTTACTACATAAATCAATTTATCCTCAACCTAAACTATAACGGACCAAAGTACAAAATGATGCCTTTTATGACGTCGCTAATCTTTTGAAGAACCAAACCCTAAACATTTTTAAAAAAAACTAAAATTTGGATTGAGTAAAATTAAAGGCCAATTTACATAATCGAAATGTTTCACAACTAAAAAGCCTAGAAGAGAAGGGTAATTTCACAAACGTACTTAACTAATACTACATAAAATAGGGTCCTCAATAAATACATAAAGATAAAGATGAAGGAATAGTTAACAACGATATAACTTAACGTCTATTAAAAGATTCGAAAAATCACATTAAAAATTATATCTAAATGAAAGTTTTAAACCCACTGCCTAAACATGACAACGCGACACTATTACCAATAATGGGAAAACCTGAAGTCATCTGAATATATTGAACCTGTCCCTCGACCAGTCGCTCAAGTAGAAACCCTATCAACAAGCTCTTTACTACAAACAGAACTGTAACTAAATCTACGACAATATTGAACATGTACTTCAACACCTTCCCAATACGATTGATTTTATTAAATAGGCAAAGAATACTAAACCGATCAGCAGGAACAGATTGACATCAAGAGTGAACTTACAATCGACAAAACCACTAACCTTTCAACTCCACACTCAGTGAAAGGTAAATACTCTGCACACCAACACCAACACCTCTATTTACAAGTTCTAAAAAGACTGTACACGTAATACAACACTTTTCTACCTCGAAATATGATCGTAATATAAATGAACTACGCAAAAATTACGACTTTTTTCAAGATTTGAAGTAATAATAAAAAGTATAATAGTAATCTAGATGATCTATTAGATATCAAATTGCGCTCATTCTTCAATAATTTCTGTTCAAAAGTATAGGATTACGAAATTTTCACTCGCTATTTCCTAATATTTTTTCCGGTTGAATTAAAAATTATAATATTCGATATCTAACAAATTATGTCTCGTTTGGAAATATTTATAATGTCATTAAAGGTTAATTCAAACGAGATATAAACATCGTTTAATATTCTAAAAATCACAAAATTATCAAATAGTCATGTATATTAAATAAAGTCCACACCCAAAATGAATCCCGTCAATTAAATACTGGACACTATAATACTTTTCTAATAAAAAAAAACAGAATAAAGCAACTAAACAAAATACTATATGCTAGTAGGTAGATAAGGTAATCAAAGTCACCCAAAGTTTAAATACGTCTTACAATACCCCAACATTACCGATAAAATCTTCTTTAGCTGATTATATTCCTTGCTCACAACTATAATGATACATACGTCAAACTCAACCGGTATATACCCCTCAACTTAAAAAATGAACAAAAATGATGAAGAACCGGCGTTACCTGATTATATCAATCGTAACCACAGAAGACCCAAGCAATTAGGTTAATGAAACAACTCTAATTTAAAATCTTAATAGTAACGCCCGAAAAAAGGACGATATTCCAACTAAAGACCAAATCAAACCCATAAATTTCACTATAAAGAACCTAAAATGATACCACATCTATAACAAATAAGTTTATTGGTAAGAAATTTACATGATTGTCCAAGAGAGATCGAAAAAGATAACATACCACATTTAATACCCTTTACCTCTCATTTTAAATACATTGAACTCTTCTTAAACTTTGAAGATACGGAGGCAAACGATATGAAAGAAACGAGTAAGCCTATCGGTTGGAATGAAAATACTAGATATGTTGAAAGAACAGTCAAATTCAGCACATTTAAGTCAATTATACTGATTGTTAGTTATGTATACTAACTACAAGTTAACTGTATAGTTTGTAGGATTTACTGTTTTGCTTGCAAGTCAAGTAGCCTCGATTTAAAGTGCGATTAATGGGATAGGAACTAATGGATACCTGCTTTAGCCAGTTCATTCAGTAGCTTAATTTATCTTATTACCTTCTCCGAAAGTTACGTTTTACGCAATTCTCATGGTAGCTCGAATATGACGATCCTCTGTAAATAGATTCCTAATTACAAATACTTTTACGTTATATTGTAGTTATTAAAAGTAAACTTGTCTTTAATCTCAACTAACAACTTTATTATGAAAGCGACTACTTATATCTAGTTAATTTTCTATATCGTTAGCGACTACATAAAGATCTTGTCCTTACTTTCATCAATATTTATTAAAGCTATTAAACGCAACTTTTCGTACGGCTATCCCGTGGTCTTACCCTTAACGTCGTAAAGATTTCTCGATCTCAAGATCGTAACATTTGGGTTTTAAAGGTTAAATTTGTTTCAAGTACCAATTATATCACTCGAGTCAAAAACTTGTTAATTTCGACTTGACCCTTTTTTAAAAGGGTTACCGGAAGTTTTAATAAATTTTAATACTTAAAACTTCACAACTCAATATCAATCGTCCTTCTTTTCTATATTAACCCGAATATTAATATATATACAGCCCGGTATATATTCCTCGTATTCAACGTTACTTCTTTTTGGTGGTTGTCTGCATTAGCGGAGTTTTATTAACATATCGATAACGAAAGGAAAAGGGTCGTATTACTTCATTTGCTTAGTTTGGACAGTATTGCTATCATTTTTGATCGCTTTAATGCAAGGCTTAACCTAAGTTATACAAAACGTCGTGAAGTCGTTAATAATTTTAATAACTATTTTAAGGCTAACGATATATAAAATTCGTATATGTGATTCAATTTACCTAGCTCCCACCACCTAAGGGCCTCACTCCGTAACATTAAAGTAAATAACTTCATTATCATGGGCTGGTTTCTGATATTCAAGGTATTTTTAACTTGATACCATGTCGATTCCTTCCGTAACTCCTTTAATGCTTTACCATAAGCCATAGCCTATTTCTGAGTATTTACTAATAGCGGGGATTCACTTTTCAGGAGTAGGTAAGTTTCAAAGACTGGTAGAGTTAATACTAGGCCGTGATTTCCCATATTATTATTTATATTAAATTCGAATTATGCTGATATCCGTCTGAAATTCTGCCACGGTAAAATTGATACCGGTATCGTAAATATCGACGTTAGGTAAGCTTAAATACGTATTAATCCTCAATATTTATTAACTTTTTCCAGGTATCTGTCGTCAATAGGGACATTGGAAACATAATTTCGTGAAAAAAGATACCAAATTAATAACAAAAAGAATAGGCTTATTATCCTAGTAAAACATATTAACATAAATTTTACAATTGAAATCCTTATCTTTTCTTTTTGAGATTAACTAGAACTTTTAGGAGTCTTGAGTATATATTTGGCAATGGTATCAAAGATTTTTAATAGTTTTCAATCTTTGTGACTTGCAGAATTAACGATTTTATATGACTTGTCGATTGTAGTGTGGTTACGACACTAGTATAGTTGACGTATCTTTGAATCCATTAGGTTTAATACCGTTGGTTTTAGTCCTTAAAAATAAAACGAAAAACGCCCCTACTTGTAAGTGAGAGGAAACCTTTAGCTGTCCTTGGTTAGATCATTAGCGTTAAAGTCAAAGTTTACGCTAAGGGCTTTTATATCTTCTAAGTGAAAGAGGAAAAAGTAGTAAATCAAAGGATATGAAACGTAATGGACCTTATAGAAATTTGAATAACTTTTCTCCTTAATGACTATCGGTATCCGCTTTGGATAATGCTAAATTTAGCTTTCACGGTATCTTAACCATCAATTTCAGTAGCAATAATATTTTCCTTCAGTAATACTACGTACTACAAATTTATTTCTATTAAGTACGTTGTTGCTTTTTTATTTAGTATAATACCTTAAAATGTGTGGTTTATATAACTATGGCAAAGGTTCATGATATTTAGTGAATTAAAAGCTTAGTTAAGGCAAAATTTGTAACTTATATTACTTAAACATTATAGGAAGGCATGGTCGGCAAATTACAAGATTATATTGAAATTCGCGGTTTTATACTAACTTATTTGCGCAGGACTATCTTTACCGTTAGCAATTGTCTTACCTTTAAGGTTTGCGGTGTAATTTAGATAGTTTTGCTCAAAATCATGGGATTATGAAATATAATACATTACCTATTTCTTATTACATTTAGCTGGAGGGTAACTCGTTAATTAACAACCGGACTGGTCATCAATCTAAAACTTTTTTCCACTATTAAGACGATATTTCTACGCTTAACAGATCGTTAACTTTAGATTGGTTGTGGCTTTAAATTCGAATGTTTTTACTCGAATTTCAAGTTTTAATGTTGGCTGTATTTATAATCGAGTTAATATACTATTACACGATCTCTTTCATTTATATAGAGAAAGTTATTAGTTTAAGGGTATATATTAGGCGAGTTTGTTGAACATGTTATTATAGTTCTCAATTCGAATCGTAATTGGTTAAAAATATTTTATAGACGGCATTTAGGAGTTATAAGACGTATTCAAACTCATTGACATTTATAAATGATACCTGTACCTGCTTGTAGAGTGTAGATTCGCCAATGAAAGCCTTCCCCATTTTGTGTGGGTATAACATCAACTTAATAAGCATCTGGTTAAAAATATTTACTTATATTTCTTCCTTTTTTTCTTAGCCACTATCGTCGTTTACCTTGTCTTAGCTTAATCTGTATAGTATTGTATAAGGAGGACGTTTTGTTCGAAATGACTTCTTATGCCGTTATAAATTTTGCGGAAGGTTTCTAGTTTTGCTAAAAAGGTTAGGTAGTATTTTTTCGTGTGATTTGTGAGAATGTTAAGAAATAGTGAGTAAAAACGAGAGAAAGGTATTCATATCCATTTACAGATGGTGAAAAGAGTCATTATTTTCGTGTCAAAAAGTTTATAAGTCTTTTCGTTATACTTGTTTATGTTAATCCAAATTTTCGTAAAATCCATAAAAAACTTGTATTTAATTAAATATTTTAATAGTTTTGAGAGGAAGATCGCGTTAGTTATTTTAGTCGTTGATATTATTTCCTATTGTCAACTTAAACCTTATAGTTTTTAAGTTGTATTAATAAGGGTAATTATTAGTCGTTTGGTCCAAGTGATCAAGTTTTGTAATAGAATTTATGAATGGCTCGCGCGTGTAGACGTATCTGTCGTGGAAAGCTTCGCTTTAAGAGACTTGACGGGTTTGATAAAAAGGTTCAAGGGTAAGTGGAATTTAGCTGTAGGAGAGTTTTTGAGGGATTTGACGATTGTATTTAATTAACCGAATGGCGTCGACATCGGGGCATTTTTTTTTTCCCTTTTTCTTTGCCGCGTTAGAGGCTATTATTGTACTCGCTTAGATATTTTTAAGGGCGTACTCTAGGTTGCTACATTGGTGTGATAAGTTGCTAAGTATATTAATAGAATTTTTATCGTTGGTGTATAAAAAGTTTAACTTAATTAGGGATTAAGTGGGAGTCCCCTAGAATGCGTTTAAGAGAATTAAGGGTCTTTAATGCCTCTACCTTTAGGGCGTAAGTCTTAAGAGCATTTCTTAAGTTGGGATAATTTGAAGAGAGGTTTTGTCAGTTTGGTAGGGTTTTTACCTGACACGTATACTTTTCGACGAATAAGTTATAACTTTAGCTTTTTTTAACCCCTTTTTAAATTTCCATCATCTATATTTCGAGTCCAATTATCAAAGAATTTATTAAAGGATTGAAAGTCTTTTTGATTGCAGTTCAGCTCGCCACCGTTTTATTTGAGGATGAAGTGGCTGATGAAGTTAACCAGGTGATTTTTAATTGAGTTTTCATCTACATCTTATCCCTCAAGAATTTTAGTGTGGTCCTTTGAAAATAGGGGTCCGAGGGTTTTAATTGCTTTTATTCGTTTTTGATTGGATGCTATCTTGAGGTTTTGGGTGGTATAGCGCTTGGTGATCTAAGGACTTAGTGATTTGAGGGCGTAGGGATTTAGCTATTCAGCGTGAAGTCGCGCGATGTGGCTTTTTTTTATAAGACTTGATAATTCTTGGTTTCTTCGTTTAAATTTGCAATCTTAACGATTAAAGTGGCTTAGGGAAGGGGAAAGAGTGAAATAAAGGGGAAAACTTGGTATTTAGAGTAAAGGTTTGATGTGTGTGGTAAGGTTGAAGGTTGTTTATTAGAAGTAAATAGTTTAGGACTTGGTATTTTTTTGCAATAGTAACATTTGCAGCGGTATTGCCTCAACCGTTTTCCAACTTGACGAACTTTGAGACTTTTAGCGGTTTATCTTAACGATTTTCTTTTAGAAATAACTGGTGAAAATTTCTTGGTGTCTTCAATAGCGATAGCGTCGTTACCTTTAGCTTGCCCTAAATACTAGTATAGTCTGGAAGTCTTTTATACTTACTGCTATAGAGACTGATATAGTAGTAAACGCCCTTCACAAGAATTTTTCCTCTATCTTACCTAAAAAAAAGCTTAACAACCGGAGAATAGCTTCTTTTGTTACTTAGCAAATCTATACATAACTCAATAAGCACTGATCAGTATTAATAGGTCTTTAGACGTTATAATATTGTCGATTCGATTGGTTGAAGTAACAGTAGTATTGCAATGGTCAAGTGGTGAATGTATTGTTCTAGGTTTAGTAGACTGTAAGCTAGTCTGAACAGTAATTTGTGTGGCTAATTGCTTGGCTCGTGCCCTAGTTTGAAGTGAACGCATACTGTACTAGACAGGCAGTTAGTATGGTCAACTTCATTTTAAGTAAATTAGATATACTGGACTGAAATTACTGCTATTCCAACCAGATAAGTAATTTACTAGGTTAACTAAATATATTTATACAAAAATTCATAATTCTTTTAAATGTATGAAAATGTTATTCATAGAGTTAATGATAGCGAAGTGTTACAGGCTAGTGTCTGGCTAGTATTACCAGGGATCTAACCCTGGTAGTTCCACACACTCCTGCGATTCTCTAGAGCAGGGAGATAGTCGCTTGTGGACACGTCACATGATTAGAGAGAGGGCTGTACTATCTTAGCTTCATAGCCGCTTCCTAGCGGAGACTTCTTTTTCTTTTTCTTCTTTATAGAGGTTTATGGACAAAATCCGACCACTTTAAACGACAACTCCGGTTTTAATCCCTTTACATATAAACCTCGATCCTCTTCCCAACGGTATTTTAGCTGCTTCTTAACGGCTATAACCTAGGGCTATATCTTTATCCTTCGATCCATCGAATTTAGACTTTTAGTCCTTGGAGAAATTCCTTGAAGCGCGTGTTAAAGAGTAGCTTTAAAGCGTCTTAACGGCCCAATATGATTATCTTACGACTTAGTACGAAAGCTTTACCGACGCCTTACGTTCAAAACTTATCGAACGAAATGAAGCCGCTCGGGAGCACGCTTTGTATTTAAAACAACAGAACACGAACGCGCTAAAAACGTTAATGAATATAATTCGATAGCTCGAAATTACCGGTACACTCATGTCCTCGGATCAACTTCTCCCCAAGAGGTTCCCTCTATGTACGTTACGAACGAAGATGATACCATATCGCTCCCTACTAGGGACGCGCCAGCTCCCCAAATGACGACGACTCTTCTGACTCCGATTATAATGCTGGTGCTCCACTTAACGGGCGTCACCGATTTAAACGAAAACCTCTTAACTGGCATCGAGTAGTTTGGTCAACGTCTTATGCAATACGAGGACCTCCTTACGCGATATGCTGTATAAAGTACCCCACGGTACTTCCAAAGATTAGCCCTGATTGTTAGTAAAAAGAGTGATTTCGTAATCCTCTCCAAAGAGTTGAAGAGGTAGCTTGTCACCGAGGGCTTTATCGAATAGGAGTGTGAATTCCCTCAGATTGATGGGAAGTTTGTTGTAAACGGAGATAAGTGGTTTCGGGGCGAGTGCTTTATTAATATCTTCGAGGGAGACGGCGGCGAACTGCGTGATAACGGCTCGGTCCCTGTGGGCCTGTCGTAAGATGGTATGGAATGTAACGGCGCCAACCCTTTTCGGTACTTTCTGGACGGGCGCAAACCCTCGTTCCCAAACGCGGTGGCGTCGGGACCGGATATTTATCTGTACAAAGGAGGATCACTTTTACGCTATATTTTAACAGCTGGAAGGCCCCGCGAAAACGGCTATAGAAAGTGACTATGCCTACAGAAGCGACGGCAGTACTAGCAACCCCGACACCTTTATAGCTATACTTCGCATCTACTACTACGATCCTAACGCGGCTAAAGCAGATATCATTCGGTTTACGAATATAAAATAGGAAACTCATAAACGATTTTACGGTTTTTTTAACGTTCAGAAAACTTTATTCGAGAAAGCCGCCGAATATCCCAGAAATCCGCCACTAAACTCGCTATTTTAAAGAAAACTATTAATAATATACTTGTTAATACGTTGATCCTCTTCGATATTCCAGCGAACTATAATAAATGGGTTGCTCTTATTTAACTTATCGACGAGCGCCTTTACAATTTCTACACTCATTACAGCGGTATTGGTATTATTGCTACCGGAAGCGCTTTCTGCGGTGGGAATAATGGCGGCAATACGTCCGCTCGAAATAGTTAGAGCGATATTATTATAACTAACGTAAATTATTTTCGAGCCGATCCTAAGCGGCGTGCCTCCTAGGTTAACTACGCGGAACTTTTATGCCGTAAAGACCTCAGACTATGCTTACGTTACGGCGGGAACGGCGACTGGATCAATACCTGCCCATAAAACCCAACGCGGCGTTTTAACATCTTTAACGACAAAACCGCTATTAAAAATCATTTTATTTCAGCCGAGAAGCTTATCGACCTCGAGAAGAGAAAAACGTAACTTTTATGTATAGTCACGTATAGGAGTTAACAGGATTTTAATTTAACTTAGTAACTTTCACCCAATTTTTTAACAACTTTCGGTTTATACTAAATTTACTTCGTAATTTAATTCGTTTCATTTACGTTTTAGTAAACTTAGGTTGTAAATGTTATAACGTCATAAGTAGGTAGCTTACCAACTGTTTAAAATCACCGCGTTTTTCTATCTCCTTACGACAATTCAAAGAAGCTACGTTTTATATATCAAGTTTTCCCCTATAACTTATTTCCTTTATAATACGACGTTATTTTAGGTAAACCTTAAATAAAATATTAATGCATTACTTACGACCTTGTAAAGTATATATTACTTTTCGGGTAAGTCGGTAACCACTGCATTTAAAAACGAGGGTTTATTCCTATTTAAAAAATGTCGAAAAGGGTTAGCACTGTTATATTTTACGTTATTCTATGATAGGCCCGTAACTACTGAACTGTCATTACGTAACTAGCCACCGTTTTTCTCGAAAAAATTGGTAAAGTATTCGCCCAAAAATGAATTATTTTCATTTACGATAAATTTTCCATTAATTTTAGAGAATTCTTACCCTTATTAGATAGATCTCTCGGCGACAAACTATCTTTTTACCGCTTTAAAGCGACTTACGAAATCTCTTTTCATACCGATAATAAAGGTTAACCTTAAGAAATACCGTAAGGTTCTTTATAAGGTATATCACATAAGAAGCTCCTCGTATGACACAAGAAGTTAACCGAATTACTTAATGCAAGTTATATTCGAATAAATTGATTTTTAACGGGCGCCCTCATTCTTTTCGTTAAAAACTCCGAACAATTGTTACGATTATATATCGATTGTCGCCGGCTTAGCGTTATTACGAAAGCTAATCATTACCCATTGCCTTTTGTAAAAAATACGTTTGTAAATATTTCGTAAATTGAGTTATTTACTAAATTGGATATAAAATTTACTCTTTATAAGCTTTGTATAAAGGAAATAAATAAATAAAAAAATGTATTTAGTATACGTTTCGGGTTTTTTAAAAAAAATATTACCTTTTTTAGCCTTTTTAATGCCTCTGCTACTTTTTAACGGTATATTAATAATTCGTTACGTCTTTTGTTCGATATTCTTCATTTCGCTTACTTCAACGCCGTCTTCGTTCATTTCAACAGCATTTTAGATAATTATACAGCTAAAATTAAATAAATTCTTAACGTATTAAACGTAGAGAAACTTAATTTAAATATTTCTAAACGCGAATTCGGTATTTAAAAAACTAAATACCTAGGATTCGTTACCGAAGTTAGTATCGGCGTCCGTATAAAACTAAAGAAGCTACGCATTATCTGGAAATAAACGGCTCCTACGACGGTTTTGAGAATACGGTGCTTTTTTAGGTTCATATTTTTTTATCATTATTTTATCCGCAACTATTCGACAATTATTAGATTATTATTAAGATTAACACATAAAGGTATTTCATTTCGTTAAGGGTTTAAAAAAAGCTTTTTTCGAACATCTTAAGTTTCGCTTTCTTTTCGAACCTATGTTCTCTTACTGAAATCCCGATCGCGATACCTTTTCCGAGGTAGACTATTTTAACTAGGCTTTTAAAGTCTTCTTTGTTTCAACGCAACGACTACGATAACCTGCGCCTAATGACTTATTACTCTCGTCGTTTGTTTCCTGCCAAATATAATTACAAAATTTACAATAAGGAGTTACTCGGGATTATAAGTTGTTTAAAAGTATAAAATATAGAACTTCGAGGTCTGATGCGCCCGTTTACTATCCAAACAGATTTTAAAAAAATGAAATAATTTATAACAACACGACGGCTTTTCCAACAATTAATCTATTAGTTTAAACGCTTTTCATAATTTCGTTTTCGGTAAATATATAACAAAGTAACGGATTACGCGCAAATCGATGTATTATTACGACGAAATTAGTATATTTTTAAAGGCCTTTTAAACACTAGTTACCTATGCCGCGAATTCTAATTCTTACATCCCGAATAGTTTGTTTCCGAATCGCTTTCGCATAGGTACGTTTTCCGTTTTACCGTCGCCGGCGAATTAATTTCAAAAGGCCGTATACTTTTTATTAACGTCAACTTTGAAGGTTATCAATATGTCGTTATTATACGCGTCACTACCTACCCACGTTTGGTACTTACGGTACATATAGGTAACCGATATTTCCTAACGGATATTCGTATCGACGATGTTCGTACGGTAACGATTTTAGTTTCGGAATATTCAATAGACGACGACGAAGTTCTAAGGTTTCGCGATCGCATTTAGGTATTTATTTACGAGCCGCTTATTATCAAGTTACTTTAAGCTACCTACGATTCGTTTTTTACCGGCTACCTAAGCCGCGACGTAATTATTGCTCTCCTTTTTAAAACGTATTTTCAGCTAGATCTATATCGTACGATCCGCCGCTTTTACCGTAATTACGATATTGATAACCGTATAAATTATTAGAAATACCGTCTAAAAGGAATCCGGAAACCTTTTCCGTTTTTCGAACGGCTTTAAAACGAGTTTTTCGTCGATTTTATGGTTAATTTTCCTTAGGAATAAAATAGTGACCTACATTACCTTATAATTATTACAAATAGTTTAAGTAAAGCCGTTACCTTTGAGACTATAATTATTATAAACGTCGAGGCTTATACGAAGCGTTTCGTAATTGTTATTAGCGATCTTATAGTTTTCCGCATACGTTTATTAGCGGCCGTATATTACTCGACTATTCACTAGCACTTAATAATAAAGATATAACAACTACCGGTATTAACCCGTTTTTTATTAATTATAATTATTACGTTAATTTTATACAACTAGTATAGCGTTTTTTCATTTTGATAACGAAACCACATATAAAGGTCAAAAACTCCATTGAATGGATTCGCAAAGTTGAGGAATTCATATAAACCCTAATAATAGTTACGTAATAACGTAAAAAGAAAGTCGTTAGAAAATGGCGTTCCCCTTCGAAACGTTTCCGAGTTGGCGACGACGTTAAACTACTTTTTAAAAATTATGAACGAAACGAATTTTCTAAAAAATTATATTAGTTTTATTATAAGTATTAGGTAACGCGTATAATCAACTTTTACGTTATCAAACTTAATATACTAGCGAAAAGAATTTTTGATTTTACATGGATTAACACGTTTGAGCTGTTTCGGATTCGCTTTTCAGCTATGAAACTCGAAACTTTTCACCGTAATTTACAATTATTAAAGATAACTATGATAAAACGAAATCAAAATACTAAATAGAAAACATATTATTGGTCTGTAATAAACCCTAAGTCGATGGTATCTGATTTTATAATTAACCGAAATGGCATGTTTTAGTTAAATAAATAAATTATATATAATTAACGTAAAAGTTGCGTTGAAACTTTTTTAATACCGTAATACTCGATACTTTCGAATTACGTTATAAATTAGTTAAATATAACGATAAACTTTTACGTCAAACCCGTAAATGGGTATAATTTTCCACTTTATTTCACTGAATAGAATGATATATAAGCCGTTGATAAGCGAATACCAAATAAATTATTAATTTTAATAAAAACATATATGAACGATTGTGAACAGGCTTTATTTAAATATTTTCTCGAAATCATAATTCGAATCCTTACCTAACATTGTTTTACTCATTTTAATAAATTAACTTAGTTTAACATTTATACGACCCAACTTAATATTAATAAGTTCCGAAACTTTAATAAACTTTTATATTACTTTTAATATCCTTTTTTAACTGTTCTTTAGCCGCGCCCCTTTACGTTTTGACTTGGTTATAAAAAACTTACCTAAGTATTAAATTCCTCATTTATTAATTATATGGCCCGTAATCCCCTAAACTATGCGGGAGTGGCGGGGATAACCCCCTCTGCTTCTGGTGTCAACCTTATATTACGTAATGCGACGGACTTTCATAGCCTTTTTAACAGCGATTACCTAAGTCTACACGCTTTTTAGCCGCTTGTTAACACCTAAAAAGCGACTAATGGTATATGGACTTACCTTGGTCCTAAAATTCGAACGCCAAATACGCTTCCGACAACTTCTTAATAGCCTTATTTATATCGGAGTTTAAATTTAACGACGTATGTATATAACTGGAACTACGACCCGTAGATTTAACGGAATAAAAGAGATACCGAGCTCCAATATTTAATTACTCGTTAACAACTCTTTGGTAGTTATTCAAACCATTCACCCTTAGTTTTTTAAAAGAATATTTTGGGATTAAATGCTATTTTATGAAGTTATTCGCAATATATTCATTTTCGGGTTCCGTTTAGGTATATTCCAATGACCTTTAAGGAAAGGAACGTTATACTCGTTAACAAAGATTAAATAACTTGAAAGTATGTAACATATATCTTTAATAACTTTATCTATACTGGCGACGAATTAAGTATTTATTGTAACGTTATTAGCACAGTTATAGGGAATACTCACATTACAAATCAATTAAATATTATACTAATAATTATAAGTACTAATATTACACAGAAAAGTTAAAGGTTTAGGAAAGGAAACATGTTTTATCTTTTATAATCGGAACTTTAGAGATTATCTATAAAAAACTGGGTCATTAAAACACCTTTTACGTAACGTTGGCATGATGCTTTTTACACGAAACCGTATCAATTTAAAAGGCGCGTATACCTTTCTAATACTTACAACGTTTTATACTATAAAATCATGTCATAAAAAAACGAGGGAAAGAACGATATGAGTGTTTTTGGTGGTAATGTTACAAGCTAGTACCTGGTTAGTATTACCATGGATCCAACCCTGGTAGCTCTACACGCTCCTACAATGCTCTAAAGCAGAGGAAGAGCCGCTTAAGGATATGTTACATGACTAGGGAAAGCGCTATACCATTTTAGCTTTATAGCCGCTCCCTAGAAGTGACTTCTACTTCTTCTTCTTCTTCATCGATGTTTATAGACAGAATGATAACACCTTGAGCGATATCTCCAGCCTCAGTCCCTTTACACGAAGTTGGTAATCTCTACTAACGACACTTTTATAAACGACACTTATCAAACTTTTCAAATCTGATTTCACAAAATTTTCATCAACGAATAAAGGTTGAATAGCCAATTTATGATGGAATGATGCCTCTTACACTGAACATTTATCAAATATAAACGTATAATACTAAGCGTATTGACATCGAATGTTTACGGGATAATTGTAAACTTCAATATCATTGTTGTAAGCGACGGCATATTTAATATTATTACTCAATAGGTAGGATTATCTTCGATACTAATAGTAGTTCATAATAACTTCCGAAACCTTTACAAATACCTGTTCAAGTTTAGTACGAGTAGGAAAAAACGTTTGATAATAAGCGTAATGGCTTTAAATTAAGTATATACAATCCAGAAGACAAACTATTTGAAGTCGATCAAGGGTCAAAATAATTTCGCCGACGTTATAACTTAGGCTACGTCGAATAACGCCTACGAAAGGTTTATTACCAATGATAAATTAATTGTGCCTGTTTAGTGATGCGTGGACCGAGTCGTACGTAATATAAAAAAATAAAGATACTCTAGTAAATTGTGAGATTGCTGGGGTAGTAATATGTCGTAAAAGTGACCTTGGAATTATTCGTTACCGGTACGCTTTTGTTAACGTATAAGTTTTTAATGAAAGACTTTTGGGAGTCGAGGATGTCGGTGCCTGGAATCACGAGATGAAATATTGTAATTGAAGCTAATTTGTGTGAAAAATATTCTTGAATCGACAGGGGTTTCGTTAACGGTATTGGGAGGAAATTTAGCGATTACCACAAATTGGTGACTAGCTGTACTGGCGCGCGAAGATAAAAAAAAAAGTTATCAATGTTAGCATAGCAGTCAATTATAGTACAGCCAAGTCAACTATACTAACTTTAAGTACAGTAAATGCCTAATTCAGACTACGGAACAGGCGAAGAAATAAGCTCTAAAATTTCTTATACAGTCCGGTTGACGGTCTTCCAAAATTAAAAGTAAAACATCACCACTTTCAATATAATAACAGTTACTTCGATCACGATTAGAATTGAAAACTTTGTAACGATAAAAGCCTACCAATACTAACGATGTATTTTTAAATGGACTTATTCAAGTTTTTGAAGAAAATCAATATTAGAATGAAAGTTCAAAGTTATAGAATTGTAAGTCAATTACAATATTAACTAAAGATCAAAATCTGGGCTTTAACGGATCGTTCATCCATATAAGTAAGGTCAATAAAAATAATACCAAATACCTTAATTTAAATTCAAAAAGTTAGGGTATTAGTATGAATAAGATCAACAGAACTAATGTTATAAATACATAATAATACTTAAAAAACTCATTTGCAACAATTATATCGCGATTTGATATCAACCAAAGATATAGTACAACCTGTTCATAATGATATAAGCTGAAGTTCTTTCCCAGAAGAATTACAATCAATTGAACAAACGATTAATATAAATAATGAACAACCTCGATCAAGAGATTAATATAGTCTCTATTAACTTATTGAAGGCTAGTTAATTATCTGAACAAACAGCTTTTTTTTTTTTTTTTTTTTTTTTTTTTTTTTTTTTTTTTTTTTGTAAAATCAACTTATTGAAAGAAATCTAATGCCTTATCATATTTATTTACAAACGAAGATGAAGGAACAACTAGTTCTCGATTATTAGAAACCAAATATACTAAATTTTCGTCGAATATAAAAAAGTTATATAAAGTGTATTCTCTTCTGAATTTTACAGAATGATAACTGCTTTCAATATAGTCACATTTATATTAGAAACATATAACATTATTACCACAAACATTGAGTATTTCATCTATTCCGGTCTTTCTCTATACCGATTTAAAACGCCTACAGGATTGCCTTTGACGTTGGGAACGGCTAATTAAACACGTTTAATAATTTATATGATAGTTTTCTGCTAGGCTTATAAACACAAGGAAAAAGAAAAGTTCCGTTGGATAGATGGTAAGAATAACTCAGTTAATGCCATAACGAAAGTTATATTGAATTTGATATTCTAAGGGTTTATAAATAGTCATGAACTAACTACAAAGATCAAGGGTTACATCGAGAGGCAAACTTTTGAAATATTTTATAACAACAGATAGAGAGAAAGACAGAGGTGCTCTGACAAACCAGAAAACTGCAATATAATTGACGTTGCAAACTCAATCAACTAGTATGGTTAGGTTTTATATGTATTAAGACATTGGAGTATAAATGTAGTGTAACACATATTTACTGGATTTAAAGTTGTAGGAAGTGATTCAGTCATACAAATAGTAGTGGGACGGCACAGGGAAGCACTTATACTAGCGAAAATCTTTCCTACAAAATACACTAAGAACCCAAAATGAAAAGCGATTAGTTTTGAATTATCTTTAATTGTAAAGAAATCAATGTTTATTTCTTGGTTACGAACTAATTACAATTACTACCCAATTTAATATGGGTTTCAGGTCAAGCAAATATATAAACTAATTAATATGTGTATCGGCTAACCGGTTGCTTAACCTAAAAGTAATACCAACCTACCATTTGACTATTTCAATACTACTTTTACTTCAACCACTTTAAATCAACAACGTTTCAACGTATAAATTTCTATGAAGAAGAGAATAATTTTTTTAAAGTTACCTAAAAATACTCCATAATCAATACTATTTAAAAACTATCATAAGATTCGTTGAACCTTTATACGAACAAACTGAAACAGATATCCATTATTTATTGATCTACTAACCATATGTTAGTTCCAAGATAGGCAATACATTTTCAAATTAAAACATACACCTATGACTTAAATAAGCAGATAAGTAATGAGATATAATAAATATACAACTAACGATAAATTTGTAGCCTAAATTTTTAACTTTGTAGCAGTAAGGTAACGTGCAATTAAGGATTCGAAGTTCTGGAATTGCAAAGGGATTACGTCTTAAACTCAAATCAGACGCTTAAACTTCGACAAATTCTTAATGTGTATACGTGGTATTAACAATAACAAAGATAAATACATTAGTTTTCGTAAAATATGGAAGGTGCCCAGCTCACCGAAATCGACAAAACTATCACTAAAAAAAAGTAATAATACTTAAAGTAACGTACTCGTAGTAACTTCATTACGGCTCTATCCTAATAAGAATCATATCGTAATCTGTTAATTGCGGTCTAAGCCTATATTGCGTATGATGAAAATAGGAATTACTTAAATAAATAATTAAACTAACAGATAAACAATTTAAATTAAGGAATGAAAACAATCGCTTTGAACTTATTGAAATCTGAGTTAACAATCATGACGAACCGATATTTTCTAAGCAACGATAAGCTATCGTCACAAGTATAATTTCTTATTGTAATCATTAATAAAAATGAATCGTGGGATAGTAAATTAGCTATTACTATAAACCTATTCTACTCAAAATTAATTGAATAGGAACAGCTTATAGAAAACTTACCAGCTTTCGAATTTCACAGGGGAATAAAATAATTAGTTATAGGCATATTCATATAAACCTCTCTTTATATAGATTTAAAATATCTCAAAATTCTACCAATTCCGGTCGTTATATATATTGATTTCTAAATTCCATTCAATTATTTTTCAAAAATATTAATAACTAACGAAACACGCTTAATATTTAATTCAATAACCTTCCGAGAAACTTTTAAAAGTAGCGAAATTAAAGTGTTTAGATACATAGATAACAAAGATAAATCGGGTTATAATATAACAAAGACTACACAAATTAAAGCCATGAAATTGTATAAACAATGATAAAGTAACCATAAGGATTTAGGTCTACATGAATAGGTTGACTGGAAAGATCAAACTACATAAGACAGAATAACAAGAAAAACAATGATATTTTGGTAAACTAGAAACTTGTCATGTAATACCTAATATGCACTCATTTACTCATTCGTTTAAGTTTTATGTATATGGAAGGATTCGGGTGTGCAAATGATGAAGTACTTGTTTTCAAGACTACAATTGGTCAGAAATTAAATTCCCATACAATTAGAAATGTGCATAACGTAGTGAAATACCTACCTTGCCAATTGATTTTCTTACAAAATGCACTAATATTACAAAACAAAAACCTGTTAGTGTCAGGATAATATTGAGGTGTAATAAAGTCAAATTTAATTAGATCAACTGAAAGTCAATTGCAGTAAAGTTCCTAATTCAATTTGGGGCATATACTAAACAATTGATTATATATAATGACATGCAAACCGGCTCACGACCTACTAAACTTAAAAATAACATCAATCTAATATCTGACCATTGTAATACTACTGTTACTTCTACCCCATTTCGAATTAACAACATTGTAACGTATGAAAACTTATCAACAGAAAAGGTGAAAATATTATCATAACGTAATTACTTACTTTGAAGCCCTTGAATTCCCATCAATTAATAAAAATAAGAAAAACGCTAAGTATTATTCACGATTTACATACCAAGTAATGAAATATTACGCAAATATAAAATTGATTGGAAAGATACTCATTCTAAAAAAAACTTATTTTTATCTACTCGAAACACTTTAGAAGAGATATGTACATGAATTGCAAAAACATATTATAAGAATCACAATATCCTAATAATAAGTATTTGTTCTTTTACAATTTATGATAATTATAATGTTAACCGCCGTAAGACAATAATCATATATTCGATTTATGATTTGAAATATTTGATGAAAACATAGAAATAATTTACTTCTATAAATTGAACCCTGTAATATATTCTTTTTTGACAATTGATAAACTTTCAGTTAAAAAAACAGCATGTTACAAGAGATGAACTTTGATGTTAAACTTGAATCCATTTTGACGGAAAACTTATATATATATTTCAAAGATATGATCATTCTATCTATAAATATGTTATTATATTACAGTGAAAAGAAATACATAGAGAAAGATTGTATGGTCAATTTTACCAATACCTATCACTTTTAAAAAACAGCGCTATCAACATACATACAATGCATATGATTCTACGGTTATATAACTCAAGGCCACAATAAACCCATATATTGCCATGCTCAACCAATTGAATCCTATAAAAATATCAATACTGGTGTTACGATTTATTCTATTCAAATGACTATAGTTAAAATACCCATGCATACCAATCGATTATTAAGAAAAATCAATGATTTAAAGTCATAAATTAGTTGTGTAATAGTACCTGGAAAGAAAACAACAACTTATATATAATACCCATGTATCTATTACGGTAATGATTTTGTTTTTAATTTGATGTAATGTAAAAGACATTGCAAAAACCGTATCCACATCATGAGTTTACAATATTTTTATCAATGTAAACTTTAGTATTATTTCAATTCGCATTATCCTAATACCTTTATCACCATTAAAACTGTCAAATATTTTGATGGTTCTATATACTTATTCGCATTATTTATTCATATAATTAATTTAGTGATTAGTTGAGAATCCAATACGCTTTATATTTTTTTTAAAAAAAACTGGTTTATTATTTAAATATCCACATATCATCAAAACCAAGTGAGTAATATCTTGAAGAAACTTTGATAATATAATAATAGTATCATCTCCATATACTATAATGAGAATATTTTTATTCCACAAAAAATATTTTATATTCGATATACGGATATTCGTTTTAGTAACACGTGATCCGATAATATCCGTACGATAC
This sequence comes from Anisogramma anomala, assembly GCA_038502455.1. Taxonomy (NCBI): domain Eukaryota; kingdom Fungi; phylum Ascomycota; class Sordariomycetes; order Diaporthales; family Gnomoniaceae; genus Anisogramma; species Anisogramma anomala. The sequence continues at coordinate 21,292,992 of JASMMZ010000005.1, read as the reverse complement.
ATTTTTCATTGGTAATAATTCATGTTATTTTTTTAATTCACACCCACTTTTTCAAAAAGTACGTATATATTCAATATATTTATGATGTGGTTCGAAATATCAGTATATTAATTTCATTGATTAATATTACCTATTCAATATTGATTGATTAGTAAACAAAAACTCAATATAATCCCAAAACAAAAATAAAAAAATCGAAACAAGACTCAAGTAAAAATAATTATATAAAACGAAAACGAAGTCACGTTATATTACGTAAAATAAATGAATGATAACAATAATTAACATTTCACTCATTGTGAAGCCACAAAGTTATTATAAAGTTATTTTAAAAGTAAATATAACCAAAGGAACGCTATTCACATCGCGAATCTTTTCAAAAGAAATTGGTTATGAACTACCACTTTCATATTTTTTATCACTATTATAAAGAGTTTCAATAACTTTGTAAATTTGTTATTTTGATAATTTCTTAGGTTGTTATAAATTCAAAACTGTTGTTTCATTGAATTTTTGGTTTCCGAATTGAGATTTTTGGTAATATTTCCAATGTATAATCATTTTTGTGTTTCCCACTGAATATAGAGTTATATGCACTGAAAATATATTATTATAAACATGGATTAAAACCTCAGTTATTAATATCATCTTGGAACTCTTATATAATAACCTATGACTGAAGGTAGACTTCCGTTTTCTCGGCATCAAACCAAGCATTTTATACAATATTTTGTTCATATTTGTATTAGCATTTAAAAAGTTATAAGACGAAAAATCTCTTTACGTATTAATATAGGTATTGTTTATTTTTGTGGAAATAGCAGTCAATCGCAGTAAAGTCAAGTCAACTATACTTACAGTCAGTTGATTGTACTGACTATAAATTGACTGGAGTTTGTGGGATTGACTTTAAATGCAATACATTAGGTGCCCACTTTAAAATGGGGTACGGGCCAAAACATTTGGCTATACAAATTAGCGTAAAGACCAGTCAGCGGTCTACTAAACTTAAAACTTACAACTCATCAACCAATTTCAATGCAACACTAGTTACTTCGACCACAGTGATTCGAATCGACTATGTTGCAACGATAAAGGCCTACTAACACTGGTCCATGCTTATTAAGTTAATCTCAGATTGACTAAGTAGAAAAAGAAAAGATTTTCCTATTATTCCACTTTATTTCAGGAAGGTAAAGGGGGAAAAATTTGTAAACAGCCATTATAAGCAGTGTAATTATTCGAAGTAACAAGTATAGATTACTTATAATCTATGAAATTGTTTGCGGCAGTTTATAGGTGGTAACAGTATTACCAGTACTATCGAAAACATTGAGAAACCTTTATTAAACCAATCTTAAAGAAAAAAGTTTTGATATATTGCTAAAAATCTCAAACATCACCAAGTTGGCAAATTGGCAAAAATCTAAGTCAATACTATTACGGCTACTATTACTGCAAACTTCAAAGCAAAAACGATTCAGTCTTACAACCTTTAACAAACACTAACTTTAACAGAAAACCTACGGCTTAACTACACTTTATACCACTTTTTTTCCTACTACACTTCTCAATATTCGTTATGATAGCTTTAAATCACACTGGGATTGATACAGTTAACGATTCCGACTGAAAAAAAGAATTCAAAAACCGTAGTATTATCTCCGTAGAATACTATGATAAAAACCTCTTATTTACGAATGCTGACGAAAAATCCGTAATCGAATACCTTACCAAATTAAACGGGCCTTATATCCTTGATATAACCATTACCGGAAACTTTTCAGAACCCAAATCAATTATTGACTTCTAAGAATAATTTAGGAAAAAGACCTTAAATATGTAGACAAAGGTAGACAAACAGGTCAAGATAAGAAGAACAGCTGAATTGTAAAATCGAAGCGTTGAATATCTATAAGGAAAGGAAATGAAGTTAGTCTAGTAAATGTACACTACTAATGCGTCATAAATAAAGACCTCCAATAAACTAAGGCTAAAGGTAAAAATATCGCTAACAATGTCGTTTTTTAACACCCTTACATACATTAGTAAGGCCTTTCCCAAGCTCATATTAGTGTCTTAAACCTTCTTTAGCAAGGTTTCCAACGAGCTGATGTCATTGGTCATAATAAATTCATTAACCTATGCCCCGCAAACCCTTAAATTTACTAGTTGATTAAGTAGAAATCTCATTAAGCCCCTTAACATTAAAAGGATTATTACCAAGTTCCATTAGAATACCCCTAAGTTTTTTGCCCTTAGGCCCCTTAGAATGTCCAGTTTCAGGAACCAAATTAAGAAAGGAGCGACTTTATACGCGAGCCTACTGTAGGCATAACTATAGGCTTTTTCCCTTTAAACTCAGCTAGAAGTAACTATTCTACCTACTAACACCAGTCTTAGTACCAGTCGCGACATCTAAAGAATCACTACGACCATTACATCACCCTCCTCGCTCGATAAGTCCCTATAGTATATACAGATTACGGGGAAATCACCAAGTTCATTAAGATTTAGAGAGGAAAGGGGAAATATAACGGTAAGCCGTATAACCCCTCTTGACATCAAGTTACGCCCCTTTTTCAACATTTCTCTCCAGATGAGGGTTGAATTGCCAGGTTTTTACTCATTGTTTCCCAGTATCTTTACCGGCTAAGCCGAGGATTACTATCTTTGGTATTTGACGAATTGCTCCTTGTTTTGAAAGATTTACGATAGTTTCAATGGTTTTTTTTAAAAATACGATGTTGATTAGGCTTAGTACTTTATAAATTGGAATATTAAAAAGTAGATTTACATGTTGGATTATGATAAAAAATCAGAAAGTAAATTATACTTTCTTAATTGGATGTTTCATGGGCTAATGCTTTGCTAATAAGAAATAGGGAATCTAGGAGTTAGCGATGATATACTACGCCAATAGATTCGGTAAGTTATTATGGGATAAAAATAGTGTGAATACGCTTTATAGTGCCTTAAAGAAACTTGTAAAGGTTTTTATTTCGCTAATTGCGTTCCTCGTTAACGATTGTAATAGCTAGGGTTTCAAATTCAACCGTTATGTACCCCTATGCTTTAAAGTTTAGCGATGACAAAAAAGACCTTTTCTATGCGTATTAAATCGACTGTAAGTACGGAAGGCTCATTTAATATGGTTAATAGAAGGTCCGGACTTGGGGACGCGAACTAAACTACGTATGAGGGAGGCTATTTCTTTTTTGAAGGCCTTTAAGCCAGCTAAATACATTTTTTCAAACGTTAAGAGATGTTAAATTTGCAAAAAGTATGGCTGTAAGTTAATACGTCCCATTATTACTAAAAGAGAATCAAAAGAAGTAATATATTATATGTGATTCTCGTTTACCTTCAATTGGGATCACATCGAACGCGTTATAAACTTTGATGAGAAGGAGTTCAAAAAGAAGTAAAAGAAGCCTAAAGCTATCGGTTGGTAGAATTCGCCGACCACGCCTTTTTATACCGCTTAATAGGTAAAAACCTTTATCTTTGATATAAAAATAAAGAACCTTACGTTATATACATATTCATCATTAAATATCGTTATGTAGAGTAGGGTTATTTAGGTATTATGCCGGATACTGGGTTGGTACAGTATTTAATATGAGGTTATTCGTAATACATTGTATTATAAGGAGATATTCATATTGTTACGGAACTCGATTATACGAATGACAGTAAAGTTAATGTCGGATTTGACTTTGGAAAGGATTTTGGTTTACTAAAATCGACGACTATCATTACTATCGTTCGTGCTATTCTTTTTCACATCTTTAAATCTTCTACCTTTCTTCTCCTCTACTTTAAAAACACAAAAACCATCTGCGTTAATGTTGATGATTAGACTGATAAATTGGTTTAGGACGAATATAATAAATTGTTTTTACTTACTTTAAATACGGTTATTCTTGGTTTTATCTTTACAGGTTAAAAGTAATAGTTTGACGCCTAACGGAGTCATAACTTCTTTAGTTGTATTGTCAGTTTTACTGCCTTATGATTAACAAGCTTATGAAGGTTTTAAATGCTACTCGTTAATTAAATATGGATTTACCAGCATTCAAGGTAATTCAATGGCTTTGTCATTACTATTACATATATTCTTAACCCTCTTTAAAGTTTAGGTTTATGTTAAAGAAGGATAAAAAATACATTTTAAGGTTTTTATTAATGTGTTTTACCTAAACGGTAAATATACACTTTACGTTATTAATTTTTGTACGGTTTTTAATTGTGTTCAGGAACTTAAAACCATTACGTCGAGGTCAATACAGTACATAGTGTATATTTTGTGGATTAACACGTACTTAAGGCTACTAAATGTATTAATTCATGATGTTATTATTAACTTGTTTACACAAAAGGTTTAAGTTAATAATAAGACAATGGGAATTTAACGAAAACAAGTCCTTGTTATAGTTCATCAGGGTATCAATAAGGTGGAAAAGATTTGCGTTTTTTTACAAAGGATTTATAATATGATTACTTTGGAAATTCCAAGCGTTACAAATTGAAAAGTATATTTTTAATAACTGTTATATGAATTAACGATATTATTAGTTTCAATGGTCTTATATCTGCTTTCCTAGTATTTTAAGCCTACTTACATATAAGTACTGAGTCTCTATGATCGTCAAGGACCCAGAAACGTATTATAATAAATAGTACAACCTTAAAGGAATTGAGAAAGAAATCATCAACCCGCCAGATAATCAATACCTTTAGAATTAGGAATGTATTATGGACAACAGACGTGCTGTCCCTGCTAATTTAGAGTAAAGTTTTTACGTGGTAAGAGCCAGGTAAAGAGATGGATTTTATAAGAGTTCAAGTATTATAACCATAAACTTAATAATTCGAATTTCTAATGGCTTTATTACTTTTCAGATTAAATATTTGAAGTGGCATAAAAAATCCTTTAAATTTAATAAATATTTATACATTGAAAATCGACCAGCCGAAAAAAATAGCTAATATAATCCTTCCAATCCAATTGTTGATAAGCCGATGGAAAGTTGACAGTATGAAAAACCATCAAGGAGGAGGATATATATTTAATATAAGGATAGTAACGAGTATTAAATGTTTGGGAGGGTATATATAATGATTTAGGTGCTTAAAATGAAACCTTTAACAGAAAACTTGACTTGAAGTTGCGTGTTAAAATATTAGTGATATACTATGTAAAGTATTCAAGAAACGCAACCGAGTGGAGATTAATAGCCTTTTCATATAAACGGTTGTTAAATCCTAACCGTTCATTCAATTTAAACGCTAAAACGATACGTTTTTTAAATAGATGATAATTTATAAGTTTCAACGTAAAATCAAGTATCGGCCGTATGAAAAAATGTGGTTGAATACTGACGGATATTTTGATAAATGTAAAGATTGAATTTGTTTACAATTATTAATAATTGAAAATAATAATAAGAGTTTAATCTTCGTAATTCCTGCTAGTTTAAATATTATCATAAGTAGTAAGTTCCAATTTAATAGCAAAGATATAACGTAAGTATAAATATCATCTGTCACCGATATTTAACGGATTATACTGTTGAAATTACCAAAAGAATTAAGGGATGGGTTTTCGGCCGGTACGGTAATACATTATATTAAACCCCCTCGATGGATTAGACGAAATAAGCGTTTATTAGTTTTTAATATACGAAGCGTACTTTGTAAATATGTTGGATATGAAAATTTCAATATTTAATCTGTATCTATTGATTATAGGGAATGAAGACTTCGGTATTGTAGATACATAAATCAATAGCACCCTTTTTCTCGGAAATGATTGGTTTGTAGCGGCGGAGTAGCGGGTTATAAAAAAGGTATGTTTTTGAAAGTATAAGCCGATCGAAATGTTAGCTAAATGTATGTAATTTAACTTCGAAGTATCTTTAATCCGCGTTTATAATATTGAGGTTGAAAAGCCTAACGGTAAGTATATAATTTTATGCTAAGGAGTGTAGGATTAGAGTCTGAAAACTATCAATAAGGCCGACGGAAAAAAATGAAAGTGGTAACTGGAGCCGAGGGCTTTTGTGGCCTATATTGTCACGTTAAGTTAAAGGAAGGTATCGTACGGCCTATCTATTGCGGTACAAGTATAAAACCTATATATTAAAGATTCTTACAGGTGAAATAAATGGATTTTATAGTAATTGTATAACTTAGAAAGATGTATTAATATTGTTGGGATAAATTTGAAGACGGCAAAATTAATAAATTTTGCGAAAGATGTTTTTGTTTACAATATTAACCTTATATGTTAAGTTGGATTTCTCTTAATTATCTTTAACGAGTAATTGTTTCAAGGGCAGTTTACGATTACGGAAACCGTTTATACAAGATATTTGTTAATTGTAAATGTATAATGCGAAATATACTAGCATTATAAGCTTATGATATAATGGCAGGTTTTTATATCAATATGGTAACTAACGGCATATTGAGGATTATTACTAAATATCTGAGATTGCCTCGAATATTTGTTATAATACGTATGGAATCTCGAAGCCTTGACAAATGCTTATCTAAGTTTAGTATAATTAATAAAAAACCTGTTAGTAAGCCTTAGACGTTGCAAGGTTGTCGATTTAATTGGTCGAAGTAACAGTAGTATTGCATGGTCAGATGGTGGATGTATTGTTCTAGGTTTGGCAGACTGCTAGCCGGTCTAAACTGTAATTTGTATGGCTAATTTCTTGGCCCGTGCCCTAGAGTGAAGTGCAGGGTACTGCCCTCGACTTACACCCAATGCGGTAAGTCTCCACAAAGTAATACACTTGCAGTATAGTTAAATTTACTGTAAGTAAAGTTGACCCATTGTACTGTATGTAATATTATTTAACACTGGCGGCTTTTTAGTTTGTGCGCACGTACGCCAGTATAGCTAACCAATCTTTTCCCGTTAACGCTAAATAGCGGTCTCGTACCCCCTGTCAATTTCGATTAACTTCCATATAGTATTACACCCAATTGCATGTAAATTAACCTCAGTCACTCCGCCGCTCCAAGGTCCGAGTTCTTTAACTCCTACAAAAAGTTCTTCTGCTATAGCCTTTCGCAACTTTAACTATACCACTCAAATAGATCGCTATCATTAATCCTCTTGCAATTTCCAATCTGCCAGCACATTCCAGTCTGCCGTCATGTGATTTAGGATTTTTGGGCGGCTTATTCACGTAGCTCTTGATATTTATAGTCATTTTATTGCTATCCACAAATCTTTCTAAGGCTTCATTTGACGTAGCCTTCATTATAGTATTTGCAGGATTATCTTTGCTATCAATCTATCGGAACTCCTTAATCTTCCTCTCTTTGTAAGCTTCGCAGAGTTTTATTACGTCGATTATTAAGCGTTTTTCACTACTAGTTCATAGCTTTAAAAGGCATTCGAAAAAGCTTTTTAAGTTGATACAAACTACCACCAGGATATGAGTAATTCGTAGCTACCTAGTAATGTAGTTAAGGGTGTTATATAATACTATACCCATATTATAGCCCACCATTATACCGTAGACCTTCAAGGCCAATACGTTTCATGTAATCCTCTTACACTTAACGGAGATTTAGTAAATCAGGTTACCGATAATGCTAAACTAATTTTCTTACCTATTTTTGTTGACGAGGGTTATAAAAAAGCCGATCTATAAAGACAAGTCAGTGTGATTTGTAAAAGACCCGTCTGTAAAAATCATTAGCTTGGCCTTTAAAATGTCGATTAGTATAATATTAATTCCACAGTCTAAATTCTGTATTTGCTACTTTAACCTTTTATTTAGTTGATTAAAGTTTTTATCCGATAGAGTTTCTACTTATAACGTAATAAATAAATTGTGTAAAGCTTCCAGTTGGTATACGGTGGTAATATAACTACCCCGTATACCTTTTTTTAAGAAGTATTAAGTCTTGGCCGTATTAATTTTGTTGATTATAACAAAAATAACGTCTTAGACTTTTTGGCGGAAGCTTGGGCCGATATTAACACTAAATATACTGATCAACAATTTATTAAAGTTAATTTAGTTGATTTCTGTTGACGTCATTACCGGCTTGAAAATTTAAAATCTAATGTTCTCGATCGTTCATTATTTTAATACTATAAAGCTAGCTGTTCTGATGAAAAGGATATCGTTAATTTGTATACCTACCATACCCAAGTTTTTGTTATACGTTACCAGGAAGTACGGATTGTATATTTAAGACTTTATTTTGACCGGAACTTGAATTACGACTGGTAGGTTATAAACTAATAGACACCTACTTTAATTAATTCATCTAGTGATTCAATACACCGTATTACCGTTTTTGGTAGGTAAATAACATGGAATTCCTATAGTGACTTTCATAGTACAATTCGTTATTTATTCGTTACTAATTATATATAGGGTAACGTAATATTATGGTTATTAAACGTAAACTCGCCTTTAGTTTTATTTAGTAAACTTACTACCAGGTTAATTTCCCAGCGTTAGTTAATTTTCTAAATTGTTAACGTCTACATGGAAATTTAATCCTTGTTTTTATTGACGTATCCTTAAACGATTAGCCGTAACTTTTTATACGGCCGTCTCATAGTTTTTCCTTTAACCTCGTAAATAATTCTGAACCTAAAAATTGTAACAATCGAGTTTTAAAGGTTAAAGTTAACCTTCGGCATAAATTATACCATACTTCAAGTTAGTAAACCGTCGATTTCGACGTTGTTTTTTTTTTAAAAAAACAAGTTTACCGAAAGTTTTAATAATACCTTATACTCTAAGTTTGATTATTAAGTTTTCATTTTCTTTTTCTCTTTCATTTACCTAAGTAATATTATAAATACGGCCTGGTATATATTCCTTCACTTTAATATTCTTTTTTTAGGGGTCGTTTGCACTGGCAACGTTTCGTTGGCTTATCGATAATAGGTGGGGGAGGTTTATATTAATTCGGTCGTTTAGCTTAAGGGTTTTTATCTTTACTTTCGCTCATGTACAGCTTAACTTAAGTAGTTCAGAAAGATATAAGGCTATTAGCAATTTTATTAACTATTTCGAAGTTTGCGATACTTAATATCCTATACGAACCCTTTTATTTACCCAGCTTTCGCTATACGAGGACTTCACTTATAATTTCAAAGCAAAAAAGTCGATTATTATAGGCCCGTTTTTAATATTCAGGCTGTTATTAATTTGGCGGCGTACTGATTCCCTTCATAGTTCCCGTAAAGCTTTGCTATAAGCCTTAACACGTTTTTAAGTACTTACTGAGGGCGGAGATTTTTTCGCCAAGTGTATACTTTTTTTAAAAAAAATAGGAGCTTTGGCACTAAGCCGTTAAGGATTACGGTACTATTAAGGTTTTTTACTATCATTTATAAGCGTACTTCTGGATCCGTAAAGCTTTTCATTTTCAACATAAGGATGTTATACGTTTGGCGAAGTAAGGCGTATACCCTTTTAACCTTTTTAATGCTTTAGTGAGCTTTTACAAATACCTATTTACACTAGATACTTATTATTTTAGTATCTTTCTTAAATTTTGCCGCCGTAAAATTGGTACCGGTATCGTAAACGACGATGTTACGTGAACCTAAGTACGTGTTCATCCATAGTATCCTTAACATTTTCCACGTATTCTTTGCCGAAAGAGACTTTAAAAACTTAGTTTCATCGAAAAAGGTTACTAAGTTAACGACGTAAATAATAGGCTTATTTTCCAAATAAAAGATATTAATTAATATTTCATAATTAAAGTCCTTATCGTTTTTAGTGTAAACTTTAATCTCCAAGAGGCTTGGGTATACATTTGGTAGTTGTGATAAAGCCTTTGCATAGCTTTTAAAGCAAAGTTTTTCATATTATTATACTTCATGGATTTTAGGACTTTATATAACCTGTTAACAATTAGTCGGTTAAAGTGCTAGTATAATTAATGTATCTCCGGTTCCTTTAAGTTTAACACTACTGTTTTCGGACCTTAAAAATAAAACCATAAGTACCTTTACTTAAAGACTAATAGAAATATTTGGATGTTTTTAACCAGCTTAATTGCATTAATATACACGTTAACTCCGAGGGTCTTTATATCCTTTAAGCAAAGTAAAAAAATGGTAAGGGACTTAAAGATATGGAATGTAATTGCTTTTACAACAGTTTAAACTACCGTTATCCCCAGTAACGATAGTTATTTACCTGGGCTAAAACCAAATTTAGTCTTATCTATATTGTAACGGTTAATTTTAGTAGCTATAATGTTTTCCATTTACAATGCTAAATATTACGAAAAACCTTTTATTTAGTACCTTATTACCCCTATATCTGGTATAATACCCTAAAACGTACGATCCGTATAATAATTATAGAGGTTAAAGGTATATAAGGGATTAGGGGTATGGTTAGGATACAGGTAAGGGTTTTTACTACCTAAACAGTATAAAAAGGTATAGTCGGCTAGTTATTGGGTTACCGTGTTAAAAACAATATATTCGTACCACTCAATCCATTTGGGGCGTTAGCGGCATTAGTTGATTTATCGTTTGTAGTATTTGTAACGTAGTCTAAATAATTTTGTTTCGAAGCAATAGGGTATTAAACGTGATAAAGTACTTTCCAATTATTACGTTCGGAGGGGAAGTAGCATTTTAACCAATAGCCGGCCTTACCACAAATCTAATTTTTTTGTTGTTATTACGATGATAGTATTTACGGTTAACAGGTACGCTTAAATTTTATTGGCCTTAAAGTGGGTTTTACCTTCATTTTAGATCCGAGGATGATAGACCTAACCTTTAGCATTATAGGCGCCCGTACTTGCAGTCGACGTAATTAATTACCGTTAGGTCTTCCTTATCCACGTTAAGGAAGTTAACGGCTTGGGAATATATACCGAGCGAATTTGATAAAGTGCTATTACGGTGGCTAACGAGGAACGCAACTGGCTAAAAAAGCCTTTACAAGTGGAAATTGAGCGTTATAAGGCGTATTAGAACTTACTAACGCCTGTAATAGCTACACGTACCTGCTCACAAAGTGTAGCTTCGCTAATGTAAGCCTTCCCTATTACTTTTTAATACATTATTAGCTTATGAAACATTTGATTGAAAATATCCATGGGTAATTCCTCCTCTTTTTACTTTTTCATTATTTTTATCCACCAAATAGTAGCCTAATTTATTAAATATTACTTAAGGTGGTCGTCGTGTTTGAAGTGGCCCTTTATGCTATCGTAAATCTCGCGAAACGTGGTAGCGTTCATTAGGAAGGTTAATTAGTAGTTTTTGGCGTAACTTATGAGGATTTTGGGAAATAGTGAGTAAAAACCAAAAGGTGGGACCTCTATCCACTTGCAGATATTCAGAAAAGGCATTATCTCAGTGTTAAAGAGGTTGTAAAACTTCCCGTTATACTTTTCTATATCATCCCATATTTTGGCGAAGTCCGTTATCAACTGGTAATTAATATTAACCATTTTAACAGGTTTTAAAGGAAGGTCGCGATTGTTATCCTAAATTTAGTTAGTGTTTTCTGACGGTTTAAATTTTGGAGGTTTTGAGGCCCGATATTAAGGGTAATTGCCAGTTGTCTAGCCCAAAGGGTAAATTCCAGTAGCATGACCTGTAGTAGGTTTGCGTGTGTAGGTTTATATGAATAGAGAAGGTTTTTAAGGGTATTGGAAATGAAATTGCTAAGGAACGATAAGTATTTAAAGGTTTTGGAAGGCTTGACAATCTTATTTAATTAACTGATGTAAAGTGCTAACATCAATACCTCTGACCGCGTTGGAGGCCACTGCTTCGCGCGCTCTATCGCCGCTAAAGTCATATTCCGCTTTATTATATGGCGGTACTAAACTATCGAGCAGATTAACAGGTTCCTTATTACCAGTGCGTAAAGAGGTTTAACTTAGCTAAGGATAGGTTAGAGGTCCTCTGGAACGTGTGTGTGGACGTTAAGATCCCTTAACATCCTTTCCTTTTTTTAAGGGTTTTAAGGATTAGGGTTTTAAAGGAGTTCTTAAAGCTAAGCCAAATTAACAAGTTCTTGTGTTAACTTCGTAGTACCCTTTAATAGTATATAGACTTCTTTCCGTTTAAGTTTTGCCTTAACTCTTAGCTTAACCCCTTTTTAAACTAAGTTACACATATTAATGGTTTAGTCGCCGAAAAGGTTACTAAAGTTGTTAAAAAAGTGGTTAAGGTTCTCAGTATTACTGAATTCGACGATATAATAACCGATAAAGTTGGTAAGGTGTTTTTCCGTTGATTTTTCGTTAACATCCAAGGCCCAAAGATTTTCGTTGTAAAACTTAGTAAAGGCAGTTCTAAGAGCGTTAATTTACTTTTAAATCTCTGAGGTAGGTGTTATTTCAAGGTTTACAGCGATAAAGAACTTGGTAGGGCATGTAAAACGAGGAACTTTGTGATTTTGGGTAAATAAATTTGGTATTTTGGCTTAAAGTCGCGTGGGAGCTTAGCGATCTGGTGAGAGGTCGCGTAACGTGAGTTTTGTGGTACAAGTAGGTGTTTTCGCTTTAAAAAACGAACTTAACGATTAAAGTGGTATGAAAAGTGAAAAATAGTGAAGTATAGGCAGAGATTTGGTGTAAAGGGTAAGGTCGAAGATTGTTATTAGTGGTAAAGGTTGTAGGTAAAGGGCGAAGGTTATTGTTTTGGCGTAAGAACTTAGTCGTTTTTTTTTTTTTACAGTAATAACACCCGTGGTAGTACTAACTTAGTCGTTTGCCAACTTTCCGTACTTTGAGACTTCTAATAGTCAATTTCAACGTTTTTCTTTAAAAAGGATTAATAAAGATTTCTTGGTGTTTTCGATAACGATATCGTCACTAACTTCTAAATTTCCGTTATAAAACTAATACAACCCAAAAGTCTTCTTTATTTTCCTGTCGTAATAGGACTAATATAGTACTAATAGAGGCCTTTCGCAAAAATCTTTCCTCTACCTTAGCCGCCGTAGCTGTAGAGCGTAACCGGAAAGTAGCCTTTTCTTCTACTTAACTTATCTGTACTTAACCTAGCAGGCAAACACTGATCAGTGTTGGTAGGCCTTAGACGTTACAACGTTGTCAATTCTATTAGTCGAAGTAACAGTATTATTGCGTGGTCAAATGGTGGATGTATTGTTTAAGGTTTGGCAGACCACTAGCCGGTCTAAACTGTAATTTGTATGGCTAATTGCTTGGCCCATACCCTAGAGTGAAGTGCAACGTACTTCATTCGACTTACACCCAATGAGATAAGTCTCCACAAAGCAATACACTTGCAGTACAGTCAACTTTACTGTAAGTAAAGTTGACTCGCTGCACTGCATGTAATATTATTCTAGCGAAACCATTTAATAATAAACGTCATAATTTTGAAGGAAATATACGAAGCCCGGTAAATCGACAAATTCCGATGAAATAACGATAGAGATAACCCGTTAACAATATAACTAAGGCTTCGTCTAATAATATCCTAGAATAGTTTATGAATAGTAATACGTTAACGGTACGAATCGAAGGTTCCATGGACCGCTCAGCATATAACGTGGAGGAATAGGGATGCCTTGGCAAACTCTCAAACTTTCAGTAATGGAAGCTATGATAATGTTCGTAATAGCAATAGTAGTGATGGTAATAGGTAAAAATACTGTTAAAATATACATAAAAAATATAATACAAAATACGTATAGGATTATAGCAAAAAACCTATAAACGGGAGTCGAGGAGTTGAAGGTTCGGTAACAAAAGGCCGTAATTGATGTTGATTTTAGTGGAAATTGACTGGAATCGACAGGGGTTTGGCTTGTTGATTAAGGAGGGATTTCAAAGGTTACCTCAAATTGATGGCAGGCTATATTATTATGCAGGCACAAAACAAAAATCTGCCAGTATTGGAATTAAAGTTGAATACAGTACAGTCAAGTCAAATACTTTTATAGTTAGTTGATTGTATTAACTGAAAATTGATTAAAGTTTGTGGGATTCACTGTAAGTGTAATGTAGTAAGTCTCGACTTCAAAGTGAGGCCAGAGCCAAAGCATTTGACTATACAAATTAGCGTGCAGACCAGCTACTGGTCTGTCTAACTTAGAAATTACAACTTATCAACCATTTTCAATGCAGCACTAGTTACTTCGACCATAGTGATTCGAATCAACTACGTTGCAACAATAAATGACTACCAAATTTTTTTTTATTTTAAATACATCAGATACCAATTATTACTAGCATGTATATAAGAATTTCAGTTGGTCTTCTTACAGTAGAAAAAACAATATAACGCAAAAATAATCGAATTATCCATTCTTTGTATAATTTGAATACATTTAATTCAAGCCCCATTTAGATTTTGTGCTAACTTCTTTAGTGCTTCTAAATATCATTATATAATTCTGATTTTGATATTCTCTTTTCTGTTCTAACATTATTAATTTTGATTTCATTATACTATATAACATATTTGCAATTTTAGTCACTTTTTGAGCCCCTTTAACGGACGACATGAATACTATTTAATCAGAAAGTTGGGAAAGAGTAATTATCTGAGAACAAGAGAGAGTTATAGCACTTTTAAGTTTCTTCATGAGGTAAAAGCTCGCGAGTCCGCACGAAGGCTGTATATATTTCACTATTAGTATACAAACTACAGAAGCGAAATTGAAACGCAAAATGATAGTTGGTATTTTACTAGGTGAAATGTGTTAAATACTGATACAACGCACACTGGTTCATGAATCCTATACGTAAAAGGTAAATTTTTATTAGTTTTCAAATGAATGTTGTATTTATATGGTTTTTTTAAAAATATTAAGCTTTTTAGAGGAAAGGTTATCATTATTCAAAGAAAATTTGTTTGACATAGGTTACAGTGGATACGGTTTATAAAAGTTGTCATTTGCATATAAATACATATAATATAATCAGCTAATCAGAATACTTAGAGTACGGAATTTTTAATAACCTGTCAACACAATATTGAAAAATGTATATGTACGTCAAAATGGAGATACAATACTTTGAGATACGTCAAATTTGATCAAAAGAAAAACATGAAATTTATATTAAAATACCAGTATATGATAATATTATGGTGTTTAAATTCGAAGAACATTATCACACTTTATTTGATAAATATAGTCGGAATTAAGAACACGTTAAAATGATAACATAAACAGTACTTATGAAGATAATGATATAGAATAGAAAAAATAGGAGGAATATATATAGGATATTAATCGTGAATTTAGAGACTTTAAGTTAGTAATAAGTCTCGTAACCGAGTTTTTCAACTTTATTAGGAAATATGCACTGTATTATGCCTCGTTCCTCCTCTTATAACTTTCAATACAAATACTCTGTTACAAATAAACTTTTCTATCTTCAATTGTATCAACGTATAAAACCTATCCCATAATTATCAACCTTCAATTATAAATTCTACAACTTCTCATATCAAGGTTCATGTCTGAAACATTGGAAAATAAAGCCAAAATAACCTTTAATTCATTTGATGAATGATATTTCATTGCTACCTTTCTGACAGACTTTACTGAAATACAAAGTGATTTACCTTGTGAAATCAACTTCAATCTATATGTTACAATATTAATGTTGTTCTTTATAACTAAACTTAGTTTTGATGCTTGATGTTCATTGTTCAATTTCAAAATATATATTGAATCAAATAGATTCAGTTTATTTTGTTGAGCTTCATTCTCTAATGTCATTGAAGTACCATGAGATTTAATTCAATATTTATCATGATAATTTCATCTTTCGCGAGTTAAATAGGAGTAGAAAATAAGTTTGTATTCATACTTTTACGTTTATCATAAACGTTGATATTCAATTCTCAAACTTTGAAAGTTCAATCAAATTCCTTCCAAAAATAGAAAGGGATTTATATTCAGATTGTATTTTATTGACTTTAAATTCTTCATTGAATCAGTCAAAACGTAGAAATTCATTATTATAACTTTTAGATGGTATATGGTGTCGCGAGTAAATTTATTTGGTAATTTTAAATTCTTTAATACACTAATTTCCCGTGGATCAATAAGGCTATCAGGTATTTTGTAAGGTACCTTTGCTCTCTCAGAGCTAAACTTCATACATTTTTTACCTCTTCATTTTATTTACGAATTTGTAACCACTGTTTCGTTTTTCTACATTTAAAATTGAATCTTTATCTTAGTTTGAATTTATATAAGTTCACTGATAATAATTTCAAAGGCTGGGTAGTGCAATGCTTTATAGATGTAGGTTAATATATCATTATCAGTCAAGTTTGCTTAATTTTACAATGTAAGCTCATATGATTTTACGTTGTCAACCCGTATGTATTTACGATATCTATCTGTACGTTTTTGTTATGTA
This sequence comes from Anisogramma anomala, assembly GCA_038502455.1. Classification (NCBI taxonomy): domain Eukaryota; kingdom Fungi; phylum Ascomycota; class Sordariomycetes; order Diaporthales; family Gnomoniaceae; genus Anisogramma; species Anisogramma anomala. Next base: position 21,276,606 of record JASMMZ010000005.1, on the reverse strand, counting down.
AGCTTATATAAAGTTATTATATCAGTATTAATAACCTTACAGTTCAAATAAGTATAGTATTATAATACGTCGCTGAATGTATTTGTAATGTAAAGTTATGTGGTTTGACAGTGTAAGCGTATATGGTTTTGCGTTATAATCCTATGTAATATTATATTGTAAGTCTACATAATTTTTTAATATAAGCTGAAATTGTTTTTCTTTGTACTTTGAAAAGATCATGCGGTATAAACTTCAATGGTTTGCGTAAATTATATGAGTGGGCGCTAGTCGATAAATATTCATAAGTTGAAAAATAAAAGTTTCTTTTTGATAAATGTGGCGCATGGTGAAGTTCAATCGGAATTCCGATAATGAAATTTTTAGTGTATTTAAGTTAAAAGGTGGAAACTTTGATATTTGTCGCTTTACATGTTGCTTGCTAGACCCAAAGAAACCAAAATTTTATGGTAATATAACTTATCAAACTAATCAAAAGTACTGAATCTATTTACCTTTGTTAAGTTATACTTGTACTTACACTATGATTTTCTCTAGATGTTAGATGATAAAATATATTTCTGGGAAAGAATTCATTATTTTATATGTCCAAATAGCAGTATTTATTCCTTGATTCAAATTACCAATCAATATTAAATTTCGTTTCTTAGACATGACACGAAATATTGAAATAGTCCATACTAAAGACTTAGTTAAACCCTTAAGTTACTGTTATAAGCCTAATTGACACTATATACTGAACACTGTATAAACCAACCAAAACCTTGGTGCTCGACTATACTAGTATAAGCCTTCATTTAAAGTCTCTTTAAAGTTCTTTTTTCCATTTTATATAAATAAATTCACGTAAATGAACCACATTATATAGCTCTCAATAATTAAATTATTATATTAAGCCCGAGATTTTCATTTCAATCGTTATTTCTCCACGCAATTTTCAACAAATTAACATATATGTTTCACCTATCTCATTGCTACAAAACTACTTATTATACTAATAATATACAATAAAATAGCTTACCTAGTAACCTAATGACGTAAAATAGACAAACGTTCACTCACACCTAACTCAATACCCCAGGTTCCCAATACTAAAAAACATTATATTTACCACATCCTATACCAAACGCAACGATTTTACCAAGTCCAAGGTTTTTTTGAAAAAATAAAAAATTGTTTGCTAAAATATTTCAAGCAAATAACCTGTATCATATTACCTATGTTCTAAATAAGTTTAGGTGAAAATTATTTTTATCCACCTAATTACTTGTTTTTTTACTCAATAATAAACTTTTATATAACGTTATTGAATGTTTCCCTGATTCTATTAATATCTAATACTATCTAAAATTTAAATAGATAAATGAGCTTCAAAAACTCGGCGTACCACTCTATGTTTTAATGATATAAACATGAGGGTTATTAAGAAATTTGCAAATTATTCTTATAATACTACTATATTTGGTTTTATCCGCATTTCTTATTGCTTATCAATTGACCCTAGTAAATCAACGAGCGAAAATAATGATAATGATTGAATATTAAGTTTTCTTCATTCATAGTTTAAATTGATTTAAACTTTGTAAAATTGTTAATAATGGTTTTTTAGCTTCCATTACCTGATTACGCCAACCATAGTAGCATTTTTCTTTCATTTATTATGGGTTTTAAATTTCAATATTAATGGTTTTATTCATTGAACGAATAGATGGACATTATTACAAATAACTTAATCAAGTTCGGAATTTATGAATGATTTCATATACATTCATCATTTAAAGTATTGTTATAATTATGATGTATTTAAAACGTCACCTTTTTCGCCGCTCATAATTTCGACATTTGAAAGACTAACAACCTATTACTTAACACCCTCAATGTTGAATTCTAAATATTTTATGTCAGTAACAGAAAATATCGGACATAAGTGATGGGAGTTCTTTACTATAGAGCACTAGGTTTTCGAAGTAAGTAAATCGTAATACAAAAGAACATGCCAATATAAATACCTATATAAAATAGATTATTGATGAAAATATATAGCAACTTAATGATAGAAAAACATATTAAATGAACTCCGTATACAACGTTATGGTAGCGAAAGTTATAAGCCCCCCCTACATCAACTTATTAAGGTTAAGTCTATTTATATCTCTAATAAAACTTAACTCTTATTTAAAATACTATGAACCTTAATTTTTTAATATTATCCTAAATTAGTAAGCTCAATGTCAATATTTCGGTTATTATAAGGAATAATATGCGATGTTATTGGTTGGTCTTTATTGTTATAACGTAGTCGATTCGAATTGTAGTCGAAGTAACTGGTCTACTCCATTGATAGTGGTAATGTGTTGCTTCTAATTTTATCAGACCGCTAGCCGGTTTACATACTGATTTATATGAGAAAATTCTTGGCTCATGCACCTTATTGAATTCGATATTTTAACTGTAGTTAATGCAGTTAACTTATTCTCTATAAAATCAACCTATGGTGAGTACAGTTGACTTAGATGTACTGTAATTAAGTGCTGTTTTAATACTAGCGACTGTTTGTTTTGTGCCTGCGCGCGGGTGTAGCTCATTATTCATCAAAGGTAATCGCTAAACTTCCTCCAATTATTGTCGGTACTGCCTCTATCAATCCTAGCCTATTTTACACCTAAATTGTATTTAAATTAAGGCCACCCCCCGTATTTCTAGGAATCAGCTTCTTCTATTCTTATAAGCTAGTTCTGCAATGTAAATTTGTATTTCACTAATCCTATAATTTTTACCAATAAATCAAGGTACGCGTTTCATATTCCTAGTCCTAGTAATTTTCGCTTTTCTCGGGAATTTTTGTTACTTTATATTACGTGTGGAATGTTTCGGAAGGTTTATATATATGTTAATTAGTACAGCTAGTTCATTATTATGGAAAACCTTTTCAAGGAGCTGTTAGGCATATATTTAGTTATATTATCGGCGGGGTTTACTTTGTTGTTATTTTATGTACGTTTGTTAATATTATCATCTTCATTATTAGACGCTTTCTATTGTGTGTTTCGAGTTTGTAGAGGTATTCCAAATAACTTCGGCAAATAATATCGACTACTTGAGTCATATGAGATGGTCTAGGTATTTGATTATAATATTTAATACGCAGTCAGTTATTATGCCAATAATGAATTTCGCTATTATTTTGTAAACCTACAATGTCAATACACTTTGTATTATATTTATATATTCAACGGATGTCAAGTATACGCCCTAACTAATAATCTTAAACTGGTTATTAGACTTATCTTCGTCAATAAATATTATAAGAAATTTGATTTAGGACATTTGATCGGTATTATTTGCAAACAAAACTGTCTCTAAACATAATGAAATTCGCCGTCGTTCAAATTACTCGTAATATATTAATGCTTGTATCCGAGTTATTGATTCGTTCTTTTATATCTTCGTTTACCTTTGTTCAGGTTGTATAGTATGGATATTTATACTCATATTTTAATAAATGTGTCAAAAGATATTCTAGGTTAGCATATCGGTACAAAATAAGCCGCTTACACTTTTTTCAAAGTATCGTTGCGACATTACCTCTTCGGATTAATCAATTTATGGTAGGTTTGTGACTAAGATTTTTTGACGTAATTTATGGTATGTTTTACTGTTGTTTTTCCAAATCATTTATACAATCAACGATGAATTAAAATTCAATTTGATATAGGCAGCTAATGTTTTAATCGACTTATACTTTGAAAAAACTAAATACTTTATGGTACAATATTTTGTTAATATGAATATAGTCGTTTCTAAGAAGAGTGTATTGTTTATCTATATTTTATTTTTTGGCAATTTAATATCACCGGGCAGCGCTCACTATAAAGAGATGAACTCGCTTTTACGATATAAACCTGTAGATACCAGCGGCAAGAATCGTAACCAGAGTATACATGCGTCTTGTATAGGCCTTAGGGCTCCAGTGCTATCTTTCCAAGCAGGACCATAGGGTGCCCTACATGTCAGAGATCTGTAGGCGTGAAAACTGTAGCTCTGATCAAGCCGAAAAGCGCGGCCTCGTTAGTCCCTACCCAGCGCCTGTTTGCGCCTTGGATACAACTATAAAGTTACTTAACGGGGAGACTCTACAATGCAGAAATTCAGAGAAAAAGCTTATAAAAAGGGAGGAGGTAGAACTCGTTGTGGTCGCATGTGCTGTTAAGCCTTATAGACTGTTGTTAGGTGACTCTTGTCCACTCGGTAGCCCGTGCGTCGCGTGCTCAAGGCAAAACAAAACAATACAAAGAAAAACATTCACTAAAAAAAAACTTTTTTAATAACCTTCCCTTATACACCGAATGAAAATAATCTACATATTGACGATACCAAAGTCTTCATATTACGTAATCAACAATCATAAGCTAAACGTAAACGTTATTATACGTATTTTGGTTTTGAATTTCGTGTAATACGTTAAAAACTAATCAATACTTGATTTTACTAATTTATCAAAAGGTTTCATATAGTGTATTACCGTTTTAATAGAAGGCTTGTTCCGTAACTCTTTTATTAACTATAAAAGAATAATTTTTTGAAGATTAGTAGCGGATTAGGTATATTTTAACATAATGTTGCATTTATTAAATGTAGATTTACCGACGACGCCAATAGTTAAGGTGCCAGTAATTGAGACGATTACGAGGTCGCTGGTTTTTTTTAAATTGTAAATAATTAAGTAAAGATCCAATATTCGTGTTTATTACCATATATTGAAGCTATCAGCTTTAACATTTTATCAAGACGGTCATGGTTTTGCCTTCGATTTCATGAATTATTTTCAACTTGAAAATAGTTACGTTTTACGTCTTAAATCATTTCAGTGGCGTATGTTGGATTATGCTACATGTAATGAGTTCATTCATCTTAATTCCATCGTTTGCCTTGAAAGTTTTACCCAACGTATCAATAATAACTTCAATATGTAGCTTGATACCTAGTTTTTCATTGGGATTTTTAGAAAATATTTAGGCTGTAGTGTTTGTTTTTCTAGTTTTAAATTTCCAATCACTATCTTTTTTTGTATTTTCCTTTAAGGTGGGATTTTACCATTTCATCGTTCAAGAAGCTAATTTACGATTGATAAGGAAAGGTTATATTAGTTAATTCGTTCGATTTGGGGAATTTTATTGAATTTTCGAGGGTTTTATGCGGTTTCAACTACGAGATTATAAAGGTAATAAGAATATTATCGGTTTTAATTACTACGTTCAGGTTCGCTATATTAAGGATTTTGTAAGATTTATTCCATTTACCTGGATTTATCTACTTAAATAATTCACTTTAATGAGGTAAAAAAAGTACGTCTGTTGTCGATAGTCTGTTTCTGGTTTAAACGGCTCTATTAATCTGGTGTTGTACGGATTCTTTCATTAGTTCCTTTAATATTTTGTTATATATCACAAACTTTTTTTATATGTAATAATGAAGGCGATTCAGGTATTATACTATGGTATGCTTTAAATACAAATAATGTTAATACTATACTTTAGAATAAATATTATGATTCAATATTTTTATTTTCGTTTATAAATTTGTTTCCAAGTTTGTCAACTTATTAATTTTTCACTCAAGGATATGGTAGGTTTGGAGTAAAAACGCGTATGACTTTTGAACTTTATCTATACTTTAGTAATATTCAATAGTAATTTTTTTGTTTCAAATCCTTATTTATTTGTTATAAGTTTAGAATTCTATGGTAATAAGGTTGGTATTCGTCTCGTAAACTAAAGAATATATAGCTTCTAAGTACTTGTAAATTTATGAATAATTTAACGCTTTTTATTGTTCTTTTTCCCTATAATGAGGTTTGGAAATATAGCGTTGTGACAAGCTATTACGAACTCAAAAACGTAAATTATATGCTTATTATTCCGATAAAATACGTTTACAAAGACTGTAAAGTTAAAGATTTCGATTATATTAATGCGAATTTAAACCTGAGGTGGTTTTGGAAATTTATTTGCCAATAGTGAAAAAAAAATCGATTACTTTTAATATGGATAAGTCCATATCTTTATAACCAGTTACTTCTAGGACTTTTTATAGCCTTTTAGTCGCGATTTAATTCAATATTTGTTGTAATGAACGATGTTCTGACTTCGTTCAGTTAAGGAACGTTGTCTCCATTTATTAAAGATGAATTTATAAAGTTGTTTGGTTTATTTAGTTTAATATAAGTGGGAATCATTTTCCATTACCTTTAATTAGTTTGTTAGTTGGAACGTCTATGTGAATTTGGAGATTTTTTTATGTTTTCCAGGCGGAGAACCAAGGGGGTAAGAGATGTTAATATGTGGGAAATACTAAATTTGACGACTGTAATTATGATCGTCGAGCTAAGTTTGAATGGTTCCTTTTTAAGACCAAATTCAATTTTTGCCTTATTAATGTCCATATAATTAAGTTTCGTAGTAATATTAGTATCGCTTCATAATATAATATACGACTAATAACCGGTTATTAAGTATCAAATTACTCTATTATCCTTCATAATACCTTAAAAGATCTTTTACTCATAATAATCGAAAATGGTAAACAGATACGTGGGTTCTTCATCATTATCGTACTAATTATAATAAGGGGTTTTAAATCTCAAGAGTTATAGGAAGGTGTAGCCTGCTAATTACTGTGATATTTTAGAATTGGAACCAGTATATTCACATCAATTAATGACTTTGGACCTTTTCCTCCTATTTTTTGTCTCTATGCCTCTATATCTAGAACGTTCTTTATAATTTATGATAAGATATAAAGGGGTATTGAGTGTAGTAAATTAGCTAATTTAATCAGTATTCGAAAGCAATGTAATATGTGAACTAATAATCTTGTTTAACATAAATTGCGTCCTTTTTAACGTTATTTTCATTAAGTAAACTTACGGATCAGATTTGAATTCAAGCTCAAATAATGTTGTCCTTATATGAGTTGCCGCTTAGGTTTTTAGTTTCAAGGTTTATTCTCTTCAAATTTCTTCGGATTATTGTCCTTACCATCGATGTAGTGAGTAAATGCAATGTTTTCATTGTTTTCCTAATCGTCGAAATTGTTGGATTAGGGGGTAATATCAATTAAGTTTGGTTTCCATACTATTACAGTCGTAATCAAGGAAATTAATGAACTAAAAAAAAGTTTTGAAAGTGATGTTAACGCATAGTAGGGCGTATTAAAACTTTTATGGCCTATCATAGTCAAGCAGATTTCCTAGCGCAATGTATATTTTCTAGCTTTTACTTCCTTCACTACGAAAGCATATTTTTCAAATTCAAGTTTAATACGACTTTATAAAGGCGCTACAAACTTCGCAAACCTTTATAATTGCTTATTGATAGGGGATGAGCTTATAAAACATTTGATCAAAGAGGACTATTTTAGTTTCTGGTTTTGTTTTGCGTGTTTAAATATTTATAATTATTGAATGCTTTTCAATTTCATATGGTATTAGTCTGGATACATCGTGTTTGAAGTAGTGTTTAAAATTATTTCAGATTTCGCCAAATGGTAAGTACTTTGTTAGGTAACAAAGGTAATAACTTCGGTTTCATCGGTAAAGATATTAGGAAAGAGCGAGTGGAGACCTAATAACTTAATACTTATTTGGTAGAAAATTGTTATGACCCAAGCACGTTGGCGGATTAGGAAACAGGCCAGCATGCAGCTGAGCTACCGAGAGCCTGAAGTCTAACACATCAGGCGGGTAACACCTCTTTGTCAGCACCAGACTAGGCAATCCTCCAGGGTTAGGGTTATCTAGATCACAAGTGCTCACTGAGCCTCAGTGAGCACCGGTGAGCCTCAGTACTGAAGATGGTATGAAGGCCATAGGATATAAGAACACGGTCAGCACCACATAGATAGTATTTCCTTCATAGCTTTTCAGTTGTCAATCTAAGTATTCAGTCTACTCACCTGAATAGCCTAACGGCTAATGATCATTCTACAGCACGAACAAACATCTTCTGATATTGCACCTTTGTTACCTCTGCTACCTTACTGCTAACATAAACCCTCTGACACCTTCTACTTACTCACGGGTATTTAGTGTGATCATTACAAAAATGTTGAAGAATAGTCGCAATTTGATTTCCAGGAAATTATACTGTATACTGTTATACTTCTTCTTAATACTCCATATCTTCATAAAAGTTGGGATCGCTGTTGAAAATACAACAGGTACAGTCACTCAGCATACTAAATAATAAGGCCAGTCAGTACTTGGTACAACTTCAAGTACTTGTTACTTCTCGACACCAAGGATGAGGAATTGACTACAGATAGGTATATCTTCAAGGGGCACAAGTATTTACTTGTGCAATTACTAATACTAAATAATACAGAGGATCAACATGGAGATGCTGCCTGAGTTAGTACTTATTATCACAAATAAATAAGTACTTACTAGTATAAGCTAGTATTGATTAGTACAGAGTCTCGACATTTGATCGAGACCTCTATGAGAATACACTTAATCATATATCAAGTCTTTCATGTACATTTTAGAATACTTGAATTTATGAGCTTACACAGTATCATTATTTGTAATATCATTATCACATTATTACTATGAATTTTCCCTACTTTTTTACCATTTTACTGAATCTATTTTATACTTTTTTCTGTATAGATCAAAATGTGCATTTCCTTTGGACCTTTTAATCCTTTTAAGTATGCTTATATAACATTCCCAACATAATGTAGTTTGTTTCCACTACCAGTATTGTTTTATGGCAGTACCAGTGATAATGGTCCTTCTATGCAAAGAACTGTTATTGCATCCGGCCCCTCAGGACCTATGAGATTTACTGCTCCTCCAGCTGAAACCCTATCCCTTCGTCTTTTATGCTCTAGGGTTACTTCCGTTGCCTAAGGAATTTAGACCCTAAAGCCTTGTTTAGGAAAGGACGAAAGGCAGCTCGTTATATTCGTAAGGCTAAAGCTAAGTAAGAACTTCAAGCCCTTCATTCTGATGACTTTGTTAATGATAAAGTAGTGGCTAGAGCCAAAGCAACAATACTCTAGACCACACAGATCAATACGAACTCAGGTTAGCTATCGATTTATACAACACACTAATAACTGAGTTTGAGGAACGTCTCAAAAGACTAACAAAGCTGGAACCACTCAAATCGACAGTGTATATACCGATAAATAAAGACGAAGACATTAATAATCCCTTCTTTAACGTTGAGAAAAGAAGGCTGTTTTAATATCCTGAGTTAAAATTAATGAAAGATATTGAAAAGCAGACAGTTAAGAATATAAACACATAGCTAACAGTTATTGAAAGATATATTATTATGAATGATTGTTTTATATCTCAAAAATCATTTTTAGGATTGACTTTAATATAGTCTCCACACAAAAAAATCGTATTTATTTGTTTACGCCTATTGATTATAGTCTTACAAAAACCTTTGAACTTATATATATACAATTCCGGGCCTACAGGATAATCAGTCTTTTCATTCTTAGATGTTTTAGGCGTTATCGTTAGTATTAAGAACCCATATAAGGTCTTTTTTAAGTTGATTGGCATATGTTAAGGCAATGGACCAATCAATGTTTTTTTTTTAAAAAAAAATCTTTATTTTTTATGCGCCTTACACTACCAGGCCTTTCTTTTCTCTGTAGCATCATTTAAGAATACTAAAAGGAGTCTGATCTATCAAGGTCGTCAAGTTAAGGATATTAAGTATTTCCTCTATTTTTTTTGTTTGTATGAAGTCCTACTTTCCAATCTGAATAATCTGAAAGCGGGGTAAAATTAAGAAAACCGTTTTCTTAATACTAGGTGAATTATAGTCGGACTTTGAAACGAAAACCGGCTGTAAAAAGGAAAGGAAACTTCAAATTGAATCCTTCGAAGCAAACCGAAAATTAAACCTATTAACCGAAACCAACGTATGAGTCAGTTTAAGAAAAATTGTCTTGCTGGCTTTTATAAAGGTTACATAACACGGGATTTTTGGGTACTTTTCTAAAACTTACAGCCTTTTCATTCGCGTAAATCTATTAGTAATTGAAAAAAAAAAAAAAATAGAAGTTATTATATTTGATAACGGTAAAGTAAACTCTCGCCGTATGAAATATCATAACTCTATGGTGCTATCATTTACAATTATTCAACTAGATATTCAATTTGATTGGTTTACTACGCAAAATCCTACACAGAACCCTATATTAGAGATTTTTAGCTAATCAAAAGCTATATTTTACACGGGTGTTCCCGTTTTATGGTATCCACTTTTAATATCAAAGGATCCACTTTCAACGTTAAAGACTCCACTTTTTACGTTAAAAGTCCTAATTTTCACTTTAGTTCACCGAAACGACCGATGAGAAGCCATATCAAAAGCGGGTAGTGCTGTTATAAAGGCTTTACTTTCAACGTTAAGCTATTAAAACTTAACGTTTAGTCTTGTTAATCTCCAACCTTTTTCTATACCATTACATTGTTTTATATCATATGAAGTTCAGTTTCGAGACTTCATACAAGCTGATTGAGGATTATCACGCCATTTCTCTAACAACGAAAAAAGAATCTTTTTTTTTTTTTTGAAATATAAGGAGAAAATTACTCTGGACTACGAACGAGGGGTGGTATAGTTCAACTTACAATACAAGAAACAGTACAAATATCAATTAAATTTAATGAAGTTTACAATACCTTAACTGTTCATTATTGTTTCCACTATACTATGTTTATCATAAACTCGATTAGCTTCTCAAATCTTTATAGCTTAGTTATTATGTTTAAGGACTTGTTTTTTTTGTTTAATTACTAATTAATGAAATATTTGTTACTATAATTAGCGACTACATTATTATATAAGTCACGTAGTAATTTCATTACAACTTTACCGCTATAATTTCTACGAATTCAAAATTCTTAGATACTCATTTTTGGTATATATAGCTTGGTTACACCATCTTAAAGTTAGTATTGAAATCACTTGAATTATTGGTCGGCTTTGAAAAATACTAGGAAAAGGAACGTTTCCATCTTATTCGTATTTCTTATTTTTTTTTCCAAAAGAATTGAATGAAGATTCATCTTCTTTTACGAATATTCGTAAAAAATAAAGTCTAACTGTACCCTTGATAGTTTTCTGGAAACAATTGATAGCCTGAAAAGCGAATGTTATGGCTAAATAGTTACTGAGGTTAAGTATAGCTTTAGAGTTTGTGATAAAGCCATTATATCTTCTAGTAATTAACTGAAAGCCGTTTTTCATATGTTAAATGAAATAACTGAACGTATTGGATGCATTATAAATTACTTAATCCTCGCTGAAGGTAACAATGTCCCTGACTACTAATTTATTAAGATATCTATTCTTAACGTATTTTCTCTCAAGTTCTCTTTGTAACACACCCTGAAACAGAATAAGATCTCTGTTTAAGTTACGGAATAAGTTGATATTGTATAGGTTGATAGATTCGAGTAATATAGAATTTATGAAGAATAAAGAAGAGTGATTGATATATGATCCAGTGTATCCTCACACTCTTTACTAGTCAGTACTAGTTTATACTTGTAAGAACTAATTCCTATTATTTGTAAATACTAGTGTGGGAAGCTGGCTTCTAGCTAACTAGTCTTCCGTACTAGTTCCTGCACTAGTTAATACTAGTACTTGCACCAGTTGATGCTAGTGCCTTTACTGTATGTCATCATCTTCAGTTGAGTTCTCCTCATCCTGCTGAATTCTTTATCCTTTGGTATTGTAACGTGTTTAGTACTTGTAGTTGTACCAAGTATTGACTGGCCCGGTTATTCCCTTGTTGTTGAGTGTGCTGAGTGTGATTATTACTGTTTTATTTCAACAAACCCCCTTAACAGGTACTTTCCACTCAAAATAAAAAGAAGGAAAGAAAGAGAAGTAAATATAGAAGGTAAAGGGTAAATTGAGGAGGCGTAGAGTAGAAAAAAGGAAAGTTAGTAGATGTAAAAATCAAGAAGACCCTTTTAGTCCGATTTGAACTGATAACCTCTATAGTATGCCTTATTATTAATATACAAAGTTTACATTAAAATCATTCTACTATCTATACTTTTAATGCCACAGAAGTTAACTTGAAACACCATGCTTTATAAACCATACCCTTAATTTTAGCTTAGCTTAAGCAAACTAAGCCGTTGCATTATCACTTCGTTTTTTGCCCTTGGCAGTAACTTTGTCAGTTTATCGGCCAATCATTAATTCTTAGGTATCAACTTGATTTATATTATATTACACTTAACTTTATCCTTTACATAGTATTCTTTTAGGAATATATATTAAGTAAGTTAGTACTACTCATAGTTTCTAGTCACCTTAATAGGTTTTTCATTAATATTGTATATCGTGACAATAATAGGAATACGTATTTCTGTAATTAAGTTTCTTGTCCACAGGGTGTTTTGGGTAACCCTTATCATTTTAACGCTTTGAGCATCCACAAATGAGAGGCATAATTTGAATCCTCTTTTGGATACCTAGTTGACCGTATTATTAACAAGTTGGATTGTAAATTTATCAGTAGACTTTTTAATGGCTTTTCTCCCCTTTGAGTCGAAATCATGCTAGCCTTTAATTTGAAGCCTATCAGAGTCTTTATGGTAATTTTGGCTAAAGTTTGTAGCGTTTTAATACAGACGTACTAGTAATTTTCCACTACTCACTTATAATCTATAATTCTTATATTGCCTAAAGTATGTAAAGCTGTAACTAATACGTGTGATATTTTCATATAAAGAATTTTTGTAAAAACGTGATAGTACTGACCTAAGGAAGGCAATATCCGTCCTGGCCTAAAAAATTACATGACTAACGGCCCCTATATCTAACTAATATTTCTCAATTTGTAAAATATCAACCTGATTTTCAAAGAGCCTATAGGTGGTATAAACAAGTAATCCAGAGATAATGGAGATGTCAGCCGGTCGTTCACCTAATTTCTTTACCCTATATTCTAAGACTTTTTAAATGTAGGCATCTTGGGTTAAGATAATCGTATATGCGTTTATATTCCTTAAGATATGTACCCTTATAAAGTACTTTCCAATATCCATTTTGAAGGTTTCAATAGCGTTTGAGTTGGAGCATATAATGCGGAAGTTATCAAAGTAAGTAAATATGATAAGCTAACAGCAATAATTAATTGATACGGCGTTGTTACAGCTTACTTTTTTTAAATTTAGAGGCAAAAAATACAATCCTGAACCTTTTGGACTATTGTCTCAAAGCTTGTCTAAGTCAGTATAGTAGTGATAGGAGATAAAAGACTTGGTCGATAGTAGGGTTTAAGTCCACGTTATTCTCTTCCAGATATTCTGGGAAAAAGTCACTAATAGTATTTGGAATCTTCATTAATACCAGTTCTTCAAGTTTTCCATTGAGGAAAGCCGAGTCCATGTCCATTTAGTCAATATTCCATCCATTATAGGCAGCTAATATAACAAAAATCCTCCACGTATATGACTTCACCATGGTAATGAAGGTTTCAATGTAGTTAATAATATACCTATACTTAAACCCCCTTATTACGATCCTAACTTTGTACCTTTCGATTTGATCTTTAAAATTAGTTTTAACGTTAGTTACCCCCTATACTGTCATGATATAGCGGTTTCTATCCCTTTGAACGGCTTTAAAGACCTTTAGGTATAATAGGCTCCATATTTAACTATATAAGGCCTTTTTCCAATGCTCCCTATCGGGGCCCTCTAGTATTTCCTTTCTAGTTAGCTATTTCTCTTACTTATTAACTAAAAGCATAAAATTAACTATATTCAAATTAACAGCATCTGCCGGTAAGCTATTTACTGTTCTTATTGCAGCTTAACAAATACTTTTTCTTGGTTTGGAGTTTAAAGTAGCCGTTATAGTATTATAAGAGATACCAATTTCAATGGCATTCCTTACAACTGTTTTACAGTATTCCATAATAAACCTTTTAATGACCGTTAGTCTTAAAGTACAAACGATTTTCTTGGTTGAAGTTTTTGGCTGGTTTGGCAAGTAAACCTTAAATATGTGTTAAGGCTTTGTAATATAAAAAAAACTACCACAAAAAAAGATTCCCTTCTCTTCTGTTTAATTATTCCTTTAACTCTTTATAACGTTGGGATTACAACCCCAATCTCCCTTTACTTTATCGTAAAGACCCTTATAAGGCGGGGTATATTAGATCCTACTACCATTGTTAACCGTCAAGTTAGCTATAATAAAAGTTGTTTTAAATAGGTATGGTTATAAGTAATATAACTCCTTTTCGGCAATGGTACAGGTCTGTATCTTTTCCAAAAACCCTCTATTAAAGCGTTTGAATATTCCATTTTCTTTAAGGGTGTATAGAAAAAAATTAAGTGTAAATTCGTAATTAATGGATATCTTTCTAAATCAATAGTTAACGATCTTATTTCATCTATCGAGGATCAAGTAATCGATAATATATTGAATACATTTGATAATTTCATTTAACATACAATAAAAGGTTTTTAATATTTTACCAGGTGATATGATAGTTGTGTTATAGGCTTTATGGATACATTTAACCTTTATAGCTATTAGGCCACAGTATTTGCCTTTAAGGCCAGTGGTTGTTTCAAGAAAGCTGTCAAGGGTCCAGATGAACCCTTTTTTTTCCCGGGATACTGTGTTAAAAGTTTGTTTATCATCAAGTGTTTTTGAAAAGTTTACATAAAGTATTAACTAGTTTAAAGTTTTCCTTTACCTGATCTTTTCCAGGGATATCCAATAAATAAAGTAATTCCTCAACTAACTTTAAACTGGTGTAACCAAACTTAATATGTTAGAGGGAATTGACGAAGGACTTAATAGGTGATATAGAGTTATAGTGGAACAATTGGGTAGCTTATATAATAGTGTAATGGCTAGTTATGGTAGCAACTATTTTCTCGGTCTATAAATTAATTAAAGATAAGTCTCTAACCCTAATATTCAAGCTGTAGAACCCTGTTAAGCTGATTAGATCTATAAAAAGCTTTGGAAAATAAAACAGGTACGAAAGCTAAGGTATTTTAACCTTTATCAGATTTAACTAATACTTGTATTATTCTTTTTCTTATAGGTTAAACCACATCACGATCATTTCATAATCTGGGGTAGTTTTTGCCTTACATTCGGAACTGCAAGAATGATTTTGAATGACTTAAAAAATGGGAAGATGCGCCAAAATCACCGTCCACTATATCGTAGAATTGAAGTTTATGAATTATAAAATAACGTGGTAGTATGGAAAAAAGAGGAAAAATATTAAGACTTAACTTTAAGTTTTAATAACTTAACTTTAAAATTGGGGTTCGTATAACAATAATACACGCTTTTGTTATGGTTTTTAATTAGTCGTTTTAGTGGACTAACGTGAAAAATGTGGTCTTTAACATACAAAGTGAAGATCTTAACATTAAAAGTCAATATTTTAAGGCGGAACCACCCATATAAGATAAGACTTCTGATTAGTCTAAATTCTCCAGTATAAGAGCCTGTATAGGGTATAATAGAATAGGCAAGTTAAATTAAATATCTGACTGCTTAATTGCAGCCAACACCATAAAGTTGTAATATTGCCTGTAGCGACTTTTTTTACTGTTATTAACTGTAACGGAGTCCGCTTTTTTATTTTCACTTTCAATAGATTTACCAAGATTGGAATGTCTTACCGGTGTGGAAAGCCGTAAATTTGGATAAATTAACCAATGGGCTTTTACTAAGTGCCCTTTGTAAGAGCCTAGGAAGCAATTCTTCCTAAACTAACTGATACGCTAATGTTGGTTAATAAGTTTGGGATTTTGTTAGAGGACTTAATTTATGATTTACTTCTTTCCTAAAGCCTATTTTAGTATTGGAAGTCTGATTTTAGTTCACGTACTAATAGAAGGACGGCTTTTTTCAATTCACTTCGTATACGGACTGTCCAGACTAGATATTCAGACTTATTACAAGTCAGGAACTGAAGGAAGTATTCAATATCCCCTGCCTGACGACCTTAATAGATTAAGTTTTTTTTGGTATTTATAAACGCTTCAATAAATTGAGTTAAGGAGAAATCGTATTAAAAGCGTAGGTAACAAAGATTTTTTAAGAGATTTTTTATGGTAAATGTGTTGAGTAACCTCATATACACCATTTAGCATTGAAAGGGCTTTACACAGGTACTAAATACTTATAATAATTGCTAACTTGTCCGGGGTCATAAGGAAAGTAATCATTCGGTAGGCCCAAATATAGATATATGTAGTTTTTAAAGTCTTTAAACGATTGTAGTCGATAGGCGGGAATAAGTGAATGTAGTCCTGTGTCGAAAGAAACTTAAATTTATTTTGATCCGAAAGATACCATCCAAAATATCAACATTGTTATTACTAACAACATATTTTTTGACTAATATTAGCCATTTATTTATGTTTATAAAGGTTAATGTTTCAAAATATTTCATTGATTATAGCTTAGGCTTTTATAGTTTCCTCTTCCTATCGTGAAAGAAGGGGATTTTAATTTTTTCCTCTTCCTTCTTCCCTGATATAATAGTGCCTATCGATTTAAGTGGTTCAAGCTTTCCTTTGACATGTTTTTTAAGCTTAACTGATAGTTTTTCGTATAAATTGATAGTTCATTGAAGCTTCTTTTTAATTCAAAAAGTTTATATAAAAACTGGTAGATTTAGTACTAATATTTACCTCTTCATAAGTAAGATTATCAGCATTAATAGTTTAAATTTATTACATAGATTTAATCTTACGGAAATCAAGAATTGCCTTTCATCTTTTCCTCAATAGATTTTTAAGGTCCAAAGCTCCTGAATAAATAGGAGTTGCTCTAGAGCGTAAGATACGAAAGGATGGAGTCTCTGGTAGATAAAAATGGTCTGCAGGTCTGAAGGGTCTGGAAGCAATGACGGTTTTTTATGAAGAGGAACCATCATTAATGGTACTGCTGTGGGGTAGTTCTGGTGGTGGAAATAGAGATCCATATTCTAAGGATGTATGTGGAGAATTCTCAAAGTTATTACAGAGTACAGAAAAAGTAAAATTTTTGAATTTGTGCCGAAAAAGGTGTATTGAAACTGTATTCAGTGAAATAAAGCAGGAGAGAACATTCGTCCTAGTAATTTGTTAAAGTTACTACACAAAAATATATTGTATAGTCTTATAAATTCAAGTATTCAAAGGTCCATACAAACAGGAGGAGGGGGCTTAATATATGATTAAGTGTATCCTCATACTCAGTACTAATCAGTGCCAGTTTATACTAGTAATTACTAATTATTAGTACTTGTAAATACTAGTGTAGGCAGCTATCTTCCAGCTAACTAGTTCTCTATATTAGTTCACAAACTAGTTAATACTATTATTCGCACCGGTGGATACTAGTGCCTTTAGTGGATGCTAGTGCCTTTATTGTATATTATCATCTTCAAGTGAGTTATCTTCATCCTACTAAATTCCTCATACTTTGGTATTATGACGTGTTTTGTACTTGTGGTTGTAACAATTACTGAGTATTCCTGTTGAAGCCCTATTGTTATATGTGTTGAGTGTAACTGTTCTTGTTGTATTTCAACAATTTTTAAACGCTTCAATATACTAATTTTAGAAAAGATGCGGATCTACACCGTTGTCAGAAAGGTGTTATATTACTTGTGGCCCTACCTGTTTCAAATAGCTGTTAATATAGCCAACTTAACGGTTAACAACAGGAGTAAAATTTAGTACGCCACGAATTATAAGGGTTTTTCCGATAGAATGAAGGAATATGAGAATTATATACCTAATGTTGAATTTATCTTCACTTCAGGCTTTGCCGTCATTGCTGATTACTCTTTGCAAGACTAGTGAAGGGTTCAAGAACTAATTTAACAGGAAAAATGAGAATTTTTCTTTTGTAACAGTTTTCTGATATTACAAAACCGTGGCATATTTGTAAGGTTTATTTGATAGACCGGCTGGGGAACTCGACTAGAAAGATCATTAGTACTTTAAATCTGAAGGTTTTTGAGAAACCTTTACGTGACACCGTAAGGCCATTGTAAGGTATAAAGATACTATCGAGGTTGGTATCCCGTACAATACTGTCACGGCAGCTCCAAACTCCAAGCCAAAAAATAATATATGCTAATCATCAAGAAACAGTATGAACAGCTTACTGGCTGGTATTGATAATATTAATATGGTTTAATTTATTATTTTATTTAATAAAGAAAAAAATAACAGATTATTAAGGAATAATTAGATGGTCTCATAGCCGAATAATAGAAACAGGCCTTCCACAGTGAAATAAAAAGCTTACTATCCCCCAAGGTCTTTAAGGTTGTGAAGAGGTATATTAATCGCCGTGCCCTAACCTCAAGATAAGTTACCAAAGTTCAGACCGATTTTAAAGTTTAGATATATAGGTATAAGGTTATAATTATAATACAAAGATTTAAGCAAAGGTATAGTGTTAATTATACTAAAATCTTTATTTCCACAATAAAGTCTTACACGAAAAGTATCCTCATTACCTTCTCTATTTCCTATAAATGGTATATCGACCAAATCGACATCGATCTGGATTTCCTAAATAGGGAATTGAAATATAGGTGTTAGTGGATATTCTAGATACTTTTAAGGATTTTTTTTAGAATATCCGAAAGAAAACAATATGAGTTTTAATCCTATAGTTAAATAAATCTTTAAAATATTCGTCTTCACGTACAAACTTAAGCAGGTTTCAAAACAATAGTCAAAGATGTTAAAGACAGTATTCGATACCTTTCAATCCAAAGGATTAAGCTTTGACAACGCGATATACATTAATTATCGGTATCAACTTATCATCTATACTTACTTGGACGACGTTTTTATTGACGGATATGACCTAAGGGTTATTAAGGCTTTGAAAATGAATATAGGAAAGCACTTCAAGTACAAAAACCTAAAAAGGGTAAAGAATTTCTTAGGGGTACGTCATTTGAGAAATAAGAACACCTATACGATCATTTTGATACAAAATAATTATATCCAAGGGGTTTTTGACTCTAGGATAGAGAAGATAAGCAAACGTCCGGCCTACATCCCTATCACTATTGGATCAATCGTTCATATTATACCATATAAAGATCAGGCTAATATATTACAAACCCAGAAGTATTAGTAAGATATTAGAGTTTATATCTGTGCAATGTACTAGACTAAACTGGATATTGCCTCCTTTATATCGATACATTCAAGTTTTTACCACAATCCTTCATAAAAGAATATTACAGTTATCAATTACATTTTCAGATACTTTAAACAGTACAAAAACCATGGCTTATAAGTGGATAGTAAAAAACTATTGGTAAGTTCGCATTGAAACGCTGTAAACTTCAGCTAAGATTATCATAATGAGTTTTAAATATTTAAATTAACGGCTAATACGATTCTAACTGGAATAGGAACAAAGTTACTAGATATTCTACCTATGAATACACAGTTTAAATCTTCAACAGCTCGGTTAACTGGATATCACAACGAAGACCTAGAGTATACCTTTTTTGTAGATATTACAAAAGTGATAATGGTAAGAGTTATTTAAAACACTTTCTAGATAAGGGATTTGTTTACCAAGTTACATATTTTTATTTTTATTATAATACACTGTGACAATTAGTGAGTTTTGAAGTTATTTAGAAACCCTAAGTATTACTAATATACTTAATATATACTCCTTAAATAATATTTTAAAGGGTAAAGAAGAGTATGTCACTATATATATTAAGTGGATTCCTATAGATAAATAATTAGTCGATGGTTTGACAAATCTACGGTCGAGGGGAAAATACAAAGTAATAATACAACTGATTGGTTTGGTTAACCTGGGTTTAAATTAATAGTTTATTAAGTTTTATGTTTCAGGTTACCTTGTAGTATTGCGGGTATAGAATAGTCAAGTAGTTTTTCTATAAACTTTGGGATATTGATAAAGTTTTGTTAGGGTTATTGGTTTAAATCGGAGTATATAAGTTTTCTTGCTTTTTTTATTTACCAACTTTTTTTTTTTCCATATTACACCCCCTTTACTCCACATTTTACCCCCCTTTCTTAAACCTTTTTATAACTTCTATTTGATTGAATAGTATCTCTTGAGGGTGTTTGTTTAAAATACAATAGGTATAGTCATTTATCACACTTATAACAGGGTCAGTTACTACTTGGTACAAATTTAAGTAATTGATACTTTTGAACACCTAGTATAAGTAATTGACCATAGATAGAAATATTTTCAAGGCGTATCATTATTAATTAATGCAATCATTAGTACTAATTAGGACGGAGGATTAATACGGAAATAATGCCTTGGTTAGTACTTACTAGTATAAACTAGTATTGAATAGTGAAATGTTTCGACATTTGATCGAGATCTCTACAAGAATACACTTGATTATATATAAAGTCCTCCATGTAGATTCTATAATACTTGAATCTATATGCCTACACAATATCTTATATAATACCTTTAATAATCGCTATGCAATCCATATCCATCATAGCTTCATCTCGGAAAAAAAAAGATACTGTATTGATCGTACGGTTTCTTTTGGTCTTTCAACTGGAATTATTAGTGGGTATAGTAATTATCTTTAGCAGAATTTTAAGTTACGAAGCCAATAATTGTATACACTATAAGTTCGTATGTACAGCTATTCCTTCACTATTATTAATCAGTTCAATACCATTTACTAACCTATTAAAACTAAACTTTCTCGGTGTGTTAAGAGTGTTAAGTAACTTGTTTAGGGTTTGTGTAGATTTGGTAATGCTTTTACCAACATTGAAGGGCTTTTTGATTGAGTTTATTCTTGATTGATTAATAAACTTGTGAGTTAACTATCTTCAAATTTATCAATATTTTTTTTGTTAATAGTAATATTTTGTAGTGGTACTCAACTAAAAGCGTTGAAACAACCTATATGGGCTTGAATAGAGCTTTAAGAAAGTGTATGTAGGCGTCAAAGAGCGTTGTTGCTAGGGTTACCTTTACCCTTATCTTTACATATCAATTGAAAATTTTATCTATAAAGTATTCGTTGATTATTTTTGTTAAAGTACGTTACCTTCCAAGTATACCTAGTAATAAAATCCTTTTTTATACAAGTGAACTTTTCAATCCACCTGAATCAATTTTTCTATATTTTCTATATATAATATTACTAATCTTTAAATAACTTGATGGATTCGTACAAGGCCTCAACATTATAATCCTATATCTTATAACTTACATTAAATAGGGAATAACCGATATTATAAATTGTAAGATCTATAGTAAAGGGTTCATTGACTTTTGTAATGTATTAATCGTTATGATCTAAGTATTTAACGATTATAGTTGCAAAGGTTTCAATTGTTTCTTTTTACCAAGGTCGGTAACAATATTAATCATGAAGTTATTAAATATCATTCCAATGTTAAGTTGGTATTAATTTAGACTTTGTAATGTTTTTGATTCTATTGGTCGAAGTAACAGTAGTATTATGTGGTCAAATAGTGGATATATCGCTCTAGGCTTGGCAGACCACTAGCCGGTCCACGTAGTAATTTGTATAGCCAATTGTTTGGCCCTTGTTCTAATGTAAAGTAGGCGCATACTGTACTTAACTTACACTAATACAGTAGACTCCAACGAAATAATACACTTATCTTGAAGTCGGTATAATTAACTTTACTGTAAGTAAAGTTAACCTACTGCCATAAAATTAATATTTTTCCAATACTGGCAGCTTTTTAGCTTATGTGCGTTCGCCAGTGTGGTTAACCAATCTTTTGCGGTAGCTGCGAAATTACGATCTCGTTCATGGCTAGACCTTATTAATTCTAGTTAACTTCAACATTAAATTACACATATTTACACTTAAATTTACCCCATCAGCTTCTATATGCCCCACGGTTTCGAGGTCCGACTTTATCGGTTTCCACAAAAGCTTTTTCTAATATAAGTTTGTACAAGATTCTAATTTAACCGTGAAAATCAAATAAGTAGTTATCTTTAGTGTCCTAGCAATCTTCCAGTTCACTAGTATATACCTAATCGTTACGTAATTTAACCTTACCGGGTGGACTATTCACGTAACCCTCGATGCGTATAGTTATCCTATTATTATTTACAAACCTTTTAAAGTCTTTGTTCGGTAATGCCTTTATAATAGCATTAGTAGGATTCCCTTTTTCGTTAATTCACCGGAAATCTTCGATTTATTTACTTTCGTAGTCTTCGCGAAGTGCTATTACGTTGATTCTTAAGCGTTTTTTGTTAGTAATTCCGATATTAGAAAGGCATTCAAAAAAGCTCATCGAATCGGTATAAATTACCACAGGGATAAAAAGAATCCTTAACTACCTAGTACTAACATTAAAAGTTTCCTTCAATTTCATGTTGATACCAAAATCTATTGTCAGTTCATAAAACTTTGAAGTTATCACGCTTCGTATAATCATCTTTCTTTTAATAAAAGTTCAATAAAATAAGATACCGATATTTAAATAGTTCTTCCGCTTGTTTTCGTTAACGAGAGTTATTAGGAAACCAATTTATAAAAACAATTCGGTATTATCTACAAAGAACTCGTTTGTAAAGATTATTAACTTAGCTTTCAACAAATCGATTGGAACCATATTAATTCCCTAATCCAAGTTTCGTACCTACCACTTTAACCTCTTATTTAGCCGGTCAAAGTCTTCATCTATTAAATCTTGTATTTATACCGTAATAAATAAAGCTTAAAAGGCTTCTAGTTAGTATAGAGTGGTGATATAACTCACACAAATACATTATTCTAAATACCGTTAAGTCTTAGTCATATTAGTCTTATTAATTATAACTTAATTAGCGCCTTTGCTATCTTAGCGAAAACTAAAGACGGTATTAATACTAAGTAAACGGATTAACGACCCGTTAAAATTAAATTGAGTACCTTGCGCCAACGTCGTAACCAGCTTACAGTTCTAAGACTTAAAGTCTTTAATCCCTTATTATTCTGGTTTCATAAATCCAGTCGTTTGAACAAATAGAATATCGTTAATTTCAATACCTACCAATCCAAAGTTTGCCTTTACGTTGTAAATAAATACGGGATGATCATTGGAAACTTTATACTCAATTGTAATTTAAAATATAATTAGTAGGTTAAAATATAATGGATATTTTCTTCAGCTAATTCGTTTAGTAACTTAATATATCGTATAACCGTCCCTAAAATATAGGTAATAGGTGATTCCTATAACAACTTTGGTAAAATAATCCGTTACAAGTCGGTTATGAACTTCGTGTATAGTTATATAATATATTGGTAATCAAGTGTAAATTTACTTTTAATATTAACTGATAAACTTTCTATTAAATGAATCACTAAACGTTGGCTAATTTTTCAAATTGTTGAAGATAACGTCAGAATTGAGTCTTTAATATCAATAATGTATCCTTAAATGATTAAGAGTAACTTTTCATACAGATGCCCAGTAGTCTTACTTTTAACCTCGTAGATAATCCTTAACTTAAAAATCGTAACGTTTGGATTTTAAAGGTTAAAATCAGCCTTTGGAACGAATTATACAATTCCTTGAATTAATAAGTCGTTAATCTCGACTTTATTGTTTTCCTTCAAGGGTTTATAAAAAGTTTTAATAAAACCTTATACTTAAAGCTTTAATAACAAGTCTTTATTATCTTTTGTAATGATCACACTAAATACCCGTGAGTATATAGAAGGTGTCAGAGGGTTTATGTTATCAAGAAGGTAGAAAAGATGCTTAGTGAACAATATCGCAACCGTGCAAGTAATGATCAAAAGCCGTGAGGCTATTTAGAATATACTGAGACTGAATACTTAGATTGACAACTGAAGAGCTATGAAGGAAATACTATCTATGTGGTGATGGCCGTGTCCTTATATCCTATGGCCTTCATACTATCTTCAGTGCTGAGGCTCAACGGTACTCACTGAGGCTCACTGGTGCTCACTGAGGCTCACCGGTAGCTCAGCTGCATGCTGGCCTGTTTCCTGACCCGCCAACGTGCTTGGGTCATAACATCTTTCCCTTTCCTGATTACTTAAGCAGTGTTGTAAATACAGCCCGGTGTATAATTTTTAACTTTATTTTTTTTCCGTGGGTCGTTCGTACCGGCAGCGTTTTATTGGCTTATCGATAATAGGTCAAGGAGATTCATATTAACTCGGTCATTTAACTTAAAGGTTTTAATCGTGAATTACCTCAATATAAGGCTTAACCTAAATAATACGTGAATTTACATGGCCGTTAGTAATTATAATAACTACTCCTAATCTTCCCAATGCTTTTGTAATCCTTTATAGACACTTATTTACACTAGATTCTCATTATCTTCACATCTTCCCAAAACTTCATCGTTGCAAAGTTGATACTAGTATCGTAAACAATAACTTTAGGTAAGCTTAAGTATATTTTAATCCATATTATCCTCAAGGATTCCTACATATCTTTTACTGATAGAGATTTCAAAAATTTAACTCTGTAAAACTAGGTTAGGAAGCCAATCACATGAAAAATAGGCTTATTATCCAGGGAAAAGTTATTAACAAGAACCTCATAGTTAAAATCCTAAACTTCTTTCAATATAAACTTAAACTTTGAAGGTATTTATATATATATTTAGTAGTAGTAAAAAAGCTTTTCAATAGTTTTCCAAGAAAAGTATTCCATATCTTTATACTCTAGTGACTTTAAGATGTTACATAGTTTATTAACGGTAGGATAGTTATAGTATTAGTATGATCAACTTATTTCTTACCTTGTTAGGTTTTATATCATGGGTTTTTGTCTTAAAGAATAAAATTATAAGTGTTCCCATTAAAAAACTAGGGGAAACCTTTAGTCGTTCTTAACTAACTCGTTGGCGTTAATGTTAATATTGACACCAAGGATCTTTATATCCTTTAAATACAAGAGAAATAAGAAAGAAATTTAAATATATAAAACGTAATTAATTCACAAAATAGTTTAAATTATCGTTGTTTTTAGTATCGGTAATTACTTACTTAAATCATAGTTCATTTTTATCTTATTAATATTATAGAGATTAATTCATTTCCTGTAATACTTTCTCTTCACAGTGTCATATATTACAATTGACCTCCTATTAAATAATATATTGCCACTATGTTTGACATAATACCTTTAAACGTATAATCCACGTAACGATTACAAAGGTTAAAGATATAGCATGGGTTATAGGCTTAATTAAGGAAAATGTAAATGTCTTTACCGCCTAAACGGTATAGAAAGGCGTAGTCGACTAGTTATCAAGCCATACTAGAAGTTGTATTATTATGATATTGAATTTAATTCAAGGTATCGTTGCTGTTAACTATCTTGTCGCCCTTTAAGTTCACAGTATAGTTTAATTGGTTTTATTTGAAATTAATAAAGCATTAAATATGTTACATTATCCTTTCATCATTACATTTGGCGGAGGAGTAACGAGTTAACTAATAACTGGGCTTACCATAAATCTTATTTCTCTTACCACTATTATAATGATAATTTTACTACCAATAGATTCGCTTGAATCTTGGCTTCATTAATGCCACCTTAGCTGTTACTTTTAGTTTAAAACTGCTAAGCCAGATCTTAGGCTTTAATCGCATCCATAACCGTATTTACGGTCGACTTAATTAACCACCATAAGGTGTTTTTTACATTTACGTTAGAAAAATTGACAATTTAGGGGTATATAACAAGCTAATTGAGTATACGCGCCATTATAATTACGAGCGAAAACGTAGTTAGCTAAAAAAGCCTTTACAAGTAGCATTCAAACGTTATAAGGCGTATTTAAACTCTTTGAAACCCGTTACGGCTGCTCGTACCTACTCGAAAAGTATATTATCGCTAGTGTAGGCTTTCTCTATTACCTGATGTCATAACATTATCTTATTTAACATCTAATTTTATATATGTATTGGTATTTCCTCCTTTTTTTCCTTCGCCATTATTATAATCTACCCTATAATAGATTTATCTATATAGTATTATATAAGGTGAACATCTTACTCGAAATAGCTTTTCATATTATCGTAAACTTCGCGATAGGTAATAATTCGGGTTAAAAAGGTTAGATAGTAATTCTAAGCATATTTTTTTAATGATTTTAGAAAATAATGAGGAAAAACCAAAAGAGGAAACCTCTATTTATTTACAGATATTTCAATGAGATATTATATTCATGTCGAAAAGGTTATAAAGATTCCCATTATACTTATTTATATTATTATAGATTTTGACGAAGTCTATCAAAAGTTTATAATTAATATTAACTATTTAAACAGGTCTTGGAGAAGGGTCGCAATAATTATCCTAGTCTTTATTATTATTTCCTAGTAATTTAAGCCTGGAAGCCTCTAAGCTACAGTATTAAGGGTAATTTTCAGTCGCTTAACCCGAGGGGTTAAGTCATATGGTAAGACCTGTATTGGGTTCGCGCGTGTAAATAAATCTGCTATATAAAGCTTTTGAAGGGGTTTAGCGATTTTAATTAAAGTGTTAGGGGGGAATAAAAGGAGGGAATAGAGGCTAGAAGGTTTTGAAGGATTTGATGATCTTACTTAATTAACTGGTAAAGAGCACCAACATCAATACCTCTTATCGCATTAACAACCGCTGCTTCGCGTGTTTTGCTGCCACTAAAAGCGTATTCCTCGTTATTACATAAAGGTGTTAAACTATAGAAAAAATTAACAGATTCCTTATCGTTAACGTATAAAATATTTAAAATAATATGAGATAAAGAAGAGGTCCCCTAAAACGTGTATAAGGGCGTTAAAAGTCTTTAACCCCCTTATATTTTCCTCGCTAGTCTTAGGAATTAGATTTTTAAAAGGGGTTTTTACGTTAAACCGGTTTAAAAAAAGTTTCAGCTAATCCTACTAGGGTCTTTTTGGGATATAAATACCTTAGCGAATGACTTCTTTTTTTTTTTTTTAGCTTGGCCCCAACCGTACGCTAGATTATCTTCTATATGTCGGAAGTTTGGTAGTTGAAAAACTTACAGAAATCTTAAAAAACACGGGTGCTACGGCTTTAGTCGTTACTAAGGTCCGCGTCGAGGATGTATTAGTTAAAGTAATTGGTTAGGTAAATCTTAATCAATGTTTCATTAATATTTGTAATCTAAAGCTATTGGTTATAATAATTAACCAAGACTGTTCCAAAGGTTTTGATTACTGTTTTTTAGGCGGGGTCGATCATAGTCTAAAAGTAAGTATTTGCGGTAGTCATCTTAATATTCTAACTTATATAAAATGTATAGGGCGAAGGACTTTATGATCTTTAAATATAAGTGCTTAGTGTTTTAACGTAAAGTCGTGTAGAGACTTGTCGACTTAGCTTTAGATCATACAGCATGCATACGACTTAGTAATTCTTAGTATTTTCGCTTAAGGCAACAATCTTAACGATTAACTTAATATAAGGAAAGTAAAGTAATAAAATGGGTGTAAAGGTTTAGTATAAAATGTAAGGTTGAAGGTCATATCTTATTATTGGTAAAAATAGAAAGTTAAAAGTTATAAGCCATAGGACTTGGTTGTTTTTATAGTTGTAAAACCCGTATAATTACTAATTTAGCCGTTTACCAACTTACTGGAACTTTAGGACTTTAAGTAGTTAATCTTGAAGTTCTTAAAAATAATCTTTAGTAAAGATTTTTTCGTGTTTTCTATAGCGATACCGTCGCTACCTTTAAGTTACCGTAAAAACCGACGTAATATAGAAGTTCTTTCTACTTACTAGCGTGAAAACCGACGCAAAAGCAGAGGCTTTTCGTAAAAATCTTTCGTAAAAATCTTTCGTTTACCTTAGTCTTTCACCAAACGTAACCGGAAAATAATTTTTTCTTTTACTTAGCTTATCTATACTTAATCTAATAAGCACTAATCAGTGTTCGTAGGACTTGAGACGTTACAACGTTGTCGATTCGATTGATCGAAGTAACAGAATTATTATGTGGTCAAGTAGTGGATGTATTGTTCTAGGTTTGGCAGACCGCTAACCGGTTTGCGCAGTAATTTGTATGGCCCATTGCTTGGCCCGTGCTCTAGTATGAAGTAGGTGCATACTATACTTGACTCATAGCTAATACAGTAGGCGCCCACAAAACAATACAATCAACTTGCAGTCAGTATAGTCAACTTAACTGTAAGTAAAGTTGACTTATTGCACTGCAATTACTACTATTCCAACAGTTTATTTATTTATCTCATTAACAATTGTATAGTATATGTCAGATTCGTGTAGGAAGTAGAAAGTGTAGTGTAATAAAAGATGTAGGTTTGGTTTTTTATGATTTGATATTTTAACTTAGCGGTTTGAGGTAACTACTTAGCTGTTTGTCAACTGAAGAGGTTTTAATAAGTTAACGATCACTTCTTAACCTCATGATTTCTAGCGGTCAATCTTCAATGCTTAAGTTTTGAAATACGTTTAATAAAGATATTTCAGTAGTTTAACAATAATGTCTGTAAACAACAGCATACTTCAATGTTTTCCCTTTTACTGCCTGTAAACAATAGCATAATAGTCGGGGCAGTTTGTAAAAATCTTCCCTTTACCTTACGAAATTGCAAATCGTAACCGAAAAGTAGGTTTTTCTTCTATCTAGGTTATCTGTGCTTAATCTAATAAGCATTGATTACTGTTGGTAGGCCTTTATCATTACAATGTAATCAATTCGAATCTCTAGTCGAAGTAACTGGTGTATTGCATTAGCAGTAATGATGTCTTACTTTTAAGTTTGGCAGACCACTGGCTGATCTGCACACTAATACGTATTGGCAACTGCTTCGCCTATGCCCCACATTGAATGGAGAATCCACTGCAATTGATTTGCCGCCAATACAATCTAATTGCAGTCAATACAATCAAGTTAACAGTACTGTAATTGACTGCTGTTCCAAAAGTAAGATTATTACCTTGACTCAAATTATTTGGATTTTTTTTTTAGTTCACAATTCAGCAATGGAGGATTATTGTAAATCGGGAAACTTCCATTCAATTAATGATATTAGATTCGGAAAATTAGATTTGAGATATGTGTAACGCAAATTATTACACATATAGTTAATATATCCGTATTTTAATCTTTTATATGTCTCCTGAAATATGCAACGTTTCACTGGTTCAAATGACTTATTACTATAATACCAGTGACCTGAATCCTGACTTCAAAACCAATCAGTCCCTTAAAAAACGTATTTTGTTTGGTTTACGATTTTGAAAAGGGAGATAGATGGTTATGGATCCAAAAGCGTATATTGGATTCGGGATATCGGATCCAGGATATCGGATCCGGGATGTACACAATGCAAATCATCAACCATATGACTAACACATTTTTAGTTCAGTCATTTAAATATTTCCTAAAATATACAACGTTCCATCAACTGAAAAGCTTCTTTACTACAATACTAGTGATCTGAACCCTAAGCTCGGAACCAAATAGACCCTCATGCTAACACCCATTTTACCTATACTAACATTCATTTCTACGTGTACCAACAATCATTCTCTAAAAAAATGTAGATTAATAATACTTTATTTAGATATAAACTTTTGCGTTTATATTAATTCGTTATATGGAAAGAATATTAATTTTGGGCTCAATCAATAGGCTTTCATGTGTCAAAACGGGTAAATTGTGTATGTTTTTATATAGGCAGGTCATCTGATAGATCGACGGTGTGATGCGGTGCGTTGCTGCGTGGCCCTGCAGTGTGCCGCACGGGACTTGCCACAGCCGTATGCCGTTGTATTGCATTGCATGTATCCCTTGAGAAGAATCCACACCTTGCTGTTTTTGCTGTATAGACTAGTACTACTTACCTAGGTACTGACTGCGGTCGTGGCCGCCCCCCAACCAAACAACAATACATCAGATTGTATCTGCTGAGAAGAAGTCGGATGCCTCATTTTGAACTGACGTAAATGAAGACACCACTTTGGCTCCAATACGATGATACCCGGCCATGGATGATGCATTGGGTTCCTGCAGACGTCGGGCTTGTCTCAAAGCAGGGCCCGCACGCCACTTTCTGACATGTGATGTCTGGTCGATTCATGAACCTTGTATCATAGCTCGCAATTTTCCTTTCGTTTCCACCGGCACGACCCGTTCCTTTGTGTTGCGCAGTATAGACACATGACAAGCTATAGCAGCTTTTTCTTTGCCGTCTGTACAACCTGTGAAATCATGGTCCCGGACCCATCGACAATAGTAAAACGGAAGTGTATATGCTAGACCTGTGTCCAACTTGCTCCGTGCTTGAGACAACGGCGTGACTGCCGTAATTGCGATCCTCGGTCTCTCAACACAGGCGGCCGACTGGGTGCTTTCGATTTCGAGGAGAGGGCGGGCGAAGGAAAGACCAAGGAGAGGAAGAGCTGGTCAGATGACAGCCCTTCCTGAACGGCCGCTGTGCGATGCGCTGCGGGAGCCGCTCGGTACTTGCACTGGGTGTGGCGGATGGAAAGAAAGCATCCAAATTGGGCCCTTCTCCGGCGAGACGCAGCCCATGCCGGCGAGAGCTCAGGTCGCACCACCTGCCCTTTCCCGCGCAGGCGCCGCATCAGACGACCACGCCCTTGGGCCGTGCTTGCCCAACCCAAGGACCCGATGCGGCCGAGGCTGGGGATGGGGGCGAGGGGCGGGGCCGCGGCGGGGAGGGCACTGTAGCTGACCCGAGAAGAAGGAACAGTACAACGGTAGTCCCTCTCTTCCCTGCGGGTCAGTGCAGTGAGACATGAGCGTCACGGGACGTCGATTTTGACGGGTTCCAGCACGAAGCCAGTAACCCGAACACAGGCAGCCGCCGCGGCGCGCTCGCCACGAAGGCGGTGAGGTGGGAGAGAGGTCATGAGGGGAGCGAATGGGGCTGCGATGAGCTGGTGGCGGTTGGCCTCTGGTTCGCCGCCAGGCTTGGTGCGCGCGCAGAATGGCTGTGGATGGAGATTGATATCGTCATCTGCGGTCATTCCATCGCTTTTGTGCTGTATTGAAAACCGAAAGACTGACACTGTACATGGTCTTCCGGGCTCCGGAGAGGAGGGGTTCTAGAACGTTTCCATGCGTGGGGGCACAGCGCGGCGTGGCGGCTGCGGGGCCTGCAGGGCTGATGCTTATTACGTCCCCAGTAGAAGGACGAGTGTCTGGCTAGCTGGATCTCCTGGGTTGTTGTGTGGGGATGCGAGCCATGCTCAGAAGTGACATGAAACACACCACTGATCAGATGGACAGTTCTCCGGGCCCTCGTCCGAGGTTGTGAAGACACAAGTGTTCCAAGTGGCCGTCCGCTGGCTCCGTGGCGGGACTCGGAGAGTTTGGCATTGTTGGTGCCTGAGCCCGAGGTTGAATTGGCTCATGGAACATGGGAATATACTACCTATACTACAGCAGATGTATGCACAGTATGGACAATATACAGTACAAGTACAGTACTGGTTACGGTACAGTGTCTTACGGACGTGTTGTGGTCCGGGCAAGAGTTCGCCACTCATCCACCTCCCGCTCAGGTACCGACGCTCGCTCCCCACTGTCAGTCCTCGTCACATGGACATGGACGAATGCAGTGATTGCAACATTTGTTTTGGGATTGATGTACGGACTGGAATTCTCAAATGGAATGCTCAAATACAAAGCCACAGCCTGGGACCTGGCTAGCACCAGTGGCTGGAAGTTGGGAAGGGTCGAACTCGGGGCATCAAGTGAGGTCTGTTTCAAGGACCCTTGAGAAGCAAGACAATCCATGGTGGAGCCGTGCATGCCCACAAGGCAGGTCCCCAGGTCGAGGGCCAGGCTGTGCTCCACCCAACCCGCCTGTAGTTTAGCGGCTCACTTGCCTGGGGCGACTTTTCTGCCGGCCTTCCAGAAGGCATCTTCACCTTGCTTTCCACTTCGACCTGTCTGCCTCAGAACCAAGACGCCACGCCACCTAGCTCCTCTCTTTTTGTCCCCCACACCAGTGAGTCTACCATTGCCTTATTGCCCTGTTTCTCTGCCTTGTCTTGCTTCCCAAGCACCATCCTGCCCTTCCTGAGCTGTGCCAATCCATCACAGTCACTTGGCATTTGGGGCCACGAGTTGTCACCACCAAAACCACCAACCACCAACCACCAACCTCCAACCACCATTCACCATCCACCAACCTCTACCAACCACTGCCAACCACTGCCAACCACTGCGCTGGCTTTCCTCTTCCTCTCCCTCTTCCATCGCACTCGGCTGTTTGGCTGTCGGCACGTGGCCACTTGCCCACTTCCTGCAAGTCCACCCTGGGAAGTAGCAACACGCTTTATCCCGATTGGTCCAACCATCCCCTTGCGCTGGCCAAAAGTTCAAGCAACAAATGCTACCAAAAGCACGAGCTCCATCTCCTCACCCCATCTTGTTCTTCATCACTCTCTTGTACTTTAGTCCCCATACACCTGCTCTGCATTGGCCTCTCCATACTGACGTGATTCCTCATAGTGCGCGCCAGCACTTGAGAATCCTCCTATAAGCAAGCTTTGGACCCAACCCTCTCTAACTGCATTGTAGCGGTGAGTACGCTCTGGGCGAATCACATCGTCCCTGCTGCATACTGCATACTGCACATCAACCACCGTCCCTGGACACGAGAACACCAGCCCGCCGTTTGCTTTCGGCTTGGGGAACTCACAAGATCTCCGTGACCTGTTGGCCAGACACCGTGTTGCCCCTGAGCATTGCATTCTTAACTCGCTCAGCTGCCACATACCTTGCTGTGGTCTTTCGTTTTGTTTTTGAACCGTTCTGGAACCGCCATCCACGCGCATCTTTCCCCACAAGAGGCATAGGCATGTTGAGGACATCGGGTTACCAACATAGTCGAGACCACCTCTCGACTCCGTCCCATCCTCCGAATCTCTTGCGTGGGCCATAGAGTCCGGTTCCTCGCAAAGACTTGTGTCCAGCTCCTTCCCACTGAGCATCATAATCACCTTGGATCGCCAACCAGACTGCCCCTGGCTACCATGGGCGCAGTGACACCTTCGAAGTAATTCCTTTGGCTGCGGGTATTATCATCCATTGCATATGATGTCTGGGTAGAAACGCCTATCGATGGTCCGTCACTACACACATCTGTCCCTCCTACTCCTCATTGCCCCCCGCCGAGCACAACCCAACACAGCCACTCAGAATGGCCCAAGACGCCAGCGACCTTGCCGAAGTGCTAGGCATGCTACTCCCTTCAGGTCTCGTCTCCGAAGATCCTGCGGCATATGCCAAGCTCGCTGAGCTGTCCGTTGTTCCGTGGGAGGACATCCACAAACTCTGGACCAGTACGGGAGCTCTACCCCCCTTCCACTATCTCGACCGGCCTGGAAAGGCTAACCCCCGGCCAGACTCTACTTTTAGGTACAAAAAGTTTCAAGACCCGACCTCATGTCGCCTGGAGAATTTCTGGTGGCGCGTTTGGGCAAGCGATAGGCACACCCTGAGCGGCAAGACGCTCGCGACACTGTGGGAAAGCCTTGTAACTGGCCCGACCATCGCCCCCTTGATAGGACCCCTGAGGCCATGTTCGGTAGCACACGTACGGCTTCTTTGGTCTGCTGGCTTCCTTTTCACTGACTATATTGCGTAGATCCCACATACAAGGAGCATGCACGATTCTGATGGGACAGGGCCGAGGGAAAATCAAGACGCAGAGAGAGGCAGAGATCAAGCTGCCGGGCTGGACGAGAGACTGGCGCAGCAGAATCTAACGCCATCCTCATCGAGACCGCCACCCGCCCATCCGATTCTGAAGAAGCCTAGGGGGCCATCCAACTCCGGTCCGAGACCCACGGCGCGATTCGTTGATGTCCCAGATTCTGAAGACGACACCACGCGTCAGAGAAGAGACTCACAGCAGACCGATAGTGGCATTGGTAGTGGCAGCGGCGCAAATCAGACGGAACCTCCGAGCAAGAAGAAAGCCCCCGCGAGATCCAAGGACCCTGCTGCACGAGTGGACCGAAAACTGGGCAAGAAGTTCGTTGCATCCAAGGTCGCGGGGAAGAGGCGGCCTGTTCTGCCCCGAAGGCAGAGCTCCGTGTCATCCACAGGATCAGTGGCCTCGGATACCAGTTCCAAGGACGGGAAACTTGCTTCATCGCGGAACAGCCACCACGAGTTCCTTGGGTCGCCCAACGACGACCACGTGTCCGAAGGCCAAGGAAGCTTGCGACTGCCGACACACGACGAGGACCCAGTTGCGAGTGCCAAGTCTCCCGAAAAGTTTCCAGCCCACGAGTTTAGCCCCGCGAAACCTACGATAGTGAGGACGAGCCCACAGCCCGACTCGCGCGCCGGCTCCAAGACTGCACCATCGCAACAGACGTCTTCGCCATTGATCACGGGATATACTGTGGGGGAAAACAGTGCTTTCCCAAGAGGCAGCCCGAAACAGCCACAACGAAGTGCCAAGAGTCTCGAGAAGCAGGTCGAGGTGCTGACCCCAGGTCGAAGTATCAACTCTTTAGGTATTTACGACACGTCCGCCCCAGTGGCAGCTCTGCAGCCCACAGAAGCTACTGCGGAGAAACCCGCCCTTAAGAACCCGTTGGATCAAGAGGAGGAAAAGGCCTCCAAGGTAGGCAACGCGGCTCAGCCGGCACCCAGTGCACAGAACGAACCGGTTGCCGCACCCCGCATGGCCCGAACACGA
Organism: Anisogramma anomala; assembly: GCA_038502455.1. NCBI lineage: Eukaryota > Fungi > Ascomycota > Sordariomycetes > Diaporthales > Gnomoniaceae > Anisogramma > Anisogramma anomala. The sequence continues at coordinate 21,241,842 of JASMMZ010000005.1, read as the reverse complement.
TCGAACGAGTCGAAGCGCTTAAGCGCCGCCGAGCCGGTCCCCGCGGCTTTCTTCAAGTCAGCTAGTGTGGTTGGCATGTCCAAGCTCGCGGTGAAAGGGGGATTCGATTTCGAGACCCCACGTCCGCGGCCTTCGGAAGATGACGTGCCACCACTGGGCATGCTGGAACCGGACATCCCTAAAGCCTCGGTCCTCGACTCGAAGCTCTCCCCTACGCAGCCGAGCCCGACCCCGGTACTGCCCATGGCTCGGTCCAAGTCTCAGCTAACTCTCCTACTGGAGCTCGACAAGGAACGAAGCGAGAGGAACAGGACGTTTGGTGGCAGCTGGCACAGCAAGAGCCTTAGCAAGGACTTCAGCAGGAAGGCGGGGCGAGGACACTTGTAGCATTTTCGACCCCAAGCATAGAAGGGGCCACTCAAAACACGGACCGGTTGATAGAGACCATGTGACACCACTTTCTTCCTTCCACATTCCGGCATGGTAAAGGCGCTACGCGTGGCAAAAGCAAAAAAACACACATGGCTGGATGAGTTAAGCAACGAGAAATTCCCTCTAGCTATGTTTTTTTTCCTTTTTTTTCTCCCGCACGCCAGCGGGATGGCAGCAGTCGCGGTCCCAATCATCGGGTTTCTAGACCCTGGCAGCCTTCACTGGCTTGGCCAGGTGGCCTTATGTCAAGACTGGGATGCTCTGTCTGGAGGGAGCATATGCCGAAGCATTCCTTGCGCGCTATATATGTTGGTTTCATACTTCTCGTCATCAGGGAAGTGCATTTCCAGGGAGAGAATGGAGCATAGGGAGAGCAGACTAGTTGTGGCGTGTGATGCGTCCACAGATGTGTGCACATGTGCACCAGGGTGTACATGAAACCTGATTCACATATCCGCCGGTCACCTTTAAAGCAGCCGGCGCTATATCATACAGGGGGCATTCTGGGGGAAAAATGGATCGCTTTGGCTGGTTGTGTGGTTTTGTGCTTCTGTCAGTCTGCCTGCCACAAGACTTGTCACATAATGTGCGGCCAGTATCGTGCTCGGGACTGGGCGGATCACTACGGGTAGGTAGGGATGAGCGTGGTGATGAGGGGATTCCGGGAGGTCCTGCCCGCCCTACTTACCGTATGGCCTAAAATCTGAGGCTCTAGGTGGGTAGATCCCTCGACGCGGTGTCATAAATGCTCATATACTTACTGTACGAGACCGTTTCTGCCTAGCTAGGCACCGCCGCCCACGAGCGGTTGTTTCATAGGCCCGTGGCTTACTCCCGAGTACTTCCTATAGTCTACAGCCAGTAATCCTAAATGCCCAGTTTCAGGCTCCCAATACCGTAGTAAATGGGTGGACAAAAATAACGAGGGGTCGGATCTACACTAAATTTTACACGTATTAACACCCTATATAAAAATACACACAACTTTAGCTGTAAAAGTTCCTAAATCTCCTCGGCTTATATATATTGTTGTAACTAATTAATTGTTGTACATTTATTTATTTCCCGACCTTTTTTTTAAAAAAAAGTACCAATTGTAGTCTAGTTAATATAACGACTTTTATAACTTATTGGCTTCTATGCAATCTTGCAGCGAAGGTGTTGTTTAGGTTATAGTATACATTGACGTATGTAAACAGTACAAAGTGACTTCATAAAGATATATTGAAAGTAATACCAAAGGAAAAGTGAACGTTGGACGAGTGTATATATTATTATACAGTATAAGTACTTCACTTGAAAGCACATATGCATTTTCAAACTCTTAATATCAGTAAAGGTATTATATGTCATTCTTTTCATTTCGCGTTATAATATTGTTCGTATTGGTACTTTTTGTTTCTTTATACCTGAAACTTACATTTCACTTATATTTCTTATGTACCCATCTAGTAAGCATAGCGTTTATGTATTGGTAGACCTTTATCCCTGCAACGTAGTCGATTCGAATCGTGGTCAAAGTAACTGTTGTATTGCATTGAAGGTGGTGGTGATCTGGTTACTTCCAAGTTTGGCAGACCGCTAGCCGGTCTGCAAACTCATCTGTATGGGCAATTGCTTGGTCCGTGCCGCACATTGAATTATGTACTCCTTGGACTTGACTTGCAGTCAATACAGTGAACTTACAGTCAGTACAGTTTGACTTAGCGGTACTGCAATTGACTGCTGTTCCAACACTCTATGTATTCAACGCGCCTCAAAATTCTTCATTGAGTTGCATCCAAAAATGTTGAGTTCCTCGTATATTTATTTCACTGTGTATTTCAATTATTGTCGCGTTTTCGAATGAATTGTTTCTACCCTGAATTATTTAATTGAATCAATGCTAACTACATGTTACTATGCTGGAGTTTTAAATAACTCCTTCTATAACGTACTTGTTTTTTTACTGAACAATTTCAATTTTGGCTAAAACTTAATCTTAATTCATATTTGTTGGAATAGTAGTAATTGCAATGCAGTAAGTCAACTTGACTTACAATAAAGTTGATTATACTGACTGCAAATTGAGTGCATTGTTTTGTGTTGGCCTACTGTATTGGCTGTAAGTCAAGTACAGTATGCGCCCACTTCACACTAGGGCACAAGCCAAGCAATTGGCCATATAAATTACTGTGCAGACCGGTTAGCGGTCTGCCAAACCTAGAACAATACGTCCACCACTTGACCACGTAATACTACTGTTACTTCGACCAATCGAATCGACAACGTTGCATTGTCTGAAGCCCTACTAATATTGATTAGTGCTTATTAGGTTAAGTACGGATTTGCTAAATAGAAAAAGAGGCTACTTTCCTGTTGTTATATTTTGGGTAAGACTAAGGTAGAGTGAAGACTTTTGCAAGGAGCGTTTACTATTGTGCTAGGCTTTATGGCAGTAAGTGAAGAAAATCACTAGGTTGTGTTAGTTTTTACGGCAGCTTAGAGGTAGCGATTGTTTTGTTATTGAAAACACTAAGAAATTTAGACTAGACCCTTTTTGAAGAAAAGTGTTGAGATTGACCTCCAAAAGTTTTAAACATTGTTTAGTTGGCAAACGGCTAAGTTGGTGTTACTGGGAGTGTCATTATTGCCAAAATGATCAAGTTCTACGTCATTTGATTATTAATAACAAACGACCTCCGACTTTATCTTTTACACCAAACTTTACCCATAATACCAAGTTTTTCTTTCACTTTACGTTTTTCTCTCTCCCCTATGCTGTTTTAATTGTTAAGATTGTTACTTTGAGTTAAAACACCGAGAATTATATAGTTGCGCTAAAAAAGTCACATCGTGCAACTTCATATTGAATTACCAAGTTCCTTAACTATCAAGTCCTACGCCAGCCAAACTAAGAAAATGGCACCTAATTAGAAACTATTAAAAGTAACTAAAGCCTTCACATCCTTTATTTTGAAGTATTATTGTAGATATTAACATATATCTCTATAGTTAGTAAGCGGCCATACTGCAAGTTGCACTCTTGCAGAGTATATGGTAATATGCCACGCTGCAAGGTGCATTCTTGCAGAGTGCATGATAGTATACTACTGCCTAGAAGGGAGATTGGCAGAGTGCATAGTAGAGTTACACTGCTCAAGTGGGAGCTTATACGCTTTCATCTGAGGTATACACTTTCTGGATACCATTTCTCCCTTTTAACTATTTATTTTTAATATACATTGTATTTTTTTTAACATATACCTTAACGTTAACGTACCCGGTATAATATACTTTACCGATATTAATTAGTAATCGATTCGGTTGACTATAGAAAGCTTGTGAAAGAAAAGACGAACCTAAGTTCAATATTTATAGTATGATATTGAAGCGGTTTTAACTATTCATGCTTCAATACTACGCTTTACAAGAAATATACGGGAGTATAGAAAAATTGTAAAAGTAGATTAACTTTAGGAAGGTTAAATTTAGTATGATATTATTAATTTGGTTGGTACCTTGTTTACTGAAAGCTTCGTTACATTATCTATTAACTCGGTTGGCGCTTTGAACGTATTCAAATACTGTTTAAAAAGTGTTTTATTATGTATCAGGATACGTAAGCTAAAATTATCAAGGTTTTAAAACCTTTCATTGCTATATATTTAACCTAAAAGTAGTATTCGAACCGCTCATTAATTTTTGAAGCGGTTACTATATTAATTATAGAGCATTTTTTTTAATTGCTTTATGCTACAAAACAAATATCTGAACCACTTACCAAATTTATATCACGCGTTAAAAGTATATTTCGAAACGCTTCAGAATATTTCGCGAGCGTTTAATATAGTATTCGATGGGCTTACTACACTAAGCGTTATATCCTATTACCTTATTCTCACTATTTACCATATGAAATTTACTTTCTTTTGTTTGCTATAAATTATACCGCTGGTTTGAATTATTTTTTTCGACGTTTGAGTTTACTAGGTACTTAGATAGTATAACGCTTATAAAGTATAAAACGGTTAATTTCGAACGTTCAATTAGTTTATAGTTACGTATTATTTGTATCTAATTTGTTTTAGTAAGCGCTTGACGCTTTACTTTCAACGCTTTATTACATTTCATTTGCTTTTTATTTGTATATTATATGCTTTTATTTGGACCGTTTAACTTCTTATATTTTTATTTGCTATCTTATTTAGAGACTTTGTGAAATATAGTATCATAAGCGTTCCCGAATCTCGATTACTACGTTTTCATAACTTTTGTACGGCTTCGGCAATTTTAAAGAGCTTCTAAACCGGCTTTTCAAGCGCTCCTATACATTTCGTATTTTCTTAACCATGTATTTACCTAAATTAACCTTAGAAAAAGCTAGAGAATACGTGGACCTTTTGTTTTAGTATATAACGTTTTAAAGAAACGTTTTGCAGCTTATTGACCTTAAAATGTGAGATAATACTATTAAAGTGCCGACGGAGAACTTAAAGCTTTACATGGCGAATACGTACGTTAAGAACGTGATTTTTCACTATTAGGAAGAAAAGGCCTAAGGGATTGGTATATTTAATAATTTTTTAAAAAAAAGTTCCCCAAATAGACGTTGAAAGTGTGGTATATGATGTACAATTTGATTTTGAAAGTACTACAGGTTTAACTATATGGCAGAGGAATTAATAACTTAAGTGGAAAAAAACGGATGTATTAGAAAAGCACTATTTCTTAAGAATTTACTCGATGAAATTCCAAACTAGGAAGATGAAGCAGTTTCATAGATGGAATTTGCGAAAGGATACTGGCTAGCAGAACGTAAGAAATAAATTAATGGAGAAATATGAAAGAAATTTTGAAATAATCTATGTACGTAAATTTTAAAAGTTCTGAAATACTGACTGCATCCGGAGAAACATAAAAAAAGCTTAATAAATGAGGAGAATAGAAGGAATGGTTACGTACATTATCTACCAGTCGAATTTTATACAGTAACTCTATAAAACGAATTTATGAAAAGAGATATAGATTAGACTACTTCCTAGATACAATCTACTCCTTTTTCAGTATTAATAAAAATGGTCTGAATAAGAAAAACAGCCTTAAATAATAATATAAGTTTTATAAACCGATGACTATTAATTACAACCCTTACTGTAATTTCTCATTATATCGGTTCCCTATTAATAAAAGCTACCTTATGAAGCTTACCAACTTTTTCAGGCTATAGGATAAAGACGAAAACTATAGTAGCAAACTTTAGGATGTTTTCAATAATAGAATCCGTGTAATACTAAATATTTGTAAAATATTGTATATAGAATTTTTGTAATTTCATCTAATTTTACCCCATATATGAATTGAGTAAGCTAAAAAGTAGTATATATATTACTTTATATAAGTAAATATATATATAATATTACAACTATTTGAAAATGTATTTCGATACAGATAAAAACCATGAGTTTATGATAAGTATTAGATAGTTATTACTTAGAAGTCTGTAAGGAATTAACGTAAAAATATCAACAAAACCTTATAGGAGTTGTTTACCGCTCTACTAGCAAGATAATAGAAATGCTAAGTAGTCTTAATATTAGAGTATTTGAAAGCCTATAAAACTCCTTATTTCAATATAACTCAGGCCGGAAGGGTGAAAGCAGATTTTCAACCGCTTATATGACGTCATAATTTATACTTATTGATAAGTACAACAGTTGATTTTATGGTATTATACCAAATACTGACGTAATGAAAATTCCAACCGCTGAAAAGCCATAACTCAACGTTTTCTTAACGAAGTTTACTAAGTTTTAATTCGACTGAATAAGAGAATACCAGGAATTTTTTTGGGTAAAGGTAAAGCGTCGTTACTCGATACAACCGTATTAATATACGATTTAGCCTGATTAAGTTTTATGTAATAGACTTTAAAATGTTATTTCTGTTACTATTTGCTGACATTAATAAGTTCGGAATTAAGGTTCAAAATATGATTAATTAACTCGTTCGCGTTTCGAATAGTATATCTGTACCGCTTTATTTAAAATTTTGATAATGTGGTTTTTACTAAAAGTACATATAATTAAAGCTATTTATCCAACGTAGTTGAAACTAAGGATATTACACCGACGATTTGGATATCCGGCTACTGAACGCCTTTTACGTTATCATTACATAACAGGATAAATACATATAAAAAAAAAGTACTGAATTTTATTGAAATCTTTTGCTAAAAAATACTAGTTATATTCGTAAGATTTACGGCAGTTAAAATCTCGCCTTTAAAACGATGTAAACATTAATTACCAAGTTACTGTAGATATAATATATCTTGACGGCTAGCTTGTATTATATGGCGTCGACATAGTAATAGAATTTCAGGCTACAAAGTTTACGCGAAGTGCTTTCGTTATAGATTACTAGGATATTTTATAAACTGATGGATAAACGTTTATTTGGGGTCCTTTCACTAGATTACCTACAATATATGTATAGGTTTCGACTAGACTAAATAGTAAACTAAGTCTAAGATCACCGGAATAAAATGCAAGTTAATACTGGTAAAGACGCCTTAGGTTATCGGGAAATATGAACGGTATCACAGACCGTTTAAGAAATCGTATATAGTATTTTTAAGGAGACTAAAGGTGCTATTTTTGAAGAGTCAATCCTACAGATAGTGGTAAGCGCTGTAAATAATACTTTGACCCGAATAATCTAATTTCGACATTCCTTATTTTCGGTGTTTATCTTAGGGTTTATATGGACTCGGTATTATTATTAATCACGGTGTAAATATGAAATACGGTTGCGAAAGCTATAATAATATTGCGTTCATTGCGGGTTAAAAATAATGTTTAAAAAACATTGACTAAAAGAAACAGCCCGCGTGAAACTAGCGTTTTGCACCTACTATTAAAGTTTAAATTATTAGTTTGAAGAACAAAAAACGGGCGGATTGGCTTTTAAAAGATTAACGGGTTTAAAGACCACAATATGCTTGTATATTTATCAAATGGTATGAGTGTATTTTTCTGGACGATGGTATAGGAGTATAAGAAGGAAAAGACAAACGATAATGTTTTAAAAACTTGATTCAAAAAGTATTACTAACTAAACCACTTTTACAATGACGAATATGGATTTTCCCCGAAACTCATATATTCTTTAAATATATTATTATAATCTTTTTCGATTTATTGAACCGGGTGACTTATATAAATGGAACCGGTTCTGCACCGATAAAGACGTTTACTTAATTGAAAGAATGAAAAAAGTTGTAAGATATTTATCGTAAACATTTCAATTACCTAAAAGAAAACGTTGGACCTTAAATTAAGTAACAAAATCCATAGCAAGAGTATTATTATAACCCCGGGTAGCCTTTTTAAAAAATTCGAATAAACTTCGTTTCAACGATAAAAGAACACCAATAAAAATATTCAATACGGGTTTTATTGTATTTGAATCAGGCGTTGTCTATTGAAATTTTCTTTATTATCGATTAGAATTGATTGACGCGGAGAAATTTTTTTACGTAAATTCACAATTTTATTTTCAAAAAAGATGATGACTGGTTCTACATATTTGAAGAAATTAAAGAAATATATGATTATAATGAATACAAGCATTCGAAATCATCAGTTATTTCTAACTAATGAAAATGTTGTTCCACTTCTTCATGGTACGAATACACTAAAATTTCAATTCTTTGAATTTTTAGTACGAATATACCAAAATTTCCATCCTTTGAATTTTTGTCATCTTTACGCACATCTTTGAGAACGTAATTAGTTTCTATGATTGATTTCATCACCACGTCACCGCTATATCATCATTCAGAACGGATATATAAATATATTATCCCTATAACTTACCGTAGGATTAAAATGTGTTACTGTTGGAATACTAGTATTCTCGGTGCAGTAGGTCAACTTTAATTACAGTAAAGTTGACTATACTGTCAGAAATTTTAGTGTATTATTTTGTGTGGGCCTACTTTATTAACTTCAAAGCAAGTACAGTATGCGCCCACTTCACACTAGGGTACGGCCAAGCAATTGGCCATAGAAATTACTGCGCAAACCGGCTAATAGTCTGCCAAACTTAGAACAATTCATTCACCACTTGACTACTGCAATACTACTAATTATTTCGACCAATCTAATCTATAACTTTGTAATATCTAAAGCCCTACTAACACTGATTAGTTCTTATTAGATTAAGAACAGATAAACTAAGTAGAAGAAATTGCTATTTTTCGGTTACGCTTTATATTAAACAACGGTTAGGGTAGAAGAAAGATTTTTGCGAAAGGTTCCTATAAACTGCAGCGGTTTTTACGCCAGCAAGTAAAGAAGACTTTTAGGTTGCGGCGGTTTTGCGGAAACTTAGAGGAAGCAACGGTATCGTTATTAAAAACACCAAAAAATCTTTACCAAAGATCCTTTTTGAGAACGTTAAGCTTAACTATTAGAAATCCTAAAGCTTGGAAAATTGGCAAATAGCAAAGTCAATACTACTATGAGTGTTACTACTGTAAAAACGACTAAGTCATACGGCCTATAACTTTTAACCTTCGCCCTCCATTAACAATAATAAAAGACTTTCGATATAACCCTTTACACCAAATCTTTGCCCCTATTTTACTTTTTTTCTCTTCCCCTACGCGGATTTAATCGTCAAGTTCGTTACTTTAAGAGAAAACACCAAGAATCATCAAGTCTCACTAAAAAGTCTACATTGCATGACCTAATACCAAGTTGCTAAGTTCACACGCAACTTTACGCCAAAACAAAAATCCTCTATCTTACAAATCACCAAGTACACTTTACGTTACGTCAACAAGTCCTACGCTACTTGGAAACTTAAGATAGAAACTTTCTAAGACCTATTAAGGGCGATCTAAATCCTTGGATTTTTTTTCCCCAAGCAATACAATAAAGATCTTTTGAGCTAAAATGTCGACGAAGACTTCAAGGAAAAACATCTGGTTAATTTTATCAGCTATTATATTGTTAAATTCGACGATAGTGAAACCCCTTACTATGCTTTCCGCAAATATTGAGAGTTTTTTAACAACTAGATAATTGACATATGGGAAATGCTCTAACGGACTGTAAAATTCAAACTAAAGGCTAAACTTAAGCATCAAGGGATATACGTGTTAAAGAAAAGCTTGACGAAGTTAACGAAGACCATTTTTAAACTAGCTCAGTTTGAAGAATACGTTTAAAATTTTCGCTCCCCCCCAAAAAGTATTAAAAAACATTAATACACTTACATGCGATCTAAGGAGCCACCCCTTTACACTTAGCCAAGGTAAGCTTTTCTTACATACCAGCGATAAAGAACCTTTTAACTTGCTCGGAAGCCTAGCCTCTCCACGTGATAACGCGGAATACGCTCTTATCGGCGGAAGGGCGCTTAAAGTAACGGCAGCCACTACCGCTGGAGAAATTGACATCGGCGCTTTACATTAGTTAATTAAATAAAATCTTCGAGTCCCTCAAAACATTTAAGTCCTTTGTTACGACCCAAGCATGATGGCGGGTCAGGAAGCAAGCTAGCATGCAACTGAGCCACTTAGAGCCTGAAGTTCAACACATCAGGCGAAGAATACCTCTCCTTTGTCAGTAGGGAAATGACTAAGCCAATCACGTGATTAGGATCAGTGGAATCAGTACTGATCCAAGTGATTCAGGATCAGCGGGCTCAGCACTGATCTAAGGGATCCAGTACTGAAGATGGTAGGTATGAAGGCACGGATATATAAGGACACGATCATCACCATATAAATAGTATTTCCTTCATAGCTCTTCAGTTGTCAATCTAAGTATTCAGTCTACACATTTGAATAACCTAATGGCTTTTGATAATTACTGACACGATTGCGATATTGTTCACTCAGCATCTCTGCTACCTTCTTGATAACATAAACCCTCTAACACTTTCTATATACTCACGGGTATTTAGTGTGATCATTACACCCTTATTACTCCCTAGCATTTCAATCGCCAAGTTTCCAAAAACCTTTTTACGATAGATTTACCTATATGCGCGAGCCCATTATTAATCCTTCCAAAGGATTTTACCACTTGGGCTGAGTGACTGGTAATTACAATTAATACCATGTCTTAGCTGCTTCAAGGTTTAAACTGTTAGGAAATATTGCTAATGAAAACTGGGATAACTATCGCGACCTGCCCCCAAAATCCTTTAAAATGATTGTTATGACCCAAGCACGTTGGCGGGTCAGGAAACAGGTCAGCATGCAGCTGAGCTACCGAGAGCCTGAAGTCCAACACATCAGGCGGGGAACATCTCTTGGTGAGCCTCAGTAAGCACCGGTAAGCCTCAGTGAGCACCGGTGAGCCTCAATGAGCACCGGTGAGCCTCAGCACTGAAGATGGTATGAAGGCCATAGGATATAAGGACACGGCCATCACCACATAGATAGTATTTCCTTCATAGCTCTTCAGTTGTCAATCTAAGTATTCAGTCTCAGTGTATTCTGAATAGCCTCATGGTTTTTGATCATTACTTGCACGGTTGCGATATTGTTCACTCAGCACATCTTCTACCTTCTTGATAACATAAACCCTCTGACACCTTCTATATACTCGCGGGTATTTAGTGTGATCATTACGATGGTCAATATTAATTATAAACTTTTCACGGACTTCGTCAAAATATGAAACAACGTAAAAATTTATGATGTAAAGCCTTATAACTTCTTTGATACGAAGATAATGCCCTTTTTAAATATCTGTAAATGAATGGAAGTCGTCTTTTTGGTTTTTACTTACTATATTCCGAAATCCTCATAGGGTATGCTAGGAATTACTACCTAACTTTTATAACTCAAATAATCAACTTTCTCGAAGTTTACGATAGTATAAAAAGCTTCTTCGAATACAACGTCCACCTTGCCCAATATCACATAAATTAAGACACCATATAGTAAACCACGATAATAGCGAAGAAGAAAAAGGAGGATGTGGATATTACTATATAACCTTATAGATAGTATACATAGGCTTAGTGGCAGTGCAATGTATTGCAGGGTGCACTCCTGCAGAGTGTACAATAACGTGTCACACTGCAGGCTGAACTCTTGCAAGACGCAAAGTGCATTATACATGGAGCGGTCTAGAAAAGGTATTCCAGAGTGGTACGCTCTAGGTAAGGGCTTTTAAACCCTTATCTATGGCATACAACTCCGAATACTTCTTCATTGATTATTTTACTTTATACTAAAATTATACCAATCTAACCATTACTTTTCTACTTACCTTTTTACGCAAATAATTATTTGGACCTTACCGATACTAATTAGTAGCCGACCCGGTAAAATATAAATAGCTTAGGAAAAAAGAAATAAATATCAATTAAATACCTATAGCGGAATATTATAGCGGTTTTAACTATTTGTGCTCCAACACTTCGTTTTTACAAGAATTATACGCCGACGAATACAAAGACTGTAAAAACTAAATAACTTTAAAAAGGATAACTTTAGTACGATATTATTAACCCTTATTTGGCGTTCTATCTATTAAAGGCTCTATTATGCCACCATTAACCTTTTTAAGCGCTCCAATGTACCTGAATACTTCTTAAAAAGCATTCTATCACGCTCAGGCTACGTAAGCCAAAACCACCGAGTTTCGAAACCCTTAGTTGGGACCTATCCGATTTGAAATCGGCAATTCACACCGCTCGTAAAACACAAAAGTGTTTCCAAATACAACATCCAAACCGATCGCTTCAGCAAAAACGATTACGTATAAACTAACTAAACCGCTTACTTCACTAAAAGCGGCTACGGCATACCAATTCAGATCGATAGTTAAGTACTGGATTATATAACACACCTCTACATAACCTATATTTCCTTTACCCTACCCACTTTCCTACATCCATCCTGTATATTCTAAATTTAAACACGTTCACCCTACATAATCTAAATTTAATACTTGTAAAGTTCAAATTTCCCTAACTACTTAGCTAACATGACGCTACCAAACGGTAACAAAACTCATTTAAAACATCCGACTAATTTATAATTCCATCTTATTTATGTATCATTTATAATTTATTTAAACTAATAAATGCTAGTAAACCTTATATCAACCACTTAGATCATCTTATTTACTTTCTATTAAACGAACTTCCTAAAACTTTGAAATCTTAACGCACCATAAATATAACTACGGTACGAAATCACCAATTTACTATATTTTAATAAACCAAATATGTACAGAAATCACTATCCTTAACTACTTCATAACACCTATAGCCATAGCTCCAAAACCAATAATACTAAAAGAAGCCAAAGCTTACTTTGACCTTTCAATTCAATATATGGATATTGAAAAAGCTATAATATACGAAATCGATCTGAGTTTATAGAATAATACCATCGATATACCAGTCCAAGCACCAAAACCCTATATAGCAAATGTATACATCATAGCTTTTATGTTCCCCTACTAAAAAAAGAAAGCCTAAGGACTTGGTTTACTGGATAATTTTCATAAAATAATTCGAGCTGGACGTTAAACATATGGCAAATAGTAAATCCTACTATTGTTAAAGTTTTACAAATCTAACTACAGGTCAGCATCATTAATACTCCAAGGGGTAGGAATTGCCGCACTATAAAAGCCCTATTTAAAACAACGTAATTTATCAACGTATTAAACTAGAAGGATAAAGATTAATGCCTAACGGAATTTATAATAGGGTGTTACTTTCCGAAGTAAAAGAGACTATTATTCAAACGATGAGGACAAGGTGTAAGACAACCTAATCCTATGTCTACACCCTAATTCAGGAGTAAGAACCTCGAAGAAAAAAAACGACCATAATTATCATCTATCACATAATTACAATATACCCTCACACCTATACATACTATAAAATAAAACAAAATACCAAACCGCTCCCCAAATACTAAAAACAGCCTGTTCGGCTATAATGGAATCGGCCAAAACACCGAAAACAACCCGATCAACCATAATAGAAACGACCGAAACACAGAGAACAGCCCGCCTCAGGAATTAAAGAATAGCACGAAATGCCAATACGAGTCTTACGGATTAATACCCGCTAACCGCGACTCCTACCATAATCTCCTACCGTACCGTTTTCCTACTATTAGGAGCGACTCTACAAAGTGAACCAACTTTACTAGGTTTTGAAATAAGGATAACAACTATAACGGTAAGCATTACAACATATTTAACAACAGAATACGCGCTATATTCAATATATGTAAGAAATTAGACGTTATATAATTTCAATTTTATATTATTTTACCCGTTATACTATCCAGATAAACTATGGAATAGTATATATATCACCTTATTTAGGTAAATATATGCGTGAAGTATTACAACCGCCTAAAATCTCATTTCGATACAAAGATTAACCACGAACTCTATAATAAAAACTAAACTGATACAATTAGGAAATACGTGAAGAATCAATAAAAAAATACCGATAAAAACCTAAAAAATATTCTTTCCGCCGTACTAGCTAAGTTTCAAAAATACCAGGTATCCATTAAACTGAAATATAAGGGTAACAAACTGTTTATCTAAGCAGTAACAAAAACTTACTGCGAAAACCCGGGTTTCGACCTTATACTTTTAAAATAGGAAGAAGACCTAAAAGCCTTTTATATAAGTTTCAAAACATTGCTTAAAACCTCTATATGCCGACAAACAAGCCTCAGATCAGAATTTGTAACTAATAAGATCAAAGGCAAGGGCCAAATTACTAAGGAAAACCTCGCTGAGACTATCTACCACGTTTTAGATCGAAGATTTAAAGTTTATCCAGGGCAAAACGAACGCCTAAAATACAGGTATCAAAAAGAGAACCACAGCAATAAGGGATAGGGACGATCTTTGGGAAATGGGAGAAACGCATTGCAGATACTATAATACTTACAAAAAGGCATACGAAACTCTGTGGGTTTACAAAAGCAGTATATCGTATATAGCAAAATCGGCTACTAGTTTACTAACCATCCCGCTTACAAGAAAATTCGAACTAAACGACAATTTTAAGCCGATTATACATTTAACGATCGGATAAAAGCCAACTTTACAACATACGTAACGTAATATAAAGGTATAGATAATGGATTTAACGCCTACCTATACGAATACATATCTGGAGAAAAAGACCCTAAGAATAATAATGCTTATTTGTCAATCCAAGAAGATGAAACTACCCAACGTATTTTCGTTGGCCTACAGGACGCCTCCTTCGTATATATTATAAGCTTGGATTATGGAAACGTCGTGTTCGACACCTATATAGCGTCGCAATTCACATTTTATAACAAATACAACAATATATTCCAAGGCATTATACCTAACACTAGTACAACCGAAATTTAAACGTCCGTAAAACGACAATTCGATGCGTTTATGGCGAAGTTTCCGAAATTTCAGCTAAACCGAATAGAAAAATACCAAAAAGTCCTATTTCATAAAGGCAAAATGTCGTCACTTAGGATGGTTGTTATAAATACAAGTTTCGAACAAGTTAAATTCTACATAATAAAATTTAAAATACTATTCATAATTGAATTAACTAATATAAATAAGTTCGGAATTAAATTCCGAAATACAACTGATAAACTTATTCGCGTTTCGAATAACGTATCTATATTATTCTGATTTAAATTCGGCCACTTATAATTCTTCCCCGAAACGCGTATAATTTGGGCTATTTACTTAATACAGCCTGAATTTCGGATTTTATACCAACGATTTGGATATACGTCTACAAAACGCTTTTTACGCCTACTTCACGCCGCAAGCGATATAGATATAAGAAAGAACGTATTTGAAATTATCGAAAAGTTCTGCAATAAATATTGAATATACTCACAAGCCTTACAACGTTTTAAGTTCCTCCTTTAAAAAGATATAAACTTTAACAACGAAATAATTATTAATATTATATACTTAAACAACTAACGAGTCTTCCATGCTATCGACGTAACAACATTATTTCATGCCGCCAATTTATACGAAACGCTTCCGCTACAAACTATTAGGACGCTCTAGTCAACTATGAATCCAACGTCTATTTAAAACCCCTAGAATAAATCATATATGATTGTAGTACAACCTTCAACTTTATCGAATAGCGTATCAATACTCAGATAACCGGTAACAAGTGTAAGTAGATTTCAGTAAAGGCTCTATAAAGTATTAAAAAATGTGAACGATACCAATGACTACTTAAAAAACGTATACAGTATTATCTAAAAAGCTAAAGGGTACTAGTTTTAAGGAATCTATTCTTTAAATGGCGGTTAACGCCGTTAACAACACCTTTAGCCCAAATGGGCTTATCCTTACATTCTTTATTTTTAATACCTATCCAAGGATCTACATAGACTTTACACTATCTCTATCCACAGTGTAAAGGGCGAATACTATGGTAAACTCCATAGCAATATTACGCTCCCTAAGGGTTAGGAACAACGTATCCAAAGCGTTAGCTATAAGGAATAACCTACGTAAAACCGGCGTTTTGAATTTACTATTATAATCCAGGGTTTTGGTTTAAAAAAAAAAGGATAAATGAACTGGACTTTGGAAGACTAATAGATTTAAAAGCTATAATATGCTCGTTAATTTACCGAATAACACAAGTTCATTTCATTGAATAATGGTATGAGAATATAAAAGAAAAATTAAGAAAAGCGGCCCGGAATCGTAAAACGAACAAAACCGCTAACAAAACACCCTTTAGGACGACGAATCCAAAACTCTTCTAGATATAATCCACTTTCCTAATAACGTATCCGGCCCGCTCCCGCTAGACAAAAGCGGTCCACCTATACTAACCCCATCAACACCTCGCCGCCAAAAGCGCCTACTCAGCTCGAAACCCCAAAAACGCCTCAGAAACTTTACAAGAAACTCCTTTATTACGTAAAAGGAAATAAAAAACCGCAAACTAACCATAAAACTCCGCTGAAAGGGCATTACTACCACTCCAGATACCCAGTTCGAACAATCTACCTAAATAAAGATCTTAACCTTAATCGACTAAAAAGTTTTTAGTTTTGAACGATTTGATCCAACTATCTACAGTACCCAGAGAATTTTCCAACCCTTCTTATCCACGAAGTAAAGGATAAAACCAGTAAACCTTACGAAAAGACCCACTTAGTTGTTAAAGGATATAACGACGAAGACAAAAAAGACATTATAATCTAATCTTCTACATTACAATAAACTAGTCACCACATAATTTTTACACTCGCGACCTCCCTTAACACATCATATAACCTACATATCAAACTTTGAAATATAACAAAAACATAGACCCATTGTAAAAAACGACTTAAACGACGAATTTACGCCGACATACCAAAAAATCTTAAATACTACCACCTACCTAAAACGATTTTAAATATTATAAAACCACCTTAAGTCTTAGATAAAACCAGTATTTACTGGTATAACACCTACTAAAGATAACATAAAGAACGGCTCAAAATAACCAGATTTACCTTCAACCTATGCCTATTAGTATTAACAGCTCGCTCGAAAGGCTTTACATGTAATGATCACACTAAATACCCGTGAGTATGTAGAAGGTGTCCAGAGGGTTTATGTTAGCAGTAAGGTAGCAGAGGTAACAAAAGGTGCAATATCAAGACTGTATTCGTGCGAGTGATAATCAGAAGCCGTGAGGCTATTCAGGGTAGACTGAATACTTAGATTGACAACTGAAGAGCTATGAAGGAAATACTATCTATCTTGGTAATGAAAGTGTCCTTATATATCCGCGCCTTCATACGTCTTCAGTGTAGGCTCGACTGGCTCGATACCGAGTCCATCGAGTCTCACACTATGCTGACCCTAACCCTTGTATACGGTGTGTCTGTTGTGGATCCCTGGTGCCTGCCGAGAGGCTGTGTCCAACCGATTTCCTTCGTTATCTGCTGCGGGGCCGCCGCTGGTGCGCCCTGCAGATGTTGGGTCATAACATTACACTAAAGGGCGTATAAACAGACGATACTTTAACGCTATATAACGCTTCTTTTTACGTATCTAAGGAAAGGAAACTTTTGAAGGCCGGTTTAAAAACGAAACCCAAGATGTACCTAATAAAAGATCACGTAATCGATTTTAATAACGCTACCATTACTCTCCGGAACGGCGTTTTGGGCCTTACACAAAAGGGATAGCTAAATAAAGTTATTTTTATCGTTTTAAATAACGTAAAACGGGTGTACTAATACAAATACTAAAGTACACGTGACGCTAAGGTTACCTTTGTAATATAACCGAAGGTGGTATTTAACTTTTTGGTCGCCACACACTGCCAAACTAACCCGATGAACGATATATATAATGCGTTTAACAAACACCTCCTACAGAAAATTTATAATCCAAAACGCGATTCATAATTTATGCCATTATATATACGTATTACAAAACCATTTGTTTTCATTAACGGCTTCTTCGCGAATAACAACAACTATAGTTTATAAATAAGCTATGTCCTAATACTCGGTAACAAAATACCAGTCCGAAACGGTTTTACACTTTATAAAAACATTATCTATTAAAACTTTACTAAGTATAAAAAGGTTAAGAAAAGTATTTTAGCTTCTAAAATCTATAATATGGTTAAAAATTTCGATTCGGGTATTACTATAAAAATAATGGTCTGGATCATTATTTCCAACTTCAATTTACGCTCTATACCTCTTATTATATACATTAAGTCCTTTTTGCTTTATAAATATTTCGTTACATTAGGTTCCAAAAATAGAAAGCGATTAATAATCTATACTATAACTTTATGCAAATTATGCAAACGTCGTCAAATCGAGGAAATAAGATAAATCGATAGAAAATCCAAGCCAACAGATGCGATAATTAAAGCTACCCCGAACGAAATATTAAAATCGCCTATATCGATAAATACTATATTTATTAATATGATTAAAAACGTTTTACGACTATATTAAGGTATCATACCACTTTATCCGATTTAAAACGATCCGAATTTCGCTATTTACACCGCTCCCTGATTTATATCTCTATTTAACATTACCATTTAACACCACTCCTAACATTTTAGCTTTTTTTGTAATATAAACCTCGACCCTATTTTTTCCTCTCCATTTTTTTCCATACTTAAATTTACCATTTCGTACCGCTCCCAGTATATTATTACGTTTTAAGGTATACATTTCGACCAGATTTTTCTTTATCGAGTCGAACTTAAAACTCCGAACAACTTTTAATATACTTTCACCCTTTATTCAACGCACTTCAACCCTATTAAATATTTTACTGTCTTCCCTACTTTATTACGATCTATGATATCGTACGATTTTTAATATATTACCTATCAGAATAGTATTACATGTAGGGCAGTAGGTCAACTTTGCTGCAAGAAAAGTTGACTGTACTGAAAGTTGAGTGTATTACTTTGTGCGGACTTACCGCATTGGGTGTAAGTCGAGTGCAGTACGTTACACTTCACTCTAAGGCACGAATCAAGCACTTGGCCATACAAATTACAGTGCAGACCGGCTAGCGGTCTGCCAAACCTAAAATAATACAACCACCATCTGATCACGCAATACTATTATTACTTCGATCAATCGAATCGACAACGTTGCAACGTTCAAGGCCTACCAATAATGATTAGTGCTTGCCTGCTAAGTTAATCACAGATAAGCTAAGTAGAAGAAAAGGCTACTTTCTAGTTACGCTTTATGTTAAATGGTGGTTAAGGTAGAGAAAAAATTCTTGTAAAGGGCCTTTATTAGTACTACGCCAGTCCCCAACGGCAGAAAAATAAAGAAGACTTTTTGGTTGCGTTAGTCCCTAACGGCAGTCTGGAAGTAAGCGACGGTATCGCTACTTGAAAATATTAAGAAATCTTCATTAATTCTTTTTAAATAAAAAAGTTAAAATTGACTATTAAAAGTCTAAAAGAATGGTAATTTAGCAAACGACTAAGTTAGTACCACTTCAGGTACTACTACTGCAAAAACTACTAACTCATACGGCCAAATAACAACCTTCGCCCTCCACCACCAAACGACCTTCGCTCTTACCTTTAACACAAAACCTTTGTTTTACCTCACTCTTTTTTACTCCCTATATCAAGTTAATCTTCAAGCACGCTACTCTGAGCATAAAATCGCGCCAAAAAAATCTATGTCGTCAATCCAACGTCAAGTCGCCAAGTTCTTACGTGATCTCACTCTAAGTTATCAAGCCACCAAGTCAACAAGTTCCCACGCAACCCTACGCTAAAAAACCAAGTTCCATACGCCTAAAATTATCAAGTTTTCACTTTACATGCCTATAAAGATGTCTGCCCCTAACTCTTAGTTTATAACTATCACTAATCCTACCAAGAAAGAGGAAATCGAAGCGTTTAGACTTGTTTTCACCAAACACTACAACAGTAACCTTTAAAGGGACGATGTTAACGAAGACTTAACCGAAGAATATCTTAACAACTTCGTAAGCCATTACATCGGTAACTAAAACAGCGTCGAAAAACGTAACCTCGATAACCGTGATTTTTACAAGTATTGTAAAGTTTTCGACAACTAGACTATTAATATATGGAAAAAGATTTAGAAAGCTATTAAGTTCAAGCTGAAAGAAGAACTTAAATGCCGAAAGATCTACATGTTAAAAAAGACCTTTATAAGGTTAATAAAAACCCTATTCAATTTGGATTAGTTTAGGGAATACCGTTAAGATCTACGTCTTAAAGGAAAAAGGTATTAAAAAACTTAACGCCCCTATACGCGTTTCAAAAAACCTTCTCTTCCCCCTTTACAACTAAATTAAGCTTTTTCACGCGTTAGTAATAAGGAATCTTAATGAATTCGGCAACCTAATACATTTACATAATAACGCGAAATACGCCCTTCACGGCGGAAAAACACGTAAAACAAGGGCTGCCAACACGGCTAAAGGTATTAACGTCGGCTCTTTACACCAGTTAATTGAATAAGATCTTCAGGCCTTTTAAAACTTACAAAGTCCTATCGACCCTCAACTCTATAATCGCTAAGTATATTAAAAACCCTTCCCCTTTGGACCCTACATACGTAAACTAACTATAGGTCTCACCGTAGAACTTTACCTATCGGGTCAGGCAACTTGTAATTAACCTTATCACTGTACCTCGAAACCTTTAAAACTTAAGCCGTTAAAAATACCAACCAAACCTGAAATAATTATCTTAACCTCCCTTCAAAACCTATTAGGATAATCAACATTGACTATAATCTAATAAAGGACTTCACTAAAATTTGAAATAACACAAAAAAGTATAACGGAATGCCTTACAACCTTTTTAAAACTAAGATAATGCCCTTTTTAAATATTTACAAGTTGATAGAGGTACCACCTTTTCGTTTTCACTTACTATTCCCCGAATTCCTTACAAGTTAAGCCAAAAACTGTTATTTAACCTTCCTAACAAACGCCAACACGTTTCAAAAAATTTACGATAATATAAAAGGCTACTACAAATATAACATCAACCTTACATAATACTATACAAACTAGGTCATTAAGTGGTGGATTATAATAATAACAAAAAAAAAAGGAGAAATCACCAATAAATATTCTTAATCAAACGCTTAACAAGCTGATAATATGTTAAAAGACAATGGGAAAGGCTTACTCTAGAAAAACTACACTTCGCGAATAGGTACAGATAACTGTTACGGGCGTTAATAAGTTCAAATATGCCTTATAATGCCCGAATATCACTTGCAAAGGCTTTTTTAGCCAATTACATTACTCTCTTACCACCGTAATAACACATACTCCAAACTCGTTCGATATGAATTTCTAAATTAAAAACTTCCTTAACGTAAATAAGAAAAACATTACGATAGTTAATTATATCGACCGCAAATACTTACACCCATAATGCCTAAGGTTAAGTCTATTAACTTCGGCCACAAACTAAAGGCAAAACCCACGCTAACTCTATCAAAATTTAGGGGAACCTATTAACCATAAATACTATCATCGTAATAATAGTAAAATGTATTGGATTTATAGTAAAGCCTATTGTTAGTTAATTTGTCACCCCCCTCCCTCCCCCCCGCCGAGCGTAATAACAGGAAAACAACGTATTACGTCTAATATCCGATTATTTCGAAATAAGATTACTTAAACCAAGTTATAAATATTAAAGGCGATAAGTTAATTAACGTTACTAAAGCTCCCCAAAAAATCAAGTGATACAAAGATACTGCTTTCGGTACGGCAACCCAGTAATTAGCAAACCATACCTTTTTATACCGTTTAAGTGGTAAAAACCTTTACATTTAACCTAATTAAGCCCTTAACCCCTTACATACCTTTAACCTTCGCGATCGTTACGCAGACTATACATTTTAAAGTATTACACCAGATACTAGGGTAACAATATACTCAACAAGAGGCTATTTGCAGTACGAGAAATTACGGATGGAAAGTATTATAGCCACTGAGATCAATCGTTACGATATTAATAAAGTTAAAGTTAGCTTTAACCCGGGAAAATAACTATTGTTACTAAAGACAACAGTAATTCAAACTATTGTAAAAGTAATTACATTTTATATCCTTGAGTCACCTACCCCTTTCCTATTTTGCTTAAAATATATAAAAACCCTTAGCGTTAATGTGGATGTTAATGTAAACGAGCTGGTTAAAAACGTCCAAAGGTTTTTACTCGCCTTTAAATAGAAGTATTTATGGTTTTATATTTGAATCTTAAAAACAATAATATTCGACCTAATAAAGCCGGAAATACGTTAGTTATACCGACGTTTTAATCACTTAGTTATTAACAGGTTGTACGAATTCTTAAAATCAGTAAGGTATAACGATATAGAATACTTTGCCCCAAAGAACATTTAAAGAATTTGCTACTATTGCCAAATGTATATCCAAACCCCCCTGAAATTGAAGTCTACATTAAAAAACGATAAGTACTTCAATTATAAAATTTTTATCAATGTATTTAACTTAAATAATAAGCTTATTATTTACGTCGTTAACTCTACAACTTCTTTCTACAAAGCTAAGTTTTGAAAGTCCCTTTCAGCAAAGGATACATAGAAAAATTTAAGGATACTATAAATTAACACATACTTGGGTCCACCTAAAGTTGTCGTCTATGATACCGATACAAACTTTATAGCGGCGAAGTTTTAGGAAAATACCAAGATAATAGGTATCTAATACAAACAGATACATATAAAAGCCCACTAAAACATTAGAAATGTTAAAAAGGCATACTCCCTACTTCGCCAAACGTACAGTATCCTTACGTTAGAAATTAAAAGTTTTACGAATCCGGAAACACGTTTACAAATGACAATAAAGGGATTAAACAATATTATAGGCCCTGATAGCTTGGTGCTAATGCTATTGATCTTTAGGGCGTACCCACGCTTTACGAGTAAATCTCCACCCTCGGTAATTACTGAAAAACTTGTTAAAGCGTATAACAAAGCGTAAAGAAAACTACGAAGGGAATCGGAACGCCGCCAAGTTAATAATGTCATCAATACCAAAAACGAGCCTAAAATAATCGACGTACTTAATTTTCCACTATAAAATAAAGTCCTCATATAGAAGGAGTCGTGAAAATAAAAGGGGCTGTACAAGATATTAAGTATCATAAACTCTAAAGTGATTGTTGAAACTGTTAACGGCTTTGTATCCTTTTGAACTACATAGGTTAAACCCTATATTAGAGGTTTTAAAATTAAAAACCCTTAAGCCTTATAAACAAAACGATCGAACCAATAAGACTCTCCTTTACCCGTTATTAACAAGCCGATACAACGCTACCGGCGCGAACGACCCCCGAAAAAAAGGAAAATGTTAAAGAAGAGAAATATATACCGGTCCATATCTACAATACTACTTGGATAAACAGGAAAGAAAAGGATAACGAAAACTTGGCAATAAACATCAGGGTATAAGGGATTATCAAAACCTCCGGCATACCTGTTAAAAAAAGAGACAAAATCGAAATCGACAGCCTACTAACTCAAAGTATAATACAATTTATACCGAAGGCTAACTTCAACCTCCAAGATCCGAATATCACGATTTTCAAGTCGAAAATTATTCACGAGGTCAAGGGCAAAACCACGGGGCGGCCGTAAGAAAAGTCACGGCTAATCGCCCAAAAATACGGCAATAAAAGCAAGGACTGGATCCTTTCGTAATCGCCAACGATTCAGAAAACCAGCTAACGCTTAGTGGTTACCCTAACAGCAAGATTGCTAGCCAGAACTAAAGTTAAGTTTACACTTAATAGCTGTGATATTACGTAAACCTATACATAATTAATAACGGATTTATAACGGATTATACTACTAAAGCTACTACAGGAACTTCGTATTATTTACCTACCAGAAACGGTAATACGGTATATTAAACCACTATATAGATTGACCAAGGCAGGCGTCCACTAGTTCCTAACTTACCAGTTGCACTTTAAGTCCTAGCTGGCAATAAAATCTTCAATATACGATTCGTACTTATTTGTAACGTAAAAGAAAGACTTTGGTTTAATAGGTATGTAAACTAACAATACCCTTTTCGTCGGAACGGCTAGTTTTGTAATATAAAAACAACAAGCAATCGAGGACTTCAAGTTCTAAAATTTTAAGCCGGTAAAGAAGTTAACGGAAAATAACCAACTTAACCTCAATGAATCGTTAATCTGTATATTTAGTATTAATACCGGCTTAAACTTCTGTGAAAAGGGCTAGGGCATTATCCTTACAACAATCGACAAGATTTATAAGGCTGGGGCTTAACAGTACTTGAAACAACGTACACGGAGTAGCTATATTACCACCTTATACCAAACGAAAGCCTTATACTATTTATCTATTACGACAAAAACATAAACACCAACGGATAAGGACTTTAATCTACTAAATAAAAGGTTAAAATAAAAGATACGAAATCTGGACCGCGGAATCAATATGGTACTAATCAACCTTTCAAAAGCTAAACTAATAATATTAACAAACGCGTCCTTTATAAACAATACCAACTTATCTTCACATATCGATTTCCTAATAACCTTAGTCAACAAAAATAAGCGTGAAGATCAATTTATTATTACCGGCAACTTAATCCATTAAACCTTTGTCAAATACAAAAGGATTACATGAAGCGTGTTGGCCTCAGAGGTTTACGGTATAATAGAGGGCTTTAACGTAGGCATAACGTTATGGAAAACCCATAAACTTATTATCAAGCACTTAAAGATTCCATTTATGCTGGTGGTAATTTGTACCAACTTAAGGAGTCTTTTCGAGTGCCTGATAAAGCTCGAAACTACTAGCGAAAACCACCTAATGATCGACATAACAACACTCCTCGAAGCTTACTACAGGAGGGAGATTGAGGAGTTCCGATAGATCGATAGCAAAGATAATCCTACAAATTCCATAACGAAGACCACATCAAATAAAGCCCTAAAAAGGTTTGTGAATAACAACAAACTAACTATACGCATTAAAGTATACGTGGATAAACCGCCCGAAAAGCCCAGATCACGTGATAGCGAATAAGTATGTGCTGGCAGACTAGAAGACTGCTAGGGGATTAATGATAGCAACCTGTTTAAGTAGCACACTTAAAGTTGCGAAAAGCTATAGCGAAAAAACTTTTTGTAAAAGTTGATAAACTTGGACCTCGGAGTAATGGAGCAATTAAGGTCAAATAGGGTCAATTTGAATGCAATTACATACAATATAATATAAAAGTCAATCGTAATTAACAGGGGGTACGAGGCAGCTATTCAACGCTAACTGGAAAAAAATAGTAAACCATACTGGCGTACGCATACAAACTAAAAAGCCGCCAGTATTAAAAAAATATTACATACAGTGCAGTAGGTCGACTTTAATATAAGTAAAGTTAACTGTACTGCAAGTTGAGTATATTGCTTTGTGCGAACTTATCGTATTGAGTGTAAGTCGAGTGCAGTACACTGCACTTTACTTTAAGGAACGGGCCAAGCACTTGGCCATACAAATTACAATACAGACCTGCTAGTAGTCTTCCAAACCTAAAACAATACAATCACCATCTGACCACGCAATACTACTGTTACTTCGACCAATCGAATCGACAATGTTGCAACGTTTAAGGCCTACCAACATTACCTCTTTTATTTTATATATTTCGAATTACATTTATTTCTTATGAACGATTATTTTCTAAAAAGTCATAACATTGCTGTTTAACGTACTAAATTATGGCCGGATACGCTGGCCCGGCTCAAAGGGTATTTATATATTATTAAAGGGAGAGGGCGACGTTGTCGCGTCCTTACCATCCTCCCCACCGCTCTCTTCCTTTATGCTGGCGCTACTGTTATTACCGCTATCGACGCCATTAGCGCCAACAAGGATATAGCTCTACACTTTACGACGAATACTATTAGGCAAAGGCGTAGGGGGAGTATTACCCTCCTCGTGGCGACATGCGATAACGTCGTTAAACTTACCTACTTGATACATACATAGGCCTCGTTTCCAAACGGTAACGACAACCGCCGACTCCATAAACCGTCGATTAGCGCCTATTACTAATTAGCATCGCTTTATTTTAGTTATTTACGACCGCGATTATTTTTCGAAACAACTCAAACGTTATATTTCTATTAAATCAAGTTTTAAAAATTCGGTTAA
Organism: Anisogramma anomala; assembly: GCA_038502455.1. Classification (NCBI taxonomy): domain Eukaryota; kingdom Fungi; phylum Ascomycota; class Sordariomycetes; order Diaporthales; family Gnomoniaceae; genus Anisogramma; species Anisogramma anomala. The sequence goes on along the minus strand of JASMMZ010000005.1, from coordinate 21,215,672 downwards.
AACTTATGATAAAGCCGGCGGGCGCGTAATACAGCTTTAGCCTACGGCTATAAAACTACTGGAATAGGAACATACGAGTTACCAATCTATTCGTAACGGTAACAACGGGCTGAAAGACCCCCGTTTTCGTAATAATGGTTAATGGACGTACCCGCGGCCGCAGACGAGGTATACGACACGTAAAACATATCCATTAACGGCTCAAAACTACGGACACGAGTACGTCGTTTTAACGCCTTACGCGTTAAAGAGGCCTCGCGGCACACCTTAGTGGTACAGAGCTCGAGGCGGCGAAGTAAATCCGCTTTGTACTCCTTATTTAGAAAAAATGAGGTTAAAGGTTTACGAGCGGATAGATTAAGCATATATATACCCTACCATAGTTACGTTAGGTTACGTTTACGATGTAAAAGGGTCCTTACTAGTAATCAAGATTTTACCCGTAAGGAAAGAGTAAATTTTATAACCTTAGGAGCCCCCTACTTCTCTCCTTAAGAGCTGGAGAAAAAGAAAGGAAAAGTGGGGAAGGGAGGGGTAGCGGCGACAGTGGGAAAGGAAGTGGTAGCGGCGGCAAAAGGCGAGGTGGCGGCGATGGCAAAAATAGGTAAGGCCGGTAAAGAAAAGGAGGCGGCGGCAATAGGTGACGGTGTGGTGGAAACATGCGGGGTAACGGTTATGAAGTAAATTATGCCAGATAATAACGGGTTATTAGCGATAGCGGCGATTACAGCGACGGTGACACATCGACGCTCTCGCGTTAAACGGCGCCTTGCCGTCCTATTCTTATGCGGCATCTATCTAAAAAAAAAGTCAATATATAGGTGTTAATGAAGTGACTTACCTATTGGAGCGGTTTGTATTAGGTTAGGTTAAGTTGAAATAGAAACTTATATTAGCTTAAATTATGCGCCTTTAAAAAAAAAAAAAAAGTTTTAGTTAAACCGATAGCGATGTATCTTTTTATACTAATCTAATACGTAATTACGTCATCACCCTTACGTCATCACATTTACGTAATCAACCCTATATCACCTACACAATTACTTCTATCAAAAACTGCGAAAGGCGTTATTACTAACTATATCGCTATCAATTAGCTACACCAATTAGGAGCGAATTACAATCACTACCGCAGCTAAACCTTACTAATTCCAGTCAAATTATAATTACTACCGCGGCCAAAACTTGCTAATTCGAACCCTTATAATAATACTATCATTACAGAAACTGCTAATTTGGACTTTTACAACCACACTATTATTACAAGGCTACGTATATTAAATCGCTATAGCTACACTGTTGCTACTAAAATATAGGTATATAAGGAAGAAAGAAAAGATTGCCTGTGTGGATATTACTCTATACCCTTATAGATAGTATATATAGGTCTAGTTACAATGCATTGTATTGCAAGGTACACTCCTGCAAAGTTTATGATAACGTGTCATACTATAGGATATACTCTTACAAGACGCAAAGTGCATTTTGCATAAAGTGGTCTGGAATAGCTATTCCAGCGCGAACGGCAATGCATTAAGCGGTCTAGAAGAGGTATTCTAAAGTGGTACGCTTTGGGTGAGGCTTTATTAACCCTCACCGGTGGCGTGCACCTCTGGATGCTTCTTCTTTGATCATCTTACTTTATACTCCAACTATAACAATCTAACGATTATTTTCTACTTATCTTTTCACGTGAATAAGTATTTAGACCCTACCGATAGAGGAAACACCAATAAATATGTTTAACCAGATACTGAATAAGTTTATATTATGTTATTAAGTAATGAAAAAAGCTCACTTTGACGAATTCACATTTGGCGAGTAGGTACGGGTAACTGTTACGGGTGTTAAAGAGTTTAAACATACCTTACAACATCTAAATACCACCTGCAAAGGCTTTTTTAACCAGTTTCACTTTTCACTTACAATTGTAATAATGCGTATACCAAACTCTCTTGATATATACCCTTGAGCAGACACCTTCCTTGACGTGAATAAAAAAAATCTTACGGTAGTTAATTACTTTGACCGTAAATACAGCTCCGAGCGCCCTTAACGCCTAAAAGTTAGCTCATCGATTGTAGACTAAATATAATAGCTACGCTAGCACTAATAAGGCCAATATTTAATCGGACTTGCTAACCGTAAACACTACCGTCGTAATAATGACGAAAACCGTTAAATTTATAATAATTCTAGCTATTAGCTAACACGTCACCTTCTGGATAAACGAGATAATGAAATGGTAATATACCACATCTAGTACCCTACCACTTTTTAATAGAACGATTTAAATTAAATCGTAGACTTCGAGGGCAACGATTCACTTAACAGCGATAATACACTTAATAAAATTAATTGGTACGAAGATACAGCTTTTTACGCGGCTTAGTAACTAGCCTACCACGCCTTTTTATACCGTTTTGAGGTTAAGATAGTTACCTTTGCCCTAACCAAGCCCCTAACTCTTTACATACCTTTAATTTTCGCGATTGTTACGCGAACCACACGTTTCAAGGTATTTTGCTAGATATAAGAGCAATAAGATACTAAATAGGAGGTTATTAGTAGTGTATAACACTACGAAGTAAAAGTATTACGGCAATTAAAAATTAATTATTACGATACTAATAAAGCTAAACTTAACTTCAGACCAGTCTAACAACTATAGTTACTAGGATTAATGGTAGTTTGAACTGTAATTAAGTCGATTAGGTTTAATATACTTCAGTCCCTTACTTCTTTTTCTTTTTCTTCAAATATATTAAGACTCTTAGCGCCAAAGTTAATATTAAAGTCGACGAGTTAGTTAAAACGGCTAGAGGTTTCCTCTCGCCCTTAAATAGAGGTGTTGATGATTTTATCTTGAAGGCCTTAAAATTGTTATATTAAACCTAACAAAACCGGAAATAAGTCAATTACATTGACGTTTTAACAACCTATCAGCTAAAAGGTTATACAGAGTCCTAAAGTCTATTAGGTTTGAATATATGGAATAATTTGCCCTAAAAGTTATCGAAAAACTTTACTACTACTCTCAAACAAATATTCAACCACCCCAAAAATTTAAATTTAAATTTAAAAACAACTAAGAATTTTATTACACGGTTTTAATTAATATATTTTAGTTGAACAATAAGCTTATTCTTTACGTTATTAACTTTGTAACTTCTTTTTACGCAGTTAAGTTTTTAGAATACCTTTCGGGAAAGGATATGTAAAAAATGTTACTGATACTGAAAATTAACTCGTATTTAAGCCTATCTAACGTCGCTATCTATAATACTAATACTAACTTCACAGTAACAGAGTTTTAGAAACATCCTAAGATAATAGGTATCTGTAATGATCACACTAAATACCCGTGAGTATGTAGAAGGTGTTCAGAGGGTTTATGTTAGCAGTAAGGTAGCAGAGGTAACAAAAGGTGCAATATCAAGACTGTATTCGTGCGAGTGATGATCAGAAGCCGTGAGGCTATTCAGGGTAGACTGAATACTTAGATTGAAAACTGAAGAGCTATGAAGGAAATACTACCTATCTTGGTAATGAAAGTGTCCTTATATATCCGCGCCTTCATACGTCTTCAGTGTAGTCTCGACTGGCTCGACGTCGAGTCCATCGAVTCCYGGTGTGCAGCTCGACTGGCTCGATACCGAGTCCATCGAGTCTCACACCATGCTGACCCTAACCCTTGTGTACGGTGTGTCTGTTGTGGATCCCTGGTGCCTGCCGAGAGGCTGTGTCCAACCGATTTCCTTCGTTATCTGCTGCGGGGCCGCCGCTGGTGCACCCTGCAGATGTTGGGTCATAACAGTATCTAATACAAATAGGTATCTGTAAAGGCCCACTCAAGTATTAAAAAAGTCGAAAAGATGTACGCACTACGTTGTTAAACGTATAATATCCTTACGCTAAAGATTAAAAGCTTTACGCATCTGGAGGCATACCTTTAAATAGAAGTAAAGAGCCTAAAAAATACTGTAGGCCCTAACGGTCTAATATTAACGCTACTAGTCTTTAAAGCGTACCTACTCCTAACGAGTAAATTTACGCTATAACCAAGTACCCAAAAGCGAAGTATAATCTACAGAAAAGCTTTGAAGAAGCTACGAAATGAATCGGTATACCATTAAGTCAACTATACCCTTAATATCAGAAACGGCCCTTTAATAATCGAAGTACTTTCTTTACCGTTGTAAATTAAAGTCTTTGCATAACGGAAGCCGGGAAAAGGGAAAGGCTTATATAAAACATTAATTATCGCCAACTCTAAAGTAGTTGTGAAAATTGCTGACAGTCCTATGAATTTCCATATCACCTAATTTAAGACTTACATTAAGGCTACGAACGATAAATATCTTTAATCTAAACGACTAAGCTAATACGAACCTCTTTTACCCGTCATTAAAAAGTCGATAAAGCGCCGCCAACGCGAAAGACCTCTGAAAAATAGGAATATTGAAAAGAAGGAATATATAACAGGTCGTATTTATAATACTGCTTCAATAAAAAGGAGGAAAAAAAGTATAATGAAGACTTAATATTAAAGCCCGAATACAAGATATGATTAAAACTTTCGGCAGGCGTTTAAAAAAGTAATAATGTCGATATTAACGTTTTATTGACTCGAAAAGTTGTATAATTTGTGCCAAAAGCTGATTTTAACTTTCAAAACCTAAACGTTATGATTTTTCAGTCGAGGATTATATAATAAATCAAAATGTAAAACCACGGGGCAGCTGTATAAAAAGTCCCGCCTAATCGTTCAAGGATACGACGATAAAGGCAAACACTAAATCCTTATATAGTTACCAACGATTTAAAAATATAACTAGCGTTTAGTGGTTGTTTTGGTAACATATTTGTTAGCCAAAATTCAAGGAAATTTTACTCTTAACATCTGATATAACTTAAGCATATACGTAGTTAATGACCGACATATAATGAATCGAACTATTGGAATTGCCATAGAAATTACGGTTTATCTACCTTTTTAAAACGGTAATACGATATATTAAACTTTTTTACGGATTGGTTGAAGTAGGTGTTCACTGGTTTGTAACACACTGGTAAAATTTCAAATTACAGCTACGTATAAATTTTTTGATATATGACTCGCATTTGTGAGTAACGTAAAAGAAGAACTTCGGCCTAGTGTGTATGTGAGCTAATGATTTTCTTTTCGTTTAAACGGCTGGTTTTATAGTATCGGAACAACATGCGATTGAGGACTTGAATTTTTACAATTATAATCCGGTTACGACGTTAACGAAGGGTAATTGTCTTAACCTCAACTGATAGTTAATCTGTATTCTTAGTGCCAATGTCGGATTTAGCTTTTTCTAAAAGGGCTAAGGTATTAATTTAGTCATAATTGATAAAACAACCGAGACTTGATCCTAAATATACTCAAAATAACGTATCTTTAATAGTTACATTGCCACTCTTTATTAATTGAAGTATTCCTACAACCTTTTAATTGTAATAAAAATACAAAATCCAGTGAATAAAGACTTTAAACGGCTAAATAAAAGGTCCAAGTAACAGATACGAAGCTTAAACCGAGGGATTAACATGGTTTTAATCAACTTATCGAAATTTAAGTTAATAATTTTTACGAATGGATTTTTAATCAATAACATTAACTCATTCTTACAAATTGGCATCCTAATAATCCTCGTTAATAAAGATAGGCTGGAAACCCAATTAAGTATTATCGGTAACCTGATTAACCAGATAATTGTTAAATATAAAAATATTACATGAATCGTATTAGTTTTTAAGGTTTACAGTGTAATGGAAGGTTTTAATATTGATATAACACTGTGAGAAATCTTTAAAGTTATTACCAAAAAGCTTCACATTTTTAAAACACGATAGTAATTTATACTGATTCCAAGAGACTATTTAAATCCCTTTCTAAACTCGGAACCACCAGCCAAAAACGCCTGATAATCAATGTAATAGCACTCCATAAAGATTACGAAAGGAGGGAGATTGAAAAATTCCGATAAATAAATGGAAAATATAACTCTACTAATGTTATAAAGAAAGCTTCTTCGAATAAATCCCTTAAGAAATTTGTAGATAACAATGAGCTAATTATACGTATCAAGGGTTACCCTAATAAATCCCATGGTAAGCTTAAATTATGTAGCAACGGTTAGAGATATATTGGTAAATTGAACAATTGTTAGGGGATGAGCTATATTAAGTCATTTCATTAATGCTGTTAAGATAAAGAATTGTATAGATATTTGACGAAAAAAACATTTGATAAAGTTGATGAAGTCGGATTATGGAGCCGTGGGGTAATTAATGGCAATTGAGGTTAATTTTTATGCAAATGGGCACATTGCGATGCGGAGGTTAATTGAAATTGACAGGGGTCTAGCTAGTTAATAAGGTTGCAGTTTAACTCTTACCGGAAACGATTAATCAACCACACTGGCTTACGCGTACAAACTAAAAAGCCGCCAGTATTGGAATATTAGTATTTGCAGCACAATAGGTCAAATTTACTTACAGTAAAGTTGATTATACTTACTACAAGTTTAGCGTATTATTTCGTACGGGCCTACTGTATTAGCTGCGAAGTAAGAACTATATACGCCTACTTAATACTGGGGCACGGGTCAAGAAATTGGCCATAAAAATGACTGTGTAAACCGGCTAGCGTTCTGCTAAAACTATAACAATACATCCACTACTTAACTTCTGCAATACTACTGTTACTTCGATCAATATAATTGATAACGTTGCAATGTTTAAAGCCCTACCAATAGTTACTTTATTTTAATAAAATATTAAATGAGGTAAACCTAGTAGGGTTTTTTGTAGGTACAATTGACTATATTAATGGATATCCGAATAATATAATGTGAAATTAAAACATGTATTGATCCTTTAATTCTGTAAATATCTATTAAAGAATTCAAAATATTATTTTAACTCTTTTGAAACTATTACTCGGAAACAAATATGTCAGTTATAAAAAATACTGTTATTATTCAACAATATAAGCAAATTTTAATCAATTACGCGTATATTGATCAGATTCAATGATTATGTTTGGTACAGCTTTTTTTGATAACATTATTTAAAATAAAATCAAGGTATGGATATGGTTCATAAACTATGCTTTTCACCCTAATCTGAAAATGAAATCATCATACTCAGTGTTATCTTAACTCCTCTATAAACATAAGAAAAGTTCTTTGACATAATCAATATTGTTTTATAATTCAATCAAATTACTAGATAGTTAATATCCTCAAATAAACTAGTTACAATATGAAATTCAATTAGTACCGATATCAATAAAGTGAATTCATTAGTACAACGTAAATAACTAAATGAACCTTAACATAAAACTCTAAAAATTGATAAACCCGTTTAAAAGTCCGGATGATATATGGTAAAAATATTTCATAATTATCAAGGTTTCATATAGAACATATTTATCAACTCAAATAATATAATAGAAATATTTCCTTTATCTTATGTGTTTTTAATATAACCTCTAACCCAAATTCATTGAAATTTTAACTAATGAAGCATTTATAAAACCAAAATATATTGAACCCGCGGTAGGGTTGGGGGGGGGGAAATAACAATATATTGAGAAAAGAAAAAAATGAAAATATTTCAGGTAGTTTAGATTCATATACTGAAGGTAATTCTTATATCTCTTTAAAATATGATAATTAGGTGTTAATCTAACAATCTGGCTTTGAATTAAAAGATTATGAAATTACCTTGGAATAAGTGTATACGTATGATGCAGGTTAGTTGAGCCCGCCAACCTAATCACGAATACTAATTGACCCCGGAAATACTAGAAGGCTAATTTTCATAACAAAATATATAATTAAACTTCGATGATTTACATAAAAACTAGCCAAATTCAACTTCGATGATATTATAAATATAATTCTTATAATAAAGTAATATATAACTAGATTACAATACTTTGGACAAAAGTTATTAAAGTTTAATATAATACCCGTTAAATATAATACCTGTTAGAACAGTATTAGTTTCAGTGCAGTCAATCAACTTTACTTTCACGTAAGTTGACTGTACTTACTTCAAGTTGGGTATATTGTTTTACGGTTCTACTATAAGTCCAAGTATAGTATGCGATCACGTCATACTAGGGTACGGGACAAACAATTAGCTATAAAAATTAGTGTATAGACTGGTTTGAAGCTTACCAAACTTATAACAATATATTCATCACTCGACCGCATAATATTATTATCAGATCGACCAATTCGAATCGACAACGTTGCAATGTCTAAAAGCTTATCACTAGCAAGTCCTATCAACATCAATCAGTGCTTATTAGATTAAGCATAGATTATCTAGATGTAACAAGAAGCTATTTTCCTGTTACTTCTTTTTAGAAGACCAAGGTAACGGAAAGATTCTTGCGAAAAGCATTTGCAAACTGCGTAAGTGTTCACGGTAGTAAGTAGAAAATATTTCTCAGTAACGTCAGTTTTCATGGTAACTTAGATATAGCGAAGTTATTGATATTAGAAGACATCAATAAATCTTTACGGATCATTCATAAAAACGTTAAGATTAACCGTCAAAAGTCTCAAAGATCGTCAAGTTAGTAAACGGTCAAGGTAATATTACTATGGGTAATACTACTACAAAAATAATGAGATTCTATAGCCTAAAAATCTCAACTATAACTTTCGGTAAGGTCTTAAGCCTATAAGATTCACGTGAACTAAGGTCTTTCAAGAGTAATCAGAATGATTAGTATTGTAGTATAAAAGATGATGATTATAGAAGAAGTATCCAGAGATGCACGCTATAGGTGAGGGCTCATAAGCTCTCGCCTAGAGCGTACCACTCTGGAATACCTTCTTCTAGACCGCTCCATGAATGAGAGTGTAATTTGAAGCATGTTACGTTATTATATACTCTGCAAGAGTACAGCCTATAGCATGACACATTATCGTATATTTTATAAGAGTGTACCTTACAGCGTAATGTACAGCCACCAAAATATACTATCTATGAAGTTATATAATAATATACACAATAACCAACAACAACAAATGATCTTCGATTTGAACCTTTCTCCCAAAATGTACCCTTAACACCTAATTTTTCCTTTCTTATTAAACCATATAATCGTGAATCATTAAGATTGCTACGCCGAAAGAAAACGAAAATTGGCTAAGTAGCGCGAAAAAAACTACATCTCGCGACCCTATACTAAACATCCAAGTTTATTACCTAAAACACCAAGTTTTAACGTTCCTAAATCGTCATATTCCCTCGTCCAAATCGTCTAGCTCCCTTACTTAAAATACTAATACAATATAACATTTAATTAAAGGCGAATGAATAAAATGAAGGACTTTATATCATTTTTTCTCACACACCTTAACTAGAAATGATGGGGAAAATATATCGACGAAACGTTTACTATATAATATCTGACTAATTACATCGACTGGTACATTCTCAAGTTAGATACTGGCAAAGAGTCTGGTCACGGCACTCTCACCTTGAAAACTCATTGTTAATTCTTGAACCACTTCATAATTGATATTTAAAAATATTGTAACAAAGTGTTAAAGCCAGGTTAAAGGTGAAGTTAATTGATATCGTATTTACGTCTCAGAAAAAACATTATTGGAGATGGCAAGAACCTTTTTCAAACTAACTCAACGTGAAGACCCATTTCAAAATCCTAATTATTGAATATCATAAGAAAAAGATAAGGGCTTTAATGATATTTAACGCCCTTATATACGTTTGAAAATATTAACTCTCGATCCCTAATGAAATTAAATATTTAACCTTTCCGCTAATACTAATTCTTTACATGCCAACGATTAGAAGCCTATGAACTTACTTTTCAACCCAACAGATTCATGTAATAATGCGAAATACGTTCTCAAAGGCGATAAAGCACGTAAAACAACACCTACTAATGCGGAAAAAAGAATGAATTTCGGCGCCATCTATCTTTCAATTAAATAAATTCGTTAAATACCTCAAAAACTTCCATACTATCGTTAAATCCTTTTTACCCTTCAAAACATCCCTTAAAATCGTCAAACCACTCAAATTCTTGAAAATTTCCCCTAAAATCGTCAAGTCCCTCAAATCGAAACTTTACATAATAAGTACGCCTATAAACGCGAGCGCACCACAGATCCTACCACAGAACTTTACTCTTTGAGCCAGGCAACTAATAATTACCCCAATTATCGCGATTTGGAGGCTCCAAAGCTTAAGTTAACATCAGGAAATATTATTGACAATTGGAAAAATTATTGTAACCTTTCTCTCAAACCAATCAAAATAGTTGACATTAACTACATATTCCTTAGGAATTTCGATAGAAAAAGTGAAACGATACAAAAACGTATATCAAGAAACTTTATAACCTACTTGACATAAACATAATACCTTTTTTAACCATTTGCAAACAAAAAAAGGTTTTTCCTTTTTCTTTTCACTTACAATGTCATGAAATCCTTATTGATCACGTAAAATATTACTACCTAATTTGTCTAACGGAAGAAAAAACTTCGCAGACAATATAAAATAACATAAAATTCTATTTCAAATATAATTTCCACCTTACAACATATCACACGAACTTGGCTACGATAAGATAAACAACGATAAGAAAAAAATTTAGAGTACGGGCCAAGCAGTTAGCCATACAAATTACAGTGTAGACTGGCTAGCGGTCTGCCAAACCTAGAACAATACATCCACCATCTGACCACGTAATACTACTATTACTTCGACAAATCGAACCGACAACGTTGCAATGTCTAAGGCCTACCAACACCCAAAATACTAACTTCCACGCTTAAAATGAAAAACCCGTACGAAAATACATTATATTAATCGAAAATACAAACGGTACCAATGTTTAAATCAGGACTAGAGTCTTCGAACACAACTCTACACTTATACCATCGTCAGTAACAAAGGCAAGACTTAAACAGACCTGTTAACCGCAAGACGCATCGTTGTAATAGAGGTAAAAGGTATTGGTTTTACAAAAAAAAATAGATATTAGTCAACTCTATACCATACAGGTAAACGCTACAAGCAATAGGTAATATATTATACCTAATAACCTACTGCTTCCAGGTAAGATTATCTGAACCACACTATAAGTTACAAGGGGTTAAAAGCTTTTTACGATAATGATGTACCTAAATAAGTCACTTCGCATAAAAATATCATTTCTGAAGGTCTTATTTACAAGACGACCACACTAGTCTATACCGTTAAAAAGGAGAAAATCACTAGATTTACTAGAATGAAACATATAACCGCTTTTACACTTTGAATTTTAGTTATCATTACCCGGACTACACGTTTCATGGTATTATACCAGACACAAAGGCAATAATAACCTTCATAGGAGACTATTTAGAATATATATCGCTATAATAGGGAAATATTATTACTACAGGGATTAATTTTTAAGATATTGGTAAAGCCAAATTAAACTTTGATTTTAAACAATAATTATCGTTATTAGGATCGACGATTATTTAAACTGTTATTAATCCGATCAAGGTTTTTGTTCTGAAATCCCTTACCACATTTCTTCTTTGTTTAAAGGATAAAAAAAATTCTTGACGTAAACGTTGATGTTAACGCTAAGAAACTAGTTAATAAAGACAGAAGGTTCCTTTTCGCCTTTATGTAGTGGTATCTTTGGTTTTATTCTCAAAGTTTAAAGGAAACAGTGCTAGATCCAATGGAGTTATACAGACGTTACTTGTACCAGAGTTTGGCCGTAAGTAGGTTATATAAAGTGTTTAAGTAAGTAAGGTATCAATATATGGAAATAATTTATTCAAAAGACTATTAAAGTGTATTTTCCATCAGTTCTAAACGTATACGTAAGATCCCTAAAGATTAAAATATCTATTAAAAGACGATATTTATCTCAATTGTAAAATTTTCGTTAACATATTTTATTTGGATAATAATTCTATTTTTAATATTGTTGATTTCATAACATTTTCACACGAAGTGAAATATTTCAAGTTGTTTTTAGCGAAGTATATGTAGGAAATTTCAAGGATGTTGTGGATTAATACGTATTTGGGCCTACCAAACATCGTTGTTTACGATATCAGTACTAACTTTATAATGGTAAAGTTTCCGACGCATGCTAATATTATAGGGATTTAATATAAAAATGGATCTATTAAGGCTTACTAGAGTATTAGGAAGGTTGAAAGAGCACACGTATCACTTTTTAAGGTGTATAATATCCTTTAGTTGGAGATTGGAAGACTTACAGATTATGAGGCACATTTTAAGATGGTAGTGAAGGGTTTGAACAATACTATAGACCTTAGCAGCTTGGTACCAACGTTACAAGTCTTTAAATACTATCCTAATCTAACGACTGAATCTCCGCTAGTATCAAATACCCAGAAAAGAGTTATGTCGTATGGTAAAGCCCTCAGGAAATTATGGAAGGTGTTGGTAGTACTTGAGATATTGCAAAGTTGTCGATTCGGATCAGTCGAAATAATAGAAGTATTGTGTAGTAAAGTGATGGATGTATTGTTCTAGGTTTGGAAGACCGCTATCCGGTATGCACACTAATTTTTATGGCCATTTTCTTGAGCTATTCCTTAGTGTGAAGTGTGCAGATACTGTATTTTAACTTACGATAAACCCACAAAACAATATACTCAACTTGCAATCAGTATATTCAACTTTAATATAAGTAAAGTTGACTTAATCCACTGCAATTACTACTGTTTCAACACTGGTGTCTTTTTGTTTTGTTCTCGTACGCCAGTATGGTTGACCAATCTTTTCCAGTTACTACTGAATTTCCTCCTATTCAATCAGCTAAACCCTTGCTAATTCCATAGCCAGATTAACTCTAATTGCCCTACGGTTTTGAGTTCCGACTTCTTTAATTACCACAAATAAGTCTTTTGCTATATACTGATACAAATCTTCTACTTAATCATGCCAATGAATCAAGTCGTTGTCCTTGACTCCCTAGCAGTCTTCCAGTTTACTAGCGTACCTCTGCTCGTCAGCACGTAACTTGATTTTATCAAGTGGCTTGTTAACGGAGCTCTCGATCCTATTACTATCTATAATCTATTATAAGACCTTATTTAACGATAAATTTATTATAATACTGGTGGAATCGTCTTTGTCATTCATTTATCGGAGTTATTTAATCTTCCTGCCTTTAAAGTCTTTATATATTTCCATTACATCGATTACTATGTGTTTTTCTCAGGAAAAAATTTCAAATTTAGAAAAATATTTAAGTAATCTTTTTAAATCGGTACCAATTACTATCGGAATATGATATTTTTTTAATTATCTGTTAATGATATTGACAGCTTTTTATATAGTTTTACTTCCATCAAATCCGGTCATCATACAGTAGATATTGAAAGTTAATACGTTTCCAATAGTAGTTTTACATTTAACAGGAGTATAATAAATAATTTGTTCTGGAATAATTCAATAGTTCTTTCATAGCCTGTCTTTATTAACAATATTTATAGAGAATCCTATAAGGAATAATAAATTAATAGTGTTACCAAAAGAGTTTTCTATGAAGATTATCAGTTAAACCCATAATAAATCATTGAAAATCAAAATGATCCCCCGGTTCAAATTTAGTATCTATCACAACAGAGTCTTATTTAATTAATTAAATTTATTAACAATTGGGGTTTACGCTTGTACCGTAATATTTAAATTGTAAAAAATTCTTCAGTTTATATAAAATGGTAATATAACTGCCACGAATGTGTCACTATAAATACTTTTAAGTTATAATTACGTTAATCTTGATAATTTTAAATAAGTTAATTTTTTGACCTTCTGGATGAAAATTAAGGTAAGTCTTAGTATCGTTAACACCATCTTTACTAATGAACAATCAGTTAAAGTCAATATATTTTCTCTCCGCTAAAATTAAGATGGGATTGTAATTCCCAAACTTTCAATCTTAAATCGTCTGCTATTCCGATACTATAAAATAAATGATTCCGACAAAAAAGGCATCGTTAATTTATATACATATAAGACCAAAATTTTCATTAATTGTAATTAGTAAATACGAGTCGTAGGTTAAATATTGAATACCTAATCTCAACTTGAAATACGACTAGTAAGTAAGAAATTAATAAATACCTACTTTAGAAATTTTTTATATTGGCTTGATATATTGTATGATAGTCCCAGAATGGTATTTATCACGATGTTTCTACGATAGGTTTGTGAGAAAGATCATTTATAGATTATGTATTTATTATGTAAACGTTCAAGTAATATTACATTTATTAAAAGTAAAATTCCTATAAGTTTTGACTAGTGAACTAACTGCTAAAACGAACATCAAACGTTGGCTAATCTTTTAAACCATTGGTAATTACGTAAAAAGTTAATATTTACTTTTTTTTTATTGTATCCTCAAATGATTAAACGTAACTTTTCTTACGGCCGCCCCATGGTTTAACCCTTAACTTTATATATATTTTTCGATTTAAAGATCGTAATATTTGGGTTTAAGAGATGAGAATCGCGTTTTGCTATAAGTCATAAAATTACTCTAGTAAAGAGTCCATTAATCATGACCTTATCGCTTTTTTTAAAAAAACTTACCTGAAGTTTTAATAATTTCTCATACCTAAATTTTACAACTAAGTCTTAACTATACTTCTCTTATTGCTAGCCCAAATAGTATCATAAATCTATCCCTATATGTATTTATTTTCTATAATACTCCTACTTTTTAGGGGTTGGCCATGACATCGACATTTTATCGACTTATCAATCATAGAAAAAAGGGGGTTATGTTAACTGAGTTTCTTAGCTTAAAAATCTTTCTCGCTATTGTTATCATTCGTCATTCTAATATAAGGTTTAACTTAAGTTATATGAAGCTTTGTAATACTATTAGTAATTCAGGAACGATTTAGGGCTAGCCATATTTAAAATCTTGAATAAGATATTTTGTTCTTCCTGTTCCCGCCGTACGAAAACTTTACTTTATAACGGTAAAAAAATCGATAATCGTAAAGTCGTCTCTGATATTTTAGGAATTATCAACTCAACGTTGTACCGATTCTTTCTGTGTTTCTTTTAAGACTTCGTTGTACATCAAAACCTTTTTCTAGATGTTTATTAATAGTGGATGTTCCTCTTTGAACGGAAATATTTTTCAAAAACTAATGTCATTGGTACTTAAATATTAGGGTTATAATATCGTTTCAACCCTTCACCGTTGTTTAAAAACGTGTTTTTAGTTGGTACAACTTTCAATTTCCAACGTAAAAGTATTGTATACCTTTTTAATCTTTGTAATACTTTTATAAATCTTAACAAATACCTATTTACACTCAATCCCTATTATCGTTTTATTTGTTTGAAATTCGATTGCCGTAAAATTGTGACCAATATCGGAAACAATGACGTTCATTAGGCTCAAATACGTGTTAATCCATAATATTCTTAATGTTTCCCATATATTCTTCATTAATGTGAACTTAAGAAATTTCACTTCATTGAAAAAGGTTACAGAATGGATAAAATTAAAAATAGGGTTATTATTTAATTAACATATATCGACGAAAATCTTATTTTTCAAATTCTTATCATTTTTCAATTTAAACTTGAATCTTGAAATAGTTTGGGTATATTTTTGGTAATAGTAACAAAGTTTTGAATAGCTTTCAAGTAATATATTACATAGTTGTATACCCTACAAATTTAAGGACTTTATGTTACTTGTTGATGTCTAAGTAATGAAAATACCCATATATTTAACGTATTTTCAACATATTCGTATTTCACACCGTTACATTTAAGCTTTGGATATAAAATCGAAAATACCCCTACTTAAAAACTAAAATAACCCTGTCATTATTTTTAACGAATTCATTAAAGTTAACATCAACTTTGATGCTAAGGATCATCATATTTTTAAGTCAAGGTGAAATAGAGTAAAGGATTCAAGTATATGGAACTTAATTGGCCTAGTAACATTTTCAACAATCTTTATTCAAGATATTAGTAATTATTTGCTAAAACCGAAACTATCTTTAACTTTACTCATCTTTTGACAATGAATCTTCATGAAAAAAATGTTTTTCCTACATAATATTATGTATTACAAATGAACTTTTATTAATTACGTTACTATCCCTTTATCTGAAATAATACCTTAGAATTTCGCGTAACTGTCACGAAAGTTAACTGTATATAAAGGGATATATATTCGATTTTTATGGCCAACGTAAGGGGTTTCTCTACTTAAACAGTACATAAAAGCATATTCAGCTAGTTACTAAGTTTTTTCAAGAATAATATCCTCATACTACATAATTTGCTTTGACATATTTTAATCGTCAACAATGACGTCTTTAACCTTGCAATTCACAGTATAATTTAAATAATTATACCTAGAAACGGTGGGGTATTGGACGTGGTTTATTACTTGTTGTTTATTACGTTTAGTCGGAGGGTAGCAAGTCGACTAATAGTCGGTCTTACCACAAATACAATACCTTTTACTATTATCACGGTATTAATTATTACTGTTGGAATAGCAGTCAAATGCAGTAAAGTCAAGTCAACTAAATTGACGGTTTAGTTGATTGTACTGACTGCAAATTGGCAGAAGTTTGTGGGACTACACTGCAAGTGCAGTTCAGTAAGTGCCCACTTCAAAGTGGGGCACAGGAAAAGGCGTTTAGCTATACAAATTACTGTGCAGACCAGCTAGCGGTCTACCAAACTTAGAACTTATACATCAACCAACTTTTCAATGCAGAACTAGTTACCTCGACTACAATGATTCGAATCGACTAAATTATAATAAAAGGCTTACATTAATAAGAAGGCCTACCAATACTGATCGGTGCTTATTAGGTTAAGCATAGATAAGCTAGGTAGAAGAGGAAGCTACTTTCCGGTTACTTTCTCTGTTAAACAACGGCTAAGGATAAAGGAAAGGTTTTTGCGAAGCGCTCTTATAATACTGTGTCAGCTGTCGCGGCATTACATAGGAAAGGCCTCTGTATTGTATCAGCTATCACGTTAATTCCAAACGCAGGCGTTGGTATCGTTACTAAAAACACTAAGAAATCTTTATTGATTTTTCTTGATGAAAAGCGTTGAGATTAACCGCTTGAAAGTCTTCAAGATCACCAAGTTAGCAAGTTAGTAAACAGCTAAGTTAGTATTATTACGGCTATTCATATTACAGATACTACTACTGCAAATTTCAAATCGTAAAAACGACTTAATCCTACGATTTCAAATTATACAAACTCTAACAGAGAATCTACGACTTATTACTTTTTACTACTCTTTTTTCCTTATATTTTAAAATTTTCGTTTCTATAGCTTCAAAATATACGGGAATTCATATTATTAACGACCCTAACCGAAAAAAAGTAATTAAGAACTTCGGTATTATATTCGTTAAATACAACAATAAAAACTTCTATTTTACGAATCTCAATAAAATTTCTTTCATTAAATACCTTATTATTGTCATCGGCTTTCATATTTTCGATTTGAACCCTATGAAAATAGGTTTTAAACAAAGAGCACCCAAGTAATTTCAAATATGCTTTGGAAAATAGAACATTAACTCATAAACGAAGGTAAATAAATAGATTAAACTTAAGTTAAAGATTCAATTCGCTAAACGAAGTGTTAAAATTCTAGCGAAAAATTTGACGGGGGGTAACTTGGAAAACATAATTTACAAAGACGTTACTCATAAAAACCTTTAATAGATGGTTAAATTTAAAAGAAAAGGTATTGTTGGCGATAATATCCCTTAAAGACTTTTTATGCGTTTGTAAGCGCTTACCTAAATTTAAATAAGTTTTTAAAACATTTCACCCAAGAATAACGGTCAAATAACATTAGCCATAGAAAATCAATTAACCTATACGCTGTAAACCCTTAATTTTATTAGTTGATGAAATAAAAACCTCGATGCACCTTTTTATACTAAAAAGATTATCACTAAGTTCCTTATGCTGGAAACCTCTAAGTCCCTGTTTCCCAAGTTCCTTAATACTTCTAGTTTTAACAGCTAAATTAAGGAAGAAAAGGCTTTACATGCGAGCCTATTATAGGTATAATTACACACTCTTTCCTTCAAAAATTTAGCTGAGGGCAATTATCCTACTTACCAATACTAGCTTTCCCAGAATTAACTAAGGGATCTAAAGGGCCCCTATAACTAGTACATCACTTTTTCCCCTAAATACGTTTTTATAGTAGATATAGATTATACAGCAACTATTACGTTCTTTAAAATTTAGGGAGAGAAGAAAAAGTATAACGGTAAGCTATATAATCTTTTCCACATCAAGTTATACTCTATTTTCAATATATTCTGCTAAATAAGTGGTAAACTATCAAGCTTTTGCTCGTTATTTTCCAATATCCTTATTAGTTAAGCGAAAGATCATTACCTTTAGTGTTTAACAATTTACTTTTCTTTTCGTGAAATTTATAATAGTTTATAAAGTTACATCAAATATGATATTATCTTTGTCTATTATTATACCGACAAAATATTGATGAGTAGTCTTAGGTATTATATGACAAAGAATAGACGGAAAGTAAATAGACATTTTTAATTCGATGTTTAATAAGCTAATACTTTGTCTGTAAGTAATGGATAATGTGGAAGCTAGCGAAGACTCTTTAGGTTAATAGGTTCGCTCAGTTGTTACGGGTTATAAAGAGTTTAAATACGCTTTATAATACCCTGATACCATATGTAAAGAGATATTTTAACTATTTACATTTTTTTATTAGCAGTCGTAACAGTTCGAGTTTCAGGATTGACTAATATGTACCCCTCAGCTTTAAAATTCAATATTAATTAAAAAAAAACCCTCTATGTATACTATATCGACCGTATATAAGAAAGGATTAGCTAGTATGGTGAACAGAAAGTCTGAACCTAACGACGTAACTAATTCACTTGTAAAGGGGGGTATTTTTTTTCTTTGAAGTTTTTAATATAAATAAACAGGTTTACTTCAAACTTATACGTTAAAAGATATTGAATTTGCGGTAAATAATGCTGTTAGTTAATACGCCATATTACTATCGAATGCAAATTGAAGAAGGTAATATATTATATATCATTCTCTTTTACCTCTAATAAGTATAATGTTAAATCAATTGTAAACTGTAAGGGTAAAGATATTATAAAAAGGAAAATAAGCCTAAGTTTATCGGTTAGTATAAAAATATTATCACCGGCTTAAAAGCAACGTACTAACTTGTTCACCTTGTCTTCCTGTACCGCTTCATAAGTAAAGATTCTTATCGTTAGTATAACGATAAAGACTCTAGATTTATATACCTTTTTACTATTTAGGATCGCTATGCGGAGAAGGTTGTTTAAGGTATTATACCTAATACTGAAGTAATATGGTACTTAACAGGAGTCTATTCGTAATACGTTTCATTATGAAGAGATAAAAATACGGTTACGGAACTTAACTATACAGATGCCGGCAAAGCTAAGGTCGGCTTTAGCCCTGGGAAAAACCTCCTTTCTTAGAATCAACGACTATTTCTACTGTCGTTAGACTTATTATTTTTTAAATTTTGAAAATCCCCACCCCTTTCTCTTTTTACCTTAAGGATATAAAGAACCTCAGCATTAATATTAAAGTTTGAACTAACGAATTGGTTTAGGTTAAAGGCTGTAAAAGGTTTTCACTTGACACTAAATAAAGGTGTCTATAGTTTTATCTTTAAGGATTAGAGGTAATAGTATTAAATCCAATAAATTTGAGACTTAGTTCATAAAATAGTATGTTTGACTACCCAATACTTAATAGATTTTATAAGATTATCAAAGCATGTAGTCTTGAAAATGCAAACTTATTAATGCTTAATACAATTAAAAAAACTATATCACTATTACTAAATACATTTTTAACGATCCAAAAGTTTAAGTTAATATTCAATGGAAATAATAATTTTGATTTTATGGTTTTTATCAACGTATTTTACCTGGACCGTTAGCTAGTACTTTATGTTGTAAATTATAATACGGTTTTTTATGCCGTTAAATTCCTTAAGATTATTACGGTGAGGAAAACGTGGAAAACATTACGTACTTTGTGAATTAACACATACCTTAGGTTATTTAACATATTAATTTACGAAGCTGATACCAACTTTACTACTATAAAGTTCTAAGATAATGTTAAGTTCATAGAGATTTAATATAAACTGGTTTTTATTAAAGCCTTTTAAGTTATTAGTAATGTCGAAAAGTCTTACGCTTTTTTACGAAAAGCTTACGATATTTTTATCCTAGAAATCTAAAAATTTACAAATCAAAAGACACGGCTTTAAATAGTGGTAAGAGACCTTGGCGATACTATTAACCTTAATAGCTTTATACTAACCTTGCTGTTATTTGAAGCTTATTTATGTATACCGATTAAGTTGTCATCATTACCAAATACCCAAAAACATACCGTAGTATATAGTATAGCTTTAAAGGAACTGAGAAAAGAATTGGCACGCCGTAAAGTTAAAGAAGCTCTTAATATTGAAAACGGACAGTTCATAATAGACGTATAATCCCTCCATTTTTAAAGTGAAGTTCTTATGTAGCGAAAGTTAGATAAAAAAGATAAGATGCATAAAAATTTTAATATTACTAACTTAAACATAGTAGTTAAAACTATTAACAGCTCTATTACTTTTCGAATTATATAGGTTAAGTTGTATTAAAGACTCCATAAGTTTAATAAAGATTCTAACATTGATAACCTTCAAACCAAGCGCATTAGCTAATATAATCCTTCCTAGCTGATCCTTAATAAGACGATAAAACGTCGACGACATGGAAAACTACCTAAAACGAAGATAAACATCAAATAAAAGGATGGAAATTAAGACTACATGCCTGACAAGGTATATATAATGGCGTAGGTATCTTAAAAAGCAAAATTTAACGAAGAACTTTCCTTAAATTACGTGTTAAAGTTATTATCAATATATTAGGTAAGCATTTTGAAAAAAATCGACTAGATAGTGATTAGCGGCCTTTTAACTCGAGGGGTTGTTTAATTTATACCATTAAAGTAACTTAAAAGCTAAAACTTCACCATCTTGAGATTGAAAATAGTTCGTAAGGTTAAGGGTTAAATTGCGAACCGGCCGTACGAAAAGGTATAGCTAATTATTCCAGGATACGGTTATAAACGAAAAAATATAATCTTGACTTGATCGATTTTAATTTGGAAAATTACCTAACGTTTAATTGTCGTTATTACTACCAATTTGACTACTAGGGAGAGAGGTTAGTTTGAACTTATTGGACGGAATATAAGGTAAGTTTATATATAATTTTTTATCGATCTTTAGCTGATGATATTATGCATATTACCGGAAAACCCAATTGGTAAGTTTTTGGTCGTTATAATAATACGATATATCAAAGCTTCATACGGACAAGCCAAATTAATCGTTTATTGGTTCCTAATATACCAGGCTCCTTTTAAAAATAGGTTAACCATAAAAGCTTTAACGTTCAACCTGTATCTATTAATTGCGGAGTGTAAAGAATCTAGTATCGTAGGTATGTAAACCAACGATACCTTTTTGTTTAAAGATATTGGGTTTATGGTAGCTAAATAGTGTATTTATAAAATTTAGGATTTTATAAGTGTAAGTTAATCGAAAAGTTGACTAAAGGTATATAAATTAACTTTAATAAATCGTTGATCCATATTTATATTGTTAAGGTTCAACAGGTCATTTTAATTATCTTGCACTAAAAATAGAAGCTACGAACTTAATAACTATCGATAAAACCGATAAGGCAAGATTATAGAAATACCTAAAAGTAAAGAGCTTGTACAGTTTATGTTACTATACTATATTAACCGGACGTATTATACGACTTATTCGTTAAGATATAAGTATAAGATCTATAGAACAAGGATTTTGATAGATTGAGTAATAAGATTTAGTGGTAACTGGATTACTTAGAATGAGGTATTAATATGTTTTTTGTAAATTTGACGAAAGCGAAGTTAATAATCTCTACAGACGGGGTATTTACTAATAATAGTAACCTTATATTATAAATCGTGCTTATTTTTTAATATTCGTTTACTAGAAGAGGTTTCAAGGGCAGTTTATCATTACCGGAAACCTCGTATATTATATATCCGTTAAGTATAAGTATATAATCTGAGATATATTGGTCTTAAAGGTTTACAGTATAATAACGGGCTTTAATATCGGTATAGTAATTGACGGCACGTTAAGGATTATTATGAAACAATTAGAACTATCTTCAATACCAGTAATAATATGAATAAACTCACGAATCCTTCAGAAATGCCTATTGAAGTGAGGCACAGCTAATAAAAAAAGCTTTATAATAAACATAATAGCTGGAAAAAAGGTATACGAACTCCTGGAAATCAATAAGTTCCGGTAAATTAACGGCAAAGATAACTCTGCCGAAATTGTAATCAAATTTATACCTAATAGCGCCCTGAAAAAGTTTGTGGATAATAACAAGCTAACTGTACGAATAGAGGAATATATGGACCTCTCGGCACGTAATGTAGAGGAATTGAGTTGTTTTAGTAAACTTGAAGATTGCTAGGGTAGTGATGTTCATGGAAAAGGCGGCGATAGTAATACCAGTAAATTTAATCATTAGTAAAAGGTACGTAAATGGTGAAGTATATAATATCTTTAGGTTTGTATCAAAAGACCGATGCATAGGGTTCGATAAATACAGGTCTTGGAGAGTTGTAATAAAAAGGCTAAAGAGGTCATAATTAATGTTAATTTCAGTATATATTGATTGGAATTAACAGAGGTTTGGCTTGTTGATTCAGGAAGGATTTCAGAGGCTGCTATGAATTAATCGCTGACCAATCTGGAATGTATGCACAAAACATGAATACGGTAGTATTAGAATAGCAGTCAAATGTAGTAAAGTAATGTTAATTTAACTGTAAGTTCAGTTGATTGTACTGACTGTAAATTGACTGCAGTTTGTAAGACTACACTGTAAGCTTAGTGTAGTAAGTGCTCACTTTGAAGTGGAGAATAGGCCAAAGCGTTTGGCCAAACAAATTAATGTGCAGACCAGCTAGCGGTCTGCCAAACTTAGAACTTACGCATTGACCAATTTTTCAATACATCACCAGTTACTTCGACCACAGTAATTCGAATCGACTACGTTGCAACGAAAGACCTACATCTATAGGCAGGCCTACCAACACTTACGGTTAACAAGTCTATTTAAGTTTTGTCCTCGTTTACTCCAACATAACTATAACTTTTAATGCGAATATTTTTTTTAGAAAAAATTGAGCGTTGGAAATGCCTGTACTGGTGATTGATGTAATATTTTATTACGTGTTTTTTTCATTTTAATTGCAAAATTTATTCATTTGGGAATATATATCATCCTCATTTGATATACTGGTTATTACAGTCGTAAAAGAGAACCGTGATCAGTTGAAAAAGCTTTTATATATGGTATTATGGCATTATAAGGCGCATTTAAACTCGCTATCGCCTTTAAAGATTACCTATACCTACTCTTAAAATGTAACTTGACCAATATAGGTTCCCTATTACTTACTAATATAATATTAACTTATGGAACATCTGGTTAAAAACATTTATTAAAGTTTCCTCCCATTCTTTTCAATTATTATCGTTATTTAACTTGTTTTGACCCAATTCATATAGTATTACATAAAATGAAGGTCTTATTCGAAATAACTTTTCATATTATCGTAGATCTTTCGAAAAGTTTTTACTTTTGTTACAATAGTTGGATAGTTTATCTTGGTGTGACTTGTAAGAATTCTAGGAAATAATAACTAAAAGCCAAAAGAGGATACTTCTATCTACTTACAAATGTTTAAACTCGGCATTATTTTCGTGTTAAATAGGTTGTAAAACTTATCATCATACTTCTCTATATCGTTCCAAATCCTCGCGAAATCTGTACGAAACTCGTAATTGATGTTGACTATTTTAACTAACTTGGGAAAAAGATTACTATAATCTTTCTAATTGTTGAAAATATTTCCTACCATTAACTTAAGCCTTAAGGCCTTCAAGTTACGATAATGGGAGTAATTATCAATGGCCTAGTTTGAGGGGTAAAGTCCTATGGTAAACCCTATATTAAGCTTATATGTATAATCGAACTTACTATGAGAAGCTTCGCCTTAAAATATTTAAAGTTTTTGATGAAAATTTTAAGGAATTTGGGTGATTGATCGATTTTAAAAGAAATTTTAAAGGGTAGGGTAAACTTCATAATCATAAGAAAGATTCTTAATAACTTGACTATCTTACTTGATTAATGGATGGATAGCGCATAATTTGATTTCTTTTGTTGCGTTAGCTATTGTTAGTTCGCGTGTTTTGCTCTTATTAAAAGCTTATTCCGCGTTATTATGAAGAAGTGATAAACTGCTAAGCAAATTCATCAGTTCTTTATTGTCGGAGTATAGAAAATTGATGCTAACATGAAGATTAAAAACTTAACTTAACTAAGGATTAAAGGGTGGTTATATAAAACGTGTATAAAAGCATTAAAGATCTTCAATGCCATAGACTTTTTCTCATAAGTTTTAATATTAAGGATCTTCAGGGTATTCCTCAAATTGAATCAATTTAAAAATATTTTTCCAGCCTTTTTAAAGTTTTTTCTAATATGTAGATTTTATGCGTATTAACAATTACCTTTATTTTGGTTTTGGCAGTTTGTTTGATCGTATTCAACATATAAATAGTTAAATACCTGAAAATCCTACGAAAGTTTTGGAAAGCGCGTTGGCCACAATCAAAATCTTTACCGACGTCCGTGTCGAAGATTTAATAGCCAACATAATTAGTTATCTGTTTTTTAGTTAATGACTAGTTAAAGTTCCTGAACTAAAGCTCTTTATCGTAGTACTACAAGACAGATCCAAAGGCTTTCATTACTTCTTTTTTGGCAGGATTGATGACAGCATCAATTTGGTCATTTACGGTAGCTACTTCAATGTTTTAGCTGATGTAAGATATGATAATTAAGGGATTTGGCGATTTGGAAGCGTGGAGACTTTGCAATTTAGAGTGAAGTCGCGCGACCTGATTTTTCTAACGCGACTTACCGATTTTTGGCGTTTTCGTTTGGTGTATTGATTTTAATGATTAATAATTATAATATAAAGAAGTGGAAAAGGGTGGTGTTGAGACAAAACCTAATATTAAGGGCAAAGTTTGTATAGAATGTAGGGTCAAAGGTTATTTATTTTTAAAAGTTAATAGTTGTAGGGCTATGCGACTTAGGTTTTTTTTGTAGTAATAATACCCGCAGTAGTTCTAACTTCACTATTTGACAACTTGACGATTTTGAAATTTTTTAAGGTTCAATCTCAACATTTTACTTCAACAAAAATCTGGTAAATATTTTTTTTATTATTTTTTCAATAAAGATACTATCATCAACTTTAAATGCCGTTTTAGACTGTCGCAATCAAAAAGTTTTCTTTAATTACTTATGTTATGGACTGGTGCAATATATAGAGACCTGTCGCGAAAGTTTTCTCCTTTTCTGAGTCTTATAAAAAACATAATAACCAGAAAGTAGTCACTTCTTCTACTTAACAAATCTATGCTTAATCTAATAAATAATAATTAGTATTGGTAAAACTTTAGATGTTACAACTTTATAGATTCAAATTGGTCAAAGTAATAGAAGTATTATATGGTCAAATAGTAGTTATATTATTCTAGGTTTGGTAGACCGCCAGCCGGACTGCAAACTAATTTTTATAACTAATCGCTTGACTCATGCCCTAGTGTGAAGTATATGCATACTGTACTTTAACTTAGTATAGACTTATAAACCATAAACTGAACTTGGAGTCAGTATAATTAACTTTACTATAGATAAAGTTAACTTACTGCACCGCAATTACTACTATTCTAATAGAAGCAATGAGTATAATGTTAAGTTAATAATGCTTTTAACATTAGGAACAACCTTCCGACGATCTACGTACTATTATTCCTCTTACAAATTAAAGTATTTGTGTAACAAGAGCTAGGTAAATGGTATGACCTATTTAAAATTTGAAGTATCACTAACTATAAGGTAGTTATTGAAATTATTCATAGTCCTGCAACGTTTCGCATAACTTAGGTTAAACCTTATATAAGAGCGATTAATATTAATAGTAAAAATCGTGATAAAAATCATTAAATTGAACAAATAAGTCAATATTTCCCTTTTTTTCCGTAATCAATAAATCGATAAAAAGTCTACAATATAGCTGTTCACTCAAGAACAGAAATACTGAAGATAAGGAATACAAATCGGGTTTAATTAATAATATGGCTTGGATTAATATGAAAGGAAATAATATTTATGATTTGATTTAAAATCTTCGAGTATAACAAATTATTAAAACCTTGAGCGGGCCTTTTTGGGGGGAGAAACGATAGAGTTGAGATTAATAGACTCCTGGCTCGATAATTCGTACAATTCGTACCTAAACGCGACTTTAAACTTCAAAACCCAAATATCACAATCTTGAAATCGAGGATTACATATAAGGTTAAGGTTAGGAACACAGGAGGCCGTATGAAAAGTTACGTTTAATCGTTGAAAGATATGGTAGAAAAATTGAACCATAAATCTTTATATAATCGTTAATGATTGAGAAAATCAATTAAAGTTTAGTGGTCGTTTTGAAAATAATTTTTCTGGTTAAAACTCATCGTATGTTGAATTTTAATGGTCATAATATTACTTTAATATAGACGTAATAAGTAATTGATTTATAGATGATTATCTTGTGAAAATTACCGTAAAAACTCAAGATTATATTTTTTCTAGGCGCAGTTATACCATATATTATAATACTGTACTGATTAACCAAAATAGGAGTTTATTTGTTTCGGACGTAACAAGTACATTTTAAGTCAAAGCTAGGCGTTAAATCTTCAACTCATTCCCTATATTTATTAATTATGTGAATTGAAAATATTTGTTTGTAGGTACGTAAATTAATGATATTTTTTTGGTCAAAATTATCTGATTTATGATTTCGTAGTAATAATGATTAAAAACTAAAGTTCTGGAGTTTTGAGCTGTTCGCAACTTTAACTAATAGTAAATATCTCAATTTGAGAATATAATCAATTCGTAAATATAATGTTAATGATACTAATATTTACTTTAATTCCCATTAAAAGAGTTAAGGTATTGATTTATCTATAACCAACCAGATTGACGTGGGCAGAGCTTAAAGATATCTAAATCAACGAGGTCTTGACAGCTATATCGCTACTTTATGCTAACTAAAGGCTTCTTATGATTTATCTATTACGATACAAATGTAAAACCTAACGGATAAATATTTTAATTGATTGAATAAGAGATAGAATGAACAAATTCGGAATTTGGATTGGAGAAATAATATGGTGTCGATTAACTTATTAAAGGCTAAGTAGGTGATCCTTACTAACGACTTTTTTACAAATAATATCGACTTGTTGTTAAAAATTGGTTTTTTTTTTTTAATGATTGATAATAAAATTCAATCATAAAAAGATTCCTTTCGAATTATCCAAAACATAATTTATTTGATATTTTTCAAGTATAAAATAATCTTTTGAAGTGTGTTAACTTAAATAGTTTCCAGTATAATGATCGGCATCAATTTAATTACAATGATTTATAAAAATCTTTATATTGTTACTAGATAGTTAAAATTTTATTCATTCTGGTGGTAATTTGTACCAATTCGAAAATGCTGTTCGAATACCTTTTGAAACTCTGAACTATCAGCAGAAAACACCTTATAATCGATATAATAACATTTATTGAAAGCTACAAAGGTAAGGAGATCAAAATGTTGAAAAATATTAATAGCAACAATACTCCAACTAATATTATAACTAAATGGACGTTAATTAAAGCTCTTAAAAGTTTATAAATAGTAATTCTGTTGGTAGGGCTTTAGACGTTGCAACGTTGTCTATTCGATTGGTCAAAATAACAGTAGTATTACAGTAGTCAGATGGTGGATATATTGTTTTAGGTTTGGCAAACCGCTAGCTGGTCTGCACTGTAATTTGTATGGTCAACTACTTGGCCCGTGCCATAGATTGAAGTGTAGCGTACTACACTCGAGTTAAAACTAATGTAGTAAATCCACACAAAGAAATAAACTTGTAGTACGGTCAATTTTACTTACATAAAAGTTGACCTATTGAACTACATGTAATACTATTCTAATACTAGCAGTTTTTTTTGGTTTGTATGTGTACGATAGTATGGTTAACCAATCTTTTCCAGTAAACGCTAAATAGCGATCTTATACCCTCTGTCAATTCCAATTAACTTTCATACTAAATTGCATTCAATTTCATGCAAATTGATCACATTTAACCTTAATTGCTCCGTTGCCTTAAGTTCTGAATTCATTAACTCCTACAGAAGTCTTTTCCGCCATAGGCTTTTGCAAGCCTCGACTTTAACTATGTCACTTAAACAGATGAATATCATCAATTCCCTGACAGTATTCCAGTTTTATTACATATTCCTATCCGCCGTTACGTAATTTGGGCTTTCCGGACGGCTCATTAACGTAGCTCTCGATACGTATATTTAACCTATTGCTATCCATAAACCTTTCTAGAGGTTTATTTGGCGATTTCTTCGTTATAACGTTATCAGAGTTATCTTTGCCATCAATTTATCGAAACTCTTTAATTTCCCTTTCTTTGTAGGCTTTACGGAGTGTTATTACATCGATTATTAAGCGTTTTTCGCTGGTAGCTCCGAACTTTGAAAGGCATTTAAAGATGCTTTTCGAATCGATATAGATTATTACCGGGATAGGAGGAATCTTTAGTTGCCTAGTAATAATTTCAATGGTTTTCCACAATACTATTCCTACGTTAAAGCCTGTTATTATACCGTAAACCTCTAATATTAATACGTTTCATATAATACTTTTATATTTAACGAAAGTCTACTAAATTGGGCTATCTATAATGCTAAACTGATCTTCTCGTTTTTCTTTATTAACAAGAGTCGTTAAAAAGCCGATTAATAAAGATAACTTAGTATTATTTGTGAAAGACCTATCCGTAAAAATTATTAACTTAGCTCTTGAAAGGTTAATTAGGATTATATTAATTTCGCGGTTCATATTTCGTATTTTCTACCTAATCCTTCTATTTAACCAGTCAAAGTCCTTATCTGTTAGCTTTTTTACTTATACCGTAATTAATAGGTTGTAAAAGGCTTTTAATTGATATAAAGTAGAAATATAGCTACGTTGAACACGTTGTTTTAAGTACCGTTGAGCCTTAGCCTCGTTGATTTTATAAATTATGGCCAAAACAGCGCCTTATCCCTTCTAGCAAAAGTTAAGGCCAGCATTAACGCTAAGAATACAGATGAACGATTTATTAAAGTTAAATTAATTGCCCTTCGTCAACATTATTACCGGTTTACAATTCCAAAACTTAAAGTCTTTAATTGCTTATTGTTTCAATACCACAAAGCTAGCTGTTCCGACGAAAAGGGTATCGTTAGTTTGCATGCCTACCACGCCAAAGTTCTTTTCTTACGTTACTAGTAAATACTGGTCGTGTTGGTAGGCCTTAGATGTTGCAACGTTGTTGATTCGATTGGTCTTTGATGTAATAGTAGTATTACAGTAGTCAGATGGTGGATGTATTGTTTTAGGTTTGGCACATCGCTAGCTGGTCTGCACTGTAATTTGTATGGCCAAGTGCTTGACTCGTGCTTTAGAGTAAAGTGCAACATACTACACTCGACTTACACTTAATACGGTAAGTCCGCACATAGCAATATACTTGAAGTACGGTTAACTTTACTTACAGTAAAGTTAACCTACTATATTGTATGCAATATCATTATAATACTGTTCCAATACTAGCGGCTTTTTATTTTTTTACCTATATGCTAATGTGGCTTGCCATCAATTGGTAGCAACCTCTGAAATCCCTCCTTAATTCGCAAGTTAACAATAGGCCAGACCCCTGTTAATTCCAATTAATCTTTACTAGAAACAACCTTAATTACGGCCCCTTATAGCCTTTTTTCTCTACCTTTCCGAAGCCTTCGTTTCTCAAATCCTATATAAAAATCCTTTGCTACAAACCTACGTAAATTAAGTACGTTACTACTTGCGTACCTTTTCCCAGCAGTTTAAATTACTACTATCGCTACTATTATCCTAACGGTCTTCCAATTTGCTGGGGAAACCCTATTCCTCTATATTACGTATTAGGTGGTCTACGTATCCCTCGATTCGTATGGTTAGCGTATTGCTGTTCATAAACCTTTTTAAAGCGCTATTATTCGTAGCCTTACTTATGGTATCAGTAAGATTATCATTGCCGTTAATTTACCGAAACTTATCAATTTACCATGCTTTGTATACCTTGTTTAATGCTATTACGTTTATTATTAGGTTTTTTTTATTAGTTGTGCCTAGTTTTGATAAGTATTCGTAAAGTCTCCGGGAATCGGTATATACCATGTTATGACTCAAGCACGTTGGCGGGTCAGGAAACAGGCCAGCATGCAGCTGAGCTACCGAGAGCCTGAAGTCCAACACATCAGATGGGGAACATCTTTTTGTCAGCACCAGACTAGGCAACCCTTCAGGGTTAGGGTTATCTAGATCACAAGTGAGTACCGGTGAGCCTCAGTGAGTACCAGTGAGCCTCAGTGAGCACCGGTAAGCCTTAGTGAGCACCGGTGAGCCTCAGTGAGCACCGGTGAACCTCAGTACTGAAGATGGTATGAAAGCCATAGGATATAAGAACACGGTCAGCACCACATAGATAGTATTTCCTTAATAGCTCTTCAGTTGTCAATCTAAGTATTCAGTCTACACACCTGAATAGCCTAACGGCTAATAATCATTCTACAGAACAAACAAACATCTGCTGATATTGCACCTTTATTACCTCTGCTACCTTACTGCTAACATAAACCCCCTAACACCTTCTATTTACTCACGGGTATTTAGTGTGATCATTACACACCACTACAGGTATCGGTGGTAAACTCAGCTGTTTGGTGACAATCCTTAATATACCGTTAGTTACTTTACCGATATCAAAGCCTATTATTATACCGTAAACTTCTAAAACCAGCATACTCCGGGTTATACGCTTACACTCGATAAATATCCAATATATAAGGTTTCCTGTAATTGTAAATTGCCCTAAAAATCTATTTTCGTTAACTAGCATTATTAGGAAGCCGATTTACAATATAAGGTTAGTTTTATTGGCAAATAACCCGTCCAAAAAGATTATTAGCTTCGTCTTCGTTAAATTTACAAATATTATGTTGATTCATCTTTTTACGTAATCTATCTGTTATTAAATCTGCTTATTTAACTTATTAAAGTTTTCGTCTTATGGGTTTTGTACCTATATCGTAATTAAAAGGTCGTACAATACCTCCAGTGAATATAATATGGCAATATAAGCCGTACAAACCCTTCGTTCCAGATATCTCTATGCTCTGACCTCGTTAACTTTATCGATAATTTTTAGACTCGTAGCTTGCCCTTTTTAGCGTAGGCTAATATAAGTGCTGTTTTTAGCCTTAACACTATGAATACGAAGTAACAATCCGTTAAAGTTAAGTTGTATATCTTTAGCTAACATTTTAACTAGTTTACACTTTTAGAGTTCTAACTTTTCGATAATACGTTATTTCGCTGTTATAAATCTGGTATTGCCGAAGAAAAGGTTATCGTTAATTTATATACCTACGATACCAAAGTTTTAGCCTTTTATAATTAATAAGTACAAGTTAAATATTAAAGTTTTTATACCTATTTTGTTTTTAAAGTATACTTGGTACGTTAAAAACCAATAAACTTTAGCCTCGGAAAATACTTATAAAAGCTTAATATAGTGTATTTTCGTGCTAGTCGGAAACCTGTCCCTTAGTTTTTATAGTAGTTTTAGTAATATAATCCGTTCAAAATCGATAGTAAATTACGCATACACCTATATAATGTCCCGGTTATTAAATGTATACTAGCCTTTTACGCTAGCAGTTAAACTGGTAGCAATAACGACGATTAAACGTTGGCTAATCTTTTGGATTATAGACGATTAAGTAAGAATTTAGTCCTTACCTTTATTACCATATCCTTAGGCGATAAGCCGTGATTTCTCGTAGAGCCGGTTCGTAGTTTTACCTTCAACTTCATAAATTATCCCCGACTTAAGGATAGTAGTATCTTAGCTTTTAAATTACGTTAACGGTATAAACTAAATAACCCCCCATAATAGGAGGCCGTTAATTTCTATTAAATTACTCTTTTTAAAAAAGGCTTACCCAACATATTAATAATTCCTTCGACACGTAACTTAAAGGTAAGTTTTTCGATAAACTTCTCCTTTTAAAACACCTACACCGTTATATATACTCTGCTAAGCCTGTAGTCTTTATCTTTCTCCTCTTTAGTATGTATTCTTCTTTTAGGTAGTCTTTTACGCCGTCGAAGTTCTATCGGCTTGTTAATAATCGGCTTGAGAGGGTAATGCTAACTGATTCGTTCGACTCGGAGGTTATTGATGTCGGTATTTTTGTTAAACTTGATAAGTTTTTTGTATGGCTTAACTTATATAACTCGGAAAGTTACTAGGCTATTAGCAATTTAAAATATTACATTTAAGTTAATAATACTTAAAATTTTGTACGATTTATCCTATTTAACCGGCTCGCATAATATAAAGACTTTACTTTGAAAGGGGAGTAAAAGTATATCTGTTGTTAATGGTTCATTTCTGGTGTTGAAGGTATTATTAACCTAACGGTGTACCGATTCCTTTTTTAGTTCTTTTAGTGCTTTGCTGTATCCTATAGCATGTTTTTAGGTATTTAACGAGGGTATCAACTTAGTTGTTATACATAGATAAGCTTTAAATACGAGTAAAGTTATTATAAGTCCGTTATGGCTAATAATATCGTTAAAACCTTTTATCTTTATTTAAAGTCGTATCTCTTAACTTATAAAGCTTTCGATTTCCAGTGTAGGGATATTGTAGGCCTTTCGTAAAAGGGTGTATTCCCTTTTAACTTTATAAATACCCTAGAAAACTTTTCAAAAACCTATTTATATTAAATCCATATTAACTTTATATTGGCTTAAAACTTTATCGTACTAAAGTTGGTTCCGTTATTGTAAATTAACACGTTTGATAAATCAAGGTATATGTTAATCTACAAATTACGTAATACTTTCTATATCTCTTTTTCTGTAACAGTTTAAAGGAATTTAACGTCATGAAAAGCCGAGGCAAAGTTTATGACGTATAATACTAACTTGCTGTCCAAATAAAATACGTTTACGAAATTTTCCAAGTTAAATTTTTTATTTTTCTTCAACATGAATTTAAACCTTAAAGGAGCTGAAAAGTTTGTTTAGTAATGGTGGTAAAGTCGTTTAACTACCTTTAGTATTAATAGATTTACATTTTTATTACTAGCTATTTTTAAAACTTTGTAAGCCTGTTAGTTGCTAGGTAATTAAACCTACCATATAGTTAACGAAGTTTTACCTTTGTTAAGTTTAATACCATTACTTTCAATCCTTAAAAATAAAAATAAAAATACTCCTATTTAAGCTAAATTGAAATCTTTTATTGGTTTTAACATATATTAACTTATTAGATCAGATATTTACGTGAATTCCGAGGTTTTTTATATCCTTAATATAAAGTAAAAAGGAGATAAGGGATTCCCAAATGTAGAAAATGATAAGGCTAATAACAGTCTTTACTATCGTCGATCCTAATGAAGATATCTTTTTCTTAGAGCTAAAGTCAACTTTAGATTTCCCAGTATTCGCGTAGTTAAGTTCTGTAACATTATTAGTACCCTTTCGTAATGCGATTTATTACGAATAGACTTTTGATGAATACCGTGCTGCCCCCATATCCAGTATAATTCCTTAAAAGACTTGCTTCGCAAACTGGTCTTAAATAGTAAAAAGATGTATAAGACTGGAATCTTTATCGTTATAATGGTAGTAAGAGTCTTTACCTATAAAATCGATATAGGAATATGTAATCGGTTAGTTATTATATAGCTTCCGGGTAAATACCGGTGATAGTACTAGTATCTTTATATTAGCCGAAAACCCTCGATTTATTTTCTTTTTCTTTAACTTTACTTTCTTTAAATTATGTAACACGCTTTATATAGTCCTATTTTAAAGTAGATAGGTATTATATATGGTATATTACCTATTTCACGTTACGCTTGACAGCAGTGTAGCGTGTTGACTAATAGCCTTATTTTCCGTAAATCTAGTATATTTTGGTATTTGAGTTGAATTTGCTTATGCGGCTTAAAAAATTTAAAGAGGATGAATACCCTTTTTCATGGGTAGAGGTTCAGACCCTTTGTTAACCGTACTTGTCGAGCCTTCCGTACCGTCGATTAATATAATACGAGTTAAACGGGTTTTCCTCATTACTAAATTCTGGAGCTTATGGGTATATATCAATCGAGCCGAAAACTCGAGTAGTTACGGTCGCCAAAGAGGAAGGTAATTAGTTAAACAAACCTTTCGTAAGTGGTATTAGGGTATTATAAGGCGTATTCGAATTTATTATAGCTCGTAACTATTTACCGGACCAGTTGGCGTAAGGTACATTCGTTAGCTTTTACATTTCCTATTATCTATTCGTAAAGTATTAACCTGTTAAATATCTGAATTAAAAGGTTTATTTTAATTTTCGTTCTTTTTTATAATCTCATATGTAAAACTACTTAATAA
The DNA here is from genome assembly GCA_038502455.1 of Anisogramma anomala. NCBI lineage: Eukaryota > Fungi > Ascomycota > Sordariomycetes > Diaporthales > Gnomoniaceae > Anisogramma > Anisogramma anomala. The sequence goes on along the minus strand of JASMMZ010000005.1, from coordinate 21,180,774 downwards.
TATTACAGTTCGTATAATATTGGGCGAGGTTGATATTGTATTCGAAATGACTCTTTATATTATTATAGATTTCGCGGAAATAGGTATAATTGGTAAGGTATTGAAGGTAATAATCTTTAGTTTAGCCGGTAAGGATATTGGGAAACAACGAGTGAAAACCTAGTAATTTAGCTTTTATTCGGCGGTAAATATTAAAGAATAGGCGTAGCTTGACATCGAGGATGTTGTATAGCCTATCATCGTTCTTTTTTTTGCCTTCTTAGATTTTAACGAATGTGATAATCGCCGTATAGTCTATATCTTTTATAGGGATTGATCGAGGGGAAAGTGTAATGTACTAGTCGTAATTTTCGCCTATCTAGGGAAAAGACTAAGGTTATTACTGGTACTAGTAGGCAGGATAGTTGCCCTTGGCTGATTTTGGAGGGAAAAAGCTAGTAGTCGTGCCTATAATAGGCTTGCGTGTAAAGACGGTTCTTTCTTGATTTAGCTGTTAAAAACGGACTCATTAAGGAGTTTAGGGGAAGTAAGCTTAAGGGTTTCCGTCGCGGTGAACGTAGTAATACTTATTTTGGTGTTAAGGAGTCCAGCGAGGCTTTTGCTTAATAAAATAATGGATTTAAGGGATTAAAGAGTATAGATTTATCGGTTCCTACTGAATAAGTCCTTACGAACGTATATATGATCGTTATAGGATACTATTGCTAGCAGCTTTTTTACTCTTAGCTAAGGTTTATCAAGAGTTTTTATATGTGGCGTATTCGTAAAGTAAAATAGCGAGGTTACCTTCCTTTTCTCTTTTTATATTAAGTTCGACGCCTCGAGCAAACAGATTAATCCCTAGATTTATTTTTACTTGTTTATCTACCTTCTTCTACATATCCAGGTTCTAGTCGCAAAACCAAATTTGAAAGATATCGAAGGTTATAAGCTCCTGGCCGACTTGGTTAGAGTTTACGTCGAGAATATAGCGACCAATTACTTTGGTTAGGTGCTTTAGGGTAAAGTTTTTAGTGGAATCGATATACAAGAGTTCTTCTTAGTAATGCTTTTCGAAAATATTTCCGAGGGCAATAATTACCTCCTTTCTAACAAGATTGGTTATAGCATCGATTCCAGTACGTTTTGAAGTTATTGTAACGATCTGGCTGGTGTAGAGCTTGGTGGTAGTGGACTTGGCGATTTGAGAGTATAGACTTGACGATTTGGGGGCGTGTGGACTTGGTGATTCGGGGTATATGGGCTTGGCGTTTTAACGTGGAGTTTATGCGACGTGGCTTTCTTGGCGTGACTTAGTGATTTTAGCTCAAAGTAGCGAACTTAACGATTAAATTGAGGTAGAAGGAGTGAAAAAGAGTGAAGTTTAGGCAGAGATTTGGTGTAAGAGGCAGGGTCTAAGGTCGTTGTTGGTGGTAAAGGTCGAAAGTTGTTGTTTTGGTGTAGGGACTTAGTCGTTTTTCTTATAGTAGTTGCACCCGCAGTAATATTAACTTAGTTGTTTGCCAACTTACCTAACTTTAAAACTTTTAGGCGGTTAATCTCAACGCCTTTAAAAAAGATCAATGAATATTTCTTGGTGTTTTCGAGTAACGATACCGCCGTTTACTTATAGACTGCCGTAAATAACTATATAGCCTATAAGTCTTCCCTACTTGCTGCCGCGAACAACTACACAGCGTATATGAGCCTTTCGTAAGATTCTTTCCTCTACTTTGCCTAAAAAGAATAAAGCGTAACTGGAAAGTATCTTTCTTCTTCTAATTAGCTAATCTATGCTTAACTGAATAAGCAATGATTAGTGTAGGTAGGCCTTAGACGTTACAACATTGTCGATTCGATTGGTTTTCAAAGTAACAGTAGTATTGTAGTAGTCAGATGATGGATATATTGTTCTAGGTTTGGCACACCGCTAGCTGGTCTGCACTGTAATTTGTATGGGCAAGTGCTTTACCCGTGCTATAGAGTGCAGTGCAGCGTACTGCACTCGACTTACACACAATGCGGTAAATCCGTACAAAGCAATACACTTATAGTATAGTCAACTTTACTTACAATAAAGTTAACCTACTCCACTGCATGTTATACCATTGCAATACTGTTCCAACAGGTCGTATATTAAAGATTTTCTTACTAGCCATAATTTAAAGTACGATTAATAATTGAAAAACCAGTAAACTCTTATTTTGGCCAATTAATATAGTAGTTTAATATAACGTATTACCGTGCCTAAAAAGTAAATAGCACGGAGTTCTTATAGTAGGTTTAGCAGTATGATTCGCTATTAATTCGTTATTAATTATCTATAGGCATAAGTTATATTACAGTGATTAACCGTAAATTAACCTTTAGTTTCAGCTAGTAAATTTACTGTTAAAGCGACTACTAAACTCTAGCTAACGTTTTTAATTGTTGGCGATTATATAAAAATTTATTCTTTACCTTTATCACTGTATCCTCTAGCGATTAGACGTGATTTTTCGTACGGCTGCTTCGTGGTCTTACCTTTAACCTCGTAAATAATTCTCGACTTAAAAATCGTAACATTTATATTTTAAGGTTAAAATCAGTATTCGACACGAATTATATAACCCCTCGAATCAGTAAGCCATTAATCTCGACCTTATCGTTTTTTTAACAGGTTTGTCGGAGGTCTTAATAATCTCTTATACCCGAAGGTGTAATACTAAGTTTTTGTTATCCTCCTTTTTCTTACTTACCTAAACAGTATTATATATACGACCCAGTATATATTCCTTCTCTTTACCTTTTTTCTTTTTCAAATATAGTTCGTGCCGGCAGAGTTTTAAGGGTATATCGATAACGGGTAAAAAAGACTTGTATTAAATCGATCGTTTTACTTAAAAGACTTAAGGGTCTTTATCTTTGGTAGCCCTAATATAAGGCTTAACCTAAGTAATTCGAAAATGTATAGAGCCGTTAACAGTTTCGACAACTACTTTGGAGTTTCCGATACTTAATATCTTATACAAGCCCTCCTATTTACCTAGCTTTCGCTACACAGAAACTTTGCTTTGTAATAATAAATCAAATACATCGATTGTCAAGGGGCCGTTCTTGGTATTAAGGGCGTTGTTAATCTAGCGGCGTACCGATTATTTTCGTAATTCCTTTAAACTTTTGTTATATGCCATAATGTGTTTTTTAGTACTTGCTAAAGGCGGAGATTTACTCGTTTAGCATAAATACGTTCCAAAAACTAGAAGTGTTAGTATCAAGCCATTAAGGCCCATAATATCGTTTAGGCCCTTTATTACTATTTTTAAGTATGCCTTTAAATCCGTAAAGCTTTTAATTTCTAACGTAAAGATATTATACGTTCGGCGAAGTAAATCGTATGCCTTTTTAACCTTTACAATCCTTTAGTAGGCTTTTATAAATACCTGCTTGTACTAAATACCCATTATCTCAACATGTTCCTAATTTTTTTTTTTTTTTTTGCATGGTAAAGTTTATACCGGTATCGTGGACGACGATGTTAGATGGATCTAGATACGTGTTAATCCACAATATCCCCAATGTTTTTTACGTATATTTTACCGAAAGGAACTTTAGAAACTGAGCCTTGTAAAAGAAGATAACGAAAATTATGACGTAAGGAATGAACTTATTATCTAAGTAAAATATGTCGACAAAGATATCGCAATTGAAATACTTATCGTTTTTAACGTAAATTAAAATTTCTGAGTGGCTTAGGTATACGTTTAATAGTAGTGGTAAAATCTTTTAATATCTTTCAAAGCAAAATATTCTACATCGTTATGCTCTATGAACTTTAGGACTTTATATAGCCTATCAACAGCTAAATAGGTAAAACTCCCATGTAATTAAGAAATTTCTGTTTTTTTTAGGTTTAACATCATTTCCCCCAGTCCCTAAATATAAAATCATTGGTACCCTTACTTAAGGGCGAGTAAAAACCTTTAGCCCGTTTTTAACTAGTTCGTCTATATTAACGTCAAAATTGACGTCGAGGGTCTTTATATCCTTTAAATGAAGTAAAAAAGAGGTAGGGGACTTAAGGATATAAAACTTAATTACACTCACAACAGTTTAAATTACTGTTATCCATAATAGCAATAGTTATTCGCTTAGGTTAAAACCAACTTTGGACTTACTAATATCGTAACGATTAATCTTAGTAGTTATAATACTTTCCCTTCGTAGTGCTACATACTTCGAATAGCCTTTTATTAAGTACTTTATTGCCATTATATTTGGTATAATACCTTGAAGCATATAATACGCGTAACAATCGCAAAAGTCAAAGGTATGTAAGGAGTTGAAGGCTCAATTAGGGTAAAGGTAAAAGTCTTTACCACTCAAACAATATAGAAAGGTGTGGTTGGCTAGTTACTAGGCTGCATCTAGAATAATATCTTCGTATTACTTAATTTGTTTTAGGGTATTAGCGGTATTAATTAATTCCTCACCTTTAAAGTTTACTATTTAATTTAAGTAATCCTATTTAAAAGTAATGGGGTATTAGGAGTGATGTACTATTTTTCTGTTATTAAGCTCGGTGGGGGGGTGTCGAGTTAAATAATAGATAAACTTGCCACAGATTCACCATCTCTTACTACTATTACAATGATAATGTTAGCGATTCATAGGTCCGCCTAAATTTTAGCCTTGTTAGCACTAACGTAGTTATTGCCTCCAGTCTAAAGCCGAGGTCGATAGGCTAAACTTTAGGCGTTGTAGGCACCTGTATTTATGGTCGACATAATTAACTACCACAAGGTCTTTTCTATCTACGTTAATAAAGTTATCAGCTTAGAAGTATATACTAAGCAAGTTTGGTGTACGTTCCATCACTGTAGTAATCAAGGAACGTAACTAATTAAAAAAAGCCTTTGTAGGTGACATCTAAACGTTGTAAAACGTATTAGAACTCGCTAACGCCCGTAATTACTGCCCGTACCTGCTCGCAACATGTAGATTCGCTAGCGTGTGCTTTCCCCATTACTTTTTAGCATAATATTAACTTGTCGAATATCTAATTAAGGATATCTATTATGTTTCCTCCTCTTTTTTCTTTACTATTATTGTAGTCTACCGCGTGATATCCCAATCTATATAGTATTATACGATATGAACTTCGTATTCGAAATAGCCCTTTATACTATCGTAAATCTTACGAAATGTGATAACTTTAGTAAGGAAGGTTAGGTAATAGTTTCTAACGTGTCTTATAAAGATTTTGGGGAACAGTGAGTGAAAATCTGAAAGGAGAACCTCTATCTATTTACAGATATTCAAAAGGGGCTTTATCTTGGAGTTAAAGAGGTTGTAAAGCTTTCCATTATAATTTTCTACGTCTTTTTAAATTTTGGCGAAGTTTATCAGGATCTTATAATTAATGTTAATTATTCTGATAGGTTTTGAGGGAAGGTTACGATTGTTATTTTAGCTTTAAGTGGTATTTTCTGACAGTTTAAACCTTAAAGCTTTTAAGGTACAGTATTAAGGGTCATTACCTGTCGCTTGGATTAAGGGGTAAAGTCCTATCTAGGATCTAGAATAGGTTTTATCGTGTAGGCGAATATAAATAGGGAAGGGTTTTAAGGGGTTTGGTGACTAAATTGCTAAGGGGCGATGGATACTTAAAGGTTTTGAAAGTCTTGATGATTTCATTTAATTGACCGGTATAAAGTGCTAACGTTAATACCTTCAATTGCATTGGCAGCCTTTGCTTTATGTACTCTACCTTCGCTAAAGGCGTACTCTGCGTTATTATGTGGGGGTATTAAACTGCCGAACAAGTCAATAGATTCCTTATCGCCAGTATATAAAGAGGCTTAACTTAGCTAAGAGTGAATTAAAGATCCCCTAGATCTCATGCATGGGCGTTGAAATCCCTTAATGCCTTTCTCTTTTCCCTATGGATCTTAAGGATTAGGGTTTTAAGGGTAGTTTTCTTGTTATATTTGGTTAAAAAGGGATTTTGCCAGCTTGATAAGGCCTTTTTCTAACACGTAAATCCCTTAGCGTTTAAGTTTAGCCCTTAATTTGAATTTAATACTCTTTTTAAATCTTTTTTTTATATGTTGAGGGTCTAATCGCCGAAAAGGTTACGAAAGTTTCGGAAGGCGCGGTTACCTCGGTTGAGTTCTTTACCGGCGTTTTGTTTAACGATATAGCCGATGTAATTAACTAGGTGCTTTTTCGTTGAGTTTTCGTTAACATTTTGTCCCTATAGGTTTTTATTGTAATGTTTTATAAAGATGGATCCCAGGGCTTTAATTCCCCTTTTAATCTCTGGGGTAGGTATTATTTGGGGGTTTAGGGCGATATAAAGTTTGGTAAATGAGGGACTTAATAATCTGGGGTGTAAGGGTTCAGTGTTTTGATGTAAAGTCACATAATAACTTAACAACTTAGTGTTTTCGCTTAAAACAATTAACTTAACGATTAAAGTAACATAAGGGTTAAAAAAAGTGAAATATGGTAAAGGTTTGGTGTAAAGAGTAAGGTCGAAGGTCGTTATTAATAGTAAAGGTTGTAAGTAAAGGGCGAAGGTTGTTTGTTATTATAGGCCGTGAGATTTAGTCGTTTTTCTTGTAGTAATAGCACCCATAGTAGCACTAACTTAGACATTTGCTAACTTACTGAAATTTAAGACTTCTGACAGTCAATCATAATGTCTTTAAAAAAAGTTAATAAAGATTTCTTGGTATTTTGAATATTGATACCATCGCTACCTCTAGTCTTCTGTAAAAACTGACGTGGTCTAAAGGTCTTCCTTACGTATTGCTGTGAAGACTAACATAATAATAAGAGCCTTTCGTAAAAATATTTCCTCTACCCTAGCAGTTGTTGTTAATGTAGAGCGTAACTGGAAAGTGGTTTTTTCTTTTACTTAGCTAATCTATGCTTAACTTAATAAGCACTAATTAATGTTGGTGGGGTTTTAGACGTTACAACGTTGTCGATTCGATTGATCGAAGTAATAGTAGTATTGCAGTAGTCAAATAGTGGATGTATTGTTCTAGGTTTGGTAAACCGTTAGCCGGTCTGCACTGTAATTTATATGGCTAACTACTTGGCCCGTGCCCTAAAGTGAAGTGCAGTGCACTGCACTCAACTTATACCTAATGCGGTCAGTCTATACAAAGCAATACACTTGTAGTACAGTCAACTTTACTTATAGTAAAGTTGACCTACTGCACTATATGTAATACTATTCCAACAAATTCATTAATTATACATATCGCGAGTTGATTTAAGAGGCTACCTAGTAATATTAAGTTACGTGTTGGTGATTAGAAAAGAAATTAGGGGTACTCTAGTAAACTAGAAAATTGCTAAGATATTAAAGCTGACGATGTGATTTATTAGTATAGTTAAATTAAAGTAATGATTAAATTGTAGGTTTGCATAAGTTTATGGCACAAGATTTGTTTGTAGGAATCGATGAAGTTGGATCTTGGAACCGTAAAGTGATTGGAGTTAATTTGGCTACAGAATTGGCAAGAGTTTAGCTAGTTGACAAGGAGGCAATTCAGTAGAACCGGAAATAATTGATTGACTATATTGGTATGCGCGTATGAAAACAAGAAGCCGCTAGTATTGAAATAGTAGTAATTACAATTCAATTAGTCAACTTTACTTTTAAATAAGTTGATTGTACTGATTGTAAGTTAAATATATTGTTTTGTGGCTTTATTATAAGTTTACGTACTATATACGCTTACTTTAAACTAGGGTATGGGCCAAATAATTAGCTATACAAATTAGTGTGCAGACCGGTTAGCAGTCTACCAAACCTAGAACAATACATCCACCACTTGACCACGTAATATTATTGTTACTTCGATCGATTCGAATTGACAATGTTGCAATGTCTAAAAGCCTATCACTAGCAAAACCTATCAACAATTACGGCGATAATATTAGACGAACCTTTATATTAGAAATTTATATAATTCAACTATGACGTTTTTAACAAATCATAAAACCAGAGCTTAATATTACCATATACCTAACTTCTATTTTAAATATCGTTATAAATCAAACTATTACACTAAAAATCGTGATAACAAAATAATATACCACCAAATTATTACATTTTACATTACAACAACCTACAATTGAATACAACATGTTATTTAATGAAAAATAATATAAATTAGTTAGATTATGGATTATTACGTATTATAAATAAGTATATAAGACGATTTCAAAGAATTAAGACTTAATTTACATGTTTTGAGACAAAAAGCGTTTGGGAAGAAAAGAATTATTATGGCCTTAATTATATAAACAATATAATAATCGTGAGACTAACTCTGGCCCTCGTTAACTGCTATTATAATATAAGCTTTTACTATCATACTGTTTAAACTTTCCTTCTTCCTTCTATATAAAAAAAATCTATATATATTAAATTTACTACTTTAGCTTGTAATGATAGATAACGTAAGTATACTAATTTTAGAGTTATGTATCGGTTAAAGATTATCGGCGTATGTAAGTGAAATGGTGGAAAATTTGATCAAGGTCATTTTGCAAGCCGCCAGACAGACGCCACTAAACCCCACTATCTTATATTCTTCTAACGGGATACATACGATGCAATACTGACAAGGGGTGATATGTGGGAAATTCGGAGCAGATCCGCAACGCACTGGTAGGTGGCTGCTCTACCCTGGCCGAGGCGGTCGCTTACATGGTACAGCCTGTGCTCCGACCATGATCAGGCTTCCGCGTCTCCCAAGGCCGAGGCTCTTCGCCCAGATGTTGTAGACGGAGAGCTGGACACTCTCGGACTACCAGGGCCCTTCCAATCCACCATGTCTTCGATACGAACCTCAACCCGGGCTCGCCTCCTTCCCACCTTGGGCCGCCCCCAGGGCCACCTTCTCCTGCGTCGAGGCCCCACGTGCCAACTCAGCGCCGCCGTTCCCATTCTTCCATATGCAACGGGCGCAGAGACGGCCACGCGAGCAATAGCAACCTTCACTCCCCCGCACCAAGCCCAAGCCATATCCACAATCCAGACCGTGATCGATCCCGAGAGTGATGAGTTTAAGGAGAACCAGCATGCTATGGAGGAGGTCATGGATCGCCTTACCGAGCTGACTCGGAAGGCACTACAGGGCGGGCCACCCAAGGCCAGGGAGAAGCATCTGGCGAGGAAGAAGATGCTACCTCGCGACCGCGTCACCGCGCTCATTGACCCAGGCACCACCTTCCTGGAGCTGAGCCCTCTGGCCGGCCACGAGCTATACCCCGAGGCAGACGTGCCAGCAGGAGGCATCATAACCGGAATAGGCGTGGTGGAGGGCGTGACCTGTGTCATTGTTGCGAACGACAGCACGGTCAAGGGCGGGACGTACTATCCCATTACAGTGAAGAAGCATCTGCGGGCGCAGGCCGTCGCGCAGGAGAACAATCTGCCGTGAGCTTCTTCTCCTAGGTCGTACTACCACCAGGCAGGGGCTGACCACCCCTCCCACAGCTGCATCTACCTGGTCGACTCGGGCGGCGCCAACCTGCCCCACCAAGCAGATGTCTTCCCGGACCGCGACCACTTCGGCCGCATCTTCTACAACCAAGCCCGCATGTCCGCCGCCGGCATCCCGCAGATCTCGGTCGTGATGGGGCCCTGCACCGCAGGCGGCGCTTACGTCCCCGCCATGTCCGACGAGAGCATCATCGTGCAGGAGCAGGGCCACATCTTCCTCGCCGGCCCGCCGCTCGTCAAGGCCGCGACCGGCGAGGCCGTCAGCGCCGAGGACCTGGGCGGCGGCAAGATGCACTCGAGCGTGTCCGGCGTGACCGACTACCTGGCCGTGGACGACGCGCACGCGCTCGTGCTCGCGCGCCGCTGCGTGAGCCACCTGCACTGGCCGCGCCGGCCGCGCCCGCCGCCGCCCGCCGCCACCGCCGCCGCCGCCGCCGCCGAGCCGCTGTATGCGCCGGCCGAGCTCCTGGGCATCGCGTCGCCCCACCTGCACCGGCCGCTGCCCGTGCACGAGGTCATCGCGCGCACCGTCGACGGCTCGGCGTTCGCTGAGTTCAAGCGCGACTACGGCGCGGCGCTCGTGACCGGCTTCGCGCACGTCCACGGGCAGCGCGTCGGCGTCGTCGCCAACAACGGCGTCCTCGTCTCCGCGGCCGCGCTCAAGGGCGCGCACTTCGTCCAGCTGTGCGCCCAGCGCGGCGTCCCGCTCGTCTTCCTACAGAACATCAGCGGCTTCATGGTCGGCGCCGCCGCCGAGCGCGAGGGCATCGCCAAGCACGGCGCGAAGCTGGTCGCGGCCGTCGCGTGCGCGGACGTGCCCAAGTTCACGGTCGTCGTCGGCGGCAGCTACGGCGCCGGCAACTACGGCATGTGTGGGCGGGCGTACGGCCCGCGCTTCCTGTGGATGTGGCCGAATGCGCGGATCGGCGTGATGGGTGGTGAGCAGCTGGCCGCTGTGATGGGGACGGTGGGGAAGACGGTGGATGCCGGGCTGAAGGAGCGGATCGAGAGGGAGAGTGACGCCGTCTATTCGAGTGCGAGGTTATGGGTAAGTCGCTGTCGCTCAGCCACGGACTGTGACCTACTCGGATTAACACTTGCCCTAGGATGATGGTGTGATCCCACCTCAACACACGCGAAGATACCTGGGACTAGGCCTCCAAGCCGCCATGTCAGGCCGCAACAAAATAGAAGCTGGTGCTACCAATTTCGGTGTGTTCCGAATGTAGTTGGAAGCACGAGCGGGGCTGGCAACTCGCTCTAGCATGTCAATTGGATATTCATGGGCTAGCCCACGTGGTCTTCTGCATTATCCTTTGGGGACGCGGACCCCCACGTTCACGCCTCTGAGCTACCCTTTGTTTGCCCAGGTCATTGTATTGTACAAACACCAGCGCTAGGTATGAGGTATGAGCGGTTGGGGTGTCAAGCGATGGACGATGCCAACTAGGTTCTGGCATTACGTGTGGGAACGGCTCAGGCAACTTCCCTCGGGAGACGGCGGTCATGAGTTGAGGTTTGCAAAGCAAATGCGCGGTCAAGTAGTGCAGTGGCATGCATTGGTGTGTGATGATGTGTGGTGAAGGGCAGGTTCTGCCTGTGGACTGCAACGCTTCATAACGAGGATGTGGGCTTGCATCCCATCTGTTTGTTACTTGCTGTTTTTCCTTAGGTAGTCCAAGGACTGCCCCGTGAAATACAACATCCTGAGTGCCTCACGTGGGCGTTCACATCCGAGAGTGTTGGTATGAACGAATCCAAATCATTCAGATGGTATTGAAATGTAATGATACGCTAGCTGAGTTCTGCAAATTCTCGACGATTCTCTCTTCAGCTGCGGCTATTTCTTCCTCAATGAAGTTTTCTAGTCTGAGCTGCAGCCCGTAGAACTCGCCCTCCACCGTCTCATCTACATCTCGGACCCTGCTCTCCAGAGTATCATTCACTTCCACCTGCACTTCTTCAAGCCGTTCCTCGACGTGGTCGTCAAGCTCTTCCGCCAACTTACCACACCGCCGCTCTATGTGGTCCAAGATCCGGTGCTCTATCTTGACCATTTCATTGCCGATATACGGCTTGATTTCGGACAAGAGCCGATCGTACAGCTTGCTCTGCTGCTCCTCGACCACCCGGAGCATCTCGGCTCTCTGCTGCTCCTCGACCACCCGGAGCATCTCGGCTCTCTGCTCGTCTACTATCATCCGGCACATGCGTTCGACATCCAGCGGGCCGATGCTCCCGCTAGCTTTGTCTTCAGAGCCACTCAGCCGCCGCTTCTTCGAGGGCCCTGCCGAGACGGGCGTCAGTGGGGCCAGGCTACGTGGTGGAAACCGAGCGCACAGCGTCTCACCTTCAGGCACGTCGGGCGCCGCCAGCGGCGGACTAGGCCCCGCGTCACCATACGATGGCGGACTGGCCCACGATGCTGTGGTGGCATCATCCCGATCCACCGCACCGGCCCCGCTGACGACTTGTCCACCTTCGCCCTTGTAGAGACTGGCGAGATCTGCCTCGCGGGCAATGGATCTCAAGCCCGGCACGGCGGACGCCTCGGCACAGAGGGCGGCCAGCAGGGGCCACGCCACGACATCGCGGGGCATGTGCACGGCGAAGGCGTGCTGGCAGGCGAGGGACCGCAGCGAGTCGAGGGTCGCGCCGGAGGCCTTGCTCTTGGGCGTCAGGTCGGGCGTCCGGGGGCCGACGAGGTCCGCTGGCCGCGTCAGGCGGAACCGCAGGCAGACGGTCCCGGTGCCAAGCTTCTTGCGAGCGGCCTCCTCCTGCGCGGGGCGGCCAGCGGCCGCGCCGCCCTCCGAGCCGGCGGTATGCAGCGCTTGTATGCGTTCCGGACGGATGAAGACGTAGAAGGACGTCCTGGCAGGCGCAAAGGCTTTGAGCGTCACTGTGCTGCGGAGCTTGAAGAACGCATCGTGGGTTGACGCTAGCCGTCGCGCATCGAAGGTCACGTCGGAGAGAAGATCGCCAGGTCCCCATTCCACAACCGCGGACGTGGAGATGTCGATGTTCGTGGATGTGGAGCTTGCAGCCGAGGCCGAGGGCAGCTCTGAGTCGGCCATGGAAACACCTACATCGAAAGTGCCTGCAAGGGGTAGTGTCAGCCAGCCAGCACTTGTGGTAACAAGCACGGGGAAGAGAAGATTGGAAATATTTTCCCTCCGTTCTTGCGAACCGAGAATCCCACCCGCCCAGGCTTCTGGTGTCCAGAGCAGCCTTGACTCTAGCCGAGGCCATCGAAAGCCCGGATGAAACGGCGACGGCGACGACGACGACGCGAAAGGCGAACGGCAAGAAAAAACGAAGCAGAAGAAAAAGCGGCCGCTAGTCCCCGCATGCGTAGCCAAGCGACGGATGCCATGGGGTTTTCGAGACGCGGCGGTGTCGCTGACAGGCAACCTCAGCTAGTACCTGGGTGAAGTAGCCAGCTGAGGCCCCTTCCCAAGGCCCCAGTCCTTTCATGGAGCGTACTCCATGAGTAGGAGTTGGCATTTCCCGGTCTTGGGCGCGGTGGACGGGCACGCGTCTCGAGGCAAGGTCGTGGAGCGTGGCGCATGCGCGGCTGCCCGCGTGTTAGGCGGGCACCTTTGAACTGACCGCTGTTGGGACTGGAAGCTGTACGGGGAGGAGGAGCGTTGGCCAAGATGGACGGGTGGGGTGGCGACGAGGTCGGCGTCATGGAGGAGGCGTGGTGGTGGTTGTTGGGGGGGAAGTGGAGAGCTGCACGAAAGGACCGATGCTGGACATGGAAGGCGCCGCAAAAGTGGGCGACAGCCACAAATCCCCGAGGTGACGGTAGGACTAATAAAACGGAACATTAAATACAGGTGCAAGATATTTATATCTAGAAATTTATATCAATGGACAAGGGTGAAGATCAGGACAGTGAATCTGTGATTGACAAAAGTCACGGACAGTTTGCCCATCACTTGGCCGATTTGTCAGGCGGCCAGTTTGAAGTGGCTAATTTTGGTTAGACAGACTGAACTGGTTCAGTTAGTTGGTCTGTACCTGTTGGTCCAGTCCATATTCCAACACGAGGGATTCAATAATGTCACTGCCCCCTTCCCAGCCACCCGCATTTGAAGCTGAAAAGCCTTGCAGTTGCATGCAGGGCCGCATCCCTGAAGGCTGACTGCTGCCCGGCCTGCGGCCCAATGTTATACCTGAATTGATCATCGTTCCATGTACCTATCACCTATCTGACCGTAACTGATTCTGAACGGATCGATCGATCGTCAGCATCGTGTGGGTCCTCTTGTAGATTAGACTCAGGGTCTGATTCGACGTCTTCACCGCAGTCTCCACGGGATCCACCTTCCTCCTTAAGGTCAGAGCGATGCCCACAGAGAAGGTGAATATGAACTTGAGGAGTTCGTGATTCTCGAGGAGCTTGCCGTTGTTTAAGAGCTGACTGTTGCAAGAGAAGTTAACAGTGAAGAGTCTGGCCAAACGAATGGGACTCCAATTGTGCCGTAGGAAAGAGGGAGTCTAGCCGAAAAGATGGCGCTCAAATTATGTGACTGGTGAAGTAGAGTGGAGAGACCAGTGAGGGTCTGTTTGGTTCCTAGCTTAAAATCCGATTCACTTGCTATATAATGATAAATCTTTTGAGTTGTTGGAACGTTGTATAGGAAAGGAACTGTTGAAGAGAACGGCTGTTGGCACAGGTAAATTGGATTTGGTACATTTGGGACAAGTCATGTTCCCCCAACCCTGGCGCTCGCCACCCCTGTTTACAAAAAATCCACCTCTTAATTTCACTCGCATGCATTCATGTACTCACCACCCTCCACCTTCACTCATCGATGCCCCCCGCCTCACTTCTAGCTATTCTGCTGTCCCTTTCAATCAATTCATGGCGGCAAGTATGTCGAACCTGCCCAACTACGGGCACCTGGTCGCCGAAGATCAGGCTGCTGCGGAGCATTGGGACACCAGCATCACAACCGACGACAATCACCTTTCTACTCTCTCCGAATCTCCTACCGAGTCATTCGATGCCAGCCCGACTACCGCGCCAGCTCCTGAAACAGCTTCCGGACCAGCTGATGACGGTCTTGAGTCAAGAGCCGAGGAAGAAAGAGGCTGAAGCTTGTGCAGAGCTGACATTAGCTGAACGTAATGCTCGGCTAGCGCCAGCCCTTCAGATCCACGGACCGAAGACAGAACAGCTTAGAAGTCACACCGGTGTGGTGCCGGAAGAGCCAGTACCCGGCATGACCCGGGATAATACCGTGGTGCCATGCGTCATCAGATAGCTTAACTTGGAAGAAACAACATCTCCATTCCTCTCCATCTTGGCAACCAGTTTTGGTTATCCACTACACCTACACTCTACCCCTCATTGACCGTTGTCAACGAGTCATCACCGGAGACTTATCGCCGAGTAAATTCGGCCCCGGTTAACCCAGTGTATCAGATCCACGGAACGAAGACCGGTCAGTCTTATGTCTATTATGGCCACTGTGGTAAACCTACGGGTGATCAAAGTCACTATGGTAAGCCTACAGGTGGTCAAAGTCACTGTGGTCAAAGGCAGTCCGGAGCGAACAGAAACCGGGACGGCACACAAGCGAGGCAACATCAGCCTCAGCACCGTAGTCGTGGTTTGAAGGAAGGTCTACGACCAATCCTAGCCAAGAGAAGGAGATCACGGAGGTAGAGGTCAGCCAGATCAGGGCCCAGCTCAGAGCCCAGCAGATCGTCTGGGAAACAACTTCATCGACAGAGAGTTGGAGGATCCGTTTAACCGGCTTGCTGACGACTAGGCCATCTGACCAGGCAGCGTACCCCGGATGAAAACACGCTGAAAGTGAAGAAGAGGGGGAAGGAAGTGCTTCTGATCAGGAAGATCTGGATCTGGAGACGATTGTGGACGCACTTGAATCGATTAGACTGGCAAGCGATATATGTGCATTTGCAGAGCTTCCGGCTCAGCTACTACCGGATTTGAACCCTACAATGCTTCTCGAGCCACTGGATAGGTGGGCCATCGACTATACATCAGGAGGAGTCAATATCTTGAAGGCAGTTGAGTGGCACAATACCATGGTGGGGTACCGTCCCTTTATGCGTACCTTTCCCTGTTTTGGCACACCAAAACACCCACTTTATTACAGATACAAATTACGGTCTGGTGTAATAATATATATATAATGTAAAAGGATTTTTTTTTTTTGTATATATAATAGTTTTGCTGGGGTAATTTTCTTTATTTAGGTAGACCGTTTAGTTTTCTATTAGTTCGAAGTTTGAATTAAATTAATATTTTAAATACATCTTCAAATCGTATCTACTATTAATCTTGAAAGAAGTTATATTAGAATATATATATATATCAATAATACACTATTAAATCACGTAGTTAATTTGAATCCGCTGGAGTTTATATGATTTTATTTTAAAATGATATTTTTATTTTTAGTTTCGACTAATTATAATCATTTCATAAAATTTTGTATTATAATAAAAAAAATTGTTGGTAGGATTTTATCTGTGAGATGGACAAGTTTCAATATTTCTCTTTGCTGGTAGAATACTATATCATAATCAAGTACAAAATCAAATCAATGATATAAAAAGAGAATTAAATTAGGTTATTGCTATTTAATAGCTCAGATATTAATACCTTTAGATAGTTATGAAGATTATCTTTTATATGACTGGATAGTCAGTCAGTAAATTGATACAAATTACAAATAGTTGCACTTTATTTCGCTATACTTGTCAGACAACTAATAAACTCACTAGGTTTGACCTAATCAGATAAACTATAACTTTTGTTAGTTAATCAAATTAGTAGTTAGTTATAAACAGCTTTACTATAATTATAGTTTCAATGCTACGGTACATTTAATTAGTCCGTACATTAATCTGTATATTGGTATTTTTTTGCTCCAATTAATATTTCAATACTGCCGATTTTTCATTTTTGTTATTGGAAATAAAGTTTGAATTGGTAACCTTCACATTTAATCAATTGTCAAGTTTGACATCAAGGTCAATTTTGTTACTAAAATCTCAATATCGCAGACTAATAACTGATTTTGAAGAGGTCGCAGGGATACAAAGATGAGATTTGGTATTGTAATATAATTTTGGCGTACAAGGTAAACACTCCACTTCAAATTTCCGAATTTGTTTGTATTATTTACAAATATATATATAACTTCCAGATTTTTTTAAATTGTAATATCATACTGCTGGGTTTCACTAGCCGCCTGATATAACAACGATTTTTCGCTTCATTATTCGACAAAACAACCTTTATACAAGCCTTGAAGTATCGTACCAAAGATATAGAGTATTAGTATTTGCCACGTTAGATGAAAGTATCTCGTAAATATTATCAAAGTTAATGGGTTTCTTTATAAAAGATTTTGCAAGATATTCTGGGATTGGTGTTGAAATAGCATTCAAATGCAGTGCAATTAAAACAGACTCTACTACTGCAGGTTAATTGCAGTAGAGTGCTCAATTCATTGTGGGACACAAGCCAAACAATTACCCATACAAAGTAGTGTGTAGACTGGCTAATGGTCTGCCAAACTAAGAAGTAACTATTCACCACTTAACTACATAATATGATTGTTACTTTGATTACAATTTAAATCAATAACATTGCAATGTCTAAGAGCCTATTAATACTAATCAGTATTTATTAGATTAAGTATAGACAAGCTAGGTAAAAGAAAAGGCTACTTTCTGATTACGTTTTACATTGTATTATAAGGTAAAAGAAAGATTTTTGCGATAGGGTTTTACAAACTGTGGTGGTTTTGACAGCAGTAGGTAGAGATAACCTTTAAATTGCGGCGGTTTTTATGGAAATTCAGAGGTATCGATGATATCGCTATTGAAAACACTAAGAAATCATGATTAAACTCTTTCTAAAGAAAAAAGTTGAGTTTGACAGTTGAAAGTATTAAATTGTTAAGAACCAACTATTAAGTTACCAAAATATTTATAGTAGCAAACGATTTAGTTGTTACTACCACCTTAGTTTCAAATCGCTAAGTCTAAAACTTTCATAACAAATCACCTATATAATATCAAACCTCATTTCTTACACTAATCTTTTCCTGCTATACTATAAGATCACAAATAGAATACATTTCCAAATACGTTAAGATCGTTACTTTAAGCGAAAACACCAAAAAATGTTCAATCGCGTTCAACAGTTACATTATACTGTGCTTAAATCACTTAGTTCTAATACTATTTAAACTAACATTAACTTTCTAATTAAACCTTTAAAATAATATTGAAATATTTAAAGATAAATATTATTAAGAAACTTGAATCATTTTTCGACAAGTGTTATAATGAAAATTCATGGTTCAAAGATGTGGATATCGATTAAATAAAAGAAATAAAAACTAACTTTATTAACTAATTTATTATCAACTCGAACCCCCCAAATTTTCATCGATGCATTCGAGTATTTGAAGAGTTCGGTGTGTACTTCAGTGCATATACCATTAGAATCTGGAATTAAATAATAAAAATAATCAAATCTAAGCTAAAATAGATCTTTGTGATCATAGGATCTTTATTGCTGATAGGAAAGGGAACCAATTATATACCTTGTAAGACTTGACCTAAATAAATGAATACTTTTAAGATCCCTAACTTTAAGACTTCAAGGGGAAATAACAGATCATTGTTAACGATTATTACTATATACATTTTAAAGGACCAACACTTAACTTTTGGATAAGTCAATTTGTTTACTTTATACAATAATTGAATCAATTTGTTGATTTCTTAGATACTTTAATTCTTATTCGTGGCAATGCGGAATATATGTTCGGTGGAGGAAGATCACATAAAGTAACTATTATTAATGCGATACAAGAAATTGATATTAATTTTATTGAACGTTTAATTAAGGAAATTTTTGAATATTTTCAAAGTTATACTTAAAGTTAAGTTTCTCTTGTCGCGACCACAAAAAAAATTACATACGTAAATTTACTATAAGTCCTGCTATAAGACTTTAGCTCTTAAGCTAATTGATTGACAACTTCCCTTACTACCAAAACTTTATAGATCCTAGATTTAAAAGGGTTACGAAAAATACTGTCAACGACTGAAACAACTATACCAACCTACCACAGAGGCTAGTTAGAATAGTGAACATTAATAACAAATTCTTTATAGACCTTACCAAAATTTACAATAACATAAAAGAGTATAATGGGAAACTTTATAACATATTTTATACGAAAATAATACCATTCTTCAATATTTTGAATGGATAAACCTTTCACTTTTAAATTTGTACCTACGATTTTCAAAAGTTTTTACGGATTATCCTAAAGATTGACATATAATCTTTTCAACTAAGGCATGCACTTTCTATAAAATTTAAAACGAAATGAAAAGTTAATTCGAGTACAATATTCATCTAAATTAATGCTATACATATTAGGTAATAATACGGTAGATACCTAGAATAGCTAAAAAAATAAAAAGGAGGAAATACTAATATATATACTTTGCCAAACATTTGATGAGTTGATGTTATACCAGTAAGTAATAGAAAAGATATATGCTGGCGAAGTTACATTTTATGAATAGATTTAGGCTACTATTATAAGCCTTAGTATTGGTAGGACTTAATACGTTGCAACGTTGTCTATTCTATTAGTCGAAGTAATGGTAGTATTGTATTAATCAAGTAGTAGATTTTTGTTCTAGGTTTATCAGACTGCTAGCTGATTCATATAGTAATTTATGTGACCTAAGGTTGACACGTATCTTAACGTAAAGGGAGTGCCTACTGTACTTAACTTTCAGTCAATACAATAGACCCATAAAATAATATACTAAACTTAAAGTTAGTAAAGTCAACTTTATTTATAGTAAAGATAATTTATTATACTGTAATTAATATTATTCTCATACTAGCGGCTTTTTGTTTTGTGTATGTATACCAGTATGGTCGATTAATCTTTTCTAGTTACTACTGAATTACAAATATATTAAATAGCCAGATGCTTGCTAGCTTTAAAACCCAAATGACCTTAAATACTTTTATTTGCCTTATGGTTTCTAGTTTCAACTTTATTAATTTTCATAAACAAGTTGTTTTGTATAGATTTGTATAAATGTTAAATTTAGTTATGTTAATCAAATAAGTTGCTAGTCTTCTTTTTTTGGTAGTCTTTTAGTTTTCCACGGTAATTTTATTCGTTGGTTTGTAATTTCAATTTTTCAGGTCACCTGTTAATGTAACTTTCAATATGTATGGTTATCCTATTATGGTTTATAAATTTTTTAAGGGTTTTGTCTAGTGACGCTTCTATTATCGTGTTAATGGGATCGGTTTTTTATTAATTCATTGAAACTCTTTAATTTCTTTTCTTTTGTAAACTTTATAGAGTGTCATTATATTGATTATTAGGTGTTTTTTGCTGGTGATTCCAGGTTTTGAAAGGTATTTAAACATACGTTTTGAGTTGGTATGGATTATTATGGGGATAAAGGGAATTTTAATTGCTTAGTGATTATCTTCCGAATTTTTATAGTGCTATGCATACATCGTATCCTGCTTTTATACCATAAATTTTTGAAGTTTACACATTTTGTGTAATCATTTTACACTTGATGAAAGTCAAATGAATCAAGCTTCCGATAATGCTGAACTGGTTCTCTTGCCTACCTTTATTGACTAGGGTTATTGGGAATTCTATTTGCGATAATAGGTTTTTATTGTTCGAAAAAGAGCTGTCTGTAAATGTTATAGTCCGACCTATGATGGTAAGCTAA
Source organism: Anisogramma anomala (assembly GCA_038502455.1). Taxonomy (NCBI): domain Eukaryota; kingdom Fungi; phylum Ascomycota; class Sordariomycetes; order Diaporthales; family Gnomoniaceae; genus Anisogramma; species Anisogramma anomala. The sequence goes on along the minus strand of JASMMZ010000005.1, from coordinate 21,160,499 downwards.
GTAGGTGCCAAATGGGATTTACTATTGAGGTGTAGAGAAAGACTAAAAGAGGTTACCATAGCCCAATATGCAGGGCCCTTGAGTAGGGCCAATACCCAGCCCATCACGTGCCCTCACACATTCCATGCACGGACCGTGCCCCGTCCGTGCACGGGCCGTATCCAGCCTGTATTCAGTCCGCATCTGGACTGAGCCTAAGCTTATCCCATTACGTATACAGTCACATAACCTATAGGCTTAATGCCCAACGGCCTAAGTCCATGACAGTAAAACCTATCAATTTGGTTCTAAAAAAGTTAATCGGGACTATATTGATTCCTGTGTTTTAATTCTTTATCTATCACTCCAGCCTTTTTTTTAGTTGATGAAAAATTTCGTTCGTTGTATTTTTTACTTATGTAGTAATTGATAGGCTGTGAAATTCTTCCAGTTAGTATAAAGTAACGATGTAGTTATCACAGACGCATTATTTCAAGTACCGTTGAGCTCTAGATATGTTAATATTTTCAATTATGGTTAAGTTAGCGCCTTGGACATTTTAACAGAAATTAAGTCAAGTATCATTAATATCAAATATAAGGATTAACGATTTAGTAAAGTTAAATTGATTTTTTTTTGCTATAATTCCAAGTATTGAATCCCTTGCAGTTTCGATACTATATTCCAAGTATTAAATCCATTGCAGTGTCGATACTATAAAGCTAGTGATTTTAACAGAAAGTATATTGTTAATTTGTATACCTACTAGGTCAAAATCTTCTTTTTATGTAACTAGTAAGTACGGGTTGTAGGTTGAATATTTTATATCTAATTTAGATTTAAAACATAACTCATAAGTAAGGAATACATATATTCTTGCTTTATCTAGTCCATATAGTAGTTTGATACATCGTATAACCGTCGTTAAAGGGTATTTACTACGTAGTTTTTGTATTAATTTCAGTAAAACAATTTGTTGTAAATCGGTTTCCTACTATATATACGTTTACGTTATCTTATAGCTATTAAAAGTAAACTTCTTTTCAACTTTTATTAGCAAATATGCTATTAAAACAACCGCTAAACGTTTGCTGGTCCTTTAAATCATTAATAATTACGTAAGAATTTAGTTTTTACTTTTACCATCGTATTTTTAGGAGATTGAACGTGACTTTTCATACAGCCGCCATACAAACCTCGAATTAGTATTTGTAGCTGATAAAACTAGAGGTGAAATCCAAATCATTAAAGTAAACCTTGCCAAGATCATTCACTATATTTTAAACCGGAGATTTAAGGTTTAACCGAGGTAAACCGAATGTCCAAAGTATAGGTATTAAGGAAGAAATATTAATAATAAGAGATAGAGACGATCGTTCGGAAATGGAAGAAACATACCGAAATTATAGTAATATTTACAGAAAAACATACGGCGTTTTATAGGTTTGCAAAAGCGGTGTATCGTATACAATAAAGTTGGTTGCTGATTTACAAACCACTTTGTTTACGAGTAAATTCGGATAAAACGATAATTTTAGGCCGAGTGTAATTTTAATAATCGAATAGAAGTTAATTTTACAGTATATGTAGCCGAATACGAAGGTATAGATAACAGATTCGAGGTATATCCTTACGAAAATACATTCGAAGAAGACGATTTTAAGTAAGATGATGCCTACCTATTAGCTCATAACGATAAAAACTCTTAACGTATTTTTGCCGGCTTATAGAATACCTTCTTTTTGTATATTACCGGCTTGGACTACGTAAACAAAATGCTTAATGCTAATATAACATCGTAATTTACCCTTTCTAATAAATAAGAAACCAGGTTTTAGGGTATTATATCTAACATTAGTGTAACATAGATTTCGATAGCTGGAAAACGATAATTCGACGTACTTACAGCAAAGTTTCCGAAGTTTCGGCTAAACCAGATGAAAAAATACCGAGAGGTCCTGTTTAGCAAAGATAAAGCGACATTATTCGGAACAGTTGTTGTAAATACGTGTTTCAGACCAATTAAGTTTTATTTAATAGATTTTGAAACACTATTTTTACTCCGATTGGTTAATATAAATAAGATCGGAATTCAGGTTCAGAATAAGACTAATTAACTTATTTGTACCTCGGACAGTGTATCCGTATTACTTAGGCTTAAGTTCAACCACTTATGGTTTTTTTTTTTTTTAGAAATACGTATAATTGAAGCTGTTTACTTAACTTAGCTAAAATTACGAGTTTTATACCGACAATTCGGATACCCAGTTACAAAACGCCTTTTATGTTTACTTTATGCCGTAGGCTATATAGATATAGGGAAAAACGTACTTAAGGTCATCGAAAAGTTTTGTTATAAGTATTAGTTTCATTTACAGGCCCTATGACGGTTTAAATTCCGTCCTTAAATCGATGTAAATTTTAATTACAAATTGTTTGTTAATATTATATATTTAGACAGCCTATCAGTCCTTTACATCTTCAATACGACTATATTATTTCAGGCTGTCAAGCTTATACAGAGCGTTTTTACTTTAGATCATTGTGACGTTTTAGTTGATTGTTCGTTGAACGTTTACTTCGGATCTTTAAATTGGATTATATACGATGCCGGTGAGGCTTTCAATTTTATCGAGTGGCGTATAAAAGGTTGGATAGCTGGTATCAAGTATAATCAAATTCTAGTAAAAGCCTTATAGGGTATTTTAAAGTGTAAATAATATTATATACTATTAAAAAATTGTATCTAATATTGTTGAAAAAATTAAAGGGTGTTAGTTTTAAGGAATTTATCTTTTAAATAACGGTTTACGTCGTTAATAATACTTTTGGCTTCAGTGAGCTTATTTCTATACTCCTTGTTTTTGATATTTATCTAAGGATCCACACAAACTTCGCTTCATTATTATTTACAGTGCAAAGGGCCAATTATATAACCAAGGCTATGGCGGTATTACGATTACTGCGAGAGAAAAATGATGTATCCAGAACGTTGTCTATAAGGAATGATCTATATGAAACTAATATATTGGATTTACCATTGCAATTTAAGGTTTTAGTTCAGAGAACAAAGAATGGATGAATTGGCTCTTAGAAGATTAACGGATTTGAAGGCTATACTATACTCGTTAATTTACTAAATGGAATAAATTCGTTTCGCTAGATAATAGTACGAGAATAGAAGAGTTGAAAAAGATGGCCCAAAACTATAGAACAAATAGAATTTAGCTTTAGCTTTACCTTTAAAACGCGAATCCAACCCGATTAAGTTAGAAAAAATCGGCTTATTTGTACTAAAACCGTCAAAACCTCGACGCTAAGAACGCCCTTTTAGTTCGAAAACCAAGAAACGCCCTAGGAACTTTGCCACAAACTCCTTTGTTATGTAAAAGGAAATAGCAAATTATGAGCTTAATTTGAAACTTTCTTGTGAGGATATTATCATTACCCCAGGTATATCATTCGTATAATTTACCCAAACAGAAATTTTTGCTTTTATCGACCAAGGTATGTTTCGTTTTAAATAATTTAACCTAGCTATTTATGACGCTTATAGGATTTTCTTAACCTGTTTTATTTACGAAGTTAAAGATCAAGCCGAAAAACTTTATGAAAAGATTTACCTAGTTGTGAAAATTTATAATGACGAAGGTAAAAAAGATATTATGATTTAGTTACCTATATTATAATGGGTTAGCTATCGCCTGACTTTTACGTCTATTACCTTCCTTAACAATCTATATAACCTATGTATTAAACTTCGAGATATAACGTAAGTTTATACTTAATTCGAGGAACGGTTGAAACGACAGATTTATACTAATATACTAAAGAACTTTAGGTAATACCACCTACCAGATACGATTTTATATATTATAAAATTTCTTTACGGCTTGGATGAAACAGGTATTTACTAGTATAATACCTATTAAAGATACTATAAGGAATGATTCGGAATAATTAATTTCACCTTCAACCCATATTTATTAGTATTAATAGCTTGTTTAATGGGCTTTATATTAACGGGTATATAAAAAAACGATACCTTAATATTATATAACTCTTTGTTTTTCGTATTTAAAAACAGAATTTTTTTGGAAACCAGTTTAAAAGCTAAACATAAAACGTTCCTAATAGAAAACAACGTAATCAATTTTAATAATACTACAATTACCCTCTGGAACCGCACTTTGAACCTCACGTAAAAAGGGCATCTAGATAAAGTAATCCTCGTTACTTAAAATGGCGTAAAACGGGCTGACGAATACAAATATTAACGTGTACTCAGTACTTAAATTGCTTTCATAATACAACTAAAGGTAGTATTTAACCTTTTTATTACCGTATAATGTTAAATCAAACCGATGAACGATATATATAAAGCGTTTAATAAAAGTTTTTCATAGCAAATGTATAATTCGAAACGCGGTTCGTAATTTATATTATTATATATACGTATTTTAAAGCTATTTCTTTTCACTCACGGCTTTTTCGCCAACAATAACAACTATAACTTATAAATTGGTTTCGTCCTAATCCTCGGCAACGAAACACTGGCCCGGAATGGCTTTATGTTTTAAGAAAAAATTATTCATTAAAGCTTTACCAAGTGTAAAAGGGTTATACGAAACGTCCTGGCTTCTAAGATCTATAATATGATTGGAGACTTCGATTCAGACATTATTATAACGATAACTATCCGGATAATTATTTTTAACCTTAACCTACATCTTATTCCTCTTATCTTTTATATTAATTCCTTTTCGTTTTATAAATTACTAGTTTAATTATGTATTTCAAATGAAAAGCGATTAATAATCGATATTATAATATTGCGCGAATCGTAGGAATAACGGGAAATCAAAGAAAAAAAATTAATAGTAAGTCGAACCCAGCAAACGTAATAACAAAGGTTATATTAAACGGCGTATTAGGAAATTTCATATTTATAAATACGTTATTTATTAGCGTTGTGAAAAAGGTTTTATGACCTTAATAGGTTATTAAGTTATATTAATTTTTGCCGTCTCAGATTGGCATATCGATACCTTTCTTACCAATGTACGATTTGCCTTTGTTTAAACGAATTATTCGCATCAACTGCCGATTTTGCCCTTATTAAGTACTATTATTCGCGCCGATTTTCGAGTTTTATATATATATATATATATATAATATCGTGACGATATAGATTACATTTGTCACTTTAAAGGATTATTCTATGTAAAGCTTTAAAATTACTATGTAACGTACTATATTATAGCTAGGTATACCGGTTTAGCCTCTGGGGCATTTATTTATTACTAAAGAGAGAGGGTAACGCCGTCGCGTCTCTACCTTTTTCCCTGTCGCTTTTCCCCTTTATATTAACGTTATCGTTATTAACGCTAACAATATTATTAACGTTAGCAAGGATGTGACCTTGTACTTTATTAGTTACACCTTTAAGTAAAGGGGTAAGGGAGGGATTGCCCTCCTCGTGACGACGTTCGATAACGTCATTAAACTCGCTTGCATAATATATGCGTAGGCCTCGTTTCTAGGCGACAACGGCGGTTGCCGTCTCTTTGGTCCACCGGTTGACGCCTATTACCAATTAGCATCGGATTATTTTAATTATTTATATCGATTTGTTTTTAGTATCGCCCTGAATAGTATATTTCTACTAAATAAAGTTTTTAAAATTCGGTTAGAACTTACTAAAGAGCTGGCGGTTATGTAATACAACTTTAGTCTATGGCTTTAGGACTACCGAAACGGGGGCGGATAAGCTATTAGTCCGTTCGTAACGGTAATAGCGAACCTAACAGCCTTTGTTTTCGTAGCAATCGTTAATAGATTTACCTACGGCCGCGGATACGATATATGATACATAAAGCGTGTTTATTAACGGCCTAAGACTACGAACCAAGGTACACTGTTTTAACATTTAGCGCGTTAAAAAAAACTTTATAGTGTACCTTAGCGATTAGAAGCTCGAAGTGGCAAAGGAGATCCGCTTCATGCTTCTTATATACAAAAAAGGGAGTTAAAAGATTATAAACAAAGACCTTAGGATATACATACTTTAGTACAATTGCACTAAGCTACGCTTATAGTGTAAAAGAGCTCTTATGAGTAATAGGATTTTCACCTGTAAGAAGAGGGTAAGGTCTATAACCTTGAGAGCCCCCAGTTTCTCCCCCGAGTTGAGGAAGAAGGAGTAAGAGGAGGGGGAGGAGGAGGTCGACGTGGCGACGGCGCCTTATAGTTCTGTTTTTATATGGTATATATTCGGGAAATAGGTTAGTATATGTATAGGCTAAGTAATATACACATTAAAGCGGCTTAGTTTAATAGAATGTATTAGAAGTTGCATTGGTATAGGAACTTGTATTAGTTGGGATTACGCATCTTTAGATAAAAAAAGGCAAAGAAGTTTTACCTAAAACGATAGCAATGTATCTTTTTATACTAACCTACTACGTAATTGCGTAATTACCCTTATGCAATTGCCCCTGTGTAGTTACTACTGTATAGTTAACTTTATTAAAAATAACTAAAGACATTATTACCAACCATGTCGCCTTTATTTGACTATACGAACTAGACCCAAATTATAATCACTACCTTAGCCAGACTTTGCTAATCTTAGCTGAACTTACTAATTTGGACCTTTTACGATTAATACGGAAATAATACTGTTACTACGAAAACTATTAATTTAAACCTATCGTAATTAATATTATAAATAATACTGTCACTACTAGACTATAGGTACGAAGTATATAAAAAAAATATTACCTGTATGGATATTATTATATACCTTTTTAAATAGTATATATAAGCTAAGTGGTATGTAATGATCACATTAAATACTTGTGAGTATATAGAAGGTGTCAGGGTTTATGTTATCAAGAAGGTAGCAAAGGTGCTGAGTGAACAATATCGCAACCGTGCAAGTAATGATCAAAAGCCGTGAGGCTATTCAGATGTGTAGACTGAATACTTAGATTGACAACTGAAGAGCTATGAAGGAAATACTATCTATGTGGTGATGACCGTGTCTTTATATATCTGTGCCTTCATACCGTCTTCAGTACTGGATCTCTTGGATCAGTGCTGAGCCCGCTGATCCTAATCACATGATTGGCTTAGTCATTTTCCTGCTAACAAAGGAGAGGTGTTCCCCGCCTGATGTGTTGGACTTCAGGCTCTAAGTGGCTCAGCTGCACACTGGCTTGCTTCCTGACCCGCCATTATGCTTGGGTCGTAACATGGTAGTATATTGTATTATAGGGTGCATTCCTGTAGGGTGTACAGTAACGTGTTACGCTGTAGGCTACACTCTTGCAAGACGCAAAATGCATTATGTATGGATCGGTTTAGAATGGTTATTTCAGACCGACGGGAAATGCGTGAATCGGTCTAGAAGGAGTATTCCAGAGTGATACGCTCTGGGTGGAGGACTTATAAGCTCTTACCTATGGCGTACACCTCTAGATGCTTCTTTTTGATCATCCCCCTTTTTCACTACAACTACCAATCTAACGATTACTCTTATAGAGACCTTATTTCACGTGAATACTAAGGCTTGAAACCTTACCAACATCGAGACTCCGTACTAGTTCATACTAGTGAATACTAGCCCAGGCAGCATCTCCGTACTAATTCTCCGTACTAGTCAATACTAGTTCTTGCATTAGTAAATACTAGTGCTGGTGGAGATATCTACAACTCCAGTGAATTCCTCATCCTTTGGTATTGAGAGGTTCAGTACTTGAAGTTTTTATCAAGTATTGACTGGCTCTGTTGGCCCTGCTGTTGAGTTGTGTGTCGTTTGACTGTACGTATTATATATTTCAATATAATAATAACGTTTTACTTTTAGTAAGAAAAATTTCGCGGTACTTTCTTGTCCGGTCGAGTCAAAATTTGGAAAATTTTCCGCAAAAACGTCGAATTAACGTTTTCCATTCATCGAAATTTCTGCTACGCTGATATTTCGCATAATATACAGAAATCGACTACTATACCAATTAGATAAAGTAAATTACAACGTTATATAGGCCTTCAATATATAATTTTCGTTATTTGGGCTTGCGTTATGTAGAAATTAGGTATTTTATAATCTTGCAACTACTCATTAGTCCGTTTCTTTATTTTGGATCGTTATGTAAGTTTCGTTTTCCTACAAGTTTTCTTTCGTAGAGTTGTACTCGTATAGGTAAACATCGAAATCCTGTATAAAGCCTTTGTAGTCGGCTATATACAATACCAACACAATTTCTATTTCGTATTTAAATAGTTAATCGGCTTAAAACTATCATTTAACTCGAATTCACTCGCATACCAAATAGTTGGTCGATTAATGGCATACCTTATTACATATAATATATCGCTTCTAGGGACATGTAAGAATTTGTATACTTTTCTATAGGTATAGTAATATATGTAATAAGTTTCGTGCTTTATTATAGGGGCGCCCTCATTAGTACTCGCTTAGTTTTCAGGTTTCGAAGCTTTTTCTTTGGTATTTATTGCCTTTATCATCTTATTTAAGGCTTTTATAGTTTTTACGATCTGGGTATGCTTTAAATCGTCGATTTAAAACGTGGTAAATCATCTCGAGAAGGTTCGCTTTTGTAATTTACAGCCTTTCATCCTTAGATTTTCCAGTCACAAACGTTAATCCGAGGTTCGTTTGTCGACGTATCGATGTTTCAAGTAACGTTTTAAAGCTTATACAAAAATTCTTTAAGTCTTTTTTCGGTTGAAATAACATAAGGTTATGGTTCAGATTTTCGCGATATACTGGTAGAATTATTTAAGTAAATGATTTATAGCCTTTATAATTTGGTTTAAATGCTGCTAAGCACTCTTTACACTTTACTAATCGGGTAATAAATACCTTTAATAGTATTTTATCGACATTTTTTCGTTGATTTCTAACAGATTTCTGTATAATACCTATTCAATCCCTATCATAAAGTTCGTAAATTGTTTTCGTATTGAATCACATTTTCAAACAGTTATCATATTCCGCAAATGTATCTATTTACGTTAAATGATATATGTAACATTCTTTGGTTTATCCGGTTAGTATACCAGGTAAAATTATATTGAATCAGAAAGGTTTAATATTGATTTTTAATAAATATTGAACATCATACAGATTTTATTATCGAAAATATCGTAGGGTTTCCAAGTATAGTTTTTTATCCTATTTCATAACTTCATAAAATTCTTAACTTTTATAAGATGATTTTTATCAACGGGAAACCGTTGTAATAGAAGGTCGAGCTATAGGTCATAGTTTATAGGCATCAGGCCATAAAGCTTGTATAGTCTTTTATCGTCGCTTATATCTTCCTCGACCGCGACGATTTCTTTATTTGGAGCGCTTATACCATGGGCGTAAAAGGCATTCAATATATTTTGGGAATGGTTTAGTTTATTTTTTTCCTTACACGTGGTTTTTGGAAAAGGTTCGTGTTCAATGCGAGTGGTGGATAACTTTTGTAGCACTTTATCCTTTTCTGTTGATTTTCCAAGATTCGTCCATCTTTAGTAAAACGCGGTTAACCTCTCGGAGCGTCTTACGATTTATGTATGTGGAGTGTTTTAAGGCTTCTTTCACATTTTTTCAATGATTTATTTCTTATGTTCCGTTTACTAGTATATTTTCGTAAAGTCCATTTGTAACACCTTTCCATCTTTATAGTTATGTATTTCGTCAAATTATACTGTAGCTAATAGGGCTTTTACAATAAACTGTTTTTGCTATCTAAGGTATTAATTCCTTCGTTTAATAATTGTGCCCGTAGTTTTGTATAAATCGAATCATATACTATATACCATATTTCCAACGTTTAATTGTAAAATTCCTTTCAGAAATCATCGAATATACTGAGCCTTTGGACCTTGTTTTCCTAATAGCAAAAAATCACGTTTGTAACGTACATATTCGCGACCCAAGAATTCAAATTCTTTACCAGCACTTTAATGGCATTATGTAATGATCACACTAAATACCCGTGAGTATGTAGAAGGTGTTCAGAGGGTTTATGTTAGCAGTAAGGTAGTAGAGGTAACAAAAGGTGCAATATTAAGACTATATTCGTGCGAGTGATGATCAGAAGCCGTGAGGCTATTCAGGGTAGACTGAATACTTAGATTGACAACTGAAGAGCTATGAAGGAAGTACTATCTATCTTGGTAATGAAAGTGTCCTTATATATCCGCGCCTTCATACGTCTTCAGTATAGGCTCGACTGGCTCGATGTCGAGTCCATCGAGTCCCGGTGTGCAGCTCGACTGGCTCGATACCGAGTCCATCGAGTCTCACACCATGCTGACCCTAACCCTTGTGTACGGTGTGTCTGTTGTGGATCCCTGGTGCCTGCCAAGAGGCTGTGTCCAACCGATTTCCTTCGTTATCTGCTGCGGGGCCGCCGCTGGTGCGCCCTGCAGATGTTGAGTCATAACACATTATCTTACATATTTAGATTAATAAGCTGCAAAACGTGTCTTCGAAGCATTATATGTTAGAATAAAAGGTATATATATTTGCTGCCTTTCATTAAGATCGTTATAAGCTATACTATAGGAGTAAGGTTATTGTATACAAGTGGCTAGTATAAAAAAGCGTGGTAATATAGTGTTTTATATGCTTGCGATGATGTATTTAAAAGGGTTTTAAGATAGAACGGTAAATAAAAGCGTGTAATACGTGGTTATATTATACATAAAATACTTTAAAGTGTTTTAAAAAAAGCTTTTATCGTTTTCTAGTTTAAATAGAACATGAATAAAGCATAACTGCAACCTAGTTAAACGCTTCGAATTAATTGTTTAGCTTTTGAATCATTAAAATTAAACGTTGTAAATAACGATTTAAATGGGCGGTATATAGCAGGTTAAATGAAATAAGGTAAAATGGGGAAAATCGGGTATTCAAAATGAAGAAGAAATGTGTAAGGGTTGAGATAGTGAGGAAAACGTTTCGAATATTGTGTTTAGTATTCGCGAAATATACCGAAACGATTTGAAAGGTGTTTTGGACGCTCAGTTTATATTTGTGTAGGTGTTTCAATAGCTGTTTTCAGGGCTTGAGGTAATCGTAGAGATGCTTTAAAAGTTGTTTTAGCCGTTTTTGAAATGTATATAACGGATTTAGATATTGTATCAGGCGTTATAAAAGTTATTTGAAACGCTTTTCTGATTTACCGCAACGCTTTAAAAGTTGGTTTCGGATAGTTTTTAACGAAGGGTTCCGAAAATTAATGGTTTACGTAGTCGAGACGTAATATGACACCCTCTAAGAAATGGCTAAATATATTCAAAGCGTTAACTGAGTAAATGGATAGCGTAATATAGCTTTTAATAGTTAAAAGATACTAATTAAATTGATAATATCGTATTGAAGTTATTCTTTATAAAGTTACCCCGCGTTTTACAATTTGTTTTACACTTCCGTGTATTTCTTATAAAGTGTCATGTTAAAGCACGGAATAATTAAGACTGTTATAACATCACGCTATAAGTATTTAATTAAAGTTTTTTTTACTCTAAGTTATTTATAGTTGACTAAGTTTACTACTAATCAGTGTTGGCAAGGTCTCTTTATACTTTAATGTAAAAAGTTGAAAATAGAATGATTTTTCAGTATTAATGGTAGATAGTTAAGATTAAAGGAGAAGAGGTATTCAGAGAGTGCACGTTTCAGGTGAGAACTTATAAGCTTTCATCTGGAGCGTGATACTTTACCATGCACTTTGCCAACGTCTCTCTTGGGGTGTGGCACGTTATCATGCACTCTGCAAGAGTGTATCTTGCAGCGTGACACGTTATCGTGCACTTTGTAAGAGTGTTTCTTGCAGCGTAACACGGTATCGTACACTCTGCAAGAGTGCACCCTGTAGCGTGACTGCCATATTAACTATAGGGATATATAATCATATCCACCCTCTTTTTTTACTTAGCAAATCTGTGCTTGACTTAATAAGCACTGATTAGTGTTGGTAAGGCTTTAGACGTTGCAACGTTGTCGATTCGAATTGGTCGAAGTAATAGTAGTATTGCGTGGTCAAGTGGTGGATGTATTGTTCTAGGTTTGGCAGACCGCTAGCCGGTCTGCACAGTAATTTGTATGGCCAATTGCTTGGCCTGTGCCCTTGTGTGAAGTGGGCGTATACTGTACTTTACAGTAGACCCACAAAACAATACACTCAACTTGCAGTCAGTATAGTCAACTTTACTTACAGTAAAGTTGACTTAATGCACTGCAATTACTACTGTTCCAACAATGATATACAATAATATTATACAATCATTGCCGTACGGCCCTACATTACATTATAAAGCCGTATGACAAGCAATATGTAGAGAACGGTTTATTACAACCGCACATAACGGTGTATTATAACCGCATGCAACTTGTAACGCAAACAGGCAATATAGCCCTTGTCATTAATCTAATTGTATTAACCTAAGGACTAGTCTTCTATATATATATAAAGCTATAGTCCAGACTTAGAAGAATGGTTTTGAATAACACGTTTTAACCCGAATATCTATTTGACCTACTAAGCAACTGACTCGTTGCTTTGGATTCCTAGTATTTTTAGGATACCAAGTATTGCACTACACGTATCCCTTTGGAAGAATACACACAGCAACCGTTATGACAAGTCAAATGGGAACATGTGACACTGGAAGATGAAATGATAATTATGATGTTATTTCGTTGATTAAGCTTGGTAACTTCAATCATAATGTAGTGCCAATTCACTTAAATTTCAATTGCCTTTTGCGTGAAATCATCGAGTGAGGCGTGTTCACTATAACACACAGAAGAACCGCATAAACAACGGAAAATTCAATATAGATAAGAAGTAGAAACTTAAGGCATTATTTCCATGTAGTTGATATATTCTAACCGAAAAACTTCAAGTATGGCTGTGGGTCTATGATGGTTCCTAGCTCAAGGTCCGAATCACTGATATTGCAGTGATAGATCTTTAAGCTGGTGGAACATTGTGTATTCAAAAGAAGTATCTAACAGACTAAAGCTGTGTTCTACTGGTTACATGTGTGAGGGTGCTCAGCTGTGCTTAGTGCTGCAGCTGGCTCCAGTGCATCCCGGGACAGTAATATTATGTATGGAGATACCGCATTGGGTTAGTTCCAACGGTGGGTGGGTGTGTTCCACCGGTCGGTGACATATTGAACCTGCAAATACTCCAGGTACTCCGTGCCCAAACAACGTTTTCACCTTCCAGCATCTTTGTCGCCTCAATACGACGCGCGAGCACTGTTGAGCCTGAGCTCTCGTTCCTTTCACGTCAATATAGCTACGATGTCCCATACACGAGTGCTGCACCGCCTGGTGCGGTCAGCGCGGCCTACCATCACCATTGCGACCCCTTCTTCCTCCATCCTCCCCACACTACGGTACCCGCCCGCAAGTCTCGCCCGGATCTTCCGACGACATGCCTCGACTTCTAAACACCCGCAAGGCTTCGTGCCACCCACCCAAGCCGACCTACAAGAGCTCCGCGAGCGCGTGCAGGACTTCACCCGGCGCAACATCCCCCCCGAAGTCGCCGCGGCCGTGGATAAGACCAACGAGTTCCCGCCCGGGATGTGGGCGAAGCTAGGCGGGGCTGGCCTCCTCGGTATTACGGCGGACGAGGAGGTCGGAGGGCTTGCCATGGGATACCAGGCCCACTGTGTGGTGATGGAGGAGATTTCCCGCGCCTCGGGGTCCATCGGCCTGAGCTACGCCGCCCACAGCCAGCTGTGCGTAAACCAGCTGCAGATCAATGGGAGCCTGGAGCAGAAGGCAAAGTTCCTCCCCGGCCTCATCTCCGGCGCCAAGGTGGGAGCGCTGGCGATGAGTGAAAGCGGCGCGGGCTCGGACGTCGTCAGCATGCGGAGCTCAGCCAAGAAGGTCGACGGTGGCTACGTCTTGAACGGAATCAAGATGTGGATCACCAATGGGCCGGATGCGCACTATATTGTCGTGTACGCCAAGACGGTGCCCGACGCGGGAAGCAAGGGCATGACGGCGTTTGTTGTCGAGACAGAGGGAGCAAAGGGCTTCGGTGTGGCGAGGAAGCTGGACAAGATGGGCATGAGAGGCAGCAACACTGGCGAGCTAATGTTTGACAACGTTTTTGTGCCCGAGGAGAATGTGCTGGGAAGGGTCAATGGGGGGGTTCATGTACTCATGGAGGGTCTTGACCTGGAGAGGCTGGTGTTGAGTGCCGGGCCCCTGGGACTCATGCAGGCATCACTAGATGTTGCACTACCTTTTACCCACACACGGAAGCAGTTTGGCCAGCCGATTGGAACCTTCCAGGCTGTCCAGGGCAAGCTCGCTGATATCTACACCAAGTATCAGGCGAGCAAGGCATATACCTACGCTACTGCTCGGGCGGTGGATGAGGAAGGCTTGATCAGGACACAGGATTGCGCTGGTTCTATACTTTATGCGGGTGAGAGGGCGACTGAGTGTGCACTTGATTGTATTCAGGTGCTGGGTGGGATGGGCTACGTCGAGGAGATGCCGGCGTCGAGGATACTGAGAGAGTGAGTCGTGCCCCCTTTTCTCCCCCAATTATGTCCCTCGAGCTGAGTGACTGATCATTATACGCAGTGCCAAACTTTATGAGATCGGTGCTGGAACATCTGAGGTGAGACGTATGGTTATCGGAAGAGCGTTTAACAAGGAGTATGCGAGCCACTCTGTCTGATACTACTACGCTTGAAGCACGCTCGTGGCTTTTCTGTTCCACCACCTTTAATTTCGACTTCATCTCCAAGCATCTCTGTAGTGAGGTGCCAGTGGGTTCCACCTTCACATAAACAACCTGACCAAGTCAATGCAGCGCGTACCGCTGGGTGTATGAAGCACTTGAAGGCCGGTTGCGCAGCAACTCGCTACGTTTTGGTAACAACAGCGAGTCTTAATCACTAGCTTATCATGGGATAGAGGTAAACTTTAAGTTGAGTGGTACGTATTGGTACTCACTACTATCTATGGAATGAAGACATAAAGCTTATTTACAAATCTATCTAGTTTGTGATGATTAAAAATAGTAATATATATATGTATATAAGGTTTGTATATATCAATAGTATATTAGAGTTTGATTTAATACTACTTTTTATAAGGTCAAGAGTAATAAATGTTTCTTTTAATATATTTCTTCCTTGAAAAACATCCAAAAATATTAATACCTTTCTATTGTAATATTAAACGTTACAACTGATTTTTAGTTTAGTAAATTTTTATAAAATGAATTTAATGAATCTTTTAGGGTTTTATAAAAAAAATTAAATACGATTTTGTGTTGATAAAAGCTTTTTCTAAATTTACATGTTTTACATCTTTGATTATATTAATTAATGATTAAAATTTGTTGAAAGTGTTTTGTATAACTTTAATAAGACTGTTTTTGGACTTTATATCGTAATTACATTTACTGATATAATGTTATAGTTTTTCATATTCAATTAGCAATAAATAAAAAAGGGGTTTAATACTTCTCAAATTAGTTAACGCCTAATTCATTTTATCATCTTATTGGACTTATATTTGTATGAGAATAGTAATATCGGTAACGGGTAATTCTCTTTGTTTTATTGAAAATCTCTTCTTTCATACTGATTTTCAATGGTATTTACAGCGTTCGCAACTTCCACTTGATAAATATTAAGAGGAAATATATGCGAAGGCCCCTACTTCCAATTGACTAGGCTTTTATTTCTATAATAATTAAGCTACATATAAGTCTTCTAAAGTATTGGTAGTTGCTAGTAGCTTTATAGTATTCAAATAAGTTAAGGTTATTATATTAGCGGTTACATTATCTAGTATTACTTTCAGTACATTTGAGTCCTCCATTTGCAAACAATATAATATGGCCCAAAAAAGTTTCTTTACAGTGAAATGTTGAAGCGAAGACTTCGTTAATCATTTCGCTATTATGTTTCCTTTTAAGTTATTTTTGTTTTATTTTAAAGATAGGGAATTGTATTTTCCAAATTTAATAACCAAAATTGTCAGGTTATACATAAAAAAAATGATCAAGTTAGTTTATAGAACGTTCTTTTAGATCGAATTTTTACAAACTCAAGCCTTACTTGATAGCTTGGTATTATACGAATAGAGTCTTATCTACCATTCTCAATAGTTTTTACTTTTATCTTCTTTATAAATGAATATATACGCATTTATCATACTATTTTGACCCGTAATAATATGATTTGTTTTGAGAACGGTTTTTATTAAATATTTTATATCTCATTGATTTTATCCTCTTTCTTCTCCAATGAAATTTTTACTCAATTTCTCTAATTTAACACATTATATCTGTTGGCAAGGAAAGTAGAGCAACTTATTGTTGGATTAGTCATATTACTTGACAATGAGAGAAGAAGAAATTAGTTTTAAATGGAGCTTAGTATAGCTAAGAATGTAAGATATGATAGGCATAGGCACGTACCTTTCCAATATTATGTACCAGTCCTTGCTCTTTATTGTAAGTATGTTCATACACATATTCATGTATGAAAAATCCCCGGGACCAAAAGCAATAGTAATTTCTTGATTATATCATACGATAAAGCGAGCCGAAAAATAAAAGACGCAAGATATGAGATACAAAACGCAAGACGAGAGACGCAAGACGCGAGACGCGAGACGTAGGAAGCGAGACGTTAAATATAAGATGCGAGATGTAAGATCTAAGATATAAGAAACGAGATGCAAGACGCGAGATATAAGATGTGAAACGTAAGATAAAAGACATCTTTTAACGTAAGATTTTTTCCCAGGCATCGATAAGGTTTTTATAATAGGTTAAATGGTTTGTGGCCTTTTATTTGTCGGTTTTAGTGGTGTATTCGTTTTAAATAATCGGGTATTAGATTTAATTTCCTATTCGACGATGATGATCCCAACGTTCATCTACAATCTTGTTAACCTTCTATTTATCCTTTTCAAAAGCCTTTTTGTATCGTATTAACCTAAGTATCAGAGGTATACGTATAAAGTGATTATGTTTAAGATCTTCGTAAGACGACAAATATTGTGCGTTTACTATAAGGTAGACTCGTAAATTAACAGAAAACACAAGCGTATATACCAGGTTTCCCATATATTTTACTATAATATAGGAGCCTAACCTATGCAACGATAACTTTTTTTTATCTATGTAAAGGTTCATAAACTTTTCGTATACGTAATTATATAAGGTGCTGATATGAAACTTAATTTACTGGTAATTCTTATTATAACAATGTTAAGCCTTAATAATGACAATATTTTTGGTAAATTAAGTATCCTATCTTAAGTACTTCCTTGTTAAATGTATTTCTGTACTTGTTGCAAAAAAACAAAGTTTAAGTAATTTATAATAACACGTTATCGGAAGTCAAATAAATATTTATAAAGCTTAATATCAATAACGCTTAAATTAGCATTGTTAATCTTTTACTGTAAAATAGTTATATATTTAGTTCATCGTTCTTATTGTGGGTATTTAGCTATATAATGAAGTAGAGTAAATTTGATTTTTTTTCATTCGGTTTATCAACAGACTCGGAGATAGAAGGTAGTTATCATTCTTGAGTTTATACCGAATTCCTTCTATAGAAATTATCAGACGGTAAAAACAAATTAAATATCTCGGTCAAAAATAATCTCTCGTGAGTAGGTATAATTAAATAATAAAAAATACTGGAATTGAATCTTTCACTTGTAACCTATTATATATATAATATAACTTGGCAATAAAAAGTACCTTTTAACGTTTTGTAGGTTACCAGTATAATTACGTTATCTTTCTTAGTTTAGTAACATTTATAGAGTGGCGACGGATGATATAGTTGGTAGCATTGTAATAAAGTTTATATAAATGGTATATATTTAGGTTTTTCCGAAACCTAAATTGATCTGAAAGTACCTATAGTTTTTTAGGTTTTAATATGTTATGACCAGTAATAAATAAAGTGGCTATAGTATTTTTTCATTATTTTCCGTTTATACTAGAAATATAGGCTCTTTAGTAAAATCATCATACGTTCAAATTCATAATATTGTTTGTTATTATATTTATTATGAAAGAATTCTAGAATTTGTCCATTTGGAATAACTCGTTTTTCTCCTAACCCTCCAAACTTCAATGATAAAAGAAGAGATGAACTTAGCGGAAATAGTTTCTAATTTTGTTATTTACTTTAACGTGAAGATCAGAGACCCTTTACTATATCACGTATTGTTTTCGTTGTTCTTTAACCACCTAATATAATGACAAAACTTACAATGAGGAATTTCTGGGATTTTAAATTGTTTAAAAGCATGTATCGTAGAGTTTCATAATACAGCCTAGCATTTAACTATTTTTACGGATCATAAAAACTTTAAATATTGTATAATAATAAGATAACTTTGTAAAAAGTAAGTTTACTAGTTAAAACTCTTTTTCCGACTTCGTTTTAACTTTGTTTATAGTAAAGTAACCGCGTATGATAGTTCGGACCCCTTTAGAGTTGACCATATAGGGAGATATTAAAGAAATTTCGGTACGATTTTAGGGTATCATATGTATGTCCTGTAGCATAATTGATAATTGTGGAGGCTGCCCATGAATGTATTAGGAAGGATGTGTCAAATGGTTTATCAAACTCGACGTTCGAATTTCTTTTCAGAAACTCATTATTGAGGGGTACAATAGATAAAATATTATATTTCGTACTAGTTTCGGGGTTTTGGAGTAACTGATAACTTCCTGCGGCTTTTTCAAAACATTAGTTACCTTTCAACGATATATCAACAAATTTTTCCACCTGTTTCTCGATATCATTTTTTCGTTTACCTCGATGATATATATATGTACTCGGATAACATATTAAACAACTATAACGTCAAAGTTAACCAGGTATAAAACGCTTTAAACGCGGCCGAATTGAATTTTAATATTTTTAATTACGAATTAAATGTTGAGAAAACCCAATACTTGTGAATTTTCATCAAAGATAGTTTTGTCGTACATATAAACTCGGGATAATTACACGCTATCCAGAAATAAATAGCTTTTACTTCGGTAATAAAAGTGCAACAGATTTTGCATTCTACCAAATTTAATGGTCGATTTATTAAAAACTATTTGAAAATCGTTGACTCATTTATATAATTCATTAATAAAGGAGAGACCTTTTATTCGAGACTTAAAAATTTACATTTGAACGACTTAATATTTCGTTTCCATCCGATATTATCCTTGCTTAATAGAACTAGCAACAGGAAACTATTTAAAAAAAGAACTGTTTCAGGTAGACTTTGGAGAGAAATTTATTTTAACTTGATGAGTAATAGTTTCGCTGCTTTATGGCATATTACTTCCATTGTTTATCGCCCAAAGAATGTTATTACGAAATCAACGACAAAAAATGCTTATAAGTTATACACAATTGAAAAGCTTAGGACGCGGAATTTCGTACTATATTTGCTCTGTTCATCATACTTACGGATTATTAAAACTTAAAATACTTTCCAATAACGAAACTACTTTCCGAATCATAGGCATATTAAAGAGACGGTTTTCCCAATTTCGTTTTAGGTTCATTAATAATAATAAAATAGATGAAACGAAGTTCAAACTATTATTATTAAAGAATGAAAACATTTCTAAAAACACCTTTAACACATATTTTTTAGGTTAAAATTACAGTTTATTCGGTTCGAGTAACTAATTTATTCTCCGCTGTCAAATTATCCTATATTAACAACTACTATAACTAGAGAACTTATGCCTATAAGCTACGTAGTTTTTACGAACTAGGATCTTTAAAAGAATTTGAATGTTATTATTACCTGTGATACTATTTATCCCTGTCACAGGCTGGTGCCTGGATAAGTGGTCACCGGAGATTAATCTCTAGTAGTTGCTATACTCCTACAATTCTTTGGAGCAGTTTGGGAGCATACTTTTACACCTGTTATATAATCGGGCTACCCCTTTTTTGTATCTCTATAGCAGCTCTTTAACAGGGGTTTTTCCTTACCTTTTTGATCGAGAATAATAAATAGTATCCGACCACCTTAAGAGATAACTTTCATTTAGTTCTTCTACATATAATTGTCGATATTTTTTCTCGAATGTTGGAATAGTATTATATGAAATGCAGTAGATCAAGTTTACTTACAGTAAAGTTGACCATACTACAAGTGTATTACTTTGTGCGGACTTACCGCATTGAGTGTAAGTCGAATGCAGTACGTTGCACTTCACTCTAGGGTATAGGCCAAGCAATTGGCCATACAAATTACAATGCAGACCAGCTTGTGGTCTGTCAAACCTAGAACAAAACATCCATCACTTGACCATGCAATACTACTATTACTTCAACCAATCGAATCGACAACGTTGCAACATCTAATAAAGGCTAAAAAGTTCGTTTAATATATTACCGATATTACGTAATTTTTATAAGCTGTAATAAAGGCTGAGTAATGATGTATAAAAACTCCGCTTACAAATAGCGTTTTTCTTCAAAACAACTTCATATCGGCGATAAGATTTGGATTTTTCGTTTAAAATTATAAACCGAACCTAATTTTAAAGACGTTAAGTTAGTTTCATTAAACATACTTTATTATACGTATCGTCGATTTTTACGTTATCGAAACCAATGTTCCTGGTGAAAAAAATCTTCTATTTTACGTTGATTAACGTATTTAAAACGTTTTCGACACGTTCATGAGTTAATAGACCGGCGATTATGAATTAATTTATATCGACGTCATAGGTAACAATAATGAAACGAAATGTTAATATTACTTCAAAAGTATTTTATAAACCCAGAATGAACTTAAAGTGAGTCGTTTTCATATTGGTAACTCCTTAAATTGATAGATTTCAATGGAATGGGTAGGTTACATACACTCAAATTAAAAGTAGCTTTCAACGCTTTTAAATATCGCGACGTTCAAAGTTTTCAAATCCCGTTATAGTTTAACCGAGAACAATCACGAGAATTCCTGTTAAACCTATTAGTGGGTTTAATTTAATTTCATTTTGTATTATCGAAGCGTCAGGAGCTTATATTTCATTTATATTAATCATAGTAATCATGTTATTTTATTATTATTATCATTACTATTATGTTTACTCAATTATACTCTCGTACTCTCTGTTCTTATTATCAATATCATTCTTTGAACTATAGGCGACAAGAAGTTTGTCACCAATATGAATAAATTTTCCTAACCTATGATCGCCACGTTGAACGACTTCAATTAATTTCTTAGTTACTTTGAACTAAGTTCCTTACCCGTTTGTTAACTGTATTACCCATGATTATTACCAAAATACTTTGTTTATCTACAAATTAAGTTCTTTATTTAAAAGATGTATAGTGTAAAGGCTACTGAAACGAACGGTAGTGAACGGTATAAAGAAATTACCACTACATGTATCGACTTTTCGTTAGGTAATTCGAAGGATTTTTATAGTTTTTTCAACTGCGATTACTCAAGTCTACACGTTAACTAACCGCTTATAAACATTGAAAAAACGGTTTGACAACCGGGTAATTCCTTTTAGTTAGAAAAATAAAAGCTCAAGTAAACCCTAGAAAGCTCTGTAACGGCTTCTTTTATATTGGTATTAATGATCCAAAGCATATAAATATAGCTGCTACTTCGCAAAGTAATACCAACGATATATAAGTAGAATTTGATATTAGTATACAATTACTTTTTAATAATTTCCCAGTCTTTTCTTTGATTTATACTTACTATTAGTTCCTTACTAACATTTACAAGGATTATAAGCTATACTGTACACGTTATCGAAATAAGCTTGTTTATAGTACCATTAGGGAATATTTCCATAGTGCGTACCACTGAAAATTACATGATAATTAGAAAAAGCGTAACAGCTTCAAAGTTAAAACTTACGTCACGAATTGCTTTATAAACTTTATCCTTAAATTGGAATTTATCTTGGTGGTATAAACGTTAAAAAAATGAAAAAGCCTTTAAATTTCAAACCGTTACAAAACTTAATTTGAATTTTGTTTAAACTGAATGATCCGGCATATTTTTAGAAATCACAATATCAACGGCCAGATAATCTAGTAATGATGTCGAAGGTATAGACGTTACAATTGTTTATATTGTTCAAAACCGACTTCAAAATAAGTTTTCCGTCTATTGGTAGGTTTTTATCGTTGCAACGTAGTCGATTCGAACTACTATAGTCGAAGTAACTGGTGCTGTATTGAAATTAGTTGTTATTGATTGAGTTGTAAGTTCTAAGTTTAGCAGACCGCTAGCCAGTCTGCACACCAATTTGTATAGCCAAATGCTTTGGCTTATACCACACTTTGAAGTGGATACCTACTGTACTGCACTTGTAATGCAATTCCACAAACTGCAGCCAATTTGCAGTCAGTGAAATTAACTAAACTGAAAGTTTAGTTGATTTGAATGTAGTACATTTGAATGGTATTCCAATACTGTCAGCTTTTTGTTTTGTGTCTGTACATGAGCGTGGCCTTTCATCAATTAGTAGCAACCTTTGAAAACCCTCCTTAATCAATAAGTTAAACCCCTATCAATTATAATCAATCTGTATTGGAATTAACTTCAATTACAGCCCTTTACTTCCTATCTCCGAGCCTCTCATTCCTCCACTCCCGTGTACAGGTCTTTTGCCACAAACCTTTACATATTATACATTTCACCATTTCTATACCTTTTGCTAGTAGTTTAACCTATCAACATTGTCAACACCACTTTTACCACTATTACTATCAACATTACTATACTAACAATATTTAAGTTTTTTAAGGCCTTCCCATTCATCCAAACCATATATCGAGTAGTCTACATAGCCCTCAATTCATACAGTTAACGTATTACTATCCACAAACCTTTCCAAAGCGTTATTATGCATAGCTTAAGTTATAAAGTTAACAGGGTTATCTTTACTGTTAATTCACCGGAACTTATCGATTCTCCGGGCTTCCTATACCTCTTTCAAAGCTATAACGTTTGTTACTAAATGTTTTTCATCAGTTATACCCAACTTTAATAAATACTTGAAAAATCTTCGAAAGTTTCTACGCACTATTATAGATATTGAAGGTAATTTCAGTCATTTAATAGTAATCTTTTATATTCCGTTCAGTACTATACTCGTATTCAAGCTTAATATTATATCATAAACTTTCAAAAGAAATATGAATATATTATATGCTTACACTTAATAGATATTCAATATAAGAGGTTCCAATGATTATAAACTACCCTTGAATCCTCTCCTCATTAACAACCACTATAAAAATTCGATTTGCGATAAAAGGTTAATATTATTAGTAAATAACCCGTTTGTAAAAATTACTAACTTCGCTTTCATTAAATTCACAGAAACCATATTAATTCTTCTTTTCAAGTGGTACGATTTCTACTAAATCCTTTTATTTAACCTATCAAAATCCCCGTTTAATAAATATTGGACCTATACTACGATAAATAAATCATACAATCATTTCGGTTAGTATGTCGTAACGATATAAGCTGTATGGGTCTTTTGCTTTAGGTTTCTCTATAATTTTACCTCATCAGTTATATCGATATTCCTTAGCCTTGTAACTTTCCCTTTTTAAAGTAAGTTAATGTAAATACCTTCTTTAGCCTTTATACTATACATACAGATTAACGATTTATTCAAGCTAAGTTATGTACCCTTAACTAATGTTTCAATTAGTTTATACTTCAAAAAGACCAACTTTTGGATGATACGCTATTACACTGCGATATATTTTCTATTTCTTAGGAAAAAGGTATCGTCAATTCATATACCTATGATAACTAAGTCTTTTTTCTTTGTAATTAATAGATACGAGTTGTATGTTAAAATCTTTATTCATAGCATATTACAGAAATACGCCTAATATGTTAGAAAACAATGGACGTTTGCTTCGACCAATCTGTATAAAGATTTAATATAATGTATTACCGTACCGGCTGGAAACCTATCCATTAATTCTTCCGGCAATTCTAATAATACAATCCGCTAAAGATTTGTGATAGATAACGTATAAGCTCACGTTATATCCAGACTATTAAATATAAAATGGCTACTTATGTTATTAGTTAAACTGAAAATGATTGCGAAGAATGAACGATAGCTAATATTCTAAATTATTAACAATTAAATAATGATTAAATTATTAACTTCCCTACTATATCCTTAAGCGATTTATTATAAATTTTTGTACTACGGGTTCATAATCTTACTTTTGACCTTATAAATTATCCTTAATTTAAAGACTGTAACGTTTTAACTTTTAAATTACGTTAATAATACAAGTTAAACAACCTCTCATAAAAACATGACTTTAATCTCTACCTAGTCGATTTCCTCAAAATGCTGTCTCGGTATAATAATAATACCTTTAACACGCATCTTACACGTAAGTTTTCCGTTTAAATTCTTCTTCTAAAACACTATCTCCATTCTATATCCCTATTCAGGCCTCTAATCTTCGTCACCATACTCCTCTTAAATATATATTATCTTTTCAAAAGGTAGTCCACGCCGACAACGTTTTATTAGCTTATCAACAATCGACCTAGAGAGATTATATTAGCTAATGCGTTCGTCTTAATGGTTATTATCATCAAAATATTTATTAAACTTGGAAGGTTTTTAATATAACTTGGCCTATAAAATTCGGAAAGTGATAAAGCTGTTGTTAATTTTAATGATCATATTTTAAGTTGATAATACTTAATGTTTTATACGGCCTGTATTATTTGCCCAGCTTTCGTTACGTAAATATTTTGTTTTAAAAAGGTAAAAACAACGTGTTTATTATTAACTATTCATTCCTAATATCTAGAGTGTTACTAACCTGACAGCGTGCTGATTCTTTTCTCAATTCCTTTAATACTGTACTATATCTCACAATGCGATTCTCAATGTTTATCGATAATAACGATTTAGTTATTATACGTAGATAAGCCCCAAATACCAACAAAGTTAATACAAGGCCGTTAAGGCTAATAGAATCGTTAAAATCTTTCTCTGTTATGTAAAATACTATTTCGTAACTTATAAAGCTTCTGATTTCTAGGGTAAAAATATTGTAAGCCCTTCGTAAAAAATTGTAAGCCTTTTGGACCTTGCGATATCCTAATGAACTTTAACAAAAGCTTATTAATACTAAATCCCTATCGATTAAATATTAATTCAAAGCTTTATCGTAATAAACTGAGTACCGAAATAGTAAATGAGTACGTTTAGTAGCCTAAGGTACTTATTAATCCATAAAATACAAAATATATTTCATTTTTCATTCGCCGTAATAGTTTTAAGGAACTTGGGGCCGTGAAAATCCCTAGTGAAATCCGTATTATAAAGTATTAGTTTACTATTCAAGTAAAATACGTTAACGAAAAATATGAATTTAAAATCTTAATCTTGATTGAATGTGAATTTAAACTTTAAGGAGTTTTCAAAGTACGTTTGATAGTAATGGTAAAGCCGTTTCATTGGCTATAACATTGGTAAGTTTATGTTTTTATAACCAACCTCTTTTAAAAATTTATAAAACCGTTTCACTTCCAGGTAATTGAACCCACGATATAATTAATGAAATTCGGATTCCTTCATGTTTAATACTATTGCCTTTGACTTTTTCAGATAAAATAAAAGGTACCATTATTTAAAGTTAAATAAAAATGATTTACCGTTTTGAACTTGAACCAATTTAATAGTTTGAATGTTAACGTTAACGCCGAAGTTTTTTATATTTTGAAAGTAAAAATAAAACGGGGTAGAGGATTTCGAAATATAAAAACCAATAAACTAACAATAATATTGACTATCGTTGATCCTATTAAAGGTTTTTTTTTGTAAGGCTATAGCCAACCTTAGTTTTACTAGTATCCATATATTTAAATTTTATAATCGTATTTCATCTCTTTATAATGCGACGTATTACGAATAATACTTTATTAAATACCGCTTTACCTTAGTATTCGATATAATACCCTTACAGACCTGTCTCACGTATCGTTCTTAAATAGTAAGAAGATTTATAAGATTAAAGTCTTTATCTTTATGTCGGCGATCAGGGTCTTTAACTATCAAGGGTTATAGGAAGGCGTGATCGATGATTAATACATTATTTTCAAACCTATATTAATATTTTCATGTCTGTCAATAGTCTTAAGATTATTTATAGTATTAAGGGAATCGATAATAAGGGTAGATGTGAATTATATATTATATCTTACTCGTTCGTTTTTACGCTCGGTAATGGTGGAACATACTAACCAATAACTTTGCTCACCGTAAATCCAGTATTTCTTAACATTTAAAGTAAATTGGCTCAACGTACCTCGAAATTATCCTTTTTATGGAACTTATTTGCTTTGGCTCCAACTCTGTACCATCTAACGATACTAGTTAAGCCTTCTATACTTATGATCAATATAATACGTTTATAAGGAATCTTTTTTGTCGTCGGTAAATTTCGGAAATTAAGGGTATATATTAGTCGAGACCTGGACTCAAGTTATTATGGTTGCCAAAGAGAAACGCAACTAGCCAAAAAAAAAAACTTCATAAATAGAATTAATGTACTAAAGAGCGTATTTAAATTCCTTATAGCTCGTAATAATTTGAAGAACCTTCTGGAATAAAATTCTTTCGCCAACTCCTACTTTCCGTATTAATTGTTGGCAAAGCATTAACATATTAAATATTTCAATAAACAGTGTTATTTTAATTTTTTTCGTTTTTAAATCCAATATTTGAGATGACTTGAGAATGTTCCAATCGATATAATATTAGGTGAAATGAACATTGTATTCGAAGTGGCGTTTGAAACTATGTTAAATTTCGCGAAAAGAAAAAAAATTCGTTAAGTATGGAAGATAATAATCATCAGGCGAGCCGGTAAGAAAATTGAGAAACAACGAGTAAAAACCTGGCAATTTAACCCTTATCGAACGAAAAATATTAAAATATGGGCGCAACTTAACGTCGAAGAGGTTGTACGACTTATCATTATACTTCTCTTTTCCTTCCCAAATTTTAATGAATGTGGTGATTACCGCGTAATCCGTATTTACCATAAGGACGTATCGAGTGGAAAGGGTGATATACTGGTCATAGGAACCTCTCGGATCCCTTGGTTAAGGAATGTGTTAGTATTAGTTGATGGGATAATTAACTTTAGTCGAGTTTAAAGGAAAAAAACCAGTGTTCATACACACAATAGGATCGTATATAAAGATACTCATTCCTTAATTTGGCGGCTAAAACTGGACGTATTAAAGAGTTGAGGGTAAGGTAACTTAAGGGTTTCCACTACGAGGAACTTAATAATACTTATTAGGGTATTAATAGGTATATGAAAGGTTATATTTCATTAACTATTTAATTAAATTTTCACGGCCCATGGTATTAAACCATTAATCTTAGGGAAAAGGGTTTGATAAACTTATTTAATCTTTGAGTAGGACTTTGCGAACGCGTATGAGTGTGTTAAGGATTGCTATCGCCAGCGATACATCTATCTTAATCTCGATCTATCAAGGTTTCTTATCTATTACGTATTCATAAAACACGTCTACCAGGTTACCCTCTTTCCCTTTCTTTATAGGGAGTTTATTACCTTGGTTTAAAAGATTAGTCGTCAACCTAAATTTGATATGCATGTTTTCTATTATCCATATATCGAGGTTCCATTCGCTAAAACATTCTTAATAGCATCTAAACACTTTGAAGCCTTGGAATATTTCGGTGGAATCTGAATATAGAATGTAGGAACCGATCGCGTTGGTAATGTGCTCAATTGAAAAGTCTTTAATAAGGTGCGTAAACTAGAGGTTTTCGTCGTAGTATTTGACGAAAATAATATCGAGGTCTTTGATTACCTTTTTTCGGTTGAGGTCGTGAATGGTGTCAATTATAGAACATTCTGAAGCTATGGTGATAAATATTGAAAGGTATAGAGGGAAAAAGAGTGGTATAAAGTGGTGGGTTGTAAGTTTACCGTCAAAGTTGATGTAATTAAAGGTTGCATGACTTAGTCGTTTTTTCGATTTGAAATTTGTAGTAGTAATACCAGCAATAATAGTATCCTTGATACTTTTAACTTGGCCATTTGCCAACTTATTGACTAAGTGATCTTTAAGACTTTTAGGTAGTCAATCTCAATTCTTTTCTTCAAGAAGTATTAATGAATTTTTTTTAGTATTTTCGATGGAAATACCGACGACTACTCCTCAATTGCCGCGATAAATGACATAATATAGAGGCCTTCCCTACGTCCTGCCGCGATAGCTGATACAATATTACAGGGGCGCTTTATAGAAATTTTTCCTTTACCCTTGACCGCTGTTTAATGTAAAGTATAACCGGAAAGTAGCTTCTTCTTCTACCTTGCTTATATGTGTTTAACCTAATAAGTAATAATCAGTGTTAATAGGTTTTCATTGTTGTAATGTAGTCAGTTCGAATCACTATGGTTGAAGTAACTGGTGCTGCATTAGAATTGGTTGTTGTTGATTGAGTTGTAAGTTCTAAGTTTAATAGATCGTTAGCCGGTCTACACACTAATTTGTATGGCCAAACGCTTTGGTATGTGCCCCACTTTGAAGTAGGTATCTACTGAACTGCACTTGCAGTGCAGTCCCATAAATTGAAGTCAATTTTCAGTCAGTATAATCAATTAAACTGACAGTTTAGTTGACTTGGCTGTATTGCATTTGACTGCTATTCCAACACCGTCGATTTTATATTGAAGTTTGATGGGAAACAAAGAACCTAGCGATTTGCATGATCTGACACTTATTAAAGATCAACTGATTAAAGCCGTTACTTCAAAAATATAAAAATCATGAATACTAAAATTTACATAAAACTGTTAATAAATTGCTATAAACGCTTTTATAATTTTTCATATAATCATGAATAATCTCAGCTCGAATTAAATCGGTAGCTTTCCAAAATGTGTTCATGATTTTGTACAGATAAAGTAGTAATGAAAGACTTCTTTTTAAACCCGAAATGAAAAAGGTTATTGAACTAGTGAATCAAGATTTTCTAACTTAACTATATTGTTTCATTTCTTATAATATATTTGTAAAAATCATTTACCCCCCGAATATAAATTAACGTTCAATAAAAAAGATATTATTACTATTGGCATTTAACCGTTTCTATAACCTATAATTACTTCATTAACTCCGTTTAATAAGTCGAACTCCAAATTGTCGTGATTATAAAAACACATATAAGTGGTAAAAACTTTATTTAACATACTTATAAATTAACTAAATTGGTGTAAATCAAGATAATGACTAGGTTATAGAATCTGTGAAAATTCGTGAATTAATCTGGTTTTGTATTTGAACAGTGAAAAGTTGGAAAAAAAACTTGGTTTTTGTAAAAGAAACTATAAAATATATTAGTTTTGAAAAACGTTAGATGGCTTTATAACATATATCAGATGGCTCGCGTTAATTTGTTTTTAGTATGACAGAGTAGTAATATCTACGAAGTATTACGCTAGCTTTTACAAAATAATCCTGTAGATATCAGTGGGAGGGATCGTAACTTGTACCCGCGGGGTCCTGTACAAGCCTCCGAGATAACATGCTACTCGTTCAATCAAAACCTTAAGGTATCTCATTGTTTAGAGATCTGTAGGCGTATAGACTATAGCCTTAGTCAAGTAATACACGTTATTAAATATAATATTGTTGAATTTAATATATAGGGCGATAAATATCCCTATTTACATATTAATTAGCTCATACAAACAGTTACCGATTCACTTTTTTTCCAGGAAATCCGTAATTATTAACCCCCAATTATCTATGTTGTAGACAGAAAAAAAAATCCAACATAAATATCATATCTAAATATTTCGAAAGCTAGGACTCAACCTTAAATTAGATGTTTTTGAGTCAAGAACCTATTGAAACTACAGGTGTTAATTGAATAAATCAGTGAAGTCGAACTAACCTAAAAGCTATTCGAAAACTTTCAATTTACTATTAATATCAATGGCTTGAAATTCAGGTACAGCCTGGCAGCGAAAGTTGCCGAATTTATTTGATCCGTTTCAAAGCGAACGAAAGTCGCTTGAATATTCCTGTTGGAATCGCGTTCAATTGCAGTACAATTAAAGTTGATTACAAGTAACTTGCAATAAGGTATGCAATACAATGATGAGCACGAGCTAAGCTATTACCCTTAAAAAGTAATGTGCAGACCAGTTAGCAGTTACAAAAATATAAAGAAACAACAATCTACCACCTAATCTTTACAATACTACCATTACATTGATTACACTTCGAATAGAAAACATTGTAATGTTCAAAGTCCTTTTAACACTAATCAGTAATTATTAGGTTAAATATAGATAATCTAGGTAAAAGAAGAAGTTACTTTCTGGTTACACTTTTTATTGCAAGGTAGACGAAAGATTCTTCTGAAAGGCCTCTACTAATAGCATCGGTTTTCTATGGTAGTCAGTAGAGAAGACTTCTAAATTGCGTCGATTTTTTTACAGAAGTCTAACAGTGGCAATGTTATTGCCATTGAAAACACCCAGAAATCTTTATTGAATTAGTCTTAAAGAAAAGCGTTAGGATAGATAGCCAAAAGTCTCAAATCCTGAAAAAAAGAATACCAAGTTACTAAGACATTAAGAGTTGGTAAACGTCTAAGTCGTTACTACTACAATTACAAATCGTTAAGTCTAAAACCCTTACGCGAAACGACGACTTCAGCGACAAACAACTTACAAAATTCGACCTCCCTACCTATATCAATTTTCCTATACATAGCAAGATCATCAATTAAATACGGCACCAAATACTAGGATCTTTAAGTCGTGAAAAACATCCAAGTTACACCGTTTCAAAAAACCACCAAGTCTTTACTCCATTTGAATTTACATAAACTTGATAGCTAAAACGTTAAAATAGTAAGCAATTAAAAACGAATAGGGAAAATCAAAGCCCTCGGACTTTTTTTCGTTAGGTACTATAATAAAAACCTTGAGTTAAAGATATGAACTAAATATCCAATAAAGAATACTTTACTAACTTTATTAGCTAGTACATTTTCGTCTTATACACCGGATAATTATTTGGTTGTAATGAATACGCCTTCTAAAACTTTAGTAAGTTTCTCAACAACTGGACTATTAATATGTAAAATATGGTTAAAAAAGAGTTAAAATCAAGTTAAAGGTAGAGGTTTGTAGGTGGAAGATTATTATCACAGACAAGATTACAAACGGATTGCCAAAGACCCTTTTCAATTTAGCATAATTGAAAGATTACCCTTAAATTCCTTAAACTCAAAATCTTTAAGCCAAAAAAAACTTAAAATACTAAAAACGAAAACTCATCAAAAGGTCCTCAAGCCGAATTCCCCGAAATTCTCAAGTCGAAAACCCTAAAAATCCTGAAACCGACAATCCCTAAGATCCTCAAAACAAAGAAACTTTAAAAAATATTCAAGCCGAAAACCCTGAAAATACTAAAGCCAAAAAACCTTAAAATCCTCCAGACGAAAACTTTTTTAAAGGTCCTGAAGCCAAAAACCCTAAGAATTCTTAAAACCTACCCTTCAAAAATATTCATAAGGTTGTTCTAGTAGCTAAACTAGAGGCTGAGGTATAGGGGCAACAGGCGTAACAAGTGTTACAGGCTCAACAAGTTTAGTAGGTCCGATAGGTCCGGTAAACCCAATAGGTCTAGTAAAATTGTGAAATGCAACGGCTAATTACACTATCAATAACCGCCCGTCAATGTTGAAATAAATACTACAAAGGCGATGATTGATTGAAACGCTACATAGAGAGGCAATATACAAAGATATTGCATGATGAAAGATACTATGAAAGGTAGTGATACCTTAGCAAACTGGAAAACTGCTAGGTTGTTGATGATTTTAATGATGCGAACTTAATTGACTGACATTGTTGAATTGTGTGTGTATTGAGAGATTTTAATGCAAAAGGAACAAAGCACTTGTTTTCAGCATTGCAAGTGGTAAGAAGTGACACTTCCATATGAATAGCAGTGGATAAAGTACAGGGAAGCACTCGCGTTACCAGACAATGATCCTACAAGACGTATTAGTACCTCAAAACAAAAGGCTATCAGTGTTGAAATAGTGTTCAAGTACAGTACAATCAAAGTTGACTGCAACAACTGCAAGTTATTGCAGTAGAGTGCCCAATTAAATGTGGGGCACAGACCAAGCTATTGCTTATATAAAGTAGTATATAGACCGGCTAGCGGTCTGCCAAACTTAGAAGAAACAACAATCCACCACCTGATCTTTACAATACTACTGTTATTTCAACCAAAATTTGAATCAATAATGTTACAAATTTTCAAGTCCTATCAATAATGCCCTTTTATTAATTTGAACATTTTGCCTAAAATCACAGGAACTTCATTCTTTATATTCTTTTATATGTTTTAGAAATTATTTACCAAACTACGTTAATTATTTCCTTAACATTTTTCTTTGCAATCATTATTTTATCTGCAACTTCTCATCATTCGATTTACGTAAACCCTATTTTCTTTTAAATAAATTCATTCCTGTCGAGTTTAAAAGCCGTTAATAGGTCGTTTTTATTATTATTATTATTTACATTTACACCGAAAATATTATCAACTTTAGTAGAAATCTAATAAGAGCGTCAAGTTCATTGCCAACATCGCAAACGGCCATAAAAACCTTCTAGACCTTGTTGTTATTAGCGTTTTAGCCGCTTGTTAGCCATTTTATCTTTTCTTTGGTATCAAAAACATTAAAAAATCAATTTACGTCGTTTGTCAGGGCTTTATTCATCATTATAATACTACAAAGACTGTTAGAAACAGGGGTATCAGGTGAAGCGATGTTATAGTTGAACTCAATCGTTTTTTAAACCCTTTCTTTATTCGTAAATAGTTTTAACCAGTAGTAATCTAAACTTTCAAGGTTTTTACCTCTTTCTTAACCAAGATATCAATGTTTTAAAACATAATTTTTATAGTGAACATTAGGATCGAAGTCGAAATAGACTTAATAGAACTTAGTAATAAAATCAAGTATATTAGCTATTACTTTTAGCAGGGTACATGTATTTCAATGATTTCTTGCCGTAAATAGGTTATGAATGTAATGTTTATAATATTAATATCAATTTAACTAATTAATTCATTTAACTATTCATTACTTTGAACATTTATCAGTGATTATTTATGAATATCGTTTACATAAAATCAATTTGCATTCGCTGTTTTACGTGTTACGTATTGAATGTAGATGTATTGACGGGTTTCGGTTGAGTAATTATTAATAAGGCCTAATGAGTAGTATCAACAATTCTTGAACCGATATCAAGCCGTTTAAAAACTTATTATATACTTCAATAATAATGTCGTCTATAGTTTAATCTGATTTAAGATAAGCTATGGATATATTAATAATGATAGAGACTTATTCATAGAAATGAAAAAAAGGGGGGGCGACTCATCAATAAAAATTATAGTTAAAGGAAAACGTTGAAGAGATAATTGAGCAAAGAAAGGAGGTGTTAGAACAATATTAACTACTATTTTTAGCAGGTCAATTACAATGCAGTAGATCAACTTTACTTACAGTAAAGTTGACTATAGTGACTGTAAATTGAGTGTATTATTTATGGATCTACTGTATTGGCTGAAAGTAAAGTACAGTATGCGTCCACTTCACACTAGGGCACATGCGAAGCAAGTAGATATATAAATTACTGTGTAAACCGGGTAGCAGTTTGCCAAACCTAGAACAATACATCTTCCACTTTTAATGCAGCACCAGTTACTTTTGCTACAGAGGTTTAATTCGACTACGCTGCAAAGATAAAGATGTCTATCGATACTAATTAGTGACTATTAGATTAAGTACCGATAAGCTAAGTAAAAGAAGAAGATACCTTCTGGTTAAGTTTTAGGTGAAACAGTGGTTAGAGTAAAGGAAAGATTTTTGCGAAGGTCTTTTAATATTATGTTGGTCTTTATAACAATAAGTAAAGATGA
This sequence comes from Anisogramma anomala, assembly GCA_038502455.1. Taxonomy (NCBI): domain Eukaryota; kingdom Fungi; phylum Ascomycota; class Sordariomycetes; order Diaporthales; family Gnomoniaceae; genus Anisogramma; species Anisogramma anomala. Next base: position 21,126,409 of record JASMMZ010000005.1, on the reverse strand, counting down.
TCTTTGGGCTGCGCTAGTCTCTATAGTAGTTGAAAGGTAGCGATGGTATCGCTATCACATGAAAATATTAAATAATATTTACGGATCCTTTCTAAAAAGCGTTAAAATTAATTGTGAAAAGTCCTGAACAATAAGTTGGTAAACGGCTGAGTTAGTATTACTGCGAGTGTTACCATTGCGAGGACAACTAAGTTCTACTTTAAATAGCTATAATAAACAACATTCGACTTTATCTTTTACATTAAACTTTTGCTTCTACTTTACTCTTTTGACTTCCTTTACGACAATTTAATCGCTAATATCGCTACTTCGAGCGAAACTACCGAGAATTAACAAATCGCGTTGAAAAATCCATGTTGCGCGACTTTACGTTAAATCGCTAAGTCTTTATGCCCCCGAATTATTAAGTCTTTCGCTTATAAAATTTTACCTAAGTTAATAACCAAAGAAAACACCTATTTAAAAAGTATAAGAAGAGATTGAAACTTTCGGATCCCTTTCTTTAAAGTGATATTATAGAAACCTTTCAAGGCTGAATATCGATAAAATATTAATTAAAAAAGACTTCATCAACTTTATTAACTACTTTATCGTTAAATAAGATAACGACGAAAAACTTAATCATGGCTACCAAACCTTTCGAAAATAAAATAAGTTTTTTGACATCTGGACTTTTAATATATGAACAAAGATTGAAAAAGGAATTGAATCCTAATAAAAAGCTGAATTTAAACGAAAAGGGATTTATATATTGAAAAAAAGCTTTATTAGGTTAATATAAACTTTCTTTATCTTAAATCAACTTAAGAAATTCTTTTAAAACCTACAACCTAAAGAAAAGTGTACTAAAACCCCTTAACCCTCTTATACGCGTTTTAAAAGACCCACTCTCTAATTAAATCAAGCCTTTTACGTACTAATAAAAGAGAACATGTTAATTTATTCGGAATTTTAATACCTTTACCTAATAAAGTAAAGTATACCCTTTACAGTGGCAAAACTAGTAAAATGATGGCTGTTAACACATAAAAAGATATTAACATCAACTATATCTACCGTTAAATTAAATAAAAATCATTAGGTCTCTTAACGCCCCTTTTACAACTAAATTCCCTTTACCTTTTCAACCTCTTTTTAAAATCATTAAATACTTTAAAGTGAAGTTTCTAACAGTAAATACGCCTATAAACCCCAGATTATTATAAAATTTTATCCTTTGAATCAAACGACTAGCAATTACCTTTACCATCACGATTCAGAAATACCAAGAAATACTATCATTGTTAGAATAGTAGTAATTGCAGTGCAGTAGATCAACTTTACTTACAGTAAAGTTGACTATACTGACTGAAAATTGAGTATACAGTTTTGTATGAGCTTACTGTATTGGCTATAAATCAAGTAAAGTATTCGCCTGCTTCATAGTAGGGAACACGCTAAGAAATTTACCATATAAATTACTATGTAAATTTATTAGTAGTTTACCAAACCTAAAACAATACGTCTACCACTTAACCATGTTATATTACTATTACTTCGACCAATAGAATAGACAACGTTATAATGTTCAAAGCGCAACCAACAATGATCAGTGCTTGTTGGGTTTAGCATAAAATGACTAAGTAAAAGAAGAAGCTACTTTCCGATTACGCTCTATGTTAACAGCGGCGGCTAGAGTAGAGGAAAGATTCTTGCGAAAAGCCTTTATTATTACTACGCCAGTATATAACCGCAGGAAAAAAAAGTATAATTTTAGGTTACATCATTTTATAACAACAATTTAGAAGTAAGCAACAGTATTACTATTTAAGAACACCAAGATATCTTTACTGAAAATCCTCCTTAAAGACGTTGAAATTAACTGTAAAAAGTTTTTAAGTTCGGAAAATTGACAAACGGCTAAATAGTTACTATTATGGGTACTACTATTACAAAAACAACCAAGTTTCACGGCCAAATAACTAAAACAAACAACGTTCAAATTTATCCTTTATATTAAACCTTTACCCAAACAGTAAGCTTTCCTCATTCTTAACTTTTTTTACTATCCTTATGCCAATTTAATTACCAAGTTCGCTATCATAAAATGAAACACTAAAATTCGACAAGTCGCGTAAAAAAAGCCACGTTATGCGACTTTACATTAAATCGCCAAGTTTCCATACGACTTTATACTAAAACATTAAGTCCTAGAATTACTAAGTCCTTCATCCACCAAGTTCTACTTAAGCTAAGACCTTAAGATAGCTATCATTAACGCTTACTTTAAAACTATTAACGACTCTATAAGGAAAGAAGTAATGAAAACCCTAGGAATTTTCTTTTTAAATTATGAAAATAAAAAGCTTTGAGGGTACGATATCAATAAAAACTTAATGGAAAAGCACCTGGTTATTTTTATTTGGCAGTTATATTGTCGACTACAATGAAGGCGAAGACCTTAACCGTGGAAACCATGTTTTCCTTGAATTATGTAAGATTTTTAACAACAAGACTATTTATTTGTGAAGGAATGTTTAAAAGAATGTTAAGTTAAAGTTAAAGGAAAAATTTGAACGAAAAGGGATTTATATATCGGAAAAGAATTCCACTAAGTTGACAAAGACTTTTTTCGACCTAACTTAACTTAAGTAATACTCTTAAGACTTATTTTCTCAAGACAAGGAAGTTGAAAAATGTTAACACCCTTATATACGTTTTCAGGGACCTCATGTTTACCTCTAGTTTAGTTAATTCTTCTTACGCGTCGACGATCAGAAATCTATTAATTTTTTTGGAAACCTAACACCTTTACGTGATATAGCGAAGTAGGCTTTTAGCGGTGGCTGGGTACGTAAAACGGCAGCCGTAAACATGGTTATAGGAATTGACGTTACTGCATTTTTCCAGTTAATGAAGTAAAATTGTTAACTCTCTTAAAGTCTTTAAGTTCCCATTGTTACCTAGCTCTTTAATTAGAATCGTCAAGACTCTTAAGAGCAATTTAACAGCGGGTTTACCTACACATGCGAGTATTCTACAATTATTACTACAAGACTTTACCTTTTGGGCTAGGCAACTAACGATTCCCTGTAATATCGTGTTTCGGAATCTTTAAGGTTTAAATTATAAGAAAATACTAATAAATATTGGGATAACTATCGCAACATTCTTCTATGATCTGTTAAAATATTCAATATCAACCATAAGCTTTTCACGCACTTCGCCAAAATCTAAAATAATATCAACAAGTATAACAGAAAGCTTTATAGCCGTTTCGACAAGAAAATTATGCTCTTTTACAATATTTGTAAGTAAATAGGGGTTCAATCTTCTAATTTTTACTTAGTATTTACTGGAATCCTTATAGGGAACGCTAGGGATTACTACTTAATTTTCCTAATCTGAATAATCACCTTTGGCGAAGTTTATAATAGTATAAAAAGCTTCTTCGAGTACGACGTCCACCTTGCCAAATACTATACATATTGAGCCACTATGGAGCAAATCATGATAATAGCAAAGAATAGAAAGTAGGAAATACCAATAAATATGTTAAATCAAATGTTGAATAAGTTAATATTATGTTAGTAAGTAATGAGAAAAGTTTTCGCTAGCGAAGCTATACTTCGAGAGCAGGTATAAGCAGTTGTTACAGGCGTCAACAAGTTTAAATACGCTCTTTATCGCCTATATATCACCTACAAGATCTTTTTCAACTAGTTACACTATTTGCTTACAACTGTAATAACGCGTATACCAAATTCGTTTGATATATACCCTTAAATTAACAACTTCATTAATGGAGAGGAAGAAGACCGTATGGTAGTTAATTCCGTCGACCGTAAGTACAGCTATATGTTCCCTTAATATAGAAAATCTGGTTTAACGTCCGTAGACTAAAGGTAATAGCGACGTTAGCGCTAATAGGGCAAAGAATCAAACGGACCTATTAACTATAAGAACTATCATCGTAATAGTGGTCAAAATATTGAATTTGTAATAAGTTTAACCATTATTTAATTCATTACCCTTCTGCTAAACGTAATAAAAGAAAGGAACCATACCATATTTATACCATATTAATTTTAAATAAAACCACTTAAATTATATAATATACTTCTAGGGAGACAAAAAAATTAATGGTATCAATAGCCCTAAGTAAATCATCTGTAATAAAGATAATATTTTTAACACGGCTTAGTATATAGATAATCATGCCTTTCTGTACTGCTTAAGTTGTGAAAACACTTACCTTTACCTTAAATAAGCTCCTGACCTCTTAAATACCTTTAACCTCTGCGATCGTTACGCGAATCACACGATTCAAGGTATTATACCACATATAGGAGCAATGAAATACTTAATAGGAGGCTATTCGCAATACGTGGCATTACGAAAGGAAAATATTACGGCTACTGAGATTAATAGTTACGATATTAACAAGGCTAAAGTTAGCTTCGGATTAGGCGAGCAACTATCATCACTATGGACAACGGTAGTTTAAACTGTTATTTGATCCATTACCTTCCACATCTTCAAGTCCTTTACCACTTTTATTCTTTATTTGGAATATACAAAGACCTGAGGCGTTAACGTTAACGTCAATGTCAATGATTAGGTTAAAAATGGTTCAAGGTTTCCCCTCGATTTTTAGTAGGGGTACCTATGATTTTATTTTTCAGGCTTACAGGCAATAGTATTAAACTTGATAGAGTTAAATATAGTTTACCTATATCGATGTTTAAACTACCTAGTTCTTAACAAGCTATATAGAGTACTGAAATTTATAGAGTACAAAGATGTGGAATATTTTTCTTTAAAGGTTATCGAAAAGCCTTGCCATTATTGCTGAATATATGTTTGAAACCTCCAAAGATGAAAATTTACATTGAAATATAATAATAAGTTTAATTTCGAGGTCTCCATTAATGTATCTTAATTGAGTAATTAGCTTGTTCTTTACGATATTGATTTCATAACCTTTTTTTACAGAGCTAAGTCTTTAGTATGCCTATCAGCAAAGAAAACGTGGAAAACCTTAAGGATGTTATAAATTGACACGTACTTGGGTCTACCTGACGTCTTATTTTACGATGTTGATATTAATTTTGCGATAGCAAATTTTTAAAAAGATGCTAAGATAATGGGAATCTAGTATAAATAGGTGCTTATGAAGGCTTATTAAAACATTAAAAAAGTGGAGAGGGCATATACACTACTTCACCGAGCGTATAATACCCTTAAGTTAAAGATTGCAAACTTTACAAATTTAAAGGCACGCCTTTAAATAACGTCAAAGCGCATAAACTATACTATAGGCCTTAACGACTTAATACTAATACTACTGGTTTTTAAAGTGTACCTATCTTTAATAAGTGAATCTCCGCTATTATTAAGTACCCTAAAACGAGTTATAACCTACGAAAAAACATTAAAGAAATTGCGAAAGAAATCAGCACGTCGCCAAGTTAACGACGCCCTTAATATTAAGAACACCCTTATGATCATTGACGTATTGATTTTGCTATTATAAATTAAAGTTCTTATATGGCGAAAGCTAGGTAAATGGGAGGGCCTTTATCAAACCTTAAGTATCGTTAACTTTGAAGTAGTTGTTAAAACAGCCAATAGATTTGTAACTTTTCATATCACTCATGTTACGACTTATTGGAGTAACTCACAATAAAGACTTTTAAACCAAACAACTAAATTAATATGAACTTTTTTTACTCATTATTAACAAATTGATAGAATGTTGCTGGCGCGGAAGACTTCCAAAAAAGGAATGTTATAGAAGAATAATACATACCAGATCGCATCTAAAATATTACTTAGATAAGTTAAAAAAAAAAAAGAATAACGAAGACTTGGTACTAAAACTTGAGTATAAGGTATTATTAAGACTTTCGGCAAATCTTTTGAGGAAAGAAACGGGTTCAAAATTAACGGTCTATTAATTCGAAGAGTTATATAATTTGCATCAAAGGTCGACTTTAACTTCTAAGACCCAAATATTACGATTTTTAAGTCGAGGATTATCTACGAGGTTAAAAGAAAAACTACGGAGCGGTTATACGAAAAATCACATTTAATTGACTAAGGATACAGTGGTAAGAATAAATATTGGATCCTTACGTAGTCGTTCACTATTTAGAAAATCAGCTAACACTTAGTAATCGTTTTGGTAACAAGTTTAGTAGCTAGTACTAAAGGTAAGTTTACATTTAATAGCTGAAATATAACGTAAATATATATGTAATTAGTGATCGACTTATAACGAAATGTTTTACTAGAGTTGTTACAGGAATTAGTGCTATTTACCTTCTATGAACGGTAATAAGATGTATCAAATCACTATACAGACTGGCTAAAGTAAGCGTTTTTTAGTTTCCAACTTATTAATCGTACTTTAAGTTACATTAAGGTATAAAGTCCTTAATATATGATCCGTATTTTCTGGTAACGCAAGAGAAAAACTTCGGCATAATGAGTATATAAATTAACGAAACCATTTTATTAGAACGACTGCCTTTATGGTATTGTAAAAGCGGGCGGTTAAGGATTTTAAGTTCTAAAATTATAAATCGGGTATATAGTTAGCAAAAGATAGCCAACTTGATTTTAACAGATCGTTAATTCGTATGCTTAATGTTAATGCCGGCTCAAATTTTCGCTGAAAGGGTTAAAGCGTTGGTTTAACAATAATCGAGAAAACTAACGCGGCTAAAGCTTAACGGTACCTAGGATAACGTACTCATGCCAGATATATTGCCACCTTATGAAAACCGGAAGCCTCTTACAACCAATTTATTATGATATAGGCATCGAAACTAACAGATAAAGACTTGAAACGGTTAAACAAAAGGCTTAAGTGAAAGATACAGAATATAAACCGAGTGATTAATATAGTCCCAATCGACCTGTCTTGTGTCAAATTGATAATCTTTACGGACAAGTTCTTTATGAATAACATTGACTTATCTTTACAGATTGGCTTCCTAATAACCCTTATTAATCAAGACAAATAGGAAGATTAATTTAGTATTATCGGGCAACTAATCTACTCAACCTCTGTTAAATATGAGAGAATCATACGAAGTGTATTGGCTTTAGAAGTTTACGGCATAATAATAGGCTTTACTATAAGTATGACACTATGAGAAACCATTAAAGTTATTATCAGGCAACTGAAAATTCCTCTTATTTCGGTGGTAATTTATATCGATTCGAAAAGCCTATTTAAATGCCTTTTGAAGCTCGGCATCATCAGCGAAAAATATTTAACAATCGATGTAATGGTACTCTGCGAAGCCTATGAAGGGAGGGAAACCGAAGAGATCTGGTGTATTAATGGAAAAGGTAAACCCGCAAACGCTATAACAGAAACATCGCCAAATAAGGCCTTCAAAAGATTTATAGACAGCAATAGGTGAATAGGCCACCTGGTAACGCCAAATTACATAACGACGGTTGAAAATGTGCCGGAAAACTGAAAGACTACCAGAGAACTGGCGATAACGACTTATTTAGTTAGTATAATTAAAAAGTTTTCATAAGACTGTAAAGAAAAAACTTTTTGTAAGAGTTGATAAAGATGCACCTCGAAGCAGTAGGGTAATTAACGGAAAATTGGTTTAATTTAAGTACAAATAAATGTAATTCGATGTGAAAGTCAACTAAAATTGACAGAAGTTTGGCCACTTAATGAGGTCGCAATTCAGTGACTACTAAAAGGGATTAGTAAACTATACTAATGTATGCGCACAAACTAAAAAGCTGTTAGTATTGGAATAGTAATAATTGCAATGTAGTAAGTCAACTTTACTTAAAGTAAAGTCAATTATACTGACTGTAAATTAAGTATATTGTTTTGTATGAGCTTATTGTATTAGCTGTAAGTCAAGTATAATATACGCTCACTTTACACTAGGGCACGAGCCAAGTAATTTGCTATACAAATTACTGTATAGAATGGCTAACGGTCTGCCAAACCTAGAAAGATGCATCTATCACTTGGCTATGTAATACTACTGTTACTTCGACCAATCGAATCGACAACGTTGCCATATTCAAAGCTATACCAACAATCGTCGAATAAAAAGATTATTGCGACTTCCCATTAAAACTTATCAAAATAGTTATTATTAATTACAAATCTTTTATGAACTTCGTGAAAATTCACAACGACATAAAAAAGTATAACTAAAAGCTTTATTATCTTTTTAACACGAAAATAATATCATTTTTAAAAATTTATAAATTAATAAAGGTTCCCTCTTTCATTTTTTACTTATTATTTTTCGAAATTTTTACAAGGCGTATCAAGAACTATTACGCAGTTTTTCTAACGAAAGTAAAAAGCTTTCGCGAAATTTGCGATGGTATAAAAAGCTACTTCGAATATAACCTTTACTTTATGTAATATTATATGGATTAGGTTACTACGAGGTAAACTACGATAATAGTAAAGAAGGAAGAGGAGGAAACACCGATGCATATATTAAATCAGATACTTAATAAGTTCATGTCATATTTATAAACGATGGAAAAAGCTTACATTAAAGAATCTTTACTTTATAAGTTACTACGGGTAGTAATTATGGGCGTACGGAAATTCAAATACGCTTTATAAACTACAAATCCCACCTGTAAAGGCTTTTCTTAGCTAGTTAAGGTCCTCATTTACAATCGTAATAGTACATACGTCAAACTCGTTTAGTATGAATCCCTAAGTTAATAACTTTTGTAATATGGATTAAAAAAAACTATACAATGATGTACTATATTGATCGCAAGTATAGAAAACCCTAGCATTGTAGTTAAAATCCTCAAACTAGCGTTAATGACGAAAGTAAGACTTAAGCGGACCTATTCACCATGAAAACTATCGTTGTAATAATAACAAAAGATATTGAATTTGTAGTAAGTCCAGCTGTTAGTTAACTCGATACCTTCTGAATAAGTGTAATGATAAAGAGATAATATACTACGTTTGTATTTTACTATTTCTAGGCAAGACTATTTAAATTATATTGTAGATTTCAAGAACAAAAAAGATTTTAACGATGATGATGCGCTTAAGCGAGTTATGTAACATAATAATAACCGTTTCTAATGCGTTCAAGTAATTAGTTAACTATACAAACCAAAGGCTACGTTAACAGGTTAAATAGCTAGGCTAAGATACGTGCTAATGGATAGGAATATATTCGTAAATTGGAAAACTATCAGTAAAATAGCGATAGCAATTACTTTAACTTCTTTAATCAATACGATTAAGTTGGAGGTTTACACAAGTATGTAGCGGAAATTTTGTTTATAGGAACTGATAAAGTCAGAACTCGGAGCCGTGGGGCAATTAAAAGTAATTACGATTAATTTAGGTATGGGAGTTAATTAGAATTAATAGGGATCTGATTAATTAAAAAGAACGTAATTCGCTGGTAACCAAAAAAGATTGGTCGATCATATTGGCATACATAGACACAAAATAAAAAAGTCATTAATGTTGGAACAATATTAACTGCTATGTTTAGCAGGTTAATTGCAGTGCAGTAGGTCAACTTTACTTACAATAAAGTTAACTATACTTACTGCAAGTTGAGTGTATTGTTTGTGGGTCGACTGTATTGGCTGCAAGTCAAGTACAGTATGCGCCCACTTCAGACTAGGACACGGGCCAAGCAAGTGGCCATACAATTTACTGCGCAGACCGGCTAGCGGTCTGCCAAACCTAGAACAATACATCCACCACTTGACCACGCAATACTACTGTTACTTCGACCAATCGAATCGACAACGTTGCAACGTCTAAAGCCCTACCAACAGAGGGGTTATTTATAAAGGACGAAAACGGCATTAGCGTTACATATCTCTGTATTTTACAATTGATGACAAGAACGCCGGCGCCGATGACGGGTAGGCCAGGGCTACGTTATGGTCACCAGGGGTCTAACCCTAATGATTTTTTTTTTGTATTGTACTACCACTGGGCAGTGCCTGCCGCGAGGCATTGCACTTGCTGCTACGAAATATACCTGTAGATACTGGCGGGAGGGATCGTAACGCGGGGCCTTTGTGGCCTGTCGAGGCCCCCCTGGCCCCCGCCATCCCTCCAATGAAGACCTTAGGGTGCCCCGCAGTTCCGAGACCCGTAGGGGTGTAAACTGCAGCCCTGGTCAGGCTACGCAGCGTGGCCATCTCATTCCCCGCCTAGCGCCTAATCGCGCTAAGGATACGACCGTTTTGGTCCCTTAAAAGAGAAGGACCCCGTAGAGCTATAAAGAGCAAAATAGAGGCCCCTAGAAGGGGCGGTAACCCTAATGATTATCACGCTTTTACGATACTCCTTCCCATACTTACGCCACCTAACCAGTCACGTAACTAGGCTATACCACAAACATTATACTAGCTTTATAACAGCTCCATAGCAAAGGCTTCCCCTTTCTCTCTCTTCATTGAGGATTATAAACAGTATCCGACCCCCTTGAGCCACAGCCTTGGCTTAGTCCCTTCACAATCCATATTAGTCATGTTATCCTAAATCATGAGTATTTTCAAAATGAATACTGTCATGCTATTTTATATTTTAAGGATTCTCAAAGTGGATACCACTATGTGATCCTATGCTATGTGGATTTTCGAAATTGGGGCGTAGCTAGTCAACCCTCACTTCGACTTACGGTATGGCATGATGTGGCATTGCTTTGCTCCTTGAATAGAGGTGTACCTGAAGATTTGGAAGAGGGGAAATATCATAAAGACTCATGTTGTCACCATGATAAAGTGTGAATGTGTTTCTATAACCAGACTGTGATATTGATCAACGGTACCAAAGAAAATGCAGAGTAGAAAAGAAGCATTATCAACACTGGCCCCGTAAAGCTGTTATTTGCATCTCCGGGCACGCTCATCGCATCTGCCACCCATGAATGCGACTTTCGTTAAAACTTGCAACTAATTTATTCGTGTTCGAGAACCTTGCTTGCCTCAATAGCTTAACTGGTGGCAGTTGTGTGCGAGATAATAGCATATCCCGTCGACCAGTCTACCCTCGGCTCACCTGGCAAGATGGAGAGATTAAGATCCCATGCAAGAGCAGCGTACAGCCACGACTCCGGATTCTTTACGCCAATACCATGGGGCGCATTTTTGATATCAGCGAGCTTACTAACTTCTCCACCCGGCGGGGTAGTTTCTATGACGCCTATTATGATATGGAATAGCTCGTGGAACATCGTGCTAGCGGTGGAACAATGGTCTTTCAGTGGCTGAGGGTTGCAATAGTGGCTGTTGCAAATGCCCGCCGGCGTTGCTAGTATACGGGTTTCCCTTAAATGTTTGTACTTCCATTTCGGGGGCCGTGAGCCGTATAGGTACATGGCCAATGCGCACAAGGTTATGTACGCCCAATCGTCTATAACGCCCGAGAAAGCAGCATTCTCGCTACATCGGCCCGGGTCTCCGCCGTATGCGATATCGTAAGTATATATCTTGCGTTGGCGACTGTAATAGGGCCAGATATGCTCCACAGGTAATCCTAGGCGACGTGCTGTGTCTTTCCTGAGAGCCACGTGCATAGGCGATTCGTCCAGTGTAAGTGCGGTGCCAGTCGATGGATTAATTACAACCTTGCCCTCGTGATCGTGGACCGGGCTCTGCATGGTCACTCGCTTTATCCAGTTATCATCACAGAAGAGTGTCGGTCTGGTCAAAGCCGCCGTGGGCGTTTCTTCGAGGCCCTGAAGCCAAAGGCCCACACGATTATAGTAATCTGCTAAGTGTCAATTTTGTTCTCGAAAATGAATGTGTGAATGATGTGTACCCCGTATACTTAAGGCCTCAGCCCCTCTTGGTTTTATGAAACTGTCGACCAGATTTTTGGCCAACAAATCCTCGTTATTGTAGGCATCCATAAGTGCGACTCCTGCCTTGGCCAGCTGCAAGGAATCCTTCAACATTTGGTTTAGTGCCACCTTACCGGCCCAATGGCAGCCTCCGTCCCCATTGTGGGCTAGGTTCACTTCAAAACGCTGCTCGACATCTAGAATCTGCTGACTTAATGACTGGCTCATCAATGAAAAAAGGAACAGGTAAAAGCGAAGGGAAAGCAAGTTGGCGACTAGCATTGTGGACATGGTAACATGTTGAGCATTGTGCACAAGTGAGGGAGAAAAATCATCGAGCACGACTGGAACAAAGCTCGTGAGGAGGTTACGTGAATATATAATAATATTGTTGGTAGGCCTTTATCGTTGCAACGTAGTCGATTCAAACCGTGGTCGAAGTAACTGGTGTATTGCTTGACTCGTATCTTCGTCTAACTTGGGCACTTACTATATTTGTCTTGCAATCAATACAGCCAACTTACAAATAATGCAGTGAACTTACAGTTAGTACAATGAACTTGACTATATTGTAATTAACTACTGTTTCAACACTGGCGACTTTTTAGTTCCGTGTATGCACGCTAACGTGACCAATCACCAATTTTGTGGGAATCGTTGAAATCTCTCCCATCCTTGTCGATAAAACCCCCATCAATTTTAACCTGTGTCATATCCAATTTAACTCCAATAACAGTCTCTTGCCCCGCATTTGGAGACATTAACTTTGTCAACTCCCCTACATAAAATTTTCGTTACAAAGTTATACACTACTAATGTGAAGGGACTAGGCCAGAGCCGTCGCCCAAGGCGGTCGGATACTGTCTATAATCCTATATGAAGAAGGAAGAGAGGCCCCTGCTAAGGAACTGCTAGGAAGCTAGCGATAAGGAATAGCTTGATCACGTGGTTGGTAACGTGGCGTGGGTATAGTTAGGGGTAGCTTGGGAGCAATACAAAAGCATAGTAATCGTCAAGGCTAAATCCCTAGCGACCATTAGCTTGGACACTAGCTTATAATATTACCTTTTAGCTTACCGGCGTTCTTTTCCGGGTAAATTGAAAAAGGTGCTTACCGACCGTAAAACGCTTGAATATATCATGAAGGGTATTGGAATTTTTCGGCGTATTTTTTAAACGGTGGACAAATTGTTTACGAACAACGTAAAATGCTTTCGCATATTGTAAAAGGTGTTTTTCTGCTGTAGAGCGCCTTAGTATATTATAAAAGCTATCGACATTAGTTCTGCGGGTATTGTTCTCTCTCTTGATAAATAGTTTTTTCTGTAGTGTTAGAATTTGTAAACTTTATCTTGCAACAATAAGAGCTATTTATTTATAATATTACACTTGATTTTTTTATATAGGGGATTTTAAGCTTTTTTCGCTAATAAAAATGAATGTAAATATAGTTATGGCTATTAATAAAGTTATTCGTTACATGAATTTCTTATTTCAAAATTGTTAAATTGCCGTTATCGAGTAATCAAGTTCCTTGTATCAAGTTTTCTTAATATTTACCCACATAATACGCAAAAGCAAACTTATTTTCAATATATTGATTGTATAACTTATAACCTTCATGTATTTCATTAAAATATCGAGGTCAAGCTTATTAAGTAAGTGTATTGTAATATTTAATAACTTCTTAATGAATGGTTAAATATTGTTATTGTTGGAATAGTACTACACGCAGTGCAGTAGGTCAACTTTACTTACAGTAAAGTTGACTGTACTGCAAGTTGAGTGTATTGCTTTGTGGAGACTTACCGCATTGGGTGTAAGTCGAGTGCAGTACGCTGCACTTTACTCTATGGCACGGGCCAAGAAGTTGGCCATACAAATTACAGTGCAGACTGGCTAGCAATCTACCAAACCTAGAACAATACATCCACCACTTGACCAATGCAATACTATTGTTACTTCGACCAATCGAATCGACAACGTTGCAACGATCTAAGGCCTACCAACAGTTATGTAATATTAACTTTGTATTATTAATGCGATCCACAAAAACTCAGGCCACATATACATCCCTTCAAACCACATTCCGAATATAAACGATATTATTAGGGAATTATGTAAAGTGTTGGAATAGCAGTCAAATGCAGTACAGTCAAGTCAACTATACTTACAGTTAGTTGATTGTACTAACTGCAAATTGACTACAGTTTGTGAGATTGACTGCATTGACTGTAAGTCAAGTGCAGTAGGTGGCCACTTCAAAGTGGGGTACAGGCCAAAGCATTTGGCCATACAAATTAGCCTGCAGACAGGCTAGCGGTCTGCCAAACTTAGAACTTACAACTCATCAACCAATTTCAATGCAGCACCAGTTACTTCGACCACAGTGATTCGAATCGACTACGTTGCAACGATAAAGGTCTACCAACACTAATCAGTACTTATTAGGTTAAGTACAGATAAGCTAGGTGTTACGACCCAAGCATGATGGCGGGTCAGGAAGCAAGCCAGCGTGCAACTGAGCCACTTAGAGCCTGAAGTCCAACACATCAGGCGGAGAACACCTCTCCTTTGTCAGTAGGGAAATGACTAAGCCAATCACGTGATTAGGATCAGTGGGATCAGTACTGATCCAAGTGATCCAGGATCAGCGGGCTCAGCACTGATCCAAGGGATCCAGTACTGAAGACGGTATGAAGGCACGGATATATAAGGACACGGTCATCACCACATAGATAGTATTTCATTCATAGCTCTTCAGTTGTCAATCCATGTATTCAGTCTACACATCTGAATAGCCTCACGGCTTTTGATCATTACTTGCACGGTTGCGATATTGTTCACCCAGCACCTCTGCTACCTTCTTGATAACATAAACCCTCTGACACCTTCTATATACTCACGGGTATTTAGTGTGATCATTACACTAGGTAAAAGAAGAAGCTACTTTCCGGTTGTTATACTTTATTTAGACAAGGTAGAGGAAAGGTTCTTGCGAAGGGCTCCTATACGCTGTGTCAGTTTTCGCAGTAGCAAGTAGGGAAAGCCTTTTGATTGTGTCGTTTTCACGGAAATTTAGGAGCAGGCGTCGGTATCGATATTAAAAACACCAAGAAATCTTTATTAAACTTGTCTTAAAAGTGTTGAAATTGACTGCTTAAAAGTCTCAAAGATTATTAAGTTATTAAGTTGGCAAACGGCTAAGTAAATACTATTATGTATACTACTATTGTAAACTTTAAAGCAAAAACGATCAAGTCCTACAACTTTCAATAAATATTAACTTTGATGGTAAATCTACGACCTACTCTTTTATACTACCCTTTTTCCTCTTTTATCTATTAATCTTCGTTATAATGGTTTTAAAGCTTACTGTAATTGATGCTCTTATGAATCCTGGTAGGAAGGAAGATAATTGAGCATACGTATTTCAAGAATATACAACAAATGAAAACCTAAATGAATCAAGGCTAAGGGTAAAGATATCATTAGTAAAAGCGGTCCTTAACGCCCTTATATATACTCGTAAGGCTATATTTAAGCTCAAATGAATTCCTCAAACCCTCTTATCTAAGATTGACGAATTAGTATAACTAGCAGTGAAAAAATAATTGATATAACTAAGGTAAGCACTTAAGTTTATTAAATAATTAAGCAAAAAACTCGATGTATCTTTTAACACCAAGAGAAGTATTACCAAGTTTATGAAAATCCTTAAGTATCTTTTCTTCAAACTTCTTAGTACGTCTGGTTTTAGTAGTCAAATCAAAGAAAGAACAGCTTTACATATGAGCCTACTGTAGATACAACCATTCGCGTTTTCTCTTTAAATTTAGCTAAAGGTAATAACCCTACCTACTAATATCAGCACCTTCCCTAACTCCAGTCGAGGGATTTAGAGGGTTCCTACAATCAATACATTACTGTTTCCCCTCCAGATGTCACTATGATGGATACGAATTACGTGGTAATCACTACGTTCATTGAGATTTAGTAACAAAAAAAGAAATATAACGATAAGCTGTATAATCTCTTCGATATTAAATTGCACCCATTCTTTAACATATACCATAAAAATAGAATATAAGTTACGTGATAATGATTTGATTTATACAAGCGTCTTAGAATATGGCATTATAAATAGTAACGTAAACATTTTCCACTAACTTTAATTTTCATAAAAACCTCTGTTTCCATATGCAGCAGCTATCTGATCACCTTCAAGATAATATATATTTTAAGATGTTGTAACTAACTCATTCGTTTTATGTCTCAAACTTTCCCAAAATAACGTTCTATTGTAAATAATGATTAACATCATTTTGAATAAAATATGAATATCTATTGAAGTTCACATTTAAATAAGTTATAAAAAAGATACGCTTTAAGTCGATTATGCGGCGTATCGCCTATTCTTGTTGAATCGTCAAAATATAATATAAACAAACGGCAATAGTAAATAACGAGTAGACTACTTATAAAGAAAGTCATAAAAATAATAACTTATATGTACTAAAACGTTGACCAATGAAAAGACTATAAAGTAAATTTAACAAAAACAGAGAATTATCTAAAAGTTATAAGTGAATTACTAGATACAATTGAAGTATTTTTAATTTCTATACGTAGCTATATACAAAATTTACAATTTTCCTTGTGAAAAGTCGGTAATGTCATTCGTGGTGGTAAAGTTAATGCATATATTAAGCTTGATACTAGAGTTTCTTAGTCGCTAGGCGACATTCAGGGTGCTTATTCGGATACGATAATCATTTACACTATATAGAAAATATAATTTACAATTTTCACAAACTAAAAGTTTAACTTAATCAATTTAGGTAAAGCGCTATTTAATACCGGTTTACCAAATGTTTACATCCCTTATAATGGCATTTACTTGATCATTGCAAGTAAGTGTATTATAACTGTTTACTCCGCTATGGATAGTATAGATGTTGCTAACTTCATTGATACAACTTACACTAATGATATTACATCATATATGAAACTTATAAAATTATTTATTAATAAGTTCAATACTGGTAACCCATTTGTTGTACTCCTCGAATATGTCGAAAAGGAGTAACGCGTTAGCTATAATATTATACATAACTTTTTCAAGGATAATGAGTTAAACGACGGATTTTTTAGATGTATTAACAGTTCCGGTTGATAAAACCTCCCAAAAATTCAAAAAGTCGAAAAATAGTTTATAAACGTTTTATTTTCAATTTGTAGGCCGAACTATTGCAGCTTCATTGCATGTAGATTGTAATAATGAATACGGAATATTATTATGACGACATCCAAGTTGTTATTACCGCTGTCGTCGCCGCGAGTATAATCACTCATGATATTGATTATTGTTATCTTTTTGAACTATAAAAAAACTGACAATTTCCCACCTTTTTTTAAGTAAATAAAATTTTATCTTTACACAATTTGAATGATAGTGTAACAGTTTATATTTGAAAATGTAATTTAATACCAGAAAACTTCACTGGTTAGTTCTAGGGTTTAAGTTTGATTTAAGCTGACATTATTAGGTTTTCCATCGGTTTTGTAATCAAAATTGAAGTTAAAGTCGTTATCGTCGTTATGGGGTTACTCGACGTAATCTTTAGCGTAAAACGACGTGGAAATTGTAGCGGGATTATTTGTAGGTTATGGGAAAATAACTTCCCTTCCGGTAAGAAGTTATTTCGAAAAGGTAAACTTATTATTAATGAACTAAAATTACCAATATATATTTATAACCATGTTTCATAAGCTGATATTATGTTGTTCAATATGTAAATATGTTTAAGATAGCATCATTCTGTTTAACGAATTCTCTTTGTAAATTTTCAGTAAATCGTTTTTATGATACGATAAATTCGTTATATTATGCAATTCAGGCGCTTTGGAATTGATTTTGGACGCGCGTGGTGGGTCGTTTTTCAAAACCTTAAAGCTCATCCTCAGGTTGTTAAAAAACATGATCATAATCTAGAATCACTTTAAACTAGCAAAAGTATTGTCGGAAAATGAATAAAATATTATATATAAAGGAACTTAACAAAAGTTATAGCTCAAAGTGATCTGATACTATTTATAATCCTTGATAAAAAAGAAGAGAGGCTCCTGTTAAAGAGCTTCTATGAAGTTAGTGGTAAAGAGTAGCCTGGTCACGTAGTTGGTTACGTGGTATGGATATGCTTACAGGTAGTTTAGGAGTAGTGCGAGAGCATAGTAATCGCTAGAACCAGAATCCTAGCGACCACTAGCTCAGGCCCTAGCCTATAAGGACGAATTACGTACCTTTTACTAATAGGTTTGGGTACTATTTTCTTACAAATTACTACCCTAATAGTCTTTCAATTTTTCAGTGTACTCTTATTCCTCCACATATCCCTTAATTAGTCTAGTCAGCCTCTTACTACGTATAAACCTTTTTAGAATACCATTAGTCATGGTTTTGATTATGGATTCAGCAATATTGTATTTACCGTTAATCTAACTAAATTAATCAATCTCTCTAGCTTCGTATACTTTTTTCTAGAGTCATTACAATCATTATCAAAAACTTTTATTCGTTATACTCAATCTAATGAAACATTCGTAAAAACTTTAGACATTGTTATATATAATTATAGTATTCAAGGTAATCTTAATTATTTAATAATAATCTCCAATGTATTATTGGTTACTATATCGATATTAAAACCTATTATTATACCGTAAATAATGGATATTAATACGTTTCGTATTACATATTGATACTGGATAAATATTTGATATACAAGTTTTACGGTAATTATGAACTACTTATGGAACTTATCCTCGTTAAAGAAAATTATAAGAACTCCAATATAAAATATAAAGTTAGTATTATCTGCAAAGAATTACTGTTTATCAAATCATTTAATTCGTCATGGTTAAGTTTATACATATAATATTAATATGTTTGCTCGAGTATCCTTTTTTTTACTAAATACATTTTTTTAACTGACGATAATCATTATGTTATAGATTTTGGATTTATACCTTCATAAATAAATTGTATAGTCTCTTCAGTTATAATTACGTACCGATATAAGTTGTTCAAGACTTTTGCTTAAAGTATCGTTACAGTTGAACCTTATTAATTCTGTTAATTATCGAAAATTTCGTGACTTATCTTTCTAACATAAATTAAATACATATTACGATCATCGTTATCTCTATTAATAGGAATGTATAATCCGATGAAATTCAGTTATATATCTTGAACCAATGTCTTAATTAACTTGTATTTCAAAAGTCCTAAATCCCTGATAATACTCTATTTAGCTATTACAAACTGTAAAATGAATAAGTCAAATCTGTTGCTTAAAATAGTCGGATACTGTTTATAATCCTCGATGAAGCGTGTGAGAGAGAGAAAGCTCTACCAAGGAGCTGCTATAGGATACAGAAAAGGGGTAACTCAGTCACGTGAAAAAATAACTCCAGAAAATTGTAGAAGAATAATAACCGCCAGGGTTAAATCCCTGGTAACCAGCAGTCCAGGCACCAGACTATGATATTACCCCTAGCATATTATTGTCTTCACGCCCTCCCATCCCCCTCTTTTTTTTTCTCCATATATAAACCCGCTAGACTCCTTAACCACCATGAGTCAAGCCGTCTACTCCTGCCACTTAATATATGTAGGTTAGTTTATCTACTATTTTTACTAGCTATTTGAATCAATGTGAGTTAATTTATTTTCTACTACTGTTAGCAATTTGAACCAACATAGTTTAAGCCGCCTACTATTTCTACTTAACTTACGTGAATTAACTCGCACATTAATATTACCAACCCATGTAGGCCTCCGCTAAACTCACGTAGTTTAACTAGCTCATTGCTTAGAAAACGTAAAACAACGACCCCTAATTACTTGGTAATTAGTAAAAGACGAAATTAAGTTTAATCCGCCAGAGGATTGGACTAGAAGGCTCGTCGTTATCCTCGGTTAAGTTATAACAGGATTCGAAAATATAAAAAACCGCGGCATTTAAAAAGTTTAAATGACTTCTATATCGGTTATATATAACACATATATTGAACTAAAACCTGTCGCTTCAGGCAATTATTAATACGGGGGCGGCTTACTTAAGGCTTATCCCGGGATCGTAAAATACTCTTGATGTAGAATTTAGGTTCGTTTTTACTATTATTACCGATAACGTCGATAATGGGTAGTTCATAGTCGCGAACTTGTTGATTTAGGAGCGGATTGGAAACGGTTCGGATAATTTAGTTAACATAAAATTAAAGGTATTTTCTACCTGAAACATCAAATTCGAAGATTTGAAAATTGACCCTATGTATAATATGATATTTATTTTAAAGTTAATCGATTTTATTTAGAAAGTTGTCTAACTTATAATTTAAAAATAGAATGTAAACTCTATTATCAACCATAATTCGATTTTAAGGAAAACGTTATTTATTAATAATTTTTTTTATATGTTATTATGTTACTATTATTACGGTTTATATGAATTTCGTAACGTCTCGAATATGGTAAAAAAATGTTTTTGTTTTTATATATAATTTTCTAATTGTTGAAAATCAATGATAGATGAGTTAAATAGGGTTAATATGTTAATTGTTTATTATGAAGAATATATTTATATTAATAGAAATAATCTTATTGCTATTTAACACTAATTTGTAACCAGGTAATGAACGATTTTAATCGAGTTAGGTGTAAATAACGAAACGATGTCGGTATGTTAGGATATTTCAATGCATAATTTTAGTAATAATACTTTTATCGGGATGAAATAAAATTCATAAACATTATTTTACTTCTATCAAATTGTAAAGTCGTTTTTCAAACATATTGATTTAATTGGAACATTGGTTATTGATAAGAACGACAAAAAAATTAAAATCTTTAATAATATTTTAAAAATTGTTTCGTGCAAATTTTAGTATCCATAGTATTAATAATTCTTCAATTAATAGCTTTACCAAAACCATCTATAATATTTATTAAATAACATGGGTTATTAGCTTATTCTTGAAGGAAATTGAGTACAAAGTCAATTGATAACTCGTTTTAAAGTCGTTTGAGAATGAGTTAGTGTTCAAAAAGTTCTTCTACGTAGCATTATTTGTAAGTCGTTAGTTTATAAATATTGTTACTCTGGTAAAAACGTCAAACTATATGCTATGAACAAGATGAAGAATATAGTTCGAATAAAATGAAAATAATAGCGTTACAGGCTATGTAGTTAGTCAAAATGAAATAATGTGTAGTTTAAATGAATATGATAATGAATAATTTATAATTTAAAATTTAAACATTGTTATGAAATCGTAAAATTTTATCATCCTTTATTAAATATTTCGCAATGAAGATTTTAAATATTTAATCGTTGTTAATACTAATATTAACGGGAAAACTTCGGTCTCTTATACATATCGCGCAAATCAAAAGAGGGTAAGTAATGTCATGGGTGATAACGGTATTCCAATTGTTTTACAGGTTGAACTTAATGAAAAGTTTACAACTTTTTGAGGTAGATTTGTTGACGATAATACGCCAGAAAACGTTTGTATTTGAGGAATTTAAGAATAATTCTTTGCGTCGTATAAGAGTTATAATTCTCGGTTTGAAAATCGAGGATCGGAGAGGCCTTTAGGTATATCTTGGTTTAGTTGAGATAGTATATCGGTTCGTATATAATGGACCTTTTTAGTATAAATTAATTTCAAATGAAATTATCCAAATATTTCCGGATAACGAATTTGTAATTCGAAAAATTGTTGGGTAGTTAACACGTATTTCTAATTTTTATAATCCATAAAGATAATAAACAGATGGGTCGAATTCTTGAGCTCCGTATTCTATAATTTTCAATAACTTATAGTTTTGATAAATTTCATGATATTTTTATTTTATTTTATGGAGTAAGTTATAAACGACGAAAATAATATATCATTAAGCGAAGAGTGCCGTAATCCCTTCATTGGAGTTAATAGCCTTTAAAACTCAACCGAAATAGTCAGATTATAAAATATTATTCCGGTCGGAGTGCCATTGGGAAAAAAATAGTTTGGAGAGGAAGAAGAGTTTCAGTCGCTTAATATTAGTTTTTTCCTCAGAGTACTAACAAAAAACGACGCGTTTTTTAGTTCAAAGAATCAAATGGCCTGAGATTATGGAATATTTTTCAATAAATCAACGGTAGAAATTAATAAGTTCTAGAAAACCCCGTATTTTTAATATAAATATAGAATTCGTTTATTTCCAGATAATACGTAGTTTTTCTGGGTTTGTGCATACTTCGATTCAATTTTGAATAACGAATTCCAAATATTTAGTTTTCTAAATATCGAATTTTCACTTTAATATATCGAGGTTTGAATTAACAACGTTTAAAGTATTGAATATCTATTTGATTTTTATATTGTATTTGTTAATTATGTTATTTAATTAGATTGAAATATTGTTAAGTAGAACAACGGAATTATTTTCCCAAAACCGGCAAAGCGAATTATTAATATATCATTAAAAAGTAACCGGTATATCGTAAATGTCTAACATAGTAATTAGGTATGTGAAAAGTCTAAAATCTATACAAAATATAGTTTTTTTGTTCGTTGTGATTTTCAATATATAACTTGTGTAAAATGGTTTCAACGTCGATTTTGATAAATAATTGAACTTATAAAATATATTTCAACGGTTCCCTAAATTAAGGCGAGGAGATAGTGGTTGGATTTTGTAATCATAATAAGTTTGGAGTAATAAATTTAAAAACGTAAATCATCTTTGAGGTTTTTAACGAAAAGTATGGGAGCACCCGTTAAAGATTCATTTTCGTAAATGAAGCCTTAGTTTAACAACTCGCCCAATGTTTTCTATAATATTAAAAGTTTCTCCCGTAATATTTTATACAATGTCTCATAACGAACGTTTAAGGTTTGGCACCAATTGTCATTTTCAATAACTGTTTCGTGACAGGTTTAGGAGCGGTGAAGAGGTAGCTTATCTTCTAGGGCCTTATCGAATAATAGTGAGAACTCTATAAAGGTATCGAGAAGCTTATTGTTAATGGAAACGCGTGATTTTAGGTTTAATATTTTTTAACATTTTCGGGGAAGACGATAATGATTTACGTAATGATAATTTAGTTCCCCTGGGTTTTAAAAATTGTAATATCGAAAGTAGCAGCGCCAATACCTTTATTCTTTTATATTGATATTAAATACCGTTCCCATATACGGTGATTTCCCGCTTATTCTAGGAATAATACATGTTTTGAGATAGTATTAGTAATCTATTTATGCTTTATACAAGGTTTTATCAAAATAATATTATATTGTAAATAAGACATATTATAGCGTTTACTTAGATATCAGTATTTATTGAAGTTTATGTTTAGATAAATTATAAAAGAAATAAGCTGTAAGTTGATTTTAGGTACTTAGCAAGTAATTTCGCCGGTTTTTCAGATTGGAATAAGGATATACTATAACATTAATTAGTGAGAGAACTATTTATGTATAACGGTAAGATATTTATAACCTGTATTTATTGAAATATTGATATATGAAATGAATTTTGAAGTAAATTTATTATAAACTGGAAGTTATTTTAAAGGTGGGGGTTAGTTACCAGTTCAAAGTAAAATATTTTGAAGTTCTATACGTTATTATATATAGGAGTTATACTTTTTCTCTTGAAAGATTGATAAAGATATCGATAAGAGTAAAGTAAATACCAATATTAGCCTTATTATTCACATTAGCTTTAGTATTAAAGTAATTCGAGCGTTGCATGAGACTCAGTGGGCAGTTATGAATACGATAATCATTCGCGCCATATTTTAGATATACGTTAAGGTCCTTATGCCGGGAGTTTTGAATGGTTAACCCAGGTAAGGCGTTGTCTGGGACCGGTTCGATAGGTGTTTACATCGATTATAACAACATTTGTTTAGCTATCGAGAGTAGACGCGTCTTCATTGCCGTTTTTCCTGCGACTAGCACCACCGGTATCAACATTGTTAACATAAATAGCGCCAATATATCGAGTATGGAGGCTATTAAATAGTTTATCAATAAGTTTGATACGTGCGATTAATTCATTATGATTTATAGGTATCACGAGGGGGATTAATATGTTAAAAAATGTATTGTTAATATAATTTTTCAAAATAAAGAATTTAGAGGTGTATTTCCAATCTTTAATGAGAGCTTTTTTGAGTAAGGGCTTTCAAACGTGAAAATAGATATAAAATCGTTTACGAATCCCTTATTTTCAGTTTCTAAACTGAACGATAGCGGTTTTTTTTGTTTTCGGGTTGTAGTAGTACGAGTAAAATATTACCATAAAGGTGTTGGAGTTATTCTTACCATTATTTTTACTGCGAGAGTCAGAGGCTATCAAAACGATTTTCGTAAAACGATTTTATTACTAGAAAATAATATAAAAGTAATCTTTTTTACATCTATAAATTACCGGTTTCTACGCAATATGCGTAATATCGTAACCTTTTACATTAAAAGGCGTAATTCAACCTCAGAAAACTTAACCGGTTAGTCGAAAAGTTTACGTTTAATTCGTCAACGGTCGGCGTTATCAGATAAACCGTTAGTATTATAATCGAATTCAGAGGATTTTTGATCGTTGTTATCGTTGGCGCGGTCCCTGGTAAAGGGTGATGTGGTAATTTTATCGTTTGTAAGTAATGTGGAAACTGGATCCCTTTGGATAAGGGTTTGTCCCAAGAATAAAAGTGTGTTAGTAATAAATTTAAGTTGCCGGATCGTATTCGTTAATGTAACCAATGTATCGATAGTTCATAAAACTTATTCACAAACGACGAGGTCTTGTCCTACGAACTCCGTACGAAGAGTTTTAGTAAGTTGTTTATATTGAATAATTAATCAATTGTATTACGCTGCTAAAACGCTTTAAAGCCAATCCTTAACTTCTCCATCGGGAAATAGTTTTAGGGATTAGGAGTAAAGGTTTAAACGGTTGAAAGGAATGGTCTTATGATATAACTATTCATAAGTAGATAAGATACCGTCATATAAAAGGGATTGACGATTGTATGTAAATGAATTAAGCTAAAGTTGTAGCTTAAGACATTAGGATACTATTTATAATCCTCGATGAAGAGAGAGGGACAAAGAAAAATCTACCAAAGATCTGCTATAAGCTAAAGAAAAGTGGTGATCCGGTTACGTAACAGGACGACTCCAGAGGATTGTGGGAGCATAGAAACCACCAAGTCTAGATCCCTGGTGACCACCAGCCCAAGACCTAGCCTATGACATAAACTCAATATTTCTGAGTAAAAGTGTATCGATAATCTATATACTTATAATATCTAAATTTTTACATAGAACATTAAACAAATATGTGTTAATTATTAACTTCTCAATATCTAATCAATAGATAAATTGATTTTGGTATGTTAAAAACGAAAAAATATATAATTGAACACATTATAAAAGAAATATAACGTATCTCATTACCATTTAAATAGTAAACTTTTCCTTTAACTTATTTTACAGCGCTAGTAAAATAATTCGTTGAAAATCCGTGGCGGATTACGTATACACATACGTAATGTTACATCTTTTAAAGATGAACTCACTACTTACATCAATAATTGAAATAATACCAATTATAAAGATTAAAATCTAACTAATCTTTTGAGATATAAACGATTGAAAAAAGATACAATTTTTGACTTTATAAATATATCCATAAATGATTAATCTTGAGTTTTCATACAGCCAATTCGTAATCTTATTCATTACCTCATAAACGATTTACAACTTAAAGATCCTTATGTTTTACCATTGAAATTATAACAATAATATAAGCTGGACGACTTTACGGTTAAAAACGCTATTGATTTCGTTTCGATCGCTTTTCTTAAAAGATTTACCTAGTATATTGATAATATTTTCAACACTTGGTCCAAATATTAGGTCGCTATTTAACTTTGTCTTCTACGATACCTAATTCATCGTATATACGTTCTTCATTTTATAATTCTTGTTTTCATCTTCTTTCTTAATGAATATCTTGCTCTTAAATCGTTTTCTATGCTGTTTAAATTGCATCTGCTTATTAATAATGATTCTAACAAGTTTTATAAAATAATTTACTCGATTTAACCGACTTTGTTAGATTTGAAGATTTGTCATATAGTTCGACCTATGTAATACCAAAGGTTACAAAACTATAAACTGTTTTAACTTCTATCTTTAGGTTAGCAATAATTTATATCTTTCAGAGTTTATCCCATTTACTCGACTATTTTCTTGTTAGGATTTTGTTTTAATAATATAGAGATAATATGTTTATTATTGATGATCCGATTTTCATATTAAAGGTATCTGTTAGTAGGTCTTTATTATTGCAACGTAGTTGATTCTAATGTCTACTTGAAGTAACTAGTATTGCGTTGAACAGGGTAATCTGTTACTTCTATATTTAACAAACCGCTAGTCGGTCTGCACCTTAATTTGTATACTTATTTGCTTTATTCTGCCATAGTATAAGGTGGGTATCTATTGCGCTAGACTTCTAGTTAATACAGTGAATCTCATATATTACAGTTTATTTGCAGTTAATATAATGAATCAACAGTTAGTATACTTAACCAGAATATATTTCAAATAATTTATATCTCAACATTGACAACTTTTTGTTCTTGGGTTTACGTATTCTAGTGTAGTTAACTACCAATTTATAGTAAATCCTGAATTATCCTTTGAATTAATTGTTAAACCCCTATTGGTTTGCATACAAACTGACTTCAATTACAGGTCTTTACTCCACATTTTTGAGTCACGCGTTTCTTAACTCCCGTACACAAATCTTTTTCCATAGATTTGTGCATATTACAACCTTCTACGCTATTTATTGCGTATACTTTGCCAGTATATCCGAGTATGTTTTTCCTACATTTTATCACTGCCACTGTTATTCTGACAGTTTTTCAGTTTGCTAGAGTATCTAAATTCCTCTACATTACATGCCAGGAAATCTACGTAACCCTGGATTAGTAATTTGATCGTATTGTTGTACACAAACCTTCCTAGGTTGTTATTAGACGTGGCTTTAGTTATGACGTTAGTGTGGTTATTTTTGCTGTTAATTTTCCAGAACCAATTGATTTCTCAGACTTTATATACCTTCTTTATAATAATTATGTCTATTATATGACATTTTTCATTGATCGTACCTAGCTTTTACAGGTATTTATAAAGGCTTCGAAAGCCTGTATATAAGACTATAAATATATAAGGAAATTCTAATTATTTAGTCATAATTTTTCATGTAACCTTAGTGATCATACTAATATCTAATCTTGCTGTTATGATATAAACCTTTACTATTAATATGTTTCGTATGGTAACTTAATATTTGAAGGATATTCAATTTACTAGGTAAGTAGTGATGTTCAATTGCCTATAAGATTTATGTTTATGTACAAGTATTATAAGAAATTATATTTATGATATGAAATTAATATTGTTTATAAACAAATAGTCTGTCAAAATCATTAATTTAGCTGTCCTCAAATTTACTGGTATAGTATTATAAAATTTTGTCGCAATCGAAAGATTATAAGATACATTTGGTTGGTACAATATAGCGATATAGGTTCCTAGAGCATTTTGCTTCAAATATTGCTGTGGTTTCGTTTTATCGGTTTTACTGATCTTTAAAAAGCTCATAGCTTAACCTTTTTGGTTTAATCTAAGGTACATACTACGGATATCGTTAATATTATAAAAGCGGATTGATAATTCGTTGAACTTAAGTTATACACCTTTAACTAACGTTCTAAACTCCTTAAACTTTTAGAGGCCTGATTTTTTCGAAGTCACATTATTTCATTGTTTGAAAACTAGCGTTTTCTAGTAATATGATATCGTTAAATTGTATGTTAAAGATGCTGAGGCTTTTACCTTACGTAATTAATCAATAAAAGTTGAACGCTAAAGTTTTTATACTTTGTTCATTCTAAAATGCGTTTAATATTTTTGTAACTAATGGATACCTATTTTCACCAATACGTATAAAGATTCAACATATTTTATCATTGTACCTGTAAAAACCTAATTCTTCAGCTTTTTGGCAGTTTGAATAAGATAATTCGGATTAGATTTATGGTGAATTACGTAAATGTTTACATAATATTACTTCTATAAAATGTGAACTAACCGCTTGCATTAATGATCAAATTGGCAATGATTTCAACAATTAAACGTCGATTAATCTTTTGGATCGTGGGATAATAAATAACGATCCAGTTTTTTCCTTTCCTACCGTATCTTCAATTAATTAACCGTGACTTTTCATACGGCCGGTCCGCAGTCTTTCTTTTAATCAATAAAATTATCTTTGACTTAAACATCGTAACGTTTTAACTTTCAAATTATGTTCATAGTACGAGTTAAATAACTGCTCGTATAAGGAGTCCCTTGATCTTAATTAGATTATTTCTTAAAAGACTTCCCTGACGTGTTCATAACATCTTTAACTCGTACCTTAAGGGAAAAATATCCATCAAAATTTTCTTTTTTAAATATCTATTCTGTTATATATATCTTTCTAAGCTTATAGCTTTCCTTATTAATATCTTCTTTAGTATATATCCTCTTCTTAGGTAGTGATTCATTTAATGGATATTCTATTATTATATTAATGATGGGTTAGGCAGGGTTTTATTGTTTGATCTACTCCTTTTAAAGGTTTTAGATTTGAAGGTTTTCGTTTTGAATATATTATTCGGACTTAAGGGGTCTTTTATAGTGATTAACTTATATAATTGGAAATACGATAGGACCGTTAGCAGTTTTTAACATTAAGTTTATATTAACGATATTTAATATTTAACAGGGCTTATTCGATTTACCTAGTTGATTCCCACATAAAGACATTACTTTAAAGAGTAAGTGATATATATCTATTTTCGATGCTTAGTTCCTAGTATTGATGGTATTATTGATTTAGTGGTATGACGATTTTTTCCACAATTTTTAGGGCTTTGTTGTATCTAGTAACCTGTTTTAAGTCATTTGATAATAATGATAACTTAGTCGTTTTGTGGCTACGTTTTAAATACCAGAAAAGTTGGTATAAGATCATTGGGGCTACTAGTATGATTAAGGATTTTTATCGCTATTTGTAGCCGTGTTTCTGGATTTGAAAAGTTGATATTTTCTTATATAAAGATATTGTAGGCCTTTTGTAAGGGTTCGTAAGACTTTACGACTTTACTAATACCCCAGTAAGCATTAATAGGTGCCTGTTTGTACTGAATTCTTATTAACTTGATATTAGTTTAAAACTTTATCTTACTAAATATTGTATTGATATCTTAGATTAATATGTTTAGGGGTTATAGTTCAGTATTAATTTATACGGTATGTAATACCTCCTATTTTTCCTTCACTGAAATAGTTTTGGGCAATTTGACGTTGTAAAAAACTGTTTCGAATTTAACAACGTAAAGTATAAGTATATCGTTCAAGTAAAATACGTCAACAAAAATTTCAAAGTTGACATTTTTTTTTAAAAAAAAAATTCAAACTTTGAAGGGGTTTAGGAATGTGTTTGGAAATAATGGTAAAATCTTTTAATTACATACAGTGTTAGTAAGTTCACATCTTTATTACCAACCGCCTTAAGGATTTTATATAGCCTGTTAATCTTCTGGTAATTGAACCATCAACATAGTTAACGAGTTTTAACTTCGTTAGGCTTAACACTTTTAACTTATTTTATATTTTACTATTAATGGAGAGTGCTTAATATATAGCCAGCATGTTGTGACTCTCGTTAATGTTAAGTTACATATGCCGGCTGAAAGGTTTGTAGTCTAAGTGTTCCCACTATACACAACTACCACACTATTGAATTCTCCGTTTTTAGGCTATACCTTTAGATCTATTAAACAAATTTCACTGTTCCTTATTACATAATTACATGAATTGATAACGTATCCTCCACATCTGTAGCTAATTTCTGAACCTTGCATTATATATAGTTGTTAAATGCCTGCCGAAAAGGCTTTATATCAACTATATACGTTCCTACCTCATAGAGAAACCTTTCCTTACAATGAATTTGGATCGTATTCTTAGGGATTTCATTTTTGAAGTTGTAAAAAAAGAGAAAACCCACTATTAGGTGTATCTAATATTAGTTTCTAACTTACTATACGTATAATATAATATAATATAGCCTTGATCCACAAAACACATTATTAAATAAAATAGTTAAAGAAAACACATACCTTGAATCAATATTCCAACTAAGGCCATAAGGTACCCTACAGTTTAAAGACCCGTAATATTGTATGGGAGTGAAAAATATAGCCTTAGCCAGGCTGTATTGTACAGCCGTCACAGTCTCTATTCGATGCCTACTCGCATAGAGGATCTGACAACGGTCCTAAAGAAGTAAAGAACCTATTAAACACCAAGAAATATAAAAGAATGTAAAAGAGGTACACTATTAAATAGGTGGTATGCTGAGAAACATCTTTTGTGGATAATTAAGTATTCAAAATGTAGTAGAATGCAAAAGCCTTACTAATCATATAGGGCGCTGATAGGTGGTAACGACTTATGGATAAATAAATAAACAGGGCCGTCAAATGTAAAAGTTTATAATAAAGGCCTTTGAAGCTATCCGACTAAAAACTATAATTTGTTTATATCATAATGCAAGTTTCAAAGACTACGTTGGTACAAGTAATAAAAGACGAAATCATTGCTTATGAGGGCTGTTCTCTGTATTTACCGCTGTGCGGGCGGTATGCCGGGCCGACGACGATTTTCATAGCCAAAAAGGGGTCGCTTGAAAAAAAATCAAGTGGTGGTAAAGCCGATTAGTAATGTTGTAATGGAATAAGGTATATGTGAAGTGGTAGTGTTAAGAGCAGCTGGACCTAGATTTTTTTCTCGAAAGTGTACACTGTTAGGATTTACACTATAGGCTCCTAACCTTTCTTAATAAGGTGGTTCATTCATACATACCAAGGAAGTTGATGTCAAGTCGAAGATGATACTATTACCTTTAGCCTTTGAAGGTGGAATTAAAAATGTTTTTATTTCAAATTGAGTGAGAACCACTAGTTGCCTTTAACTATTTCTTTAGTTTGAATATCGACATTAATGCCGAGGTTCTTTTTGTTCCTAGGGTAAAGGAGGAAGGGGTAGGGGATTCTAATATGTGGAAGATAATAGGCCCAACAACTATTATAATAGTCGTCAATCCCAGCAAAAAGATTTTTTTTCCAAAACCAAACTAAACTTTAGATTTACTGGCATCCGTGTAATTAAGTTTCGTAATAATATCAATATCCCTTTATAATATAAAGTATTGCGAATAGCCTCCTGTTAAACACCATACTGCCCTAATGTCTAGTATAATACTTTGAAACACTTGCTTTGTATAACGATTGCGAATAGCAAAGAAGTATGTAAGGTTAACGTCTTTATTTTTATGATGAAGATAGGGGTTTTCACTTCTTAAGCGGTATAAAAAACGTGGTTGGTCTATTATTACGTTACCTAGAAGCTCATACCAGTATTTTTATCTTAATCGATGGTCTAAAACTTATTCTCTTCATATTATACCTCCCAGCCGTGAAATTCTATAGCACGCTAAATATATTCGTTGAAAATACAACAGGTACAGTCACTCAGCAACAGGGCTAGTCAATACATAGTACAACTTCAAGTACTTGATACGTCTCAACATCAAGGGTGAGGAATATACCAGAGATGAGGATATCTTCAAGGGGCACTATTTTTTATTCATTTACTATCACCGGGCAGTGACCACTATATAGCTACTATAGTGTGAACCTCGCTAATGTGAAAAATACATACATATACCGGCAGAAAAGCTCATAACTTGAATGTTCCTACCCTACAACAACCACTCTATTCAAAAATTACTGTTTCCAAGTTATACCGTACAATCCGTTACATAAACCATTGTAAATAAAAGCTGTGTCCCTAACTGAACAAATATATAAGGTTAAAAACCCAATCCCATACACCTATGGCCAATTTTCGGGCAATATGTTGTACGTATGTATTAAATACCAATGGGGTCTTATTATCAACCGTATTGGATCTTACTACATGCCACAAACTACCTACAAACTACAAATATAGAGCCTATTTGAATAATTTGTTCCACGTGCCACGTGAAAGAGGGTAGGTATCACTAGGTGTTTCGGAAAAGGATTTCAACCAAATATGCTTATAAAAAAAATCTACCGCCCTTTACTACCTTTATTCATAGAACGGAAACACAAATAAAAACCTTTACCAGAAATCGAACCTCAAGCCAGCCTTCCAATCAAAGCCTTAAGGTACCCCACAGTTTAAAGACCCATGAAAGCGTGAAAACTGTAGCCTTAGCCAGGCCATGTTATACGGTCATCTTAGTCCCCGCTCGACGCCTACTCGAATCGAGGATCTGACGGCGATCCTAAGAAAGTAAAGGACCTGTAGAACACATATATATTGGTTAAAAGCCCGTGCCGATAAAAGAAATATACTCCGCAGCTCGGCGATATAGAAGGTATACTCTTGAACTTGGTGAGTCACCTTTTTTGTACCACGGACCGCAAACCCCAGAAGTGTAAAAGAATCGTAAAATAGGGTACACCACTAAGCGGGTAGTATACCGTGAAAAGTCTTTTGTAGACAGCCAAAGGTATTCAAAGTAAAGTCGAAAGCTCCGCTAAAGGGGAAGGAGGGCTGTATAGGTGGTGACGGCTCAAAAATAAATAGATGAATAAATAAATGAATAAATAAAGCCGTCAAGTGCGACAGCTTATAATAAAGGTCTTTCTTTAAGACCTTAAAGCGAAAAGGTAATAAAAGTTATATTGTAGTACAAGTTTAAGTCTAAAGAGCTACGTTAACACAAGTAACAAGGGACGAAATCGCTGGTTGTAAAGGCTGTTCTCTGAATGCACCGCTACGCAGGCGGTACGACGGGCCGAAAAAAATCTCCATAGGCAAAAAAGGGTCGCCGGAAAATATTCAAGTGGCGACAGAGCCGATTAGTGATATTGTGTTGGAATAGGGTATATGTGAAGTAATGGTGTTAAGAGCGGCTAGACCAGAAAGATTTTCTCGGAAGTGGGCACTGTTAGGGTTTATAGTATAGGCCCTTACCTTCCTTAAAAAGGTGGTCCGTGCACCCATGCCAAGAAATTTGATGTAAGGTGGAATATGGGCACTAGTATTCACCAATACAAGTACTAGTACTGACTAATACGGAGGATCAACACGGAGATGTTGCCAAGGCTAGTACTTACCAGCACAAAAGAACCAATTCTTAGTAGTATAAACTAGTATTAACTAGTATAAAGTCTCAATCTCAATGATCGAGATCTCTATGAGGATACACTTGATCATAAATCAAATTCTCCATATAGATTCTAAAAATACTAAAATTTAAAAGCATAAACAATATCTTCTTGTATAGGAATTTGAACACATTATCAGTACGATGATACCACACTATTTTTATATTTAATTCAATACCGTTTTATATCTTTTCACACCAGTATTAATAAAAATATCTACTTCTTCTGAACTTTTTAATACCTTTAACGATACTCTTTTAACCTCTCCCACACTTAAATCTTTGTTTCTACCACTAGGTCTATCTTACGGCAGTACTAGTGATAATGGTCCTTTTTTTTTTTTTACAAAAGACTGTCATTACTTCTGGCCCCTTGGGTTCCTCTAAACCTACAGGTTCCTCTGCTCTTGCTATATCCCCATCCATTCGATTCCTACGCTATAAAGCTACTCACATAGCCTTAGGGGCTTTAGACCCTAAGGCCTTGTTAAGGAAAAGGTGAAAGGCAACTCGTGATACCCATAGGGCTAAAGTTGAGCAAGAACTTCAAGCCGTCAAAGCTTATAATCTTACTATTAATAGGCTTTTATCGTTGCAACGTAGTCGATTCGAATCACTGTGGTCGAAGTAACTGTTGCTGCATTGAAATTGGTTCTGAGTGAGTTTTAAGTTCTAAGTTTGGAAGACCGCTAGCCGGTCTGCACGCTAATTTGTATGGTCAAATGCTTTGGCCTATGCCTTACTTTGAAGTGAGCACCTACTGCATTGCACTTGCAGTTAGTCCCACAAACTCCAGTCAATTTGCAGTCAATACAATCAACTAACTGTAAGTATAGTTGACTAGACTGTGAAGCATTTGACTGCTATTCCAACACTAACTGATAAGAAAGAAAAAACTAAAGCCAAAACAATCAATACTTTAAACTAATCGAGTCAAACAACCCTCAAGTTAATCATCGATTAATATAACAAAGTAATAACTAAACTTAAACAACGCCTCAAAGAACCAAGGAAGCCAGAACTATATACGTGGATAAGTACCACACCAATGAAAGAGGAGGGAAAAAAATATTGAAAATACACTTTTCAACGCTAAGGAAAAGAAGATGTCTTTAAAGCCTAAGTTACAATCTCTTAAATACTCTGAAAAGATAACCGTCTTAAATATAAAAACAAATCTAACAGAAATCAAAGGATATACTGTCAGCAATAACTATTTCAATATCTTAAAAGTTTCATTTGAAATTGAAATGAGTACAACCTTGAGGGAAACGTATTACATGCATTTATTTACACCTATCAACTACAGTCTTACAAGAACTTCAAAACCTATATCTACATGAATTCGAACACACAAAATCATTCCTTATTTCATTACTTCAAACCTTTCAACTGTTATCGTTATTATTAAAAACCAGTATAAGGCTCTTTTAAATTTTACTGATATATACCAAAACACCAAATCGATTCACTATCTCAACTTTCTTAACAAACTTCGTTTACTTCACCCATTATATTATTTCACTTCAACTTCATTTATAAAAACGTTTGAAAACCCCCCCTAAAACTCATTTATCAAAGTGGTCAAGTTAAATTTATTGAGTATTTCTTTCAGTTCTACCTATACCAAGCTCTATTTTTCATTCCAAATAGTACGTATATAAAGTAAATTAAGGAAATCTATTCGTTTAACACTTCATCAACTGAAATGAGACTTTACAAATGAAACCTGTATTTACGAAGGAAAAAAAACCCAAATTTCATCCTCTAAAAAAAACTAAAAAAATAGCCTATTAACCGAGACCAATAAATCGGTTAATTTAGAAAGAATTGTATTATTGGCTTTTACAATGGTGACTCAACATCAGCCTATCCAGTACTTCATTCAAAGCTAAAGCCTTCCTATTCTGGTAAATCTATTAATTGAAAAAAAGAAAAAGCGGACATTAATACCAGTAACAATAGTATAGTTAATTTCCGTTATAAATAACAATATGATTTTATTATGTTGCCACCTACTTATTAAAATATTGAATTTAAAAAATCGACTACACGAAACCATATACAAGACTTTATGCAAGAAGATTTTAGCTAATCAAAGGAAGTATCTTGTACGAGTATTCCCACTTTGATATATCTACTTTCAACGTTAAAAACTTCACTTTCAACGTTAAAATCGTCATTTTTAACGTTAACATCTCTACTTTTCACATTAATCCGCCGAAACTACCAATCAAACCCCGTGCCAAAAATAGGTAATACCACTATAAAAGACTCACTTTCAATATTGAACGATCAAAACTTAACGTTAAGTTTTATTAATTTCTTTTTTCCTTTTATACAATCATGTTATAATATAACTAAAAAACTCTATTTTCGAAATTTTGTAATAGTTCATTTAAGCTTATCATAGTATAATTTTAATGCTGAAACATTTTTATCTCATCTTAAAACACGAAGCAAAAATCACTTTGAATTATAAAACATGGTGTAATTGAATCTCTAATACAAAATAAAGGACATATATCAATTAAATCCGATCAAAGCTACAATTCTTTAACCTTTCACAACTATATTTAATACTATAATTGTATCATGAATCTTATTAATCTTTTCAATATTTACAACTTTAGTATTGAAGCTAAAAACTTGTCTTTAATTAAAATGTTAACTAAGTAATCATGCATTACAATAACTTACGACTATATTATAATCCAAGTCATGTAACAATTGAATTATAGTTCTACCGCCACAATTCCTATTAATTCCTTCGATATTTCCCTCTGATATATTAGGTTTGATCATATTAACCTAAACTTAGGAAAGAAATCACTATAATTGTTTGGCGGCCTTCAAAGGAACCAAGAAAAGTAATGTTACGTCCGTTTTCATACTTATTATAAACTTTCCGAAAATATAAGATAACAACTAAACTTCCAATAAGAAATCATAAAAAGAGAAGGATCTATCTAAACAATTAATAGCTTTCTAAAAAAACTGATAACTCAAAAGGAAAAGACCGTAACCTAAAAGTTAATAAAGTCGAATATAACTTTAAAGTTCATAATACAGATATTATATCCCCATGTAAGGAACTATTCAATCCGTATATCGTATATTAAACGAAAATTATCAAATGAATCAAGCGTATTATTACCTTTTTAGTTCTCAACGAAGGTAACAAACTCATTAATTATTCATTATATTAAAATGATACTACCTGCAGTGTAGTAGATCAACTTTACTTACAGTAAAGTTGATTATACTGACTGCAAGTTGAGTGTATTGTTTTGCATGAACTTACTGTATTGGGTGTAAGTCAAGTACAGTATACCACACTTCACACTAGGGCATAGACTAAGCAATTGACCATACGAATTACTTTGCAGATCAGCTAGCGGTTTTCCAAACCTAGAACAATACATTCACTACTTGACCACGCAATACTACTGTTACTTAGACCGATTGAATCGATAACATTGCAACATCCAAAGCCCTACAAATACAATCAGAAAAATATCTATGAACTACGTATTTACCCTGAAATTTCTTTCATCATATACCTTTAAAAATAAGATTTCTAAACGTTTTAATAAAGTCATTGGAAAAGATATAGACCCTCAATGTTACAGAAAGAATATCATATCATTTGTAACTTTACTTCTTCTAAATAGCTATTATTATAGCCAACTTAATGGTTAAAAAAAGAGTAACATCTTATATACTACGCTATATAAGGAGATTCATGATAAAATAAAAGGATAAATGAATTATAAACCCCACATTAAGTTTAACTTTACTTCAAGCTTTGCCATAATTGTTCACATACCCTTTAAAAAACTAGTAAAGTATTGAAAAACTAATTTAACCGGAAAAAGTGAAATCATTCCTTTAAAACGATCTCTAATATTACAAACACTAATACATCTTTAAGTTTTACTTTATAACCGGCTAGAAAGCTTAATCTTAACAGTTGTTTGGAAAACCGCATCACGAGACGCCGTGCATTAGTTATAAGGGATCAAAAAATGCCAATAAGATTAGTACTTCAAATAATACCATAATGGCTCTTTTGAACTCTAAACCAAGAAGGAATATATTTTAAGCAGTAATAAAAACAGCAAACAACCTGCCGTCAAGTCTATCAACAGACGCTGTTATTGACGATAATGATGATATAAACCAGTTAATACTTCTAATTAACAAATAAAACAAACAACTAACTATAAAAAAAAATACTAAAAGTCTCAAAAGCTAAACACTAGAAAGAGGCTCTCTACAGTGAAATACGAAGTTTGGTATCACTTAAAGTCTTCAAATCTATTAAAAGTGTCAGTAAGGTCTCTGCCCAATTCACGTGAAGTAAAAAAGTGGAAGAGTAATCATTAGATTGGAATTTGTAGTAAAAGATGGATGGATCTGAAATAAGTATTCCAGAGAGTGCATGCTATAGATGAGAGGTTATAAACCATGCATCCAGGCAGTGGCCCTTTTGCCGTGCGCTCTAGAATACCCATTCCAAACCGCTCCACGCATGATGTACTTTGCGCTTTAAAAAAGTGTAGCTTGCAATATAACATATTATCGTGCACTCTGAAGGAATGCACTATGCAATATATAGTGCACTACCACTTGGTCTATGTATACTAGCTATATGAGTATATAGTAATATCCACACAAGCAATCTTTTCTTTTTTCCTTATATTTCATACTTATAGCCTGGTAGCAACAATATAGTTGTAACGAATCCGTTATGTATGCGTATGTTTATAATGACAGTAAAGTTGCGATACAAGTTGTAACGGTTCAAAATAGTAACTTTTGTAACAATAGTGTAGTTGCGGTACTAATTTCAAAGGTTCAAATTAGTAGATTTTGTAATAAAAGTATAGTTACGGTACCAATTGCAAAGGTTCGAATCAGTAGTTTTCAGCAACGGTAGTAATTGTAAAAAGAGCATGATTATTATAGTCAATCGGTGGTAATATGGTTATTAATAACGTTTTTTATTGTTTTCGATAAGGGTGTGATTATGTATGGGTAAGTACGTAGAAGTAAGTACGCCGCCACGTGTTTTAGTTAGTATAAAGAATACATCGTTATCGGTTTAGGTAAAACTTCATTTTTTCCTCCTTTAAAAGCACGTAGCCAGAGCTAATACAAGTCTCAAATTTAACTCAATTTAATCTTTAATTCAATTGATTAATCCAAGCTGTTGTAATAGGTAGGTCACTTAACCAATACCCATATATTAATATCTTCCTTAAATAGATACCTCGTAAAAATAAGACTGCCAGGCGCTATTTGGTACAGGAGCACCGCCGTGCCATCGCCGCCGCCACTGCTGACACCACCATCATTACCAAAAGCCCGCCCTTATTAGGCATAATATCTTTCATACCTATCACCCCCGCCGCCGCCGCTTCCCCCTCGGTTTCGCTATCCTCTGCTGCCGCCGCGTCCCCTCTAGCCTCGCCGTCCCCCGCTGCCGCCGCTATCTCTCCTCCTCCTTCTTTAGCTTCCAAAAGAAGGAGTGAAGGGCTTCTAAGTTTATAAACCTTATTCTTTTCCCGCAGGTAGAAATTCTTTTACCTGCGGGAACCCCTTTATACTGTAAAAGCAGCCTGACGTAGCTTCGCTAAGGTTCGTATACCCCAAATCTACCCGTTTAATGCCTTTAATATTATTTTAAATAAGAATCACGAAGTCAATCTACTTTATTGCCTCGAGCTCCGTATCGCTAGAGTATGTCGAGAAGCTTCTTTAACATATAAAAAGTTAAAACGACACACTCGGATCCGCAGTCCCAAGCTGCTAATAAATACACCTTACGTACCATATATCGCGTTTACGGCTGCGGGTAAATCTATGAGCGATTGCCACGAAATCAGGAGTCGATTAGCCCACTTTTACGGTTATAAATAGATTAATAATAGATACGCCCCTGTTTCATTAGTCCTAGAGCTGTAGGCTAAGGTTGTATTACGCGCTCACTGGCTTTATACAAAGTTTTAACCGATTTACAAAATTATCCTCCCTTAAAAATAATATTTAAGGCCTTTTTAAAAACAACTATAATCGTAAATAACCAAAAAAAGCTGATACTAATTAGTAATAAGCGTTAACCGGTGAATTAAGGAGTCAGAAGCTGCCATTGCCACCTGAAAACGGGGTCTGCGTATATATTACGTAGGCGAGTTTGACGACGTTATCTCGCGTAACCATAGGGTAGCTAAAGACCTCCTTACGCCTTTGTCTAAGGGTATAAGACCTAAGTCATAAGGCTATATCCTTGTTGGCACCAATAATGTCAATAACAGTAATAATGGTAGAGTTAACATAAAAGGAGAGAGCGATGGAGAAGTTGGTAAGGATGCGATGGCTTCGTTCTCTCCTTCTCCTTTTGACAGTAATTAACTACCCCTTATGGTTGGACTGATGCTCTCGGCTATAATGTAATACGTTACACAATAATATAATTTCTTTTTACAAAAACAATAGTTCATAATTTATAAATCCAACTTAGATTACATAAAGCTAAAGAAGGTAATATGCTAAAAGGGATGCGAAACTATATTTTTCTATAAAAAAAGTGCAAATAATAAAATTCCTAGTAAGGTCGAAATACGTAAAATAAAGGGTAACAGTATATTAACAGTAGTGCGAAGTCTTAAATTCCAGTCGAATAAGGTAAATAGTAAAAGAATATAATAGAGCCGAAAGGTAAATAACGAAATATGGTAATATATTAGAGACAACGCGAAATGGTAAAGGCAAATAAAGGCAAATTCGTAAAATTAGTTTAAATATAAGTTGTATACCGTGGCACATATTGGTAAGAGGCGCTGATAGTTGGTTTTACAATGCTTTAAATCGGTGAAATTGGTATAATAGCCTATTAGAGTCATAAAACCTTTCTAATAGCTTTAATAAACAATATGCTTATCGATATTAATATTTCCATTGATTCATTCGAGGTAACCTTAATTATTACGTCCGTTATATTAGATTTTTCGTCGATTCACCTCGTTTTCTCGATTTTTCGGCGCTTATATGACTTGCGTAAAGTTATAATATTAATTATCAAACGTTTTTCGTTCGTAATATCTAGTTTAACCAGGAATTTATAAAGCGAAAAAGAGTTGGTATATACAACAAGGGATAAGGCGTAAATTGAAGTTGGAAATAATTATTCGAACCTTTATTACTATAGTAGTACCTGAATCGAAACCTCTCATTATACCATATATTTGCGAGTCCGGGACGGGTTTTTCCAACCCGCTTACACTTGATAAAGCTTTAACAAATAATATGTTTACGAAAAGTCAAGTCATTTCGGGCCGGTGTTTCGTTACCAAGGACTAAAACGAAGCCTTTTTACGAGTCATGGTCGCTATTATTAGTGAAAAAGCCTGTTATAAAAAAATAGTTTCATAATACGTATATCTAGAAGTGCAAATTACAAACCACACTTTAAATTATATGTTCTCCATAGAAGGCGTTTGTTGAATGCCTTATATATATCATTCAATTAGACGGTTTAATATTACGCAGCGATCGAAAAGTTCAACGCCGCTTCCAGTTAGGCTATTAAAGCAACCCAAACGCCTTGTACGTATTGGAATTTGTATTTGTCAGCCCGTTTTACGTTATCTAAAACAACAAAGGTAACTTTGTCCAACTTCCTTTTTTATATAAAGCCTAAAATGACGTTTTAAAAAGTATTAATAATACTATTAAAGTTAATTATATAATTTTCCGTTAAATACGTTTTAGGTTTAGCTTTTAGACTAGCTTTCAAAAAAATTCCTTCTTTCAAATATGAAAAACAACGTGTCATATAACGTTAGTATATCGTTAGTCTACATACCCGTTTGTGTAAAGCCCTTAAAACGGGCTATTAACACTAATAAATACGGGTTGAAAGTCGAATTGGTTATTCCAAACCGTTCTTTTTAATATATTTGATAAATGTTAAGCCAGTAAACTCCAATTTTCGCCAGACCATAAATTGGTTCTATAGTACGTAAAATCGTTTTAAGTAGGTGGTAATTCCTAAAACCTAGAGGTATATAGGCGTAAATACGTCGTTTAGACCGCTTTTAAAACTGGATATATACTTATATTATGTTATAGAATTCTATTTACAAGCTGTAAGGTGTACTAAATGAGGTTTTAAACGTAAGAATCAAGCGGTAGTTCGACTTTTATAAGGTGGGCGACTAGGTTATAATATTCTTTTTGCCGTTATCATTATAACCTTTTACAATTAAACGGGTCTTTTGGTAAGGCTTATCGATTTTATTTTTAATTTCGTGAATGAAACCAGTAAGAAAAATACAGTAAACGTTGTAAATTGTCAAATCGAAACTTTTGAATTGAAATACTCTTTAGTTAATTCAGGATTCAATTTTCTATCTGGGTAAA
Organism: Anisogramma anomala; assembly: GCA_038502455.1. NCBI lineage: Eukaryota > Fungi > Ascomycota > Sordariomycetes > Diaporthales > Gnomoniaceae > Anisogramma > Anisogramma anomala. Next base: position 21,084,754 of record JASMMZ010000005.1, on the reverse strand, counting down.
TTATTAGAACAAGGTACTTGGGTCAATAATAATGCCGTTATAACGGAGTTTTAAGCTAAACTCGCGGTTTTCCTTCCCTTTTTAAGTGATAAAAACCTTCGGTAAAAGTTTCGGTGAGTTTTTTTGTTTTTCGAATTAAAAGGGCGACTTCAGCTACAAGGTATTAGTAGGATTAGTACAAACGAGCCGTTTTTGTCCAGTAAAAACGGGCCGAAAGTGTAATTTAAGGGATGGATTAAAACTGGGTGTGGTTTAGTCTCTTCGTTTTAAGAGGTGTCTTTTCGATAATTTTGCTTGGACTATAGGTTTAAGCTATTTTCGTATACTTTCCTTTTATACTTTTTTATTATTATTTAGCGAAACGAACTCGTACCGTTTGGCAAATTCATAAGCATATCATGACCTTGAAATCCGTTACTATTTTAATAGCCAGGATATTTTTATTTCATTTTCTAAATTAGGACCTTAAATTATAATAACAAGTCCAAAACGCTAGTTTTATGTAAGCTATTCCTTATAGTCAGCGCTTTAAACACGTCGTTCCTAGCCCAAAAAGAACGTAATATTGCCATGGTCTCCGCCACAGCATTCGTCTCCTGCACCATAGTTAGTAATAGTTTAAAGTCTGTATAAATCCTTAGGTAGTTATTAAAAATAAGAAGCTTAAAGATAAACCTACTTGAGATAAAAGTGTTGTCAACGGCGTTAACTGTTATCTAAAGGATAGATTCCTTGAAACTGTTGCCTTTTAGTTCTCTGGATAGCACTATATACGCTTTTTTAAGTGGTTTATAATACTGTTCGCATTTTCTAATACCATATGGGTGTTATAAGCTAGTGCCTGACTAGTATTTACCAGAGATCTAACCCTGGTAGTTCTACTTGCTCCTTCGATGATCTAGAGTAGGAATAGAGCTGCTTAAAGACACGTCATACGACTGGGGAAAGGGTTGTACCATCTTAGCTTTATAGCCGCTCCCTAGCAGGGATTTTTCCTCCTTTTTCCTCCTTATCGAGGTTTATAGACAGAATCCGACTACCTTAAGCAATAGCTTCGGCTAAAATCTCTTTATATATAAACCTCGATTTTTTATCCAATAGTGTCTTAGCTACCTTTTAACGGCTATAGCTTAAGGCTATGTTTTTATCCTCCGACCTACCGAATTTAAACCCTTAGGCTCTAAAGAAATCCCTTAACGTACGCGTTAGAAGGAAGCTTTAAAGCGTCTTAACGGTCTAATACAATTATCTTACGACTTAATACGAATGTTTTACCGACGCCTTACATATAGAAATTATCGAGTGAGATTAAGCCGTTCCGAAACACGTTTTGTACTTGAAATAATGAAATATTGACGTGTTAAATATTTTAACGAATATAATCCGATAACTCGAAGTTGCCGGTACGTTTACGTCCTTGGGTTAACTTTTCCCTCAGGAGGTTCTCCTTACGTACGCCACAAACGACGCCGCTATTATACTGCTACATACCGGAGACCGTGTTAGTTCCTTAAATAACGACGATTTTTCCGACTCCGACTACGATATTAGCGCCCCTTTTAACAGGCGTTACCAACCTAAACGTAAACCACTTAACTAGCCGGTTAAGTTTTTTGGTATTAAGTTACGATTCCCAGCATAAAAGGTTACGATAATACGTAAGCTACGTTGAGACCAGAAGTTTATCGGTATTAAGGAGAATTACTTTTACGTTATTTTTGAATAGTTGGAAGGCCTCGCGAAAACTGTTATAGGAAGCTATTACGGCTTCAGAAACGACGGTAACATTAACGACTCCGACGCCTTTATAGCTATACTTTGCGCCTATTACCACCACCTTAACGTGGCTAAAGCAATTATCCATCGGCTTACGAATATAAAATAAAGAGTTCGTAAACGATTTTATGTTTTTTTTAACGTTTGAGAAGCTTTATTCGCGGAAGTTGGTGGTATAACTTGGAAATCCACCATTAAACTCGTTATCTTAAAAGGAGCTATTAACGATATACTTACTAATACGTTACTTCCCCTCGATATACCGGTGGATTATAATAAATAGGTTACCTGTGTTTAATTTATCGACGGGCGTCTTTATAATTTCTGTAATTATTACGGTGGTACCGGTACAGTCGCTTCTGAAAGCTTTTCCCGCAATAGGAATAATGGCGGTGATACGCCTGTTCGAGATAGCCAGGGTGATGTTATTATAACTGACATAAATATTTTTCGAGCTGCTTTTAAGCGATGCACCATTTAGGTTAACTACGTGGAACTCTCTCGTCGTAAAGACCTCGAGCTTTGCTTACGTTGCGAAGGGAACGGTTATCGGATCCATACCTGCCTATTGTTATGACCCAAGAACATCGGAGGGTCAGAACACAGGCCAGTATGGGGCTAAGCCACTAAGAACCTGATGTCCAACACATCAGGTGGGGATATCTCTTATGTCAGCAGCCTTAGGGTTAGGGTTACGCGCTAAGAATCATTGGGATCATGTTTCGATCCAATAGATCCAGGACTATTGGAATCATGTTTCGATCCAACATGATCCAGCACTGAAGACGTATGAAGGATTAAAGATATAAGGACACGGTCAGCACCACATAGATAGTATTTCCTTCATAGCTCTTCAGTTGTCAATCTAAGTATTCAGTCTACCCTGAATAACCTCACAGCTCTTGATCATTACTTGCACGGTTGCGATATTGTTCACTCAGCGCCTCTGCTACCTTCTTGATAACATAAACCCTCTGACACCTTCAATATACTCACGGGTATTTAGTGTGATCATTACACCTATAAGACCCGTCGTAACGCCCAAGCTACTTTAAAGAAAAAGACGTTATAAAAATTCATTTCATTTTGGTCGAAAACCTTATTTATTTCAAGGAGAAAAAAGGGTAACTCTTGTATACAGTCGCGTATAAAAGTTCATAGGACTTTAATTTAATCCAAATGCTTTGCCTCAGCTTTTGAATTGCTTCTCGTTTATGATAAATTCATTTTGTAATTTTATTCGTTTTGTCTACGCTTTAGTGAATATAGTTTATAAATATTATTACGCCGTGAATAAGTAGCTTACCAACCGCTTAAATTTATCGCGTTTTCCTATTTTCTACGATAATTCAGGGAAGTTACGTTTTATACACCTGGTTTTCCCTTATAACTTATTTCATTTTTTACCCTTTTCAACATCGATCTTAATAAATACCGTTACCGAATATAAGCCTACTTTATGCCTTTCTTATGATATAACCTTATTTTAGGCAAGTTTTAAATAAAATACTAATAAGTTACCTACGACGCCGCTAAATATATATTACTTTTAGGGTGAGTTAGTAGTCACCGTATTTGGGAATTAGGGTTTACACCTATTTAAAAAGTATAGAAAAGAGTTAATTCCGTTACGTTTGACGGTATTTTATGATAAGCCTGAAGGATCGAGCCGTTATTACATAATTTTCCTCTGTCTTTTTCGAAAATATTAACAAATTATTCGCCTTGAAACTATTTATTTCCGTTTACGATAAACTTTTTACCGATTTTATGGAATTCAGACCTTTATTCGATAAAGCCCTCGGCAATAAATAACCTTTTTTACTGCTTTAAAGCAGATTATGTGATTCATTTTTATATCAATAATTAGGGTTAACCTTTGAAAGTAACGTAGGACTCTTTATATGATATATCGCGTAAAAAGCTCCTTGTATTACATAAGACGGTAACCGAACTACTTGATTAAGATTATATTTAAGTAAGCAGCCCTTGAGAAAGCTCTTTAGTCCTTTTCGTTAAGAAACCCGGAGGAGGGTTACGATTTTGTATTGATTATCATAGATTTAATATTATTACAAAGGTAGATTGTTACCCATTCCCTTCTATTAAAGAGACGTGTATAAACATTTTGTAAGTTAAATGGTTTACTAAATTATAGGTTAAAATTGCTTTTTATAATCTTCGTATTAGTGAAGGAAATAAATGGAAAATTGTATTTCGTATACGTTTTGGACTTTTTAAGTAATTTGCTACTCCCTTCAGTCTTTTTAATGCCGCCGTTACCTTTTAATGGTATATTAATAATTCGTTATGCTTTCTTTCGATATTTCTTATTTTGTTTCCATTGACGATCTCCTTGTTTACTTTAACGGTACTTTTAACGATTATATAACTCAAATTAAGTAAATCCTTGATATATTAAGCGCTGCGGAACTTATTTTACATATTTTTAAATACGAGCTCGGTATTTTAAAATCTAAGTACCTAGGATTCGTTATCAAAGTCGTCGTTGATATCTGTATAAACCTAAAAAAAACTATTTGTTATCCGTAAATAAGCGTTTTTTTACGACGGTTTTAAAGGTATAAGGCTTTTTAAGGTTCGTAAAGTTTTATCGCTATTTTATCTACAACTATTCGACGATTATCAGATTATTGTTATAACTTACCCGTAAAGGTAGTCCATTTCGTTAAAGCTTTAAAGAAAAAGCTGTTTTCAAGCGGTTTAAGCTTAGCTTCCTTTTCGAACCTGTATTCACCTAATAGGATCCCGACCGCGATACCTTTTTCGAAATCGACTATTTTATTTGGGCTTTAAGAGGCTGCTTCTTTTCATGCAACGATCAGGGTAACCTACGTTTAGTAACATATTACTCCCGTCATTTATTTCCCGCCGAATATAATTACGAAATTCACGACAAGGGGCTACTAGAGATTATAAAGTTTTTGAAAGTATAAAACGCGGAGCTCTAAGGTACGGCGCGCCTGTTTACTATTTTAACAGATTGTAAAAATTTGGAATACTTTATAACGATACAACGGCTTTCCGAACGATGAATCTGCTAGTTTAAACGTCTTTCGTAATTTAGCTTTCTGTTAATATAAAATATAATAACGGATTACATATAACCCAATATACTATTACAACAAAATTAGGATATTTTTAATGGCCTCTTGGACCTACGTTATCTAGGCCGAATACTTTAGTTTTTACGCTTCGAATAGTATATTTTTAAGCTGTTTCAGTGTATATACATCTTTCGGTTAACTTTCGCCAGCGAATTAATTCTTAAAGGCCGTAAATTTTTCTCTAACGTCGACCTTTAAAGTTATTAGGATGCCGTTATTATACGCGATACTACTTACCCTCGCCTGGTACATATGGTACGTATAGGTGACCGATACTTTTTAATGGATATCTGTACCAACGACGACCGTATATTAAATTTTTTAATTTAGAAATGTTGAGTAAACGACGATAAAGTCTTAAAGTTTCGCGACCGTATTTGGGTACCTATTTACGAGCCGCTTATTCACGCGCTAATTTATGTTACCCACGATTTACTTTTTACTGGTCATTTAGACCGCGATACCATTATCATTATCTTTTTCAAAATGTATTTTTAACTAGGTCTACATTATACGGTCCGCAGCTTCTACCATAACTACGACGTTTATAGCCGTATAACTTATTAGAGACACCGTTAAAAAAAGCTTCTCAAACCTCTTCTGGTTCCCAAATAGCTTTAAAATAAGCTTTCCATCGATTTTATAGTTGATTTACCTTAGGAATACGAAAGCGACCTACGTTACCTTATAATTATTACGGACGGCTTAAGAAAAGCCGTTACCCTTAAGACTATAATTACTATAGACGCCAAGGCTCATAAAAATGGGGTTTCAATTGTTATTGGCGGTTTTATGGTTTTTCGCGTGTATTTATTAACAACCGTGGCTCTAATTAGACTAATAGGCTTTAAAAACGATTTTACGACCTAATTAGGGTAGAGCAATGCCTAAACACCGCCTTTTACCCCGAAACTAATGGCGTAACTGAATGCGTAAATTAAGAATTCTTTACGTATTTATTTTTATTCGTCGTTTATATATAACTCGATCAAAACCATTTTTTACTCGGTTATCAATTAGTACTAAGTACTAAAGATACGACTACTATTAATATTAACCCGTTTTTTATAAACTATTATTATCACGTTAATTCTATCTAACCGGTATAACTTCCTTTCGTTTCGACAAATGTATTACGCGTAAGAGCTAAAATCTTTATTTAATGAATCCGTAAAGTTACAGAATTTGCATAAGCCGTAAGAGTAGTTACGCAATAAAGTATATAGAGAACTATTAATAAGCGGCGTTTCCTCTCGGAACGTTTTAGAGTAAGCGACAACGTTTAGTTTCTCCTTAAAAACTTTAAGCCAAACGAATTCTCCAAAAAATTAAACTGGATTTATAATGAATATTAAATAACGCATATAATCGACTTTCATGTTATTAAACTTAACGTACCAGGCGGGAAATATCATCGATTTTATGTAAATTAACTCGTTTGAGCCGCTTCAGATCAGTTTCCAAGTTAGTAAACTCGAGGCTTTTAACCGTAGGCTATAATTATTAAAGATGATGATAGTAGAGCGGAGTCGGAATACCAAGTCGAAAGTATATTAAGGGCCTATAATAAACCCTAAGTCGGACGAACCCGAATTTATAATTAACCGAAATGGCAAGTTTTAGTTAAATAGGTAGGTTATATATACCTAACGTAAAAACCGCTTTTAAACTTTTTCAATATTGTAGTACTCGACACCTTCGAATTGTGTTACGGACCAGTTAAATACAATGATACGCCCTTACGCCTAACTCGTAAACGGATATAATTTTATACTTTACTTTACTTAGCAAAGCGATATATAAGTCGCTATTAAGTGAATATCAAATAAGCGAATTAATATTAACAAAAAGAAAAGGCGAACGACTATAACCAGGCCCTTTTATTACTTAAACATATTCTTAAAGTCCTAATCTGAATCCTCATCGAGAATTTTTTATCCATTTTAACAAGCTAACTTAGTTTAACATCCATACGATCCAACTTAACGTTAATATGATCCAAGACCTTAACAAGCTTTTATATTGCTTTTAATCATGCTTACTAGCTACTCGTTAGCCGCGCCTCCCTACGTTCTTAACTGGTTATGAAAAACTTACCTAAGCACTTTGTTCGTCGTTTATTAATTACACGGCTCATAAACCCCCAAATCGTATAAGAGTAGCGAAAATAACCTCCCCTTCACCTCGGATATTAACCTTATACTACGTAGCGCGAAGAACTTTCATAGCCTTTTTAGAGGTGATTACCTAGGTTTGTACGTTTTTAGCCGTTTATTAGTACCCAGGGAGCGGCTTATGGTACGTGGACTTACCTCGATCCTAAACATCGAAAGCCAAATACACCTTTAATAACTCCTCAACAGCTTTATTTATATCTGGGTTTAAATAAAGTGACATACACGTAGAACTTAAACTGCGACCCGTGGCTTTAACGAAATAGAAACAGCATCAAACACTAGTATTTAGCTACTCGTTAACAACTTCCTCACGGTTATTAGAACCATATACCTTTAGTCTTTTAGCAAAACTTCCTAGGATTATACTCTATTTTATAAACTTATTCGAAATATATCTGCTTTCGAATTCTATTAGAATACATGTCGATGGCACTTAGGATAAGGAACTTTATGCTCGTTAATGAAGACTAAACAGCTTTAAAACATATAACCTATATCTTTAATAACCTTATTCACTTCGGCGGAAAATTGAGGATTTATTGTAACGTTGATAAGTAAAAAAAATACCAAGATTATAAAAACAAACAAGTATTGTACTGGTGACTATAAGTACTAAAGCCGTACGGAAAAGATTGAAGGTTAAGAAAAGAAGGAATTTTTATCTTTATAATTGTAATTCTACAGACTATTTATGGGGGGGGGGGGGGTGCTAAAACCTTTTACATAACGTTGGCCCAATGTGTTCTATACGGAACCGTGATGTTTTAAAAGGCGCGCGTACCTTCCTTATATTACTTCGCCTTAAACCATAATATCATCAAAAAAAAGAAGGGGGGAGAAACGATAGGGGTGTTTTGGGGGGTAATATTATAGGCTAGTACCTAGTTAGTATTTACCAGGGATCTAACCCTGTTAGTTCTTCTTCCTCCTGCGATTTTTTAAAGCAGGAAGAAAGCCGCTTGAGGACATATTACATGACTGGGGAAAGGGCTGTACCATCTTAGCTCTATAACCGCTCCCTAGCAGAGAATTCTCTTCCTTCTTCCTCCTCATCGAGGTTTATAGACAGAATCCGACCACCTTGAGCGACAGCTCCAGTCACAGTCCCTTTACAAAACGTCTTATATTAAAATTCGATTATACTCGTTTCTGGCTATCCGAGCCTTAGTACATCATTCCGTAAAGTTAAAAGCCGTATTAGCATCATATATAATCTATTCTAAAGGCCACAAGTAAACGTTTAACTAGCAGTTAACCAAAACGTCCTAATAATTTTTTAGCGAAAGCGCTTTGTGTAAACTGAGTGGCTTGGAATAATGTTAACGCGTCGACGGTATAAAGGTCTGGTTAGCTATTCAAATACATAATATTAACAATTACCTCATAATTAAAATTTACCTCGTTTTAAAAAAGGAATTTTAATCGCTGTAAGACCTATAAATATAGATAATACTTGTGGCAAAACTCTTTAATAGCTTTAAATGCGTTTTTTCCTATATTCGTATAACTTACGGTGTAAAATAATAGTAAAAGACGTTTTATAACCGGGTATCAAAAATGGCGGTGTAAAATCAGCAATTCCGGCTTCGTTAAGTAAATAACCTTAATTTTACTTGCATTGAAGAAAAACCACAAGTAACCGAATTTAAGTCGGAGAAATATAGATACGTTATCTGAGGCGCGAACAAATTAATTGGCCGTATTTCGGATCCTAATTACAAGTTTATTTTTATTAGCTAATAAAGGTAGAAATAATATTTCAAAGTATATTACGTAAAACTTCATCGGTTCAAATCGAGTATTTATAATGACGATCTCAAGTAACGATTTTTTGCCTTTACTAAATAAAAACTTTCCGTATTTTACTATTTGGTTTAGCTAAAACTTCAGAAACTTCGTTACAAACGCGTCGAATTATCGTTTTTCAGCCGTTAAGATTTTACCAACACCGGTATTAGGTATAATTCCTTGATGACGGCTGCCGTATTTGACTAAAATATAAATTGTAACGGTATATGGGAGTTAAATACTCCTTCTACGCAGTTTAATCACATAATATATAGGAAGGAGGCGTCTTATAAGCCCACAAAAATTCGTTAGGCGGTTTTGTCATCTTGGGCTATTAAATAAGTATCATTACTTTGAATTATTTTCTCCAAAGAATTCGTAGGAGTAAGCGTTAAATCTTTTATCTAAACCTTCAGACTTAGTTGCGTATACTATTAAATTAGCTTTTATCCGGGTTTCAAATGTATAATTAACCTAAAACTATCGTTCAATCCCAATTATTTCGTAAACTAGGTGGTTAATGAACTAGTAGCAGATCTTGTCACCTATAATATAGCGTTTCTACAAACCTGAGGGGGCTTTGTAAGCCTTTTTGTAAGTATTGTTATAACCGCGACACGTTTCGCACATTTCTATATGATTATCTTTGCCCCTTATTGATAAGGTTCCTTCTTTAGTACTTGTATTTTAGGCGTTCGTTTTACTTTAGGTATACTTTGAATATTCTATCCAAAACGTAGTAGATAGTCTCGGTGAGGTTTACTTTAATAATTTAGCCTTTGCCTTTAGTCTTATCGGCTGCAAATACTAATCCAAGTCTCGCTTGTTAGTGTATACAGGTTTTTAATAATATTCCAAAACTTGTATAAAAGGTCTTTAAGTCCATTTTAGACTTAAAAATTACAAGGTTAAAATCTGGGTTCCCGCAACATATATTTGTTATTACTTAGATAAACAATTTTTTACTTTTGTATTCCGTTTTCAAGGTTACCTAGCACTTTCGAAACTTAGCCAGTAAAGCGATAACTTTTTATAGATTTTTACCAGCATTTTTCATCAGTTTTTTACGTATTTCCAGGTTAAATTAGTTTAATCCCTGTCGTAAAGTTCGTAATTAATCTCTATATTGAAGTAGGATTTCAGTCGGTTATAATGCTCCTTAAATGTATTTACTTTTTTACATATATTAAGTATAGTAAGTATTTTATTATCGAATATATCGTATAGTTTACCGTTATAATTTTCGTTTCTATCCTAAAGTCTAGTAAAGTTCGTAAGCTTTATAGAATCGTTTTTATGAGTAGGAAAGCGGTGCGGTATAAAGTTACGGTCGGGGTCGTAGTCAGCGGGTATCAGTCCTTAAAGTATATATTAACGTTTTACACCGCTCATTGTTTCTTGGAACGAGTTGTTTTCGGTATCTCGGCCACTCCCATTATAGCTGAATAGGATATTAGTTGTGTTTAAAAAGTGGGTTAATATTTGATTTTTTTTTATAGTATGTACCGGTGTAGGGGTATATTGTACTCGTGTGATAAATAAGGATTATAACCGTTTTTCTTTTTCCTTGAGATTTGTATTCTTGATTTGGGGTGAGGGTATAGTACTAGGTTGTTTTACGCCTTATATTCGTATATTTTATCCTGTCCGTATATATTTTACCACTTGATTTTTGTATTCCGCTAAGTAATATTATTTTTTAAATTTCTTTTGGTATATATCTTTATCTTTTTGGTTTAATAAGTCGTTAAACTTTGTTATTTCGAATAGTAATTTTAAAAAGCGACCATTTCTATCACCCAAGTAATTAATAACTTCACTCCGTAATTACATTCGTAAGGGTTTATCAATGAAAGGGTTCACTATTTGCCATATACCTAATGTCTAGTTTGAAAATCTTGTATATAAATTATTCAATATATTACGTCTTTAGGTTTTATCCTTTTAGTAGCGAAAAATCACAGTTAAGATGTACTTATTTGCCATATATAGGTTTAGTTTCTCGATTAGTATATTAATATTATTATACTCAAGACTCAGGTCAATTTCGTGTATTATAACCTTTTCAATCACCATATATCATACTAGAAGGTCGAAATAAACGTTCGTTTTCTCCGGTATTATTGGTGTTAAGGATATAACTATAAGTGTTTTGGCGAAGTTAGGGATAGTTATTCCTATGTATACATGGTATATTAAATTGGCGTAAATTAGTGGTTTTGCATCGTAACTGGGAGTTCGATATATTTGGAAGCGTGTTAATACGTAAATGTGAAGGATATAAGGTGTCTAACATTTGTTGGTATTAATAAATTTGAAATAATACGTTAATAAGATGTAACTAAAAATTAGTTAAACGTTTCAAATTAGTTTTGTTAACGTTTCGTAATGTTACATTAGCTAAACGGCTAGTAAAATTTGAACTTCGTAAGGAGTAAACTTATATAATATAGGGAGAACATGAAAAGGCGGATAGGGTAATTTTTTTTTTAAAAAAAAGGAAAAGAAATGTAGGTATTGGGGGGTATATTTTGTGGTTCGTTATATAGGTCTTAGTTTGTATTTATTAAATGGTACGGATTGTCATGTCGTAGCTGTTTTTTTTAAAGCAAATGGTTTGTTTGTTTCGCTTATAGTTGCTTTTAGGTTTCGTAAACGGTTGATGCTATGTTTGTAACCGCTTCTGTATTTTGTAAGCGGTTTAGATATCGAGTCTAGGATGGATGGATCCTAACTAAGGGTTTCGAAACTTGGTAGTTTTAACTTACATGGCCTGGTACATGATATGACGCTTTCCAAAAAGTTCACGGGTATATCGAAACTCTAAATAAGAGTTAATAGTGGCGTAACCATGCTGTTATTAAATAAAGCGTTAAATAAGGGTTAATAATGTCGTACTAAAGTTATCTGTTTTAAAGTCACTCAGCTTTTACAATCTTCATATACATCCTGTGTAATTCATGTAAAACCATAAAGTTGAAGTACAAATATTTAAGACCGCTACAACATCCAGTTATAAGTATTTAACTTATATCTATTTATTCTTTAATAGGCTATTTGTAGTCGACCAAGTCGGCTACCAATTAGTATCAGTAACGTATTTGCTTAATTCGCGTAAAGTAAAAAAGTAAAAGAGCAATCGTTTAATTGGAATTTGTAATAACATATAAATAGATCCCGAAGAAGTATTCCAGAGAGTTCATACCACGGAGAGGAGGTTATAAATCTCTTATTTGAGCAGTGGCTCTTTTTTTGTACGCTCTAAAATACCCATTCCAGACCGCTCCACGCATAATTCACTTTGCACTTTGCAAGAGTGCAGCCGGCAGCGTGACACTTTATCGTACACTCTGTAGTAATGCACCTCGCAATATATAGTGCACTGTCACTTGGCTTATATATACTAGCTGTAGGCGTATATAGTAATATCCCTCAAAAAGGATAAATACCATCATGTTCTAACCGTGAAAAGAGTTACAAAGGTTAAAATTGATTTCAAAAATCAGATCGAAAGGTATAAAATCAATGTTATTATACGAGGATTCAAGTAAAAGTATGGTGTTAACTACATTTCAACCTTTGCCGCCATATTAAAGTCTTGTATTTAGAGAATCATCGTCACCCTCACTATTTCTTATAGCTGGGATATCGCCCAAATTGACATCGATTCGACTTTCTTGAATAAAATATTTGAAAAATTGGTGTGAATAAAGATCTCGGATACTATTAGGAACTCCTTTTTAGAATATTCTAAAGAGAATAATGTAGGTTTTAATCCTATAGTTGACCAAATCCTTTAGCTTCTAGCCTTATTATACGATCTTGAATAGGTTTTCAGACAATGGTTTAAATGGTTTGAGAGTAATATTCGATGCCTTTATGTTTAAAAGGTCAATTTGAACAACGTGATATACATTAATCAACGACACTTACTTATTATCTGTCCTTATATTGACGACTTCGTGATCGTATGCTCCTATCCAAAGGCTATTAAATACTTTAAAATGGATATCAGGAAGTACTTTAAGTATAATAACCCAGAAAAAACTAATCACTTCCTAGGAGTACGTATTTTTTAAAAAATAGACATATATATAATTTTTTTAACTCAAAACACATATATCCAAAGAGTTCTAAACTTTGATGTCAAGGAACCGAACAAACGCCTAACCTATATTCCTATAGCTACTGAATCATTTCATCATGTTATACTTATATCCCTTAAGGATCAGGCTAATATATTACTAACCTAAAAGTATTAGTTAAATATTGGGGCCCATGTTGAAAAATACAACAAATACAGTCACTCAGCATACACCCAATAATAGTGCCAGTGAGTACTTAGCATAACCATAAGTAGTTGACACGTCTCAACATCAAGAATAAGGAATTCTTCTGAAGATGATGATATCTATTAAAAACACTAGTATTTACTAGTATAAGTACTAGTATTTACTAGTATAAACTAATATCGACTAGTATAGAGTCTCGAGTTTTGATCTACATCTCTATAAGGATACACTTTATCATATATCAAGCCCTTTGCTCAATATTGATTATGGATTACTTGAATTTAAAAGCCTACACTATATCTTCTTATTTAGTACCTTTAATACATTATCAATACGATTGTGCCTTACTGTTCTATTACACTCGATTCAATCCAATACATTTAATATAAGCATGGATAAAAAATATGTACTTCTTCTAAACATTTTAATACCTTTAATAATGTTTCTTCGGCATCTCCAGATCGTGGATCTTTGTTTCCACCACTAGGATTGTCCCATGGTAGTACTAGTGATAATAATCATTCTTCACAAAGAACTATCATTGATTCTTGCCCTTCAGAAACTAAAGGTTCTTCTGCGCCTCCTATTACCTCATCCCTTCGTTTCTTATGTTATAAGGCTATTCCTGTTGCTTTAGGGGCTTCGGACCCGAAATATATATTAAGGAAAGAACGAAAGGCAGCTCGCCATACCCGTAAGGCTAAAGCTGAGCAAGAATTTCAAACCATTAATACTGATAATCTTGTTGATGAGGAGGCAGAGGCTGGGGTTACCAGTGCCCTAAGCCATCCGGAATAGGAAAAACTTAGATTATTTTCGATTTATACGAAATACTAATACCTGAGCTTGAAGAATTCGTCAAAGAATCATAGAAGCTGGAACCACCCAAATCGATAGAAACCACACTGAGAAAGGAGGAGGAAAAAACTAAAAACCTCTTCTTTAACGTTGAGGAAAGAAGACAATGATTAGATCCTAAGTTACAACTACCAAAAGACTATAAGAAGTTAACCTGTACAAATATAACTACGTAGTAAACAACAATTGAAGGATATGTTATGAGTAATGATTTTTTTGATATTTATGAGGGTATCATTAAAATCAAGATGAAACAATTTTTTATAAAACAGGGTCACGTTTACTTTCTTCCACCTATCATCTTTAGTTTTGTAAAGATCTTCAGAACTATATGTATCCGGATCCGAGTTTATAAGATGATTACTTATTTTATTACTCCCAACATTTTAGCCGTTATCTTTAGTATTAAGGACCTGTATGAAGCATTTTTAAAGTTGATTAGCATATGCTAAGGTATTAGACCGATTTATTATTAAAACCGTCTTGAAGAACTTGGTTTCCTACGCACCTTACACTATTCTTCTTCAAATTTCTTTGTAATAACGTTTAATAATACTTGAAAGAGTTTCATTTATTAATATCATTAGAATGAGTATATTGAATACTCCTTTTGGCTTTTAACCTGTATAAAGCATGAATTTCTAGTTTGTATGGTCTGTATACTAAGTAAATTAAGAAAAGTCATTCCCTTAACACTACGTAAACTATATTATAACTTCCAAAACCAAAACTGTTTAGAAGGAGAAAAGTAAATTATAAATTCGTTTTCAAAAAAAAAAAAAAACATTGAAAAACAAACTTAATACTCATGTTAGTCAATTTAGGAAGAAATATCTTGCCGGCTCTTATACAGGCTACACTGTATAGACTTGTTGGGTATTATACACAAATCTACGAACTTTTAATCTTGGTCAATCTATCAAAAGGTGAAAAACAAAAAAAACGGATACTATTGTAGTTTTTAACGGTAAAAAAAAAACCCTGTCACAAATAGCAGTAAAACTTTGTGGTATTGCCTACAATTGTGCAGTTAAACATTCAATTTAACTGGTCTATTTCACAACACCATGCATAGTACCTTTTACTGGAGAGTTTGAGCTAATTAAAAGCCGTATCTTATACGTGTGTTCCCTCTTTATTGAGTCTACTTTTAATTTTAAAGGATCCACTTTCAACGTTTAAATTTTCACTTTTTACGATAAAGACCCCAATTTTCATATTAATCCACCGAATCAACTAATTAGAGGCCGTACTGGAAGCTGATAATTCTGCCATACAAGCCCCACTTTCAAGGCTAAGGTATCAAAAATTAACATTAAATTTTATTGATTTTATTCTTTCTTCACAACATTACATGATTTTTTAATTGGTAAACTCCAATTTAGTGATATTTTATATGCTGCTTCTATCTTATTTTACCACATTTTCAATAATATAAAATGGTTCTTCGAACTCGAGATACACGACAAAAACTATTCTAGATTTTATACAGGAGGTGGTGTGGTCTAACTTACAGAACAAGGAATAACACAATTATTGGTTAAATTAAATAAAGGTAATATCACCTTTACTTTTAACTATTATTTTTAGTATACTATGTTTATAATAAACCTGATTAGCTTTTCAACGTTTTATAATTAAGGTATTATGATTTGGTACTTGTTTTTAGTTGATTTATTCACTGAGAAAACAGTAATTACTATGACTTACAGTTACATTTTTATACAATTTATGTAGTAGTTCTACTATTACGACATAGTTTTTACCCAATTCTTCGAAACTTCCCTCTAATATATCAGGTTTAATTATACTAGTTTGAAATTAGTAAATGAATTACTTCAGTTGTTGGATAGCCATAAAAGTGATTAAGAAGAAGAAAATTTTAACCCTATTTATACTCTATATAAAATTTCCAAAAGTATTCTATGGAGACTAAACTTCCAATATGAAACCCCAGAAAAAGAAAGGTCTATTTGGACCCTTGATAGCTTCCTAAAAACAACTAACTACCTAAAAGACGATCGCTATGGCCTGCTAGCTACTAAAGTCAAATATAGCTTTAGTGTCAATAACATAGTTATTATATCCTCTAGTAAGGAATTAAAAGCCGTTTGTTGTATTCAAAATGAGATTACAAACGTATTAGATGTACTATAGACATTTTAGTCATCTACAAAAGAAACAAACTTGTTAACTATTTAATTAGAATGATGTTTATTCAATACGCATTCACTTTTAAGTTTTTTTTATCATACATTCCTAAATAGAATGGGATATTTGAATGCTTTAATAATGTAATTTTGAAAAAGATACGAATATGAACCGTTTCTAGAAAACTATTATATTACTTAAGGTACTACTTGTTCCAACGAACTGTTTTTATGAATGACTTAACAGTCAACAATAGGAGTATGATCAAGTATATAAAGCCTTATAATGGTATTTATAATAAAGTGAAGGAATGTGAGAATTAAAGACTCAATGTTAAATTTGCTTTTACTTCAAGCTTTGCCATTATCGTCTATATACCGTTTACACAACAAGTAAAAGATTAAAAGACTAATCCAATAAGATAAAATTGAATCATTTTTTTGTAGCAGTTTTCTAATATTATAAATCCTTAGCATATCTTTAAAGTATACTTGCCAGATTGGCTAGAGAACTTAACTAAAAAGATTGTTAATACTTCAAATTTAACAGTTTGTAGAAAAACTATTACGGAATACCATAAAATAATTGTAAGGTATAAAGATATTATCGATTTTGGTATCCCTTAGAAGACTGCAACGGTTGCTCCAAAATCTAAGCTGAAGAGGAGTATATATTAAGTAGTAATGAAAACGATAAATACCTTGCCTCTAAATTTGCCAGAAGATGTTATCAACGTTGACATGATCTAATTTGTACTTTCAACCAACAAAGAAAAGAAATAACTAACTATAAAAGAAACACTGGAGGGTATCGATACTAAGTACTGGAAGAATATCCTCTATAGTGAAATACGAAGCTTACTATCTCTCAGGGTCTTCAAGGCCATTAAGAGGGATATTAATCGCTATGACCTAAATTCTAAGGAAGTTATCAAGGTTAAGACTAATATTCAAAGTGAGATAGAAAAAATAAGGTTAGGATAGTAATACAAGGATTTGAATAAAGATATGATGTTGATTGTACTAAGACTTTTATTGTCAAGATAAAGTCTTATATATGGAGGATCCTCGTCACCATCATTGCTTTCTATGGTTGGGATATCAACTAAATCAATATCTATTCAGCTTTTATCAATGGAAAACTTTAAAAAAAAGTATTAATAGAAATATCGGATACTATTATAGACTTCTTTTTGGAACATATAGAACAAAATAATATAGGTTTTAATCTTATAGTTAACCAAGTTTTTCAGCTTATAATATTACTGTACGAATTAAAACAGGCTTTAAGATGATAGTTAAAGAGGTCAAAAACAATATTTGATACTCTTAATTTGAAAATACTAAGTTTTAACAACGCGGTATATATTTATTATCGCTGTTAACTTATTATATATACCTACGTAAATTACTTTCTGATTATAGACCCTCAATCAAAAGCTATGAAGACTTTTAAGATGGATGTCGGAAATCAATTTCAGTATAAGAACCTAGAAAAGGTGGATCACTTGTTAGGGGAATATCGCTTGAGAAATAGGGACAAATATAATATTATTTTGTTAAAAAATGCGTATGTCCCAAGAATTTTTAGCTTTAAGATAGAGGAACTAAGTCAAAGGCCAGCCAATATCTCTATTACAATTCGAATACTCGTTCATGCTATACAATATGAAAATCAGGCTGATATATAGTAGACTAAAAAGTATTGGTTAGATGTTGGGGCTTTAGGTTATGTAATATGTCAGAATAGGCCGGATATCGCCTTTCTTATATCACTACTCTCACGCTTTCTTAACAACCCTTCAAATTAAAAATTATACTGATTAGGTAAAACTTTAAATAATTTAGGAAATATAAAAATCACGGGTTACAAGTTGATGATGAGAAACTATTAGTAAATTCGTATTGGAACGTCACAAACTTTAGTCAAAATCATCATAAAAACTCACATAGGCTTTATATTAACGTCTGGTGCGGTTCTAACTGGAAACAGGATGAGGCCTCTGGATACCTATAGATATAAAGTTCAGATCGTTAATAGTATAATTAACTAGGTATCCAAACAAGGATCCAAAGTATGCCTTTATTTTGTAAATGCTAAAAGCGTGACAGTAATAAGGGTTACTTAAAACACCCTTTGGATAATGAACTTGTTTACAGAGCTATGTATTCCTGTTATCTTTTTGATATACTGTGATAATAAGGGAGCCATAGAATTGAGTAGAAACACGAAGTATTACCAACGTACTTAACATATACTTATTAAAGAACACTTTGTAGGGGATGAAGTAGAATGTGGTATAATACAAATTCAACGGGTTTCTATGAATAAACAAGTGGCCGATGTGTTAACAAAGTCACCGTCGAAGGCAAAATACGAAATAATAATATAACTGCTTGACCTGTTTAACCTGTGTTCAGATTGATGGAATGGTTTATGAACTTTCGTTCTCTGAATTAACTTATGTGGTATTATGGATATGTAATAGTAGAGTGGTTTTGTTACAAACTTTGGGATATTAACAAATAAAGTACTGTGAGGTTATCGGATCAAATCAGACTATATAGGTCTTCTTGCTTTTTGCATCTACCAACTTTCTTTTTTCTATGCTACACTTCCTTGACTTTAATCTTTACCTTTTGTTTTATTTTACTTCTCTTTCTTTTCTCCTCTTTCTCTTGAGTAGACAGTACCTCTTTAGAGGTTGTGTGGAATAATACAACAGGTACAGTCACTTAGCACACACTCCATAATAAAGTCAGTTAGTACTTGGCACAACTACAAGAACTTGACACGTCTCAAAACCAAGCATGAGTAATTCAGCTGAAGATGATATCTACTAAAGATACTAGTATTTACTAGTGCAGAGGATCAGTCAGCTGGAAGCCAGCTGCCTACACTAGTATTTACTAGTATAGAAGAACTAGTAATTACTAGTAATTACTAGTATCGACTAGTACAGAGTCTCGATCTTTGATCGAGATCTCTATGAGGATACACTTGATCATATATCAAGCTCTTTCCTCCATGTAACCTAGAATACGTGAATCTATAAGCATTTATATTATTATGTATATTATCTTCAACAACTCTTACCTATTCAAATTTTCTAATTAGGCCGAATATCGGATTTCTCATAGTAGTACTCTTATGTTTTTAACAAAATTCTTCACATAAAAACATCACACTCATTAATTACGTCTATAAATACTTTAAAAATATGAAAAATACAAGTTACAAATTGGTAAGGAAAGAATATTAGTATCACCGTATTAAAATGTCACAAACTTAAGCCAAAATCATTATAAAGATTTCTGTACACTTAAAATCAACGGCTGGTTTGATTCCGACTCAAAGGGAGATAAAACCACTGGAAAGTCTACGTAGAGATACACAATTCAAATCGATAACAACACGGTCAACTAGATATCCAAGCGAAAATCCAAAGTATTCCTCTATTCTAAAGATGCAAAGACTGTAAACAAGGTAAGGATTACTCAAAACACCCTTTACATGGGAAAATTATTCACAAAGTTACGTATTCATATCCATGTTACAATATACTGTAATAATGAGGGAGTCATCAAGTTATCTGCGAACTCAGAGTATTACTAACGCACTTAATATATCTCCTTTAAAAACAATTTATAAGGGATGAAGTGGAGAGTAATACAATACAAATCAAGTAGGTTTCTACGGATAAACATCTAACCGATAGGTTCACAAAGCCACTACCGAAGGCAAAATACGAGGTAATAATAAAACAACTTGTCTTGGTTAACCTGAGTTCAGATTGGTAACATATAAACCTTTGCATTCCTGGCTATCTTGTGGTATTACCGGAATGGAATAATAGAGTGGTTTTGCTACAAACTTTGGTATATTAACAAATTACTATAAAGGTCATCGGTTCAAATCGGACTACACTTTTTTTTTTTTTACATCGTCCCACTTTCACTCCACACTACGCCTCCCTCACATTTCACTCTATACTTTGTTTCATTTTTACTTCACCTTCTTTTCTTCTCCTTTGTCAGCGGAAAATACCTTTTGAAGGGTTGTGTTGAAAATACAATAGGTACAGTCACTCAACAACAAAGCCAATCAGTACTTGGTACAACTTCAATACTTGATACGTCTCAACACCAAAGATGAGGAATACTACGGAGATAAGGATATCTTCAATTGACACTAGTATTTACTAGTGCAAGTACTAGTACTGACAAGTACGGAAGATCAATACGGAGATATTGCGTGGGCTAGTACTTACTAGCACGGAGGAACTATTACTTACTGGTATAAACTATTATTGACTAGTATAGAGTCTCGAACTTGATGATGGAGATCTTTATGAGGATACACTTGATCATATATCAAGTCCTCCATGTAGATACTAGAATAGTTGAATCTACGAGCCTACACAATATCTTCTTGTGTAACTTCAATAATATTGCTAATGAAAAATGGAGTGGTATTAGGTATGATATATTAACTATTTCGATTCATGTTCGACACTACTATGGCATGTTAACCAAAAACTTTGTTTTCCGTAAATCCAAATCTTTTTGGGGTTTTACCGGAATTTGTTGAAGGTACTACACAAGAAAATATTGTGTAGGTTTGTAGATTCAAGTATTCTAGAATCTACATGGAGGACTTGATATATGATCAAGTATATCCTCATAGAGATCTTGATCAGAGGTCGAGGCTCTGTACTAGTCAATACAAGTGTATACTAGTAAGTACTAGCCCAGGCAGCAGCTCCATACTGATCCTCCGTGCTAGTCAATACTAATAATTGCACTAGTAAATACTAGTAACTTTTGGAGATATTGATATCTCCGGTGAATTCCTCATCCTTGGTGTTAAAACGTATCAAGTACTTGAAGTAGTACCAAGTACTAATTGACCTTATTATTAAGTATGCTAAGTGACTCTATCTATTGTATTTTCAATACACCTCCTCAAAACATACAGTTCACTCAGAAAGAATGAAAGAAAAAGAGTTAAAAAAAAAACCAAAGGTAGAGGGTAAGGTGAAGGAGGCGTAGTATAAAGAAAGGGAAAAGGTAGTAAATTAAAAAAGCAGAAAGACTTGAAGACCTGTGTAATCCTATTTGAACCAATGACCTTTACAGTGTTTTAATATCTCAAAGTTTGCACCGAAACCACTGCATCATTCTTTACCTGTAATACTATAAGGTAAATTGGAGTATGAAGATTCATAAACCATAATATGAATTGAAACTCAGGGTAACCAAGTTAAGCCGTTACATCATTACTTTGTGTTTTGTTGTCGGCAATATCTTTGTTAACGAATTAGCCACTTGTTTATTCATAGGAACACACTTAATTTATATTGTACCATGCTCCACTTCATCCTTTACCAAGTATTTTTTAAGGGGTATGTGTTAAGTGCGTTGGTAATACTTAGGGTTTGTAGACAACTTGATGGCTCCCTCATTATTATAGTATATGGTAATGATGATAAGAATACGTAGCTTTGTAAATAAGTTCCTCATCCAAAGGGTGTTCTGAGTGACCCTTATTACTGCCACGCTTTTAGCATCCAAAAAAAATGAAGGCATACTTTGAATCCTCGCTTATATGCCCAGTTGACCGTATTGTTGACGATTTGAACTTTATATTTATAAGTAGACTTTCTAGTGGCTTTGTTCCCTTTTTATTCGGAATCGCACCAGCCATTAATTTGAAGTCTATGGGAATCTTCATAGTCATCTTTGTTAAATTCTATGAAGTTTCAATATGTACTTGCTGATAGTTATTTACCACCCACTTATAGTCTATAGTCCTTATACTATTTGGGGTATCTAAAGGCAAGATTGATAAGTGTAATATTTTTATATGAAGGATTATAGCAGAAGCGTGAGAGTACTGATATGAGAAAGGTAATATCCAGCTTAATCTGATACATCACATGGGCAAAAGCGCCAGCATCTAACAAATACTTCTTAATTTATCATATATTATCTTGATAATTATTTTGTATGGCATCGACGCGTGTTCCAGTGGCGATAAAGATGTAAGCCGGACGTTTTCTTACTTCCTTCACCTTAAAGTCAAAGACTCTTTGGATATACGCATTTTAGGTCAAGATAATTATATGCGTGTCCCTTAAAAGACGTACATTTAGAGAGTGCTCTGCCTTTCTTAGGTTCTTAAAGTGCTTCCCAACATCTATCTTAAAGGCCTTGATAGCTCTTAGGTTAGAATTTATAATGAGAAAGTTGTTAGCCTAAAAACAAATGATAAGTTAACGGCGATAGTTAATGTATATCGCGTTGTTAAAGTTTAATCTTTTATATTTATGTGTATTGAATATTACCATTAACCTTTTTAATTGTTATTTTACAGACTATTCAAACCCGTATATAAAGGCGGGTAGTTAAAAGACTTAGTTAACTATAAAATTAAAACCTGTATCATTTTCTTTTGTGCGTTTTAGAAAAACGTCCCTAATAGTATACTTGATTTCCATTAACACTAGGTTTTCAAGTTCCCTAATTATAAAAGTTGAATAGAAATCGATTTATTTGATATCCCATAAATAAAAAGTAACAAGCGTAACGACGATTCTCCATATACAAAACATTGCTGTAGCGATAAAAGTATCAATGCAATTAATATACTTTTATACAAACCTTCGTATTACAATGCTGATCTTGTATCTTTCGACTTATTTTTTAAAATTCATTTTGACATTAGTTTTTCTTTTCGGTTATAGTTGAGTGGTTTATATTTATTTTAATAACTTTGAAGACTTTGAGAGATTGTAAGCTCCATGTCTTACTCTAAAGAGAATTTTTTCAATATTTAGTATTCGGAATCTTTGGAGTTTCTTTTCTAGTCAGTTTTTTTTTCTCGTAAACAGAAGATTAAAACCTAATTATATCATAATTAACAACAATATCTGCTGGAGGATTTGCCGGCAAACTATTTACCATTTTTATTATTGTTTGGTATATACTCAATTTAGGATTTTAATTTATAACTATCGTTATATTTTCATGAAGGATATTCATCTTAATGTTTTTAATATTTTTTTTTACTATAAACCTATTGCATTCCGTAATAATTATTTGAATGATCGTTAGGTTAAAAATGTTAACGATTTTTATGGTCGGGTTTCCTAGCCAGTTTGGTAAATAAACCTTAGAAATGTACCAGGGTTTCGTAATATTAGAAAACTGCTATAAAACGAGGATTTCTCTTTTTCCTGTTGAATTAGTCTTTTAACCTTTTATTCATTTTTCAAAGGGTATATAGATGATAACGGCAAAGTTGGAAGTGAAGTAAAACATAATATTGTGCCTATAACCACTACATCCCTTTACTTTATCGTGAAGACCTCTATAGAGCTTGATATATTGCATTTTTCTCATATTATTAGACCGTTAAATTGGCTATAACAGTAGCTATTCGAACATGAAGGGCTATAATTGATATGATACTTTTCCGTCAATGGTTTAGGTCTGTCATTTTTCCAAAATATCTTTATTAAACCGTTCGGATATGCTATTTTCTTTGAATATATATCGTAAATAAAACTTAAGAGTTAATGCAGTTAATAAACCTTTTTAACTGAATATTTAATAAAGTTGTAACCTTTATCGAGAATCAAGTAGTTTATAATATACCTAATACGTTTGATGATCTCGTTTAGCTTACGACCAACGGCTTTTGGTCCCTTACTAGGGGATATAATAGTTATATCATAAACTCTGAAGCCACAATTAACCTTAGTAGCTATTAAGCCTTGGGGTTTACCTTTTGTGCCAATAATCATTTCCAAGAATCTATCAAATATTTAGATAAACCCGGTTTTCTCTAGAGTTTCGTATTAAAATCTTGGTCATCATCGAATACTTTTAGAAAATTTACAAAGATTACAAATAAATTTGGATTTTTTTTTTTTTTTAAAAAAAACTGTCCAATAACTGAGGTAACTCCTTTACTAACTATAGGCTAGTATAATCAAACCTGATATGTTAAAGGGAAGTATTGAAAGACTAGATATGGATTATGACGATAAAATAATAATAAAACTACTACGTAATTAATATTAGAGTGTATTCGTAAGATAAAGTAGCGACTACTTCCTTAGTTAGTAAGTCAATCCAAAATAAATCTCTAACCCTAATGCTTGATTTATAAAGCTTTAATAAGCTAATTAAATCTTTAACAAATATAGGGCAATAAAACCAATTGTGCAAGTTTAAGGTATTATACCTAGAACTTTTATTATATTTAACTGATTATTATATTTTTTTCCCCTATAGATTGAACTACATTACTCTTTATTCATAATTTAGAGTAATTTTCGTCTTATATTTTAAGATGAGAAAACTATTTTCGTCGTTAAAAATATAGAGAGATAAGCCCGAGTCAGTGTTAACAGAATCTTGAAACTAAAGTTTATCAATTACAAAACAACATTGTGGTGTGGAAGCAATAGGGAAATAAATAAGACTTAACATTAGGTTCGAATAGCTTCACATTAAAAATAATACTTATACAGAGGCACTACCCGCTTTCGATACGGCTTCTAATTGGTTATTTTGGTAGGCTTATGTGAAAAGTGGGGATCTTAACGTAAAAAGTAAAGACTTTAATATTAAAAGTAGATTTTTGACATTAAAAGTAACTATCTTGGAGTAGAAACACCCGTATAGGATATGGATTTTAATTGTCCAAAATTATCTAATATAGGGTTTTAGGTAATAGAACAGTCAAATTAAATATCTTATTACATCACTGTATGAGATAGAACCATCAAGTTATAATGCCATATATCACGGAGTCTTTTAATATACCATTGTTCATTATAATAGCATCCGCTTTTGCTTTCTCTTAACTAATAGATTTATCAAAATAGTAAGGGCGTAGGTTTAGTTGTAATACTTAACAAGTTCTTTCTAAGTAATTGTTTTAGAAACCGGTATGATGATTCTACCTAAACTAATTGATATGCCGGCTACAATTAATAGATTTATCTTTCATTCCTTTTGGAAGATGGAATTTGAAGGTTTTTTTTTCTTAAAGTCGGTTTTCATCTAAGAAGTCCGACTGTAGTTGATGTAATTTCAACGAAATTTCTTTCTTTAATTCACTTTATATACTAATTATTAAAACTGGAAACTTAGTCTTGATACAGGTTGAAAACTGAGGGGAATAATTGATATCCTTGACCTGACGAATTTTATAAACCACACTTCTTTTGGTATTGTTAAACTTTGCTACAAAAAAGTAGAGGCGGAGTGATATAAGGGGTATAAAAAACGAGTTTTCTTGAGAAGTTCATAATATTGGATTGGTTTAGTGCTTTAGTGTATATCAATTAACTTCTGCAGGGCTTTATATAGGTTCTTAACACCAAATATAACGTCTAATAAGTTTGAAGTAATGAAGATGGTTATTATTCCGTAAGCATTGATCCGGGTAAGAATATTCTTGAAAGTTTTTTTTTTAAAAGAAAGTAGTTGATAGGCGCCAATAAATAAATATGGTCAGTTTCTACAAAAACTATATCTATTTTGATTATGAAGAAATTCTCTAGAATATTAAATCAATCATTGCTAATAGTACATCCTTTTATTGATGTCAACTATGTGTTTATTTTGGTCAACGTTAATTTTTCAAAGTCTTCTAGTAATAGTAATTTATGTTTTAATAATTGCCTCTTCTTCTTCGCGTTCAAAACGGGGGTTTTTGTTGGTAGGTCTTTAGACGTTGCAACGTTGTCGATTTGAATCGTGGTCGAAGTAATAGTAGTATTGCATTAGTCAGATGGTGGATGTATTGTTCTAGATTTGGCTTATTGCTAGCCGGTCTACACAGTAATTTGTATGGTTCATTGCTTGGCCCATGCCCTATGGTGAAGTGCAACGTACTGCACTCGACTTACACCCAATACGGTAAGTCTCCACAAAGTAATACACTCAACTTGTAGTATAGTTAACTTTACTGTAAGTAAAGTTAACCAACTTCACTATATGTAATACTATTCCAACACTGGCGGCTTTTTAATTTGTACGCGTACGCTTGTATGGCTGACCAATTTTTTTCCGGTTACTACTAAATTACTTCCTCGTCAACCATTCAAACCCCTATTAATTCTAGTTGACTTCAATATTGAATTACAACTAATTACATGCAAATTAACCCCATTTAACTTTAATTTCTCCGTCGTTCCAAGTTCTAAGTTTATTAACTCACATAAACCGTTTTTCCGCTATAGGCTCTTGCCAACCTTTACTTTAGCCATGCTAATCAAACAAATCGCTATCATTATTAATTCCTCAACTTCCCTAGCAATCTTTCAGTTTTCCGGCACATCCCTATCCATCGTTACATGATTTAGGTCTTTCGGGCGGCCTATTAACATTAGCCTTGATTCTTATGGTTAGCTTGTTATTATCTACAAACCTTTCTAAAGCCTTATTTGCCATTGCCTTTGTTATAAAATCTATGGAATTATCTTTGCCGTTAATCCACCGGAATTTCTTAATCTATCTCCCTTAGTAGGCTTTACGAAGTATTATTACATCGATTATTAGGCGTTTTATACTGGTAGTTACCAGTTTCGAAAAATATTCATTAAGGCTCCTTAAGTCGGTATAAATTACCACCGGAATAAAGGGAATCTTTAGCTTCCCGGTGATAATATTAGAGGTTTTCTCACAGTATTATTACTACATCGAAGTCTACCATTATATAGTAGTCCTCAGAAACTAATACGTTACGTGTAATCCTTTTATACTTAACAGAGGTTTAGTAGTTTAGATTGACGATAATACTAAACTCGTCTTCCTGTTTGTTTTGATTAACGAGGGTCGTCAAAAAGCCGATTTGTAAAGATCAGTAAGTGTTATTTGTTAAAGACCCATTTGTAAAGATTATTAATTTATCCTTAAAAAGTTCTATTCGAACCATATTAAATTTTGGTTTATATTTCGTATTTGATACTTAAGCCTTTTATTTAGCTGGTCAAAATCCTTATTCTTCAACTCTTGTACTTGCGCTGTAATAAACAGGTCGTAAAAGGCTTTCAGTTAATATTAACTAGTAATATAACTGCCTCGAATACTCCATTTAAAATACTGTTAAACCCTAACCATGTTAATTTTATTAATTATAACCAAAACAAATCCCTAGCCCTTTGAACAAAACCTTAAGCCGATGTTAATACCAAATATACGGATTAACGATTCATTATAGTTAAGTTAGCTACCCTTCGTCAACGTTGTCACCGACTTACAGTTTTAAAACTTAGTCATTAATAGCTTGTTGTTTTAATGATGTAAAGTTAGTTGTTTCGATAAAAAAGGTATTGTTAGTTTATATAACTACCATGCCAAAGTCTCTATCTTACGTTACCAACAAGTATTGGTCGTATGTTAGGGACTTTATCGCCAGCTGAAATTTGAAATACAACTAATAGGTTAAGAATCAATGGACGCATATTTTAGCTAATCCGTATAGTAGTTTGATACATCCTATTACCATGTTTAAAGAGTAAATGACACGGAATTCCTGTAGCAGTTTTAACAGTACGATCCGCTATAAATCCATTGTTGGTTGTACATAAGCTTACATTATATTACTGTCATTAAGCGTAAACTTGAATTCAATTTTGGCTACCAAATTTACTATGAAAAAAATTAGTAAGCGTTAGCTAATATTTTAAATCGTTAGCGATTATGCAAGTATTTAGGTTATTCTTTTATCACCATATCTTTAAGCTATTAAAAGTAAGTTTTCGTACGGCCGTTCCATAGTTTTACCCTTGACTTTGTGAATAATACTTAACTTGAAAATTGCAACGTTCATGTCTTTAAGGCTAAAATCAATTTTCGGCACAAATTATACAATCCATTGAGTTAGTAATACGTTAATTTTGACCTTATCGCATTCTTCAAAAGGTTTGCCCAAAGGTTTAATAATCTTTTACGTTCGGAACTTTAATGCCAAGTTTTTATTATATTTCTCTTTCTTAGTTACTTAAGTAGTATTATAAATACGGTTTAGTGTATATTCCTCCTTTTTAATGTTTTGTTTTTCGAAAGTCGTCCGCGTTGATGCCGTTTTATGGACTTATGGATAGAGGATGAAGGAGGTTCGTATTAGCTTAGTCGCTTAACTTAAGGATCCTTATTATTAGTAGCCCTGATATAAGGCTTAACCTGGGTAATTTGAAAAGGTATAATGCCATTAATATTCTCGACAATTACTTCAGAGTTCGAAATACTTAATATCTTATACAGGCCTTCCTATTTACCCGGCTTCCGCCATACAAAAACTTTACTTTGTAATAGTGAAACAAGCACGTCGATTGTTAAAAAGTTGTTCTTGGTGTTAAAAGCGTTATTAATTTGTCAGCGTGCTGATTTTTTTCGAATTCCCTTAGGGCTTCACTGTAAGCCATCACGCGTTTCTAAGTATTTGACGAGGGCAAAGATTTACTCGTTGGGTATAAATACGCTTTAAAAACTAAGAGCGTTAGCACTAAGCTGTTAAGACCTATAATATCATTTGAGCCTTTCACTACCATTTGTAAACGTATTTCCAGATTTGTAAAGCTTCTAATTTCTAATATAATGATATTATACGATTGTTTAAATAGAGCGTATACTCTTTTAACCTTTTTAATACTCCAATAGATTGTAACAGGTACCTATTTATAATAAATACCTCTTATTTAAATATCTTCTTAAAACTTTACTATGGCAAAATTAATACAAACATCGTAAACAACGATGTCAAGTAAACACAAGTATATATTAATTTATAAAGTTCTTAACGTTTACCACATATCTTTAACAGAAAGGGACTTGAAAAACTTCATCATGTTAAAAAATGTTACAGAATCAGCGACTTTTAGGACAGGCTTGTTATTTTAGTAAAATACAACGATAAAAATTTCGTAATTAAAATCCTTATCGTCTTTTAGTGTAAATTTAAATCCTTGGGGGGCTCCAGCATATATTTAACAGTAATAGCAAAGTTTTTCAATGGATTTTAGGATAAAATATTCCACATCATTATATCCTGCAGACTTTAGGACTTAGTATAGCATATCGAAGACTAGATAGTTAAAACGATGGTGTAATTAACGTATTTCCGGCTCCGTTAGGATTAACACTATTACTTTTGAGCTTTAAAGATAAAACTATAAGTGTCCCCACTTAAAGATAAGTAAAAACCTCTAGTTATTTTTAACTAGTTTATCTACGTTAACATCGACGTTAACGCTGAAAATTTTTATATTATTTTAGAAAAAAAGGAAAGTGGTGGGGACTTAAGGATATAAAACGTAACTACTCCTAAAATAATTTAAATTACCGTTATCTCTAATAACGATAATTATTCCCCTAGTCCAAAGCCTACTTTAGCCTTGTTAGAATCATCACGATCGATCTTACTGGCTCTAGTGTTGTACCTCTATAGCGCCATTTATTACAGATAAACTCCTGTTAAGTACTTTACTGCCCCTTTATTTGGTATAATACCTTAAAAGGTATGTTCCACGTAAAGATCGCGGAGATTAAAGGTATATAAAGGATCGAGGACTTAATTAAAGTAAAGTTAAGAGTCTTTACCACCTAAACGATATAGGAAGTCATAGTCAGCAAATTACTACGCCGTACCAAAAGAAGTATCTTCGTGCTACTTGATTTGCTTATGGGCGTTAACGCCGTTGATTAACTTGTCACTTTCGAAGTCTACGATTTCATTTAAGTCGTCTTATTTAGAAGTAATAGGGTATTAGGTGTGGTATACTACTTTCCTATTGTTACGTATGGTGGAGCAGGGGGGGTGCCGAATTAACCAATATTTAGATTTACCATAGATCTAATATCTTTTACTATTATTACGACAATATTGTTTACGATTAACAGGCCCACCTTAATTTTAGCCTTGCTGTCGCTAGCATGGCTATTACCTCCAGTTTATAGGCTGTAAGCCAGACTTTAGGTGTTATGGGCGCCCGTAGTTACACTTGATGTAATTAACCACCATAAGGGCTTTTTTAATCACATTAAAGAAGTTACCAACTTTGAAGTACATACTAGGTGAGTTTGGTATACGCGCTGTCACTATAGCAAGAAACGTAAATAGCTAAAAAAGCCTTCGTAGGTGGTATTTGGGCGTTATATGGCGTATTAAAACTCGTTAACACTCGCAACTACTGCTCGTACCTGCTTTCGAAGTGTAGCTTCACCAATGTAGGCTTTCTCCATTTCTTTTTAACATATCATTTACTTGTTAAGTATTCAATTAATGACATTTATTAACGTTTCCTCGTTTTTTTTCCTTCACTATCATTATAGTTTACCACGTCGTTACCCAGTCTGTGTGGTATTATATAAGGTAGACGTCGTGTTTAAAATAGCTTTTCATATCATCGTAGATCTCGCAGAAAGTAGTAGCTCTAGTAAGTAAAGTCAAGTAATAATCACTAACGTACCTTATAAGGATTTCTGGAAAAAGTAAATAAAAACCGGAAGGAGGAACTTCTATTTATGTATAGATGTTTAAAACGGGTATTATCTTATAGTATAAAAGGTTATAAGGCTTTCCATCATATCTTTATACGTAGTTTCAGATCTTAGCAAAGTCCATAAGCAACTTGTAGTTAATATTAACCATTTTAATAGGTCTTAAATAAAGGTCGCGATAGTCGTCCCAGCTTTAAGTAGTGTTCCCTAGCAATTCAATTCTTGGAATTTACGAAACACGATATTAAGGGTAATTGCTAGTCGCCTAACCCGAGGAGGAAAGTCCTATAGTAGGCCCTGTGGTAGGCTTTTGCACGTGGGCAAATCTAAAGACGGAAGGTTTTTAAATGGCTTAGCGGTTAAATTACTAAAGGGCGATAGGTACTTAAAGGTTCTAGAAAGCCTGACGATCTTGCTTAATTAACTGATATAAAATGCTAACGTCAATACCTTTAACCGTATTGGAAGCCATTTCTTTATGTGCCTTGCAACCATTAAAGGAGTACTCCGCGTTATTACGTAAGGGTACTAAACTGCTAATCAGGTTAATAGGTTTCTTATTACCAGAGTGTAAATAGTCCTAACTTAACTAAAAGTGAAAAGGAAGTCCTCTAGATTTCGTATGGGGGCGATGAGGTTCATTAACGCCTTTTCCTTTGGATCCTAGGTCTTAAAGGCATTCTTCAAACTAAGCTAGGTTAAATAGGATCTCTAACAACCTAGTAAAACTTTTCTTTAGTATGTAAATCCCTTGGCGTTCAAATTCAACTTTTAACCTTAACTTAATCCCTTTTTGGATCTTCTTCTATATGTTAATAGTTCAGTCGTTGAAGATGTACCGGAAATTTCGGAAAACGCGGGCGCCGCGATCAAATTCTTCGCTTCTATCTTATTTAACTATATAGTAGCTGACGAAATTAGTAAGGTTTTTTTCTGTTAAGTCTTTATTAATATCTATTATACAAAGATAGTTATCGTAAAACTTGGTAAAAGCAGTTCCGAGGGCTTTGATTACTTCTTTCCTCTTATAGTCGATAATAGCCTCAAATTGAATGCTGGCGAAGGACATATTGATATTTTGGCTTGCATAAAACGTGTATGGTATGTAAAGCAAAAGATTTGGTAATAGTTAGGCGTTAGGACTTGGTGTTTTAGCGTGGAGTTGCGTAACGTAGCTTTTTCGGAGAAACTTAGCAATTCTTGGTATTTTCGCTTAAAGCAATAGACTTAATGATTAAAATGTCGTAGGAAGTGAAAAAAGTGAAATAGTGCCAAAGTTTTAGTATAAAAGATGAGGTGGAAAGCCGTTTGTTATTAATGAAGGGTAAAGGTTAAAAGTTATTTAGCTGTAAAACTTCGTCGTTTTTTCTTATAGTAGTAGCACCCGCTGTAATATTAACTTAGCTGTTTGCCAGCTTGCTGAACTTTAAGACTTCTAACAGTTAATTTCAACGGTCTTTTTCAAAAAGGATCCGATAAAGATTTCTTAGTGTTTTCAATAACAATAACGTTCCTAATTTACAGATTGCTGATGTAGGACTAATACAAACCAAAAGTTTTCTCTATTTTACTACCATTTTAAAACTGACACAGTACTAATAAAGACCTTTCGTAGAAATATTTCCTTTACCCTAACTTCCGCAGCCGTAGAGCGTAACCGGAAAGTAACTTCTTCTTTTACTTGGCCAATCTGTGTTTAACCTAATAAGCACTAATTAGTGTTGGTAGGTATTTAGACGTTACAACGTTGTCGATTCGAATCGTGGTCGAAGTAATAGTATTATTACATTGGTTTGATGGTGGATGTATTGTTCTAGGTTTGATAGACCGCTAGCCGGTCTGCACAGTAATTTTTATGGTCAATGTTTGACCCGTGCCCTAGAGTGAAGTGCAGCGTACTACACTCGACTTACACCCAATATGGTAAGTCTCCACAAAGAAATACACTCAACTTGCAGTACAGTCAACTTTACTGTAAGTAAAGCCAACCTACTATACTGCATGTAATACTATTTCAATAGTTTTGATGTTTTTTCCCTTTTTATTTATAGTTAAGGTGATTTTTATCTATTTAAGTGTTTCTAGCATCTTCAATTAGACATTTGTTTAGTTTTTTTTAGAGTTTCCTTGTTAATTTATAAGATTAATAGATAGCTAATTTCTATTTTTTTCTGTTTCGTATAGTCTAGTGTATGGGTAGCCCCAATTTCTACCTCTTTATTAACAAGATCATTAGTATTGAGAGCTTGAAGTTCTTGCTTAGCTCTAGCTCTATGGTAATCAGGAGCTGCCTTTCACCCTTTCCTCAATAGTGCCTCAGTATCTAGATCCCCTAAGATAATAAGAGTAGCCTCAAAACGTAGAAACCAAAAAGATAAGGATTTAGCCGGAGGAGTAAAAGAACCTGTAGGTTTTGAAGGGCCGGAAGCAATAATAGTCGCTTGTAAAGGAGAAACATTATCACTAGTACTACTATAGAAGGAACTTAATGGAAGAAACAAATAACCACGTTCTAGGGATTCTAAATAGGCATCCTTAAAGGTATCAAAAGGTCTATAAGAAGTAGAAGTTTAAATTTTTGCGATAAGAAGTATATTAGACTAAATTCAGTAAAATGGAAGAGTAAGACACAATCGAACAAATAATCTGTTAAAGTTACTGTACAAGAAGATATTGTATAGGTTTGTAGATTCAACTATTTCAAAATCTATATAGACAACTTGATATATGATCAAGTATATCTTTATAGGGATTTCGATCAAAGGTCGAGGCTCTGTACTAGTCAATATTAGTATATACTAGTAAATACCAGTCCCTTTATGCTAGTAAGTACTAGCCCAAGAAACATCTTTGGACTAATCCTCCATACTAGTCAATACTAGTACTTACACTAGTAAATACTAGTATCCCTTGGATATATCTATATCTCCAGAGAATTCATTATCTTTAGTGTTGTGATGTATCAAATACTTTAAGTAGTACAAAGTACTAACATTCGCTATTGATGATTGTACTGAGTGACTGTACCTATTGTATTTTCAACAGAATTTGCGTAGCATATTTAAAAACTTTAAAGAAGAGAAATATCATTTTCATTACATGTATCGGAATTCAGTCTTTTAATTAACCACTTATTAACTATATTACTTGTTTTTACCATATTCACAATTAATATCGTATATGTAGGTGAGGTTTTCGTTGTCATCGTTAAAATAGTAAGCTTAAAGGTATATATTAGTCGAATTCGATATCCGTGTTATTATAATCCTAATGAAAGACCGTAATTAACTAAAAAGGCCTTTACAGATAGTGTTAGCTTAATTTAAGGCGTATTCAAACTCTTTATAAACTGTGATAGTTTAGACGACTCGTTGCTATAATTTGCCTTAGCCAACTCCCACATATTACATACCTTATTAGCAAAGTATCAGTTTATCAAGAATTTAATTGAGAATATCCATTTTGTTTTCTAACTTTGTTTGTAATGTAACATATATGACCACTCGATATATATTTTAATCCTTGTTATATTATGTGAAATTGATATTGTAATTGAAAAAACCTTTCAAAACGATTGTAAATCTCATGAAACAATTAGCAATTGGTAAAGTATTAGAGGTAATAATCTTCGATTGGGCCGGTAGAAATATCAGGTAATATTCAATGAAAACTCAGCAATTTATTTTTTGGGGTGATAAATGTTAAGAAATCAAGCGTAACATGACGTCGAAGAGGTTATATAGCTTACCGTTATACTTTTTTTTTCTTCCCCAAGTCTCAATAAAAGTTGTAATCATTACGTAATTTGTATTTACCAAAGAGACGTATCAAGAGACACAAGTGGTGTATTGATTGGTTTGAATCTTTTCATTCTTGTCTAGTAATGTTTGGGCAAATTTTAATATTGGTAGATAATATAGTTAACTTCGATAAAATTTGGAGGGAAGAAGCCAGTTGTCATGCCAACAGTAAACTCACGTGTAAAACCGCTCTTTCCTGAGTTAATTTATTGAAACTGGTCCTATTGAAGGGTTTAAAGAATATCGTTTTGAAGGGACTAAGCCAAAGCTGTCATTTAAGCCTGTTGAATACTTTGAATAATCCTTGATAAAAAAAAAAGGAAGGAGAAACCCCTGTTAAGGAACTTATACCACACTATAAAAAAGTGGTAACCCACTTGCGAAACATGTGTAAAGATATACTTCCAAGCGGTTTGAAATTATTTTAAAAGTATAGTAACCACTATCGTTAGATCTTTAGTAACTACTAAACCAGGTACCAGCCTATAATATTACCCTCGGTTCATTCTTCTAAATTTCAATTTTTTATAAATAGTAGTAAAAGGTGTTAGCGAATCGTAAAAGTTTACAAAATGTGACTTTTTATTGTAAGCCGTTTTAAAAGATGCGTAATAACCACTTTAAAATGGTTCTAAACGTTATAACATTATATAGAAACTTTTCGCCATCAATCGTTTCAATACATCATAAAAGTTACTAGCATTAGCTCCCCTGCAGCCTATTTTATAAACAGTCTTCGTAAACACCCCGAAATATGAAAAATTTCCTCTTTTAACAATAACTTCCTCTCAAACAACAATATAATACACCATTTATTTGCCATCTCATACATATTAACGGTTCGAAGTCTTCAAGCTTTTTTTTATTAACTTTTCTACCGCCAAAATTAATCCTAGTTTGAGTGGTGAAGTTGATAAGGCGATCCAAAACGTGAGTTTCGGCTTTGAAGCCGTTTAGTTTCTATTAACAAACATAATAGTTCTCGTTAATACACTCTAGCAGAATGTGTCCAGATAATATTAAAAAGTACACTTATTTCGAATACGTATACAGCATAGCGCATAATCCTCGAAAGTTTTGTTATAAAACCAAAGGTAAGTATAAATCAAAGTAGCGACTGGGAACCTATTAACAAACAGTTAAACATTAATGTTTAATACTGCTTATATACCGTAAATGCCACCGGCTAAAGCTCTGGTTATACTTTTAATGCCTTAGACCTTAATTTTGATATAAACTATGTTGTTAGGGCGCTATTTAAAACTTTCATATATTTCGATGTTTAAAACTAAAGTAAGTTCTCGAGTTTTCGAGTTGTTTTTAAAACACTAATAGACGGATAGACAATATGTAGATCTAAGAGATAGAAACTAAAAAGACTATAAAAGTCCATCAAGCTACTCAATATGAAGTTAACATACGTGGCGGTAACGGCTTTATATTGTCCACTCCCGTCTATTCCGATAGTTCATGTGTTATACATCTTCCAAATCAGGATCATAATTTTCAAATAAGCAAAATATTTTAGTAATAAAAGTAAACGTCGCAGTTAATGAATAGGTACGACGCTAAGGTCAAAACAATGGAAAAACTGGTCAAAGTTTCTGAACGTATTGGTAGAAAATTGGAAAAATTATCAATATAGGTGAAAAAAGATTTACCGTTAATAATCTAGAGGGTAACTCGGATTATAGAAATGACAAATACGGGGGTATAATTAAGTAATTACAATCGTAGTCGCAATACCAATACAAGTTTATTACTGTGTTTAGTATCCGTAAAATAACAGTTTCTAAACAACTAAATGATATAATATTAAATCAAATTAAACCCGTTAGTGAGTTGAACGAGAAATCACATTTTTATCCTCGGCCGAGATATAATGTAATTTAAAAGCTTCTAGGGCCGCGATATCTGAAAAGCTTAAAAACTACTTCCAAGTCGAGTGTATATAACCCATCTATTGAATTAGAACCTGTCGCTTTAGAAAGTTACTAATGCGGATACGATTTATTGAAGGCTTAGTTTGGGATCGTGAAATACTTTAAGCTTAGTATTCAAGTTTAGTTTCGCTATCGTTACTAATTACATCGACTACAGATAGTGAATAATCGTGGTTTTATTATCTCAGAAATGGGCTAAAAACGGCTTTTACAAATTAATAGACCTAAAATCGAAGGTCTTTTCCACCCGTAATATCAAATTTGATAACTTTTGAATTGCTGACACGTATAATATGGTATTTATTATGAATATAGTTCAATTTTTTTGAAAAATTAATTCTGTTCATTTTTTTATAAAAAAAACTTTCAACTTTATCGCCAACCCAGAACCTTTTTTAAGGAAAATGTTGCTTATTCATAGCTTTTTCCATACTCTATTATGTTACTATTATTATAGCATATACTAATTTCGTAATGTTACGAATATATTGAACAAAATTTTTCGCCCTTAGTCGTAATTTTATTTATTTAAATAAAACAATATTGGATAGATTTTATATCGTCAACGGCATAATCTTATGTTATGAAAAACAAACTCATATCAATAGTAGTAATATTTTTATTATTTAACGCTGATTGATAACCCAGTAACAACCACTTCTAATCAAATTGGGCAATAACAATAAAGGAAGGTAGGTATGTTAAAACCTTTTAATTGGCGCATCCAGTAGAACTATCCGTTTCGAGATAGAATACAATGTTCAAACGCTACTATACCCCTGTTAAATTGTAAAAGAGTTTACAAAACCCACCGGTCTAATTAAAACCTCTATCGCTAATAATAACGCAAAAAATATCATAAAACCGCCAATAACAAGTTGAAAACCGTTCTGCGTAAACTTGAACGTTTCAAATATTCATTATTTTCGACGAAAAAACTTTACTCAAACGATACATAATAAATATAAGGTAAAATAAGTCGCTAACTTGTTTCTATGGAGCATTGACCACAAAATCAATCGAAAAACTTGCTTTAAAGCCTCTTAGAAACTGATGAAGACTTGAAAATTCTCTTCCGACTATGTCTCTAATGAATTTTACACCTACAAACATTACAATTCCGGCAAAAACGCTGGACCGTACGGTATAATCTAAGTTAAAAGTACGCTTTGAATAAAATAACGATAATAACGGTACGACCTGGGTAACCAGTAAAAAGTGAATTGTGTATA
This sequence comes from Anisogramma anomala, assembly GCA_038502455.1. Taxonomy (NCBI): domain Eukaryota; kingdom Fungi; phylum Ascomycota; class Sordariomycetes; order Diaporthales; family Gnomoniaceae; genus Anisogramma; species Anisogramma anomala. Next base: position 21,047,090 of record JASMMZ010000005.1, on the reverse strand, counting down.
AATTTAATTGACACGGTAATAAGCGGCTTGTAAATAAAAACTAAAATACAGTAACAAAAACATAAATTACAATTATTATTTATCAAATATTATGAAATAAAAAATTAAGAATTAAATAGTTCTTAATACAAATATAAGGAAAAAAACTCTGGTTGCCTATGTATATCGCGCGAATCAAATACGGGTAAGTAACGTCACAGATAATAACAGCGTCACAGTTACTTTAAATATTGATATTAATAAAATGTTCTTAGTCTTTCGGAATGGACTTGCTAATAACAGTTAACTGGAAGACATATACGCGCTAAATCGGTTTCAAAAAGACCTAGTTAGGACGTAAAAATTTTAATTTCGTCGAAATAATATATAATACCGTACATAATTCATTCCTTTATTATCAACCAATTTAAAACAGAATGAAGAAACGCGTTCCGACTAACCAACCTATCGTTCGGAAAGTAGTCAGATAATCATAAAGTATTTCAAGTTTTCATAATCCGTAAAAATAGTAAACGGATAAACCGTACCCCAAAGCTTCGAATTCTATACTTCCAACCAATTTATAATCTCCAATAGTTCTTTTTATAGTAAATTTCATTATTATACTTGGTAATTGACCAAGAATGAGAAAAATACATTACTAATTATAACGTACCATAATCATCCCGTTGAAATCGATAGACTCTTGATGTCAAATTATAACAATCCGCCTTTAAAAAGATATCTTAGTTAGGGTCCTACTAATCAAAGGCTAATTCGAAGAGGAAATGAAATTTAAGTCGCTAGAAAACGACTTTTTCTTCCAATTTCCAAAGAAAAGCGACGTTATTTTTAATCAACCATTTCAAAAAGTCAATGATTACGAAATAATCTCAAATAAATTGCTAGTAATAGTTAACAAAGCCGAAGAAATCCCGTATTCCCAATACAAACGTAAAAACCGTATACTTTCAGATAACGCGAAACTTCTCAAGGTCAATAAGTACTCTAATATCCATTTTAATAACGCATTCTAAATACTTAGTTATTTGAATGCCGAACTTACACTTGCATAAACCAAAGTTTAAATTAACGAAGATTTCAAAGCTTAATGCTTATTTAATTATAAAGCTATGATTATTCGGAATGCTTTTCGAATATATCTATTGAAGGTACTACACGGGAAAATATTGTGTGGGCTTATAGATTCAAGTATTTTGGAATCTATATAGAGTACTTTATATGTGTTTAAGTCATAATCAAGCGTATCCTCATAGGGATCTTAATTAGGATCTAAACTCTTTTACTAGTCAATACTAGTATATAATAGTAAATACTAATTCCTTCGTGCTAGAAAATATTAGTCCAGGTAACATCTCCATGCTAATCCTCCATACTAGTCAATACTAGCACTTGCACTAGTAAAACACTAGTACTAGTGGTAATATCTACAACTCCAGTAAATTACTTATCTTTTAGTGTTAAAGCATTTAGTACTTAAAGTTTGTATCAAGTACGGGTTATCTTTGTTAGCCATATTAGTCCTGTTAACCCTGCTATTAAGTTATATATCATGTAACTGTACCTATTGTATATTTCAACACACACTCGCAAAAGATAACGTTCACTCAAAAGAAAAATAATAGAAGTAATAATCAAAGGTGAAGGGTAAGTTAAAGGAAGTGCAATACGGAAAAAAGAAAATCCGTAAATACAAAAAGCAATAAAACTCGTATATTTCGATTAAAACTAATAACCTTTCCAGTATCTTCTTCGTTAATATTCTAAGTTTACACTAAAACCACTCCATCATTCCATACCTATAGTACCATAAGATAACTTAAAATACAAAGCTTTACAAACCATTAATTCAATCTAAGCCTAGGTTTACTAAGCCAAGACGTTACATAATTGCTTTGTATTTTATCTTGGGCAATAGTTTTGTCAACTCATCAACTAGTTATTTATCAGTAGAAACCTACTTCATTCATATAATTTCACGCTCCACTTGATCCCTTATAAAATATTATTCAAGGGATATATATTAAGTTCTTTAAAAAGAGTCCGGGTTCATAAATAACTTAATAGCTCATTCATTATCACAGTATATCGTAACGATAATAGGAATACGCATCTCTGTGAATAAGTTCTTTATCTACAGGGTATTCCATGTAACACTTATTACTACCACACTTTTGGCATCTACAAAAGAAACTCATACGTTGGATTCCCGTTTAGATACCTAATTTACTATACTATTAACGATTTTAACTGTGTATCTATAAGTAGACTTTCCAATATCTTTGTCCCTATTTTAATCTTAATCATATTAGCCGTTAATTTAAAGTCTTTATATAATTTTCATTATAATCTTCGCTGAAGTTTGTAACGTTTTAATGCTAATTTATTCAAAGATTCTAATACAAACCTTTAGTATATGATTTTCATACTGTCTAAAGTATTTAAAAGAATAACTGATAAGTGTAATGTTTGTATATAAAGGATTATGGCAAAACCGTGAAGGTACTGACATAGATGATATCCAGCCTAATTTGGCATATTATATAAATAAAAGCCCTAATATCTAACTGAAACTTCTTGGTGTATAAATTATTAACTTAATATTTATATAAAATGGTATAAAAAAGAGATCCTATTACAATGGAGATATAAGCCGGACATCTACTTCATTCCTCTACTTGTGAATTTAATACCTTTTGGATTTACGTATCTTGTATCAAGATAATCGTACGTATGTTTATATTCTTCAAGATAAGCACCCCTAGTAAATATTTTGCCTGTCTAAGGTTCTTGTACTTGAAATGTTTCCCAATATTCTTCTTAAAGGTTTATATAACGTTTAGATTAGGGCCCATTATTAGAAATTCATTAACATAAGTATATATAATAAATTAATAGAGATAGTTAATATATATCGTGTTGTTAAAGCTTGGTTTTTAAAACTCAAGGGTGTCAAATACTTCACTTGACCTTTTTAACTATTATCTTAAATCCTGTTTAATCCTGTAAAGTAAAGCAATTAGCTAAAAGATTTGGCAGACTATAATATTAAAACCCACAATATTTTTATCTAGATACTTCAGGAGGAAATCTCTGATAGTATCCGAGATTTCCATTAATACTAGTTTTTCAAGTTCGTCGTTTAAAAAAAGCCAAGTCGATGTAGATTTAGTTGATATCCCATCCGTAAAAAACAACAAGTGTAATAAGGATCCTCTACGTGTAAGACTTTGCTATGTTAATAAAATTTTCAGTGTAATTAATACTATACCTTTGCTTAAATCCTTGAATTACGATCCTAACCTTATATCTTTCTATTTAACCTTTTAAATCAGTTTTAATATTAGTTACTTCTTTTACAGTCGGGGAGTAACGTTTAATATCTCTTTTAATATCTTTAAAGACTTTGAGAGATAGCAGACTCCGTATTTTATTGTAAAGAACTTTTTTCTAGTACTTTGCATCTGTGCCCTTCAAAGCTTCCTTTATAGTCAACTGCATCACTAGTTTATTCAATAATAGCACAAACTAGACCATATCTTTATTAACAAAAGAATCTTCTGGCAAACTTTCTGGCAAGCTGTTCACTGTTCTCTGTACTTCTTAGCAAATACTCCTCTTTGGATTGTAATCTAGAGCTGCCGTTATAATACCATAAGGGATACTAATCTTAATAGATTTGATATCTTCTTCCCTTACAATTACTTTACAGGGTCCCGTACTAGTTCTTTTACAAACTATTAGATTAAAAGTACCAACGATATTCTTCGTTTAATTCCCAGGCTAGTCTAGAATGTTGACTTTAAAGATAGGCCAGGGCTTAGTAATGTCAAATGACTACCACAAAAGAAAGATTCCCCCTTCTCTTATTAAATCAATATTTTAACCCTTTAATCGTATTTTAAAGGATATATGGACGATAACTGTAAAACCGGAAATAAAATCAAGCTTAACGTTAGGTTTTCAACCCTTATATCTCTTTACTTCATCGTAAAAACCCTTATAGAACGTGGTGTACTAGATTAAGCTCTTATTGTTAACCGTTAAGTTAAATATGATAATGGCTACATGAAATAGATAGGGATATCAGTGATATAGTACTTTTATAGCAACAGTCCAAGTCTTTATTTCGTCCAAACCCATTTTATTGGAATGATGAGAAATGCCGTATTCTTCAGTGGTATAAAAATAAATAAAACTTAAAAGTAAAAGCGTAATCTATAAATATATATCTAACTAAATATCTAATAATCTTCTTGCCTCTGTTAAGGATTGAAAAATCTATTGTACATCTTATACGTCTAATTGATGTGTTAAATATACGACAAACGGTTTTTTGTTCTTTGACAGCAGATATAATGGCTATGTTACAAACTTTATAGCTATGCTTGATTTTTGTAGCGATTGAACTACGACTTTCGTCCTTTAGCCCAATAATCATTTCTAGAAAGTAGTTAAGAGTTTAAATAAACCCTCCTTTTTGGGGAGTCTAATATTGGAAACTTGGTTGCTAACGGATACTTTTAGAAAGTTTATAAAGGGTATAAATAAAGTATAAATACTTCATTTTCATTACTTTTTAAGACATTTAACAACTTGAGTAATTTCTTTACTAACCTTGGGCTAATATAAACAAATCTGGTATGTCAGAGGAAATTATAGAAAAACTTAGTAGTATCTATAGCAATTGCATTATAATGGAATTGTTACATGAACTAGATAATGATTTAGTCGTTAGTTATAGTGGCAATTGTTTCCTCAGATTTAAAATCAACTAGTAATAAGTTTCTAACTCTAATACTCAGGTTGTAGTGATTCAATAGGCTAATCAGGTTTATAATAAACTCAGGGAAATGAAAAAAATGTGAAAAGTAATGTTATTGAAACTATAACTCCTCTTGAACTTATCCTATTTCTAAACTAGTTCTTTAAAAGTAGGATAAATAATATCTCCCTCTATTTGTAATCCTGAGAAGTTTTGGCCTTATATCTCGAAATGTAAAAACCATTTTTTGTTGTTAAAAATATGGTAGGATAAACATAAACTAACTTCCATAAAGTCTTAAAACTGAATTTTACCAATTTCAAAACAATATTATAGTGAGGAAGAAAAAGGAAGAAACTCAAAACTAAACTTTAAGTTTTAAAGACTTAATGTTAAAAGTATGGAATATACTATAGTAATACTCATATATATTACGGCCTCTAATTAGTCGTTTTTGCTATTTACCATAAAAAGTGTAACCCTTATTGTTGAAAATAGATACTTTAACGTTAAAAGTAAATACTTTCAAACCGGTACACCCGTTTAAGATACGGCCTCTAATTCGCCAAAATTCTATGTTACAGTGTCCTATACAATTTATTACGTAGTTGACTACGAAATAATTATATTAATATCATAAAGTTATAATGATACAAGTGGTGAAGGATTTTTACTTTACTATTATTAACGGTGATAACATCTGCTTTTTCTTCCTTACTAATAGATTTATTAGTATTGAAAGGCCGAAAATTTAGATATAATGCCTAATAAGCTTATATAGAATGACTCTTGTAAAAGCCTGTTAAGCAATCTTCATAAACTAATTAATACGCTGGTTACGGTTAACAGGTACCTTGTTCTTCAGCTGTCTTTTAAGTATGGAATTTAACGTTTCTTTTCCTCTTGAAAGCTAGTTATCGTTTTGAAGGTTTGATTACAGTTTACGTAGTAATAAAAAAACAGCTTTCCTTAATTTACTTCACATACGAACTATCCAGACTAGAAACTAACGCCTAAAAAAGGTCAGAAAATATAGGAAATCCTTCATAAAGTTAACTTAATAGCCTTAATAAATTAAGTTCTTTCTATCATTTTTTATAGTTAACACAACGAAAGCTAAAGATCAAGAATATAAAGGGCGAAAGAAACGAAGTTTCTTCAAAGTTTTTTGATAGTAAATCGTTCCAATGCCTTAGAATATACCAATCAACTTTAATAAAGCTACACACGAGTCCTTAATGCCTACAAAAACGGCTAAAAAATATAAAGTAATAAAAAAAGGTAATTATTTTAAAATCCCGGATTCGGGTACATATTGTTTTTTAAGTCTTTGCAAAACTGTAGTTGATAGGCGTAAATAAGTACATATAATCCTTTTCTGTAATGACTATATTTATATTAATCCTAAAAATACCCTCAAAATTTTCAAAAAAATCATTACTAATAACATGGTCTTTAATAGCTGTTAGATAGACATTAATATTTATAAATGTTAACTTTTCATAGTCTTTCATTAATTATAACTTAGGCTTTATGGGTTGGTTCCTTTCTTTAGCGTTAAATAAGAGGTTTTTAATCTTTATCTCCTCCTCTTTTACTAGCGCAATAGTACCTATCGATTTAGGTTGTTCCGGTTGTCTAAAGCGTTTTTTAAACTCAACTGACAATTTTTCGTATAGGTCGATAACTAATTTAAGCCTTACCAATTCTAAAGAACTAGTAATTCTTACCCTAACTTCTACTTCCTCATTATCAAGATTATCAGCATTAATAACTTGAATTTCTTGCTCAGCTTTAGCTATTCGGGCATTACAAGCTTACTTTCTTCCTTTATACAATAAAGCTTTAGGGTCCAAAGCTCCTAAAGCAACGGGGGGTAGCTCTAAAGCGTAAAAGTCAAAAGGATAGGGATTGAGTCTTAGCAGAAGAACAGATATATCTTAAAAAGTTGGAAGCAATAACAGTTCTCCATAGAGGAGAACCATCATCAATGGTAAAGCAGTAAAACATCTCTAGTAATAGAACCAAGCTACGTTATAGAAATACTAATGGGTTATTTTCAAAAGTATGAGGTGATCCAAAAAAAAAAAATTGCCCATTCTCATTAATGTGAAAGAAAATAAATAATTCACTGAGTAGTAATAGACAATCGTACTAATAATATATTAAAGGTACTATACAAAAAGATATTGTATAATCTTGTAGATTCAATTATTCTAGAATCTACATGAAGGACTTGATATATATTCAAATCATCATCAAGTATATCCTCATAAGGATCTCAATGAGGATCGAGACTCCTTTACTAGTCAATACTAGTATATACTAGTAAATACTAGATCCTCCGTGCCATTAAATACTGGCTTAGGTAGCATCTCCGTGCTAATCCTTCCTACTAGTCAATACTAGTGCTGGAAGTAATATGTACAACTCTGGTGAATTCCTCATTCTTTGGTGTTGACACATTTATTACTTGAAATTTATACCAAGTACTGACTGGCCCGGTTGGCCCTGTTGGAGCTGCTGTTGATTTGAGTGCTGTGTGACTGTACCTATTTTATATTTCAAAAATACCAAAATATTTCGAAGTAAATAAAATAACAGAATTCAAAATCTATATAACTAATTATTTATATATCGTTAAAAAGTAGCCGGTATATTCGAAAAGACCAAAGGAGTAACTAGTTATTCAAAGTGTCTAAAATGTAAATGTAATACGGTCTTCCGCTTATTACCTTCTTAATATAAAGTCAATAAAAACAAGCTCAACGTCAAATTTAATAAACTATTTAACTCGTAAAATATTTGTAAATGTTTCCTCAATTAGAAGGGAAGCATAGCGGTCGGATTTTGTAATGACATTAAATACACGATAATAAACACAAAATTACAATCCTCCTCTGCGTTTCTTAACGAAAATCACGAATTCACTGTCTAATAAGCTATTCGCGTAAATATTACTATAATTGAACAAATCGGTCAAGGTTTTTCATAACATTGAAAGCTTCTTCCGTAATAAACCATATAACAAACCATAAAAACTTTTAGAATTTATTCCTAATTGTCTTTCAAAGTGATAATCTAGTAATTAGATTCGGTGCAGTAAGACGGTATGTTATACCCCAAGGCTATATAGAATAAGAACACGAACTTTTCAAAAATATCAACAAACTTGTTGTTCACAAAAATAGGTTGCTTTTGGGCCAACGTTTTATTAATATCCTCGAAGAAAGCGATGACAAACCGTGTGATAATGGTTTAATTTTTCTGGACTTCATGGAATATAACATGAAAGGTGGCGATGCTAACACTTTTAAGTTCCCTTTATACTAACACAAAACAGCTTTCTCATACGCAATAATGACACGTTTATTCTAAACGTAATATATACTGCGGAACAATGTAATTCATCTACTCTTATTCCACCTAAAGTTTACCCAACACAATATCAACTATGAATAAGAAATAACAAAAACAAATTGATTCTGATATCAATCGCAATTAATTTCTAAGTAAGGAATGAAAATATAGATCGTTAATCAATCCCATATTTATAATTGGTAACTTTATTAAGTTATCGAGATTGAATGAAAATCGGCGGTAATTTCAATCGGCGGATAAACTATTTAGTTACAACTTCATAAAGTTTACAAACTATATTTAATAAAACTTTAATGAATTTAATAAAATTACCAAGTAAATATATTACAAATGGGAAGCTATTTAAAAATTGGGGGTAAGCTACCAGGTTGAATTCAAGTCCCTCGAACTTTTATATGTAATCATATATAAAAGTTACGTTTTTCCCTTCTAAAAGTTATAAAATCATCGGTAAAAGTAAGGAGAATACTTATATTTACCTTGGTGCCGGAATTATTCGTAAGTTGCGCAGGATTTGATAGGCAGGTACAAATACGATAATGATCTGCACTATATCTGAAATATAATTTGAAAATTTTACGACGGAAGAGTTATAAATAGTTTACTTAGGTAACGTGTCGTTTCATACCGGCTCGAATAACTTCTACGCCGGTTATAATAACATTTCTTCAATTATCGCAAACAAACGCGTTACCAATACTATTCCAACTACGATTAATATTACCGATACCAGTATTACTCACATAGCTAACGCCACCGTACTAAATACAAAAGTTATAAAGTCTTTAATTGATAAATTTTATATGAACGACTTATTCCTTATAATTTACCAGTAGATTGCAGGGAAGTGACGAGTGACTTAACATATCGTTAATAAAACCTTTTGAAATAGCGAGTTTAACTGTAAATTCCTAGACTTTGCCGTCAATTTTTGTAAATAAAGCTTTCCAAATATTTAACAAGGTGTAGAAACATTTATAAACCATTTATTTCAAACTCTTAAACCAGGTATAAATTTTTCATTTTGAATTCGAATTGTAATAATACATGCGAACTATTATTACAAAAATATTGAAGTTGTTATTACCGCCTTTGTTACCGTAAACGTAATATTTTATACTGATTTTCATTAAGCCCTCTAATTATTAAAGGGTAATATAAAAATTATTCTTTCATACACTGATAAACTTTCGGTTTTTACGTAATATACGTATTATTATAAGTTTTTATATCGAAGATATTGATTTAATACTAGAAAACTTGACCGATCAATCTAAAAGCCTTTGTTTAATTCGTTAACGTTTATTGACATCATATAAACTGTTATTATTGTAGTCGAAGTCGGAGGAATTCGGGTCTTCGTTATTATCAGATAAATCGATACGGTTTCTAATAGAAAACAATATGGTAGTTATGTCGTTGGTGGATAACGTAAAAACGAAACCCCTTTAGGGAAGGGTTTGCTCCTAAAACGAAAACATACCAATAACTTTAAGGTGACGAATTATATCCATTAACTCAACGAATAATTCGGTATTACATTGTTTTATACATAGAACGTACTCTTAAATAATTTGGTTTTGTTTAACGAGTTTCGTACATAAAGTTTTGGTAAATCGTTCTTATTAAGTAGTGAAATCATCATATAGCGTTACTAAGATGCCTTAAAACCAATTATTTATATTTAGGTTAACGAACTACTCTAAAGCTTGAGGATATAGGATTGAAATATCGGAAAATCAAACCTTAAGTTACAACTAATTATACATAACAAATATATTATCATCAACGAAATATAAAAAATTATACATAAATAAACTAAATCTAACCTATCGTTTCAAACAATCGATTACTATTTATAATCTTCGTTGAAAAATGAAAAATAAATCCTTGTCAAAAAGCTACTATGAAGCTAAAAAAAAAAAGGGAGGGGGGGGGCCTTGTCACATAACAGGTGTAACGATATATTCTTAAGATGTTCCAGAGTATTTTAAGAGCATAGCAATCACTATAGCTAGATCTCTAGTGACTACTAGCCCAGGCATCAGCCTGTGACAATTGTATAAAATTCAACAATGATCCTTATAGATTTGAGGGTATTTTGCCAGAGTTTTTACTTAATTGACTAGTGGATTTGAGGGCTTAACAAATGTATATAAATGAATTCCTTACGGGGGTCGACACAAGTTCGTAAAAGTTCTTCAACAAAATGGGTTTATAAATTTATCCAGGTTTTTGTGTGGCCTTGCAAACGTGTATAAGGGTGTTAAGGAACGTTATTGTTAGTAATATCTTTGTTTTTTCAACGTATCAATTAAAGATTTATATCTGTTGCGTATTCATATAACATGTTGAACAGATTGCTTTCCTTTTATTTCCTTATAGGAAGGTTGAGATTTTAGTTGGATAGATTTATCTTTAGCTTAGTTTCAATCCGTGTATGTGTTGCTTTCCATATTTTGAGGATCTATTTGTAAAACATTCTTAAATTATTTCTAATATAACAGGTTTCCTAAAAATTTCGGTGGGGTTTGAAATGGGTATCAATTAGCCAATGAAGTTTGTTTAGTATTTGGGGGTAGAGTTTTCGTCGACGTCTGTAAATCAAAGGTTTTCATCGAAGTGTTTGGCCAAAATAATTCTAAAAGCCTTGATTACCCTCTTTCTGATGCGATAGATAATGGTATTAATACTAACGTAATTTGTAATTATTACGACGAATATCAAAAAGTATAGAGGAAAAAAAGTGGTGTAACAAGGTGAGTTGTAGTATGTTTGTTGTTAAAGTTGTTATTTATTAAAGGTTATAGGATTTGGTTGTTTTTAGATTTGAAATTTATAATAATAATACCCGCAATAGTATCAACTTAGCCGTTCACCAACTTAACTTAGCCGTTTGCCAACTTGACGATCTTAGGACTTTTAATGGTTAATCACAATGTTTTCGTTTCTAAGACTAGTTGAATGAAGATTTTGGGGGTGTTTTCGATAGTACTAGCGATACTCTCGCTACTTATAGACTTCGTTAAACAACTACACAGCCTATAAGATCTCTCTGCTAACAGCTGAAAGTAAATGCATAGAGTTTAGAGGTACTTTACAGGAATCTTTCCTCTACCTTACCTAAATAAAATGTAATAGCCAGAAAGTAGCCTTTTCTTTTACCAAGCTTATATGTGCTTAAACTAATAAGCACTAATTGGTGTTTATAGGTTTTTATAATTGCAACGTAGTCGATTCGAATCTCTAATCGAAGGAACTAGTACTGTATGAAAATTAGTGATCTATTACTCTAAGTTTTACAGATTGCTAGCTAGTTTGCACACTAATTTGAATGCCTGATTGTTTGGCTCATGCTTTAGTCTGAAGTGGGCATCTAATGCGCTTAACTTTCAGTTAATACAGTTAATCCCACAAACTACATCCAATTTGAAGTCAGTACAATCAACTAACTGTTAGTATAGTTGAGTTGACTGTACTGCAATTAACTGCTGTTCCAATAGCATCATTAATTTAGCGGTATAAAAATTCTTTCCTCAATTTTTTTCAAGGCTTTTTTCATTGTACTAGCACCGGATAGTGCCCACTATATAGCTAGTATAGTGCGGCTATCGCCAATGTTTAAGGTATATATACCGGCAGGAAGGCTTGCAACTTGAGTTTTCCTACCCTAAAACAACCACTCTATTCAAAAATTAGTACTTCCAAGTTATACCATACAATCCTTTAAAGAAACTATTACTAATAAAAGTCTTTCTCTTAACTGAAATGAGTATACAGAGTTAAAAACCTAATCGATACAAATGTGGCTGATTTTCGAGCAATATATTGTACATTTGTATTGAATGTCGATGGTGTTTTATAATTAATCGTATTGGTACTTCCTACGTACCACAAACTTATTAGAGTCTACAATTGTATTGTACGACTATCTCAGTTCCCATTCGACGCCTACTCGTATCAAAGATCTAATAGCCTTAAGAGGATTAATGGCTTATAGAACACATGTGACTTGGTCTAAAGCCTGTGACAAGTAGCGCGTTCGGCGAGCTACCTGTTTGTTACGAGCTGCGAACTCAACAAGTATAGAAGAACGTTAAATAAGGTACACCACTGAGTGGGTGGTGTGCTGGGGAAAGTCTTTTGTGAATAGCTAAGTATCCGAAGTATAGTCAAAGGCGAAATCCCAGTTGAGAGAGCGGGGTATCGGTATAGGAAATGGCTTATAAGTAAATGAATTAATGAATAAACAAAGAAATAAATAAATACATGAATAAATGAATGAATGAATATAGAAGTTATATGCAAGCGCTTATAATAAAGATATTTTTTGAAGACCCTAAAGAGTCAAAGTAATAAGACTTTGGTGGTATCGTAATTCAAGTTTGAAAGGCTATATTGGCAAAAGTTACGATGGATGGAATCGTTAGTTTTGAGGGTTGTTTTCTGGATATATCGTTACGCGGGTAGTGCAACAGGTCGACAACGATATTTATAGCTAAAAAGGGTTCACCGGAAAATATTTAAGTAATAACAAAGCTAATGAGTAATATTGTGGTGGAGTGAGGTGTACGTAAAGTAATGGTGTTGAGAGCGGCTAGACTTGAAAATTTTTCTCGAAGGTGGGCACTGTTAGGATTGATAGTGTGGTCCCTTAACCTTTCTTAATAAGATGGTCCGTACACATATGGTAACAAAGTTGATGTCAGGTCGAAGATATCTTTTAAGACTTTATTATATGCTACTATACGTTGTTACGTACTTAATAATAGTGGTAATTTAATCGTTTTCCGTAGGTATGTTTCAACTACTAGTAAAGTTGGTATACAATTATTAGGGCTAACTGTATTATTAAGGTCTTTCACAATCATTCACAATTTTGTATATAAGCTTATAAACCTGTTGGTCTTTACACTAGAGAAATTATATGTTTTTTTATAAGTACGTATGCTCCTTTAATCTTATTAACACCTTGAATAAAATTTCATAGGGATTTGTTTACACTAAATTTACATCAAATTAATATCGGTTTGGAGTTCTATTACAGCAAAGTTAATGCCAATATCAAGAAATAATATGTGAAGGGATCTCAAGTAGGTATTAATCTATAAGGTATGCAAAGCCTTCTATATTTCTTTCGCCATAATATTTTTAAGGATGTTGTCATTGTAAAACGCCGTTACATAATGAACGACAAAAAACAAAAGCTTCCTTCCTAAGTAAAAAACGTTAATATCAACTTCAAAATTAAACCATTATTCCTTTTTCAAAGTGAAATTAAACCTGAAAAGGGTTTTAGAGTATGTTTAGCAAGGGTAAAAAAGCTGTTTGATTTCCCTTAACGCCGGCAGATCTACTTATTCATTACTAGCTTATTTATCAATTTTATACAATTTGTTGGTCACAGGGTAATTATTCTTTAATATAATCAACTAAGTTTTTACTTCTGAAGGTCTAATATAAGTACATCAAACCCTTTAGAGTATAATTATAATTATCTTAATTTCATATTAAGTAGAAATCTTTAGCCATGAATTTTAAAAAATTCGTGAATTTAAATATCAACGTTAACGTTTAGGGTTTTCATTCTTTTAAGGCAAAAGAGAAAGGAGGCAAATGATTTTAAGATGTGTAAGACAATAAGGGTTTCGAGAATGGTTACAGTAGTTAATCCAAGAAAAAGGAGGGTTTTCTTATAAATAAATTCAACTCTAGTCTTATCTGTATTTATATAGTAAAATTTTGTGACAATATTAGTATTCTTCCTTAATACTATGTATTACAGATAGACTTTTATTCAATATCACGCCGCCCCAATATCTGGTATTATACCTTGAAAACTTACTTTGTTTAAAGATTACGAATAGTAAAAAAGTATATACAGTTAGGATTTTTATCATTAAAATGAAGATAGGGGTTTTACCTATTAGACAAGAGAAAAAGCATGGTCGACTAGTTATTACGTTACTTAAAAACTAAAAATGATATCTTTATATTAGCTCATCGCCTTGAGTTTTTTTTTACCCATTTTATACCTCTAACATTTTAAAGTGTGTAACGTGTTTCATATATTTCCCATTAATAATTAAGTGGTATTAAATGTAATACAGTACTTGTTTCGATTGGTATTTTATTATAGTGTAACATGTGAACGAATAATCTTATTTTCCACATATTGAACACATTTCAACGTTATTTAAAGTGAATTTATGTTATTGAATCCACGATCTTAACAAGGCATATCTTCCTCCTTTCGTAATTTGTCGTTTAAGCTTCCAAGTAAGGCTTTTTTATTCATAGAAATATATAAGCCTGCTATACTTGTGGTCAATATAATAAGTATATGTAAAGTTTGAATTGTCTTCGCTGAAATTATAAACTTAAAAGTATATACTAGTCGAACTCAACACTCATATCATTATAGTCACAAGTGAAAATCGTAATTAGCTAAAAAAAAAGGCCTTGTTGGTGTTGTTATGGCATTTTAAGGCGTATTTAATTCTTAATAACTTTTGATAGCCTGTCGGATTTATTAACGTAGTATACTATTGCTATATCCTACATTTACTCTTATTTGTTAGCCAAACATTAACCTTGTGAGTATTTGATTACAATGATTTATCTTGTTTTCCAACTTCTTTTTGTATTCTAATATTCAGAGCGAATTCATCATGTTCCATTTTATATGATACTAGGTTAAATTAATATCGTGCTTGAAGTAACCTTCGAAATCATCGTAAATCTCCTGAAACGATAAGTTATTCATTAAATAATTGGAAGGAACTAAGCTAGCGCTGTTGTTTGAGGTGGTCAGATACTGTCCATAATTCTCTATTATAAAATAAGAGAAGCTCTTACTAAGGAGCTACTATTAAACAAGCGATAAGTTATACCCTAGTTATGTGATTATTTGCGTAACTTAAATACGCTTGCAAGCAACATGGAAGTATTATAAAAGTATAATAATCTCTAGAGAAAGATCTTTGGCAATCACTAGCCTCAGGTATCAACTTATAATATCATCCCCGGCTTATCGATATGCCTTTTTGCAAATTTGGAATATGCTAGTGTATTATTGAGGGTGTTTTGTAGCAGAAGATAATTTGTTAATTAATGGTGGAGAATGTTTTACTAAGTTTTAAATGGTGCCACTCCTGTTGTTGAATATGAAATATGTTGATGTATTATTGAAGTTGCTGACTTTAATGCCGTCTCCTTCCTTTTATAAATAATTCTCTTTGATAATAACAACGATTATAGACTTTTTTTCTTGAACAACGATTATAACTAGTATATTTTTTACATATACTTATACTCTACCCAATTACGATTGTATACAATATCAATAGTCTTAACTATTTTTATACTCTCTCCCTTCTGCAATTGCATTAAATGCATATATTATTGCTTTTGTAAATAATACTATCTTTTACGTAAGTTTAGCTTGTAAATTCTTTAACCCCTATTAACGAGTAACTGATTTCATTATATGAAGCCTATCGAATCTTATTTTAACCGTACCCATAAAAGAATGAATTTTGAGTATATTTATTGTATAACTTATAACCAGCGTAGATTTTGTCTTAATATTAAAGGTATACACGTTAAAAACTCCATGATTATCAATCACATCTTAACAAATGACGTAAATATCAGAGTTTATTACTATTTTTAATTGTCTCTATAACCGGCAAAAGCTTAGCTTAATGTACATACCTAAAAAATTTAACTACGACATAAATAAATTAATTGAAGAATTTTTCAAGACTATATCGCGTTCACTGTTTCGAACTGTAGTAAGAAACTTCGTTTCCAAGATATTTATTTTACTAACAAGTAGTTAAATGACGTTCAAATTCAGGTAATTACCATAAAAAAAGCGATTAGAGTTCGTTGTATTACTTGGTGTAAGGTTTATACGCGTGGCGTATGGTTTGCAATGTTATTATCACCCGTCTTTATAGCGTTTTCCATATTGTGGAGTGTCTGAATAAAGAACGTGATAGATAGATAAAAAGGGTATTCATATCCAAAGTATAAATATAAAGATTACCTAACGATTGAAGAATGTTTTTGAAAATTTCTCAAAAACTCGTTAAGCTACCTAAAGTATTAACATAATATTAGGTAAATAAGTAAAAATAAGAGAGAACTAAGTTATAATGAAAAGATAAACTCGAACATCGACAACGTGATTAGTAAATATCAGGATATAATCTAATAGGTTTAAAGTAACATTAGTTGTGCGGAATTTGAAAATACGCGATTTTCATATTTAGTACCAGTAAATTTTCCATCTAAAATCTGCTTCGTAATTTGAATGACAATTAAATGAAGTTTTTTTCCGAGTTGGGCGAAATAATGCATAGGGTTTTTTGGATAAACCGTAAAAAATTTAAAAACGTTGATGGCTACGATATTAGAAATATTTAACAATGGCTTCAAAATTAGGTGGATGTAACCGATTTATTTCATTATTGATTGTTATTCTTGAGGGATTCTAACCTAAAAACAACTTCCTTGTGGTTTCATCCGGGTTTTTTTTAAATTGATAATAATGTGATATTCGAGTTCGATTTCACTATCGTTAGAAACGATGTTAATGATAGATTATTTGTAATTACACATTTATTAATAATTATTCGAAAGAGTTAATCGATACAAAAACGAGGGTATTTTTCACCAAAATAATTCAATACGACAATATGGAAATAGATAACGCGTATAATTTGGTATTATTGGAACTGTGATAATTGCAGTGTAGTAAGTCAATTTTTGTTAAAGTAAATTTGCGTATACTAACTGCAATTTGAGTGCATTCATTTTTAAGTGTACTGTAAGTTTAAGTACAGTATACGCCCATTTCACACTAGAGCCCGACCTAAAAAATAGCTATACAAATTAGTGTGTAGACCGGCTAGTGGTTTGCCAGACCTAGAACAATCGATCCACCACTTAACATCTCGAATCTACAACAGTACAACAATTACGGTCTAAAGTTATATTTTCCATCGATTTTTCTTTTTTACTCGACCTCCCGACGTTTATATAACTCGCGTAAAACTATAATATCAATTAGTGAGCGTTTTTCATTCGTAATACCAAATTTAACCAAACATTCGTAAAGCGAAGAAAAGTAAGTAAAAATGAAAAATGGATCGGTTTTAAACTAAAATTAAAAATAATTTTACGAACCGTTATTATTATGATAATTCCCGAATCGAAACCTTTAACTATGTTATAGATTCACGAGGCTAGAACGCTTTTTATAACCCGCTTACACTTATTCAGGCTTTAATACATAATATTGCCACGGAGCATAAAGCTGTTCCGGGCCGGTATTTTGTTATCGAAAACCAAGACGAAGTTCATTTACAAACTATAATCGTCATTATTAGCCCAAAAACCGTTAGTAAAAATAAACAGCTTTATAATACGTTTATTTAGCGGTACAAATTATAGACCGCGTTTTATATTATTTATTTGACGCTTAAAGATATTAACAAACGCTTTATATTTGTCGTTAAACAGGTAGGTTTAGCATTACGCGGCGACCGAAAGGTCCAATACTGCTTTCGATTATATTATTGAATAAACTTAAACGTTACGTAGACGTTGTTATTTTTATTCGTCAGTCCTTTTGACGTTATTTAGAATAATAATGGTAGCTTTATTCAACTACCTGTTTTACGTATGGTTCAAAACGCCATGTTGGAAAATGATAGTAACGTGATTAAAGTCTATTATATGGTTTTCCGTCAAGTACGTCTTGGGTTTTGCCTTTAAGCCGGCCTTTAAAAGTTTCATCTCTTGAAATACGGAATACGACGCGTTATATAACGTTAATATGCTGTCTGTTTATATGTCTGTTATTATAAAGCAGTTAAAACTGGCTATTAAAACTAATAAGTATGGATCGAAAGTTAAATTATATATTTTGAACCGCTTTTTATAAATCTTTAGTAGGTATTATATTAGTAAATACTACCTTTAGCTAAACCGTAAAGCGGTTTTATAATACATAAAATCTATTCAGGTGGGTGATATTTTGAAAACCATAGTTTTATCGACTTAAATACGTTATTTGATTCGCTTTTATAATTATATACAAGATTAAGTCATATTACGAAGTTTAATATATAAATTGTAGAAAGTATTAAGGGAGATTACTAGTATAAAAATTGAACGGTAGCGAACCCGTTGTAAAGTAAGTGATCAAGTTATAATATCTTTTAACTTTCATCGTTATATTCTTTTATAAACAAGTGAGCCTTTTTATAGAATTTTCCAGTCTCATTTTGAGCTTGGTATACGTAACGAGTAAAGATAATTCTATAAACACCTTAAACCATTAGATTGAATCTTTCGAAACAAAACGTTTTAGTTGACTAATATAAAGATTTCCGTTTAGATAAATTATTCGAATAACGCGTTTAAAGTAATAATAAAACCCTTATAATAAAGCTTTAAGTTAAGTTCGGGGTTTATTATCTTTTTGAAAATAATAAAAAAGTCCACAACAAAGTTCCTGAAGCGTTTTTTTTTGTTTTTGAGCTAAAAGGGGGGCTCCGATGGTGAGGTATTAGTAATATTCATATAAATAGGCTGTTTTCATGTAATGGTAACAGGTCGGAAGTACGATTCGAGGGTTATATTGAAATTGGGAGCGATTTAGATTCGTCGTTTTAAAAGTGAATTCATTGGTGGTTTTAGTCGGATTACGGTTTTGAACCGATTTTTTCCACCTTTTTTGTATTTCTGTATTATTATCTAGCGGAAAACACTTATACCGTTCATAAAATTAATAAGTATATTATAGCGTTTAAATCCGTTAATTTTTCAAAGGTTAATCTATCCATCCTTAGTTTTTCAAATTAGGACTTCAAACCATAATAGTAGGTTTAAAACGTTAGTTTTACGTAGGCTATTCTTTATAGCTAGCGTTTTAATAACGTCTTTTTTAGCTTGTAAGGAAAGTAAAGTTACTATTGCTTTCGTTATAGTATTTGCCTTTTATATCATGATTAGTGATAGTATAAAGTTTATACGGATTTTTGAGTAAACAATAAAAATAAAGAACGTAGGAATTATCTTATTCGAGCCAGAAATATTATTAATGGCGTTAACCGTTATTTGTAGGATAGATTACTTAAAATTGGTACTCTTTAGCTTTTTAGACAGTACCATATACACCCTTTTACATGGTTTATAATACCGTTTATACTTACCAATATATTATGGTATTTTTACTATTATTCATTTATATTCGTTACCGGAGCTCCTAATTCTAGTATGCCACATAATAAGGTCGAAAACCGTTTTAACGTCGTAAATAATCCAGTTCGAAGGCTTTAAATAATTTATAATTAATAGTTAAAAAAAAGTATACCAATAGTTTGTAGTGAAAACGTTTTGTATACATTTAACGGCCTAAAATAATATTATTAGGTAGATAGTGTATAATACTGGTAAATAATTTAAGTATATAATATTGATAATCATGTCTAATTTAAATTGCCATAGGATTTATAAATATAACTAATACTATAATAAAACTTTTAGATAATTTTAAATATGGGGTTTCCTACATCTGTGTACCCCACAGTATAAAGTAACTGTGAAAAGCGTTTTATAATTGTGTATTTCAATTGACGGTATAATATCCGTAATTCCAGTTACATTGAGTAAATATATTTCATCGTATATACTTTACAGAAAATCTCTAAGTAGTCGAACTTAAGCCGAAATGGTACGGATATATTATCCGAGGCGCGGCTAAATTGATTCGTTATATTTCGAACTTCAAATTCGAACTTATTTATATTAGTAAACGAATGTTTAAATGGCGTTTTAAATTTATTATATAAACCTTAACTAGTCCGAATCATATGTTTATAACGACCGCTCTAAGCAATGATGTTTTCTCTTTACCGAATTAAACTTTTCGGTATTCTTTTATTCCGTTAAATTGAAACTTTGGGAATTTCGTTACGAATGCGTCGAATTGTTGTTTTCCGGCCGTTAAAATTTCATCTGTACCGGTATTAGATTCCTTAAAACCGGTTGCTGTATTTATTTAAAAACTTAAAATACGACGTTGTATATACGTTTAACACTCCGTTTATTTAATCTAAATCTATATTACATAAGAAAAAAAAGGGTATTTTAAACTTATACAAATACGATGGGCGGTTTCTTCGTCATAACTTATTACGTAAATATTACTATCCTTAAATTTTTTTTCTCCGGGGGTATATTTGGAATGATAGGCGTTAAGATTTTTATTTACTCCTTCGTATTCAGTTACGTATATTATAAGAATTTGTGTATCCAGTACATAAGTAGTTAATCAGTTTTCAACTATCGTTAAATCTGAATTTATTCGTATATTAAATGCTAAATGAACAAATATACGATCTTACTGTATATAATATAACGTTTTTACAAACCTATAAGGCTTTGTATACTTTTTTATAGGTATTGTTATAGCTATAATACGTTTCGTCTCTATCTGCAAAATCGTCCTCAATAATAGCTATTTTATCTTTTGTTTCTAATACTTCCTCCATAATATTTTTCTTTTAAATAATTGTATTTAAGGCCCTTATTTTACCTTAAATACACTTTAAACCTTCGATCTAAGACGTAAAAACTGATTTTAACGAGGTGTATTTTGGTAATTTCACCTTCACGTTAAGTTTATTATCTACAAATGCTATTTAAAGCTTATTTTCCGCCATATGAAAGTTTACAACGATGTTTCAAAACTTATATGAAAGGCTTTAGGGCCCTTTTCAGGTTTAAATAATATAAAGTCGAAATTTAGGTTTTCGTGGCATACTTTCTTCATTCCCTATATAAATAATTTAATACCCTTATATTCCAGTTCAAGAGCCACCTAATACTTTCAGAACTTCAATAATAGTGCGATAAATAGTTCTCATATGTTTTCATTAACGTTTTTATGTTAATTTTTCACGGATTCCCAAGTTATACCAGTTCAACTCTTATCGTAAAGCTCGTTGTTAATTTTGATATCGAAATAAAACTTTAAGCAGTTATAATACTTGTAAATATATCTACTTATGTTGGAATATTACTTCATGCAGTGCAGTAGGCCAGCTTTACTTACAGTAAAGTTGGTTATACTGAACTGCAAGTTGAGTGTATTGCTTTATATGGACTTACCGCATTGGGTATAAGTCGAGTGCGATACGCTGCACTTCATTCTAGGGCACTGGCCAAACAATTGGCCATACAAATTACAGTGCAGACCGGCTAGCGCTCTGCCAAACCTAGAATAATACATATACTAATTGACTTATGCAATACTACTGTAACTTCGACCAATCGAATCGACAACATTCTAATAATCTAAGGCCCTATCAATAACTGACGTAAAGTGGTATATATACTACTTTTAAACTTACTTAAATAATATGGCGAATAAAATAATATAAAACTGTGACGGTTTAATATTTAGCTTTTTATATATATTAAGTATTATACATATTATGTTATTGAGTATATCGTACAGGTCTATTTTATAATTTTCCTCTTTATTTCAAAGTTTCACGAAGTTAGTAAGCTTTATAAGGTCGGTTTTATTAATGGGAAAGCGATGTGGTAACAGCTTACAATAAGCGTCGTGGTTAACGGGTATTAGTTCGTAAAGTACATATTAACGTTTTATACCGTTTGTTATTTTTGAAAACAGAGCTCTTTCTTTATTCGACTAGATTTTGTCGTAATTAAGTTGGTTATTAACGGTATTCGAAGTGTATATTTATGTTGGTTTCTAGTTTTAATTACGGTTTGGGAAAGGTTCGTATTTTACTGACGTTGTTAATGATCTTTACGATACTTTCTTTTTTTCCATCGACTTTTTTTAGCTCCATTTCCATTTCGCTATAGGCGTTTATCCTTATTAAACGCCTCTTTTCTATTTACGAAGGCTTTTTTCGTTTTCGATTTGTTATTTTTAATAGGAGATCTTAGCGTTTTTCTAACTAATATCTCTTTATAAACTTTATTTTCATAACTTAGTCGTTTATTCGTTTCGGTATTTACGTAAGAAAAGATATTATTAACAAGGCCTTTATAATGCCATTATTATTTCCACCGGTTGTATTCAAAACTTTACTTCGTAGTTTTGTACGTATCATTTTTAAGATTGCACTATCGACCATATTTTACATATCTAGTATTTGTTCCGTAAAATTCATTTTGAAATCGTCGAATAAATCGCGCCCTTCAATTTCACTATTATAATAGTTAATAATTATATTTATAACATTTATATTTGTCGCAAAAATGTTTCAATCATTTATTCATTCCTCGATTTTATCATCCTATACGTGAACGTTTAAATATTTTAAAATAATACTATCAAACGACGTATTTATGAAACGATATTCTATATGTTCGTTAACCTTTATCAAATTCGTTACTAATAATATTATGGTTCGACCTACGGTGGTAAGCCAAGTAGGTGCCAAATGGGATTTACTATTAAGGTGCGGAGGAAAACTAGAAGAGGCTACCATAGCCCAACATATAGAACCCTTGGGCAGGGCTAATGCTCAGTCAGTTACGTGCCCTTACACGTTCCGTGTACGGAACGTTTCCTATCCGTGTACGGACTGTATCCAGCTTATACCCGGACCGTACTCTATCCGTATACGGACCGTATCCGGCCTGTACCCGAACCGTGTCCTATCTGCGCCCGAGCCGGGCTTAAGCTAGGTATTACCCATCTCGTTACGTGTATAGTCACGTAACCTATAGGCTAAATGGTAAACCACCTGAGTATAATATAACTCTATTTTTTGGATGCTGTAGGGGCCACAGCGCCCTTTTAAATAAATACCGGAAGCGGTTCTTATTTGCTCAATACGCGGGTTAAATGCAAGCCGGTGATATTACGTCTAACACATCGTTTAACGCTTCGGCCGGCCTGCCCTCAGGGCGCCGGCATCGTATGAAGTACCTGTTAACACACCGTGTAATATATTCTCACCATCGGCGCAGTATAACATACCTTTTAATGCATCGTGTAATATAGCTTTCTTACCGTTAATATCGTATAACGCGTTATGAAAATTTGTGCTTTTGCCTTTAGTACCGTATAACACTCCCTATATAATACGTAGCTCTTATTAAACCCGTTCCGCTAATCCTTATAAATACTAACATTCCCCGTAATCTTTAAACTTTCCTTCTTTTCCCTTTTATATTACCGCCACCTTTTATTAACCACCCCCTTTATAACTCTTTCAACTTTCCTTTTCATATATTAACCAGCTATTACGCTAATATATTTTAGGCTTTCCCTCTTAACATATTATTATAGTCGATATATATAACGGTTTTAACTTGAGTTACCTTACTGTTAACACCTTTAAAATAGATAACAAGCCTTTTCGTAAGGTATATTATCTTATTATACCAATACCCTGCTACTAGTTATATATTATAGCCCTTTCACATTATGGAAGATCTCCTTGTCTTTAAAGATAGTAAGGATATAAGTAAGTTTCTTTCGTTATAAGTTAAAAACGCCTATATATTATATATTAATCGTCTTTTAAACTTTGGATTCCTTTGTTTTACGTCCGAGTTCATCGGATATAAAGGTGTTGCATAATCCAAAGGTTTATAATATGGTAAACTTACAAATAAATTTTGTTAAAAAATTGCTTACTAATTAACTTTTTTTCGTAATTTATTTAAGAAATAAGTTTATTCACGGCTTTACCCGGTTTATGTATTCTTTTACGTTACTTGGTTATTACAATGAAGAATAAAGGCTATATCCTATACCTTACATGTAAACATTAGAGAAATATCCCAAATTATCGATTCATATTTGCTCCAACCTTCTTTAATTTGGCTAATTAATTTACCTTACTTCGTAATGTCTTTCGGGCGTAAAAAGTTTTCACTATACCGGTCGTTCAAGCCGCTACTTTTTTAGTCATACGCTCATACCGCCCTTTCCTTCCGGGTTCGTCCTTACCCCGAACCCTTTCGTCGCCTTCTACTATATCGCCTATTTATAAAGACAGAACGCCTTCAGCTGACCGGGCTTTAACGCTTAAAGTTTTCGCTCAAGCCCCTATTAACTATCATTGTATATCCTTTCGTAATTTTAGCTTAAAAGGCAAAATAATATAGTTATTTAGGTTATGTTTTTATAGCGAATATAAGTTACGACCTACAAAATATTATGAACGACGTTTAAAGATTAATTATACGATCCCAAATTTTACCCGTATTTTATTTACTTAATTTCAATAAGAGCGAATTAATCGGGCCGACCGCGAACGGACGTAAGATCGCGTCCGAGTCGACCGCATTACTCGAGCTCAAACTAACGTATTATAATCTTTAATAACCCGTTTAAAGGGTTATTCCTCTCGCTCCGCCCCCTGCTTTAATCCTTGTTAGTCGTTGTTGTCGGCCTTTAGTAACGCCTGTCCCTCTTAACGTTATCCTTTATCGTCGGACTCCCCTAACGTTAGTCCTTCCTCGTATTATCTTTTATAAGCCTTTCTTAACGCCTACTCCTTCTCGCGCTATCCGTTATTTTTAACATCGTTATGTGTCCATCCCGCCTTTCAACAACCCCCTTTCTCGACGTCTACTAATTTTCGTTATATCTTTTACCGTTCCTCTCCCCTAATATTACCTAGCATTCGGGGTTAATTATAATAAAACTTATATCATTAACGATTGCGATATTCATTTAACCTAAATTAAATCAATAACGAATAATAAATGGGTTTTCGTTAAATTATAATAGGAGTTACCTTATACTCAGATATATAGTCGAAATAGTCGGATAGTATTTACCCAGTTTTACCTATTATATCATAACTTCGTTTAATAATAAAATTTTCTCTTTATTCATGAATAAAGTATTATTCCGAGGGTATAAGCGGCTCGACCCACGTTTATCGCTTAATATAAGCTTAATACCGACGTCGAAATACCGGGTTATTATAAACACAAATATCTCCCTATTTCTTTTGAGACTTATTTTAGGTTATAATATATTAATAATTTTTCAATACTTTCTACTTCGACTTATTATAACCCTTTTACTTTATTAATACGTAACGAACCACATCCCTCCCCGTCTTTACTTCGAAAATATCATATACTTTGAATTCCTCGTATTTATCGTCCCTTATATCGTTAGTAATGAAGATTGATTCCAGGTAAATATGGGATAAAACCTAAGAAAAAAAGGGGTTCGAAATTGCGCATTTAATTAAGTTTATATAAAATATGAAATATTTATTAATGATATTCAATATGATATTATACGGGTTCGAAATACTAATTACTTGGTACTAGTTATAAAATTAGTTAAGCTTTTTACTTAAGCAATTAATTTTAATATTACGAAGGCTTAGCTATACTTAATCCCCTACCTTATGTAGCTTCGCTAAACATAGTTTACAATTTGCCGTCATTTTTATTTACTATTCAATATGAATTATTGTTGTTTAAGTTATTTCCGTTACTTTACGTAAATAAACCAAAAACGTAGTAATTTGCCATGTCGCATTAGTTAACGACTTTAAATCCTTGTTTACCTTTCAAATAAGTAATATTTTGTATTTATTTATTAAACGGTTCGTATTAAACCTGGTAACTGTCAACTTTCGGTTATTTAATTTAAATTGATGAGCGGATAAATATAAAGCTTAATCGTATTACGAAAAGTTGACGACAATACGTAAGTACATTTAAACCTTTTAGTTTACCCATTTAATACCTCCGTTTATTTATAAGTAATAAGCTGTAAACAAAATTTATTTGACTCCTATTAGGGAATGAAGGGTTATTTAAAATACGTTTATTCAATTTGAACCGCAGTTATTAATAAAAAAAGTTAAAAACCTACGAAATCTTTACCATATATCCCGAAAACGCTCACTGTACGTATCGGTATTTATAAACTATATAATCTTTAATTGGATAAACTTAAAAAGGATATTTGTAATAACTAGTAAATATTGAAAGCCGCTATTAGTAGCTAGTAAATCGATCATAAAATCGACCGAAATATACGTTTAATACCGGTCGAAAATAAAAAAAGAGTTAAAAAGGTCCTACTGTTAGATACGACGGGGTTTCGTCCTGTTATATTATATATATATTCGATATAAACGTCGAATATCTGCGATTATCACCTCTTTATAATAATTCTATTGAAAAACGCAAAATAAAATATTTTTACCTAAATAACCCGTAATAGGCGAGTCGTAGGTTTATCATAGAATCCTCGTTATTAATGGTTATTCAGTTAATAACTACAAAAAAACAGGTAACAAAATATATCCCGCGGGTTAATTTCGTAATTTGTAATTTATATTAATTATTTTACTTTTGGTGGAAAACGTTAGCACTCTCGAAAACCTTTAAAAAACGAACTTTATATAACGGCTCGTTTATTACTACTAAATTTTACAATTTCGCTAACGTACCCGAGTCGAAAATAAAGGAATTATTTGGAGCTAGTGATACTAGAGAGCTTAATGCGAGCCGGGCCCGCGATAGTATTACCGATATTATCGTATTGAAATCCCTTAACGTTATCTCAGATAACAACCCGGGCGTAAACTAAACCCGAGGTGGTGTCGCCTTCGGCAGCCTTTCGAAGGCTCCCGACTTACCCTTAAGATACATATCGTTGTAATTTAACAACTAACTCTCCATTTCGACAAACCCCTTTACATAACCCGCCGTAATTTATATCCCTTTAATTTATAAGTTTATTAATACTACGTTTAATATAGTAATGGAAATGGGTTAAAAAACCCGCACGCGACGTTCCTTAACCTCGGATTTGTTTTGTAACCTGCGGGTCAATGTATTTGGGCGAGCGCCCTAAATTTCGAGTCTATACCGCAGATAGTATTGAAAGAGGGAAAGGACTTTACCTCATCTAGCCTAATGTTCCTAAATTAACCGTAATAAAAAATACTTTAATCCCTTATAGTTTATTTCTATTATTAACGGTATACGAATATTACGTAACTCGAAAAACCACGTCTTCAAATATAATATTACCGCGAAAACCTTTTTATCGTAAATAATATAATTACTTTTCGTATCCGTTAATCATATAGAGTAGTAAGCTATTAACTTTAAGACACCATCCTCATTCCGTTATAATAAATACCCTCCTAACTCTATTTCCGAATAGTTAATTTTCACTATTATTAGCCGATCCGAATTTTCATATATTAAATTCGGGGCTGTAACAAAGGTATCTTTTAAGGTTTCAAATACATGTTTTCCTTATTTCATCTAAGTTTAACGAATATTTTACTTTGTTAAGCGGATGAAATGATCGCTAACTTTGAAAAATTACGAATGAAATTGCAATAAAAGCTAACAAAACCTAAAAAGCTTTGAACCTCTTAGAATATACGTACTAATTCCTACTCGCGGATTGCCTGGATCTTTTCGGGGTTGGCTCAAATACCCACTCTAACTGTTACAATAAAGCCCATGTATTTTACCAACTTAATTACGAAATCGTACTTGTTTAAATCTAAATTAAATCCTGTATTATAAAACCGACATGAAACTACGTGAAATTTTATTATATAATCTTATTAAATACATGAAAAAACCCAAGAGGTCGTTTAAGTACGTTATAACGAAATTATTGAAATTATTTGTTATTATATAATTAATATATCGCTAAAATATCGCCGGCGTTTTCTCTATCTTAAAAAGAATAACTAGCTATTTAAATAACTCAAATAGCGTACGAAACGCTGTTAATTCCTTTTACCTAGATTTTACTCAAATATAGTAAAAATCCGCTCGAATATCTAAATTTGTAAGCTATATCGACTTCGAAAACGTACGTAGAGTCTCTTTAACTAAAGGTAAAAGAAAGAAGATTTATTTTATAATTTTGTTTAACGCCCGTTAATTAATATAAAACCGTTATCACACCCCCAACTTATGAATGAGTAATACCGGCGTTACCACCAATTTAAAGTTTACCTGAATTGAAATTTGATTTATTAATTTTGTAACCTATTATTAAAGTTTTTAAAATCAATTCCGTAATATCGAATATAACGACACCAAGGTCGTTTTAGTAAAAAAAGAAATTTCGTTTAATTTAATAGAAATGTAATAGTCAAATTTCCCCTTATATAAAGGTAAGGCTATAACCTTATCCTTATTGAATAGTTCGCGGAATTTAATTAATTTAGATAAAAGATATAATGAATCCTTTTTTCCCTTAACAGTAACTATCGCTATTGCTTGTAAAATCTATTTTATTTCATAAAGGCTTATTATATAAGTTTTTCGAAATAGGTCCCCTATATATTATGCTTTTTGATACGAACGTTATACTGATTCGAGGAAAACCGAATCTACTACGCCTTACATATTTCCCTTCCTAAAGCGTATTAATATGACGCTGATAACCAATCCTTTTTAACTTTAAATTACTAAATACTTATGGCCCGCGTCTAAAGTCAACTATTAATATCGTATTCAAAACCTTCTAAGAATCATATCCCGCGTTATTACGGAATAATATATATTAATATCGGGCTAAATTATTTATTAATATTCTTAGGAAATTTAATCATTTAGACAACACACCTATTTCGATGTAACCCTAGTATCATACAGAAATTTCGCAAATATAATAGTCGAATTTACTTTATCTTTAACTATTATATGAAAACCTTGTTTATAATATAATAATAATTATAATTAAAATCAACTTAATCATTTAAAAATATATATATTATTGAAAAGTACAGTATAAAAGTCGTTTTCCTTCAATACATATTTTAATTAAACTAAACTTTTTTAAATGATTTTGTAATTACGTTATTAAAGTTATATAACATTTAAACGAGATTATATTTAAGGGTGAAGCTTTCTCCGTCACCGTTAAAGGGAAACATTCCTTTACATTTTCGACTTACATCGTATATATCTTCGTAGGAGGTAATACTGGCCAGAAATCTTAACCACGTTAGTAATAGTTTAATAAGTTACAATATACGCAATGCCCCGAAGTAAATCTAACTTAACATTCCTTTATTATCGTTTACGGAGCCTTACGTCTCTAGTTTTAAACGCGTATCGAACGGGTTTATTAAAATAATCAACCGCGGTATCGAAATGATTAACTGCGATTATTATAGCCTTTTAACGAAAGCGTTTAAAAGGTATAAACTTTTATTATAACTGTATTATTATCCGGCCGTTAGGCTTAAACAGGTCTTTTTAACTAATCATCAAAACGCTGTTTTAAGTTTAAAGACTTTAACTCGTTGGCGAGTTTACGGTATTTTTCCAGGGTTACGATATAATTTACCTGATTAATATTTACCGTAATAGAATTGTCGCGGATACGTGACGATACGCGAAACCGTGAATAATTATACTTTACAGTCGAAGGCCAATTTAAGCTACCTACTTAAACTAAAAGTATTTCGAACCTAATAACAAATAATACTCACATATCCTTATTACTTATAACCAAACCTTCGAATTCGACCTATATTTTATCCGCGCGATAAAGGTTATAAAAAACCGCCTCGATATAGTCGAGACACTTTCTTATATTGAATATAATTTCGTGTTTTCTGGCTTCATAATACATCGTAACCGCTTGTTTTATAGTTGTCGTACAATATCCCTATACATAAAGAAACGTATACCAACCTTTTTCAACTGACATTGAATCTGTTTCCAATATAAATTTAATCGTTTAATGCGTTTCCGCTCACGTAAAAGCAAATTCATCTAATTATAATTAATTATATCGTTGTTTCTTGCCTTTAACTGGTAAAAACCTAATGTAAGTCGTAGTTAATTCGGTTTCGAATTATTAAATTTTTGCGACGACCTAAACAAAGTCAGATATAAGGTCAAAAATTAAGGTTGATCAACCTAGTTATTACAATTGTTTTACGGTCGACGCGATATAGCCTACGGTATCTTACAAACAAAAGATATCGGTTTAAATCGGTCCTAAAAGGACCGGAATTATATTTATGAAGGTAGAGGATAAGGTATTCACTGATGGCTTATCCTCTCCATTAGAGTTAAAGTATAACGCCAAATTATTAACGTTGATTATCGATTCGTCCATCGTATATAATATTATTTCAGAAAAATGAAAGAAAAACCTTAATAATATATTATAATCCAACTTATGGTAGTAAGCTAAATCGGTTCCAAATGGAATTTACTATTAAGGTATGGAAAACAACTAAAAAAGGTTACCGTAGCCCAACGTATAAGACCCTTAGTCTGGGCTAATACCTAGCCCATTACGTGCCCTTATACGTACTGTATACGGACTGTGCTGTATCCATACATGGTTCATATCCGGTTTGTACCCAAACCATACCCTATCCGTACACGAACCGTATCCGACCTAAACCCGGACCGTACTCTGTCCGCGCCCGGGCCAGGCCCAGGCCAGGTACTGCCTATACCGTTATATACACAGTCACTTAACCTATAGGCTCAATAGCCAACGGCTTGAGTCTATAACAAATAGGGCTATAATTGTACCTAAGGTAGGTGATTCCTATGTACATATATAATATTAAAACGGTGTGAATTATTGGTTTCTCGTGATAATTGGGATTCGGATACGTTTGGAGTTTAAAGAAAATACGTACAGATATATAAATACGAAGGAAATAGGGAGTTTACCATTTACTAGTATAAACAAAGTTTAAATAATATATAAAAAGAACGTGATTAAAATTTCATTAGGCGTTTCAAATAAATTTAAGTAACGCTTACTAATGTTGTACTAGTTAAACAGTAATAAAAAATTTAAACGTAGTCAATACTGAACTTAAAATACGAATTATGAAACGAACGTAAAAAGAAGGATAGGGTAACTATAAAAGAAGAAAAGGAAAACATAGATAGATAAAAGTATATAATATAATCCAGTATATAAAGCCTAATTTGTTGGAATAGTATTACATGCAGTGCAGTAGGTTAACTTTACTATACGTAAAGTTTACTATACTGCAAGTTGAGTGTATTGCTATATGCGGACTTACCGCATTGGGTGTAAGTCGAGTATAGTATGCTGCACTTCACTCTAGGATACGGGTCAAGCAACTGACCATACAAATTACAGTGCAAACCGGCTAGCGGTTTGCTAAACCTAAAACAACATATCTATTATCTGACCACGTAATACTACTGTTACTTCGAAGACCAATTGAATCGATAACGTTGTAACATCTAAGGCTTACCAACACCGATCAGTATTTGCCTGCTAGGTTAAGCATAGATAAGCTAAGTAAAAGAAGAAGTTACTTTCCGGTTACGTTCTAAGTCATACGACCGCTAGGATAGAGGAAAAGTTCTTGCGAGGGGCCTTTACTGCTGCGTCGGTTTTCACGGTAGTAAGTAGAGAAGACTTCTAGGCTGCCTCAGTTTTTACGGCAGCTAAAGGGTAACAATGGTATCGCTATCGAAAACACTAAAAAATCTTTATTAATCTTTCCTAAAAACGTTAAGATTAACTATTAGAAGTTTTAAAGTACAGAAAGTTGGTAAAAGGCTAAGTCATTACTACTACGAGTGTTACAACTGCAAAAACGACTAAGTCCCTACGCTAAATAATAACAACAAATAATCTTCGCTCCCTACCATTTACAACGCCCTTCGACCTTACCCTCCACATTAAACCTTTGTCTATACTCTACTCTTTTTTACTCCTTACATCATTTTAATCGTCAAGTTCGCTACTTTAAGCAAAAACACCAAATCGCGCTAAGTAACGTCGCACGACCTTATATCAAACCTCCAAGTCGTTAAATCACCAAATTTCCACGCGACTTCACAATAAATACTAAGTTCTCTACTCTCAAGATCACTAGGTCATTCACCTTATACACTCTACACAAGCAGAACCGTCAAGATGTCCCTAAGTTAGAAATAAATAAAGAAATTTAAAGCCCTTGTATTAGTTTTCCTCGACTACCACAACTAGTGACTTTGGATTACAGACGTTAATAAGACCTTAACTAAAGATTACCTGACCAACTACGTTTGCCAATACATTATCGACGTAGACCTCGGTGACGAATACGGTCGCGGTACTCGCGCTTTCCAAGATTTTCGCGAATTTTTGAACGACTGGACCTTTGATATGTGGAAGATAATTTAATATATAGTAAAGACCAAATTTCAAAAGGATTTTATATGCTGTGTTATTTATATTTTTAATAAAATACTAGTGGGATTAGCCCAAATCTTTTTCTAATTGACTCAATAGAAAGACTACTTTTAAAATCCTAAACCTTAAAACTCTAAAGGAAAAGAGAAAGGCGTTAATAAATTTTAACAACTATATATACGCTATAGGGAATCGCCAACTTACCCCTAGTTAAGTTAAACCTCTTTACGTACTGACGATAAGGAACCTATTAACCTATTTGGTAGTTTAATACCCCCACGTAATAGCTTGGAGTATGCCCTTAGCGGTGGTAAGGCGCGTGAAACACCAACCGTCAACGCGGCTAGAAGTATTGACGTTGGTATTTTACATTAGTTAATTAAGCAAGATCATTAAGCCTTTCAAAACCTTTAACTATTTATCGTCCCTTAGCAGTTCCATCGCTAAAACCCTTAAAACTCTTTTCCCTTTAGATTTGCCTACGCGCGTAAACCCATTATAGGTCTTATTATAGGACTTTATCTCTCGGGTTAGGCGATTGGCAATTACCCTTAATACCGTGTTTCGGAAGTTTTAAAGCTTAAATCAAAGGAAACACTATTTAAGCTTAGGATAACTATCGCAACCTTTTTTAAAAACCTGTTAAAATGGTTCATATTAATTGAAAGTTGATGACAGACTTTGCTAAGATTTGAGATAATATAAAGAAATATAACAGGAAGTTTTATAACCCTTTCAACATCAAAATAATTCCTTTTTTAAACATTTATAAGTAAATAGAAGTCTTACCTTTTGATTTTTACTTACTATTCCCCGAAATCCTCATAGGTTACGTTAAAGATTATTACTTAACATTTATAACGAACGCCACTATATTTCGCGAAATTTACGATAGCATAAAGGGTTACTTTGAATACAACGTCTATCTTACATAATACCATATAAACTAGGCCACTATATGGTAGACTATAATAATGATAAATAAAAAAGAGGAGGAATTCCTAATAGATGTTTTTAATTAAATGTTTAATAAGTTGATAATGTATTAAAACGTCATAGGAAAGGCCTACATTGGTGAAGTTATACTTCGCGAATAGGTACGGGTAACTGTTACGGACGTTAGTCAATTCGAATACGCATTATAACGCCTAAATACCACTTGCAAAAGCTTTTTTAGCCAGTTACGTTTTTCGCTTACCATAGTAATAGCACGTATACAAAATTCGTTTAATATGTATTTCCAAGCCGGCAACTTTCTTAACGTGGATAAAGAAGACTTTGCGGTGATTAATTACGTCGATCACAAGTATGAGCACTCATAATACCTAAGGTTAGGCCTATTAACCTCGGCTCTGGACTAGAGATAGTACCTACGTTGACGCCAATAAAATTTAGGTAGATTTTTTAACCGTAAATATTATCGTTATTATAATAGTAGAAGATGTTAAATTTACAATAAGGCTAGCTACTAGTTAATTCGACACCCCCCCGCCGAGCTTCATAACAGGAAAGTAACGTTTTAGGTTTAATATTCTATTACTTCGGAATAAAACCATTTAAATTAAATTACGAATATTAAAAGTGATAAGTTAAATAACGTCTTTAACGCCTTTTATTAGATTAATTAATACAAAGATATTACTTCCAATACAGCGGTTGAGTAACTATCCGACTATGTCTTTTTATACCGTTTAAGTGGTTAAAACTCCTACCTTTACCTTAACTATACCTTTGATTCCTTACATATCTTTAACCTTTGCGATCGTTACATGAAATACACGTTTTAAGGTGTTATGTCAGATATTAAGGCGGTAAAGTGCTTAATTAGAAGCTATTCATAATATGTAGTATTACGAAGTGAAACTACTATCGTTATTGAGATTAATCGTTACGATGTTAGCAAAGTTAAAGTTAATTTTAGCTCAGGCGAATAACTATTGTTACTAAGGATAACGGTAATCCAAACTGTTATGGGAACGATTACGTTTTACATCCTCAAATACCCTACTCCTTTTATACTCTACTTGGAAGATATAAAGACTTTTGGCTTTAACATGAACGTCAACTTAAACGAGCTAGTAAAAAACGGCTAAAGGTTTTCATTCGCCTTTGAGTGGGTGCATTTATAATTTCATTCTCAAGACCCGGAAGTAATAATATTAAACCTAACGAAGCGGAAGATACGTTAACTATATCGGCGTTTTAACTACCTACCTATTAATAAACTATATAAAGTCCTAAAGTCTATAAGGCATAACGATGTAAAATACTTTGTCTTAAAAACCATTAAAAGAATTTATTATTTCTGCTAAATGCATGTTTAAGCCTCCCGGAAATTTAAGTTTATATTAAAAAACAACAAGAACTTTAATTACGAAATCTTTAATAATATGTTTTACTTAAACAATAAGCCTATTTTTAACGTCGTTGACTAAATAACTTTTTTTTATGAGATTAAGTTTTCAAAGTTAATTTCAGTAAAAAATACGTAAGAAACGTTAAGAATGTTGTAGATTAATATGTATCTAAGTTTATCTGACGTCATCTTCCATGATACCGATACCAATTTTACGGCGACGAAGTTTTAAAATGATATTAAGATAATAGGTATCCAATATAAACAGGTACTTATAAAAGCCTACTAAAGTATTAGAAAGGTTAAAAAGATACACACCCTACTTCACCAAACGTATAGTATCCTTACATTAAAAATTGAAAGTTTTACAAATCCGAAGATACGTCTATAAATAGCAGTAAAGGGCTTAAACGATATTATAGAACTTAACAGCTTGGTGTTAATGTTACTGGTTTTAAAAGTGTATCTATGCCTAACGAGTAAATTTCCGCTCTTAGCAAAGACTTAAAAACGTACTATAGCCTATAGTAAAGTATAATGATCACACTAAATACCCGTGAGTATATAGAAGGTGTCAGAGGGTTAATGTTATCAAGAAGGTAGTAGAGGTGCTGAGTGAACAATATCGCAACCGTAAAAGTGATAATCAGAAGCCGTGAGACTATTCAGAATATATTGAGACTGAATACTTATATTGACAACTAAAGAGCTATGAAGGAAATACTATCTATATGGTGATGACTGTATCCTTATATATCTATACCTTCATACCGTCTTTAGTACTGGATCCCTTGAATCAGTGCTAAGCCCGCTGATCTTAGATCACTTGGATCAGTACTGATCCTATTGATCCTAATCACGTGATTGGCTTAGTCATTTTCCTGCCAACAAAGAAGAGGTGTTTCCTGCCTAACGTGTTGGACTTTAGGCTATAAGTGGCTCAGCTATACACTGGCTTGCTTCCTAACCTGCCATCGTGCTTGGATTGTAACATAAAGCTTTAAGGGAATTGCGAAGGGAATCGGTACGCCGCCAGATCAATAACGCTCTTAATACCAGGAACGGTCCTTTAACGATTGACGTATTTGCTTTGCCATTACAAAGTAAAGTCCACATAAATGGAAGCTAGGCAAATGGAAAGGGTTATATAATATATTAAGTATGACAAACTTTAAAGTAGTTGTTAAAACTACTAACAGCCCTGTATCCTTTCGAATTACCTAGGTTAAGTCCTATATTAGGGGTACTAAAAATAAAAACACTTAAGCCCTCTAAATAAAACGACCGAGCTAATACGAACCTACTCTACACGTTATTAATAAGCTGATGAAACTCTGCTGGCGCGGGTGACCCTTGAAAAAAAAAGGAAAACGTTAAAGAGAAGGAATATATACCGGGTCATATCCATAATATTACTTGGGTAAGTAGAAAAAAAAAGATAACGAAGACTTGGCAATAAAGCTTAAGATATAAAGAATTATTAGGATTTTCGACAAACCTTTTAAGAAAAGCGATAAGGTCTAAATCGATAGTTTATTAACTCTAAGTGTAACATAATTTGGATCAAAAACTAACTTTAACTTTTCAAATACAAACGTTATATTCTTTAAGTCGAGCATTATTTACGAAGTTAAGGATACGATTACGGGGCGGCTTTGCGAAAAGTTACAATTAATCGCTTAAGAATACGGTGATAAAGGCAAAAACTATATCTTTACGTAGTATTTAACGATTTAAAAGATCAGTTAACGCTTATAAATTGCCTTAATAACAAATCTACTTATTAAGATTAAAGACAAGTTAACATTTAATAACTGTAATATTATGTAAGCCTACAAATAATTAGTAACGGATCTACAGCAGATTGTATTACTAAAGCTTTCATAGGAACTCTGTACTATATACCTTTTAGGCACGGTAATACGTTATATTAAGCTACTATACGAATTAGCTTAAGCAAGCGTTTACTAGTTCCTAACTTATTAGTCGTATTTTAAATTATGGTTAACGATAAAGCCTTTAATATACGACCCGTACTTATTTATAACGTAAGAAAATGATTTCGGCATAGTAAGTATATAAATTAACGAAACTCATTTCGTTGGAATTGCTAGCTTTATAACATCAAAATAACAAGCGATTAAGGACTTAAGTTCTGGAATTATAAGTCGGTAACAACGTTAACGAAAAACACTCAATTCGACTTTAATAAATCTTCAATCCGTAGGCTTAATATTAATACCAGCTTAAACTTTCGCTAAAAGGACTAAAGCGTTATTCTTAGTATAATTGACAAAAATAATAAGGCTAAGGCTTAATGGTACTTGGAATAATAGGAACGGGGTAGCTATATTGCCACTTTATACTAATCGAAAGCTTTATACAATTTATTTATTATGGCATAAATACAAATACTAACGGATAAAGACTTTAATCAACCAAACAAAAGGTTGGAGTAGCAGATACGAAACCTGAACCGCGAAATTAATATAATACTAATCGACCCCTTAAAAACTAAGCGAATATTCTTTACGGACGAATCTTTTGTAAATAATACCAACTTGTCTTTATAGATCAGCTTTTTAATAACCCTCGTTAACGAAAATAAGCGGAAAGACCAGTTAAGTATTATCGATAACCTAATTTACTAAACCTCCGTTAAGTATAAAAGGATTATATGAAGTGTATTAACTTTGGAGGTCTATAGTATAATAATGAGCTTTAATATAGGTATAACAGTATAGAAAACCTTGAACCTTATTACTAAATAATTAAAAATTCCTTTTATCCTAGTAGTAATTTGTATCGATTCAAGAAACCTCTTCGAATGCCTGTTAAAGTTCGGAACCACTAGCGCAAAGCGCTTGATAATCGACTTAATGGCACTCCGTAAAGCCTACAAAAGGAGTGAAATTAAGGAGTTCCGATAAATCGATAGCAAAAATAATCTTACAAATGCTATAACGAAGGCTATGTTAAACAAAACCTTAAAAAGATTTGTAAATAGCAATAGACCAACTATATGTATTAAGAGCTATATAAATAAACCGCCCGGAAAATCCAAATTATGTAACGATGGATAAAGATGTGTTGGCAAATTGGAAAACTGTCAGGAGATTAATAATAACGACTTATTTAAGTGATAAAATTGAAGTTACGAAAAGCTATAGCAAAAAAACTTTTTATAGAAGTTAATAAACTCGAACTTCGGGGCAACGGAGCAATTAAAGTCAAATGAGGTTAATTTGCATACAATTAGGTTTTAATTTAGTATAAAAGTCAACTGGAATTAACAGGGGTCTGGCCAGTTAACGAGGAGACAATTCACTGACAACCGGAAAAGATTGGTATTATAGTTGTAAAGATAGATAAGTTCCGGAAGAAGCATTTAGTTTGTGCACGCCATGGATGGGAGGTTATAAACCTCTTATCCGGGCAGTAACACTTTTGCCATACACTCTGGAACGCCCCTTCTAAACCGCGCCACGCATGATGCACTCTGCAAGAGTGCAGCCTGCAGCGTGACACGTTATCGTGCACTCTGCAGGAGTACACCTTGCAGTGTAGTGCACTGCCACTTGACCTACGTGTACTAACTATAAGGATATATAATAATATCCACAGCTTTGGAAAAGTTTGTAAACAGCAATAAGCTCACCAAACGAATCGAGGGTTACGTTTACAGGCCACCGGGTAAGGTTAAGCTACGTGCCAGCGAACATGGGTAGTTTGGTAAACTGGAAAACTGCCAGGGAATTAAGGCCGACGACTTAATTGATTGGTACGATTGACTTGGAGGTTTGCATGAGCTTGCGACGAAACTTATATGTGGGAATTAATGAAGTCAAAATTCGAAACTGTGGCGCGTTTGGGGTTAATTTGGCTATGAAATTGACAAGGGTCTTGCTGGGTGACGAGGAGGCGATTCAGTGGTAACCGAAAATGATTAGTCGACCACACTAGCGTACGGGTACAAAACAACAAGTTACCAGTGTTGGAACAGTAGTAATTGCAATGCAGCAAGTCACCTTTACTTACAGTCAAGTTGATTATATTAACTGCAAGTTAAGTGTATTGTTTTGCGGGCCTATTGTAAATTCAAGTACAGTATGCGCCTACATTATACTAAGGCATGGGCCAAGCAATTGGCAATACAAATTAGTGTGCAGACCGGCTAGCGGTCTGCCAAACCTAGAACAATAGATCCACCACTTGACCACGCAATACTACTGTTACTTCGACCATGATTCGATTCAACAACGTTGCAACGTCTAATGTTCTGCCAACAGGTATTCATTATAAAGTTAATCTAATTTTCTTGGAGATTGGTTTAATCTATGGTATTTCATTTTTTTTATTTTTTTTCGATTTTTAATCGTTGAGATGGAGAGCGGTATTTATTAGCGGTTTTATTGATAGACCTTGCCAATGTTAGGCCTCAAACGTTGCAACGTTGTCGATTCGAGGTTCTGTGGTCGAAGTAACTGGTGTTGCATGGGTCAAGTGGGGAATGTATTGTTCTAGGTTTGGCAGACTGCTAGCCGGTCTACACACTAATTTGTATTGCCAATTGCTTGGCCCGTGCCCTAGTCTGAAGTGGGCACCTACTGTACTTGACTTGCAGTCAATACAGTCAATCCCACAAGCAATACAGTCAACTTACAGCCAGTATAGTTGACTAGGCTGTACTGTAATTGACCTGCTAAAAATAGCAGTCAATATGATTCCAACACTGACGGCTTTTTGTTTTATGTGCGCACGCCAGTGTGGCCAACCACTTATTTGTGCCAGCCAGACCCCTGTCAATTCCAGTGTGATCCGCACCCAAATTGACTTCAATACTTCGCCCCACAGCTCCGAGTCTCGACTTCATCAACACCCGTACACAAGTCTTTCGCCACCGACTTGTGCATACCTCAAACTCAACCGTGCCAGTCAATCAAGTCGACGGCTTCAATCCCAACTCCCTGGCAGTCTTCCAGTTTGCCATGGTACCCCTTCTTCCGTCCCTGTTCGTCGCTACGTGACTTGACTTTGCCAGGTGGCTTTTCCACGTAGCGTTTCAATCAACCAACGCCTTTGGAGTGTACATCTCGACCTTGACGGGTTTGCCGGGCCTGCCGGCCCTGCTGGGTTTGCCAGGCCTGTTGGGTTTGCTGGGCTTGCCGCGCCTGTTGCGCCTGTTGCGCCTTAGCCTCTTGAACTTGCTGGGCTTGTGCCGCAACTCAAAGATCATACGATGCCTCCGGCTGGCACAAGGTCGCGATGTAACTGTCACGGGCGCGTTGCTCCAAGTACTTTTGAGCCTTTGCCAAGTCAGTCTTGTCCATCGTGGCCAGGTTAGCGCCTTGACCCTTGTGACGAAAGCTAAGGTAGATGTTAACATCGTCAATACTATGCTTGCGGAT
Source organism: Anisogramma anomala (assembly GCA_038502455.1). NCBI lineage: Eukaryota > Fungi > Ascomycota > Sordariomycetes > Diaporthales > Gnomoniaceae > Anisogramma > Anisogramma anomala. The sequence continues at coordinate 21,006,963 of JASMMZ010000005.1, read as the reverse complement.
TGACGATCCGTTGAAATCTAGGTGTTTGTCCTTCGTTAGAGTCACGACCGGTTTGTAGTTTCAGAACTTTAGGTCCTTAATTGCACGCTGTTCCGATGCTACTAAGCTAGTAGTTTCAACGAAGAGGGTATCATCGGTTTGCATACCTACCAAGTCGAAACTTTTATTTTGTGTGATTAGTGAAAACAGGTCGTAGGTTAAAGATTCTATACCCAGTTTCGACTTGAAGCGCGATTGATAAGTTAGGAACTAATGGATACATGTTTTAATCAGTTCGTATAGTTGTTTAACGTATTATATAACAGTTTTTTGTAAGTATTTGTTACGAAGTATTTGTAGTAATTTTATCAAGTTGGTTTTCTGTAAAATAGTTGTCGATTACATATACGTTTAGGGAATATTACGGCCATTAAAGTTGAATTTTCCATTGGTTTTAATTAGTAAACTTGTTATTAATACAATTATTCAACGTTGGTTGATTTTTTTAAATCGTTAGCGATTGTATAATAATTAAGTTTTTGTTTTTATTATCGTATTTTTAAGCAATCAAACGTGACCTTTTATACGGTCTCCCTGTAGTTTTATCTTTAACTTTGTAAATAATCTTTGTGTTAGAAAAGCAATCAGTTATATTATAGTCAAGTTAACTATAGTTACAGTTAGTTGATTGTACTGACTGTAAATTGAGTATAGTTTGTAGGATTGACTGTATTAACTGCAAGTCAAGTTCAATAGGTACCCACTTCAAGTTGGGGTATGTGCTAAAACAATTGACTATACAAATTGGTTTGCAGACGAGCTAGCAGTCTATTAAAATTAGAACGAAAACATCACCACTTTTAATACAATACTAATTACTTCAACCAAAGATTCGAATTGATTACGTTGCAATAATAAAAGCCTACCAACATTAGTCAGTGCTTATTAAGTTAAACTAACACTGATTAATGCTTATAAAGTTAAGCACAGATAAGCTAGGTAAAAGAAAAGGCTACTTTCTGGTTACGCTTTGCAATTGCGCATGGTAGAGGGAAGATTTTTAGCATTAGCCCCTTTTGTTACATCTATTGTTCCTAGGTAGTAAAATAGAAGACTTGTAAATATGCTGCTGTTCATACGCATTTGAAAGTATTCATATTATCGTCAATATTATTAAAAATACCAAGAAATTTTTATTAGACTAGTCTTAAAAATGTATTGAGATTTACCACTAAAAGTGACAAAGATCATTAAGTTGTCAAATTGATAAACGGCCAAGTCCCTACTACTATTGCGGGTATAACTACTGTGAATTTCAAATCAAAAGAACAACTAAGTCTCACGACCTTCAATAAACAACAACTTTGACAGTAAATAACCTACGACACACCCTGTTACACTACTCTTTTCCCCCCTTACACCTTTCAAATAACGATATAATGCTTCAAAGCACGCTAAAACTAACACTGTTGCCGATTCTATAAAAAATGGCAATTAAAAACATCGACGTTACCTTTGTCAACCACTAAAATAAAAACCTTTAATTTGCAAATACCGTCAAAAACTTCTCAATTAAGCAACTAACCAATGTAATCAGCTAATATGTACTTGATTCAAAACCCACTAAAACCAATGAAGGTCCAAAAGTACTCTATGATTTTGAAGGGTAATTTAAAAATGAGACCTTGTAAATATAGAAAACGACAAACAAACAAGTCAAAATCAAGCTAAAAATTATACTATTCAACCAAAAAGTCGACCTCCCTTTAAAAAATGAGGAAAAAAGCACTCTAACAAACGTATTATATGAAAACACCACTGGCAAAGACCCTGAATATATAAAACGGCAAAAGCAAAAGTATTACAAATAACAATATCCCCTAATATTGTTGTATTAGCATAGGGAGTCAAGGTTAGTACAATTGATTAAAGATCCCTGCAAATGGGAGCATTGCAAGTAGTTCATACTCAACTGTAAATACTTAGCCTTTCTTGTTTGTTTGATCCTATAGACTAAACTTATATTTCTTGTTTTATATACTCTTACTATTAATACCACAATTGATATAAACACTATATTGAACTTTTCATTCATACTACCAAATTCTTTGCTACATTGGTCCCCATCCCCTAAGCTATCCAACAAATACCCTTGAATATATTCGTAAAATCACGCTTAAACCCAGATAAATTCCTTTAAGCCTTCTAGTTAAACCACCAACCGCAAGAAATCCACTAACTTACGAGTCTCTAATCCCTAAATCCATCAATCAATTGAATGAAATCATCGAAAAATCCCTTAACAATAACAAAATTATTGTCAAATATCCCACGACAATCCTTAAATTTCTTACCTCTAAACCTCCTAATAAATTCAATTTTAATAAATTAGTCAAAAAAGTATCTTCACATACAAGCTAACTTACAACACATCCACCAGATTTTTCTTTTCGAAATCTGCCCAAGGTAACTATCCTATTCACCAATACAAACACTTTCTTCAACACTGGTCAAAGGATCCAAAAAGTCCCTGCGACCAATATATTACTTCCCTTCCTAAAAATATCCCTATGATAAATACGGACTACGCGGCAATCACTACCTGCGTTAAGATCTATGGAGGAAATAAAAGTATAACTAGAAACTGTACAACTGCCTCAATATTAAAATTACGCCTGTTATTAAATATCTACCACCAAATAAAGATTAAACTGTTAAGCTTTCACTTGTTATTTCCGAATATCCTCACCATCTAAGCCAAGAACTACAACCTTCGATACTTAACAAATTGCTTGTCGTTTCGCAAAATCTACGATAATCTCAAAGGTTACTTGAAATACATTGTTAACCTCGCTCAACACTATACGAACCAAAAGATTATAGAGACATCATATATACTAAACCACAAAAAAGAGTTGGAAAACAAGATAAACCTTCTTAATAGAGTGCTTGAAAACTAATACTTTACTAATAAGGTATGGAGAATATAAAACCTGGCGAAGATATATTACGTCAATAAGTCTATAAAACCTTTACAAGCAAAAAAAGTTTGAATACATATTACAATACCTTAACTCCACCCATGAAAGCTTTTTCAACTAGTTATGATCTTCGTTTACGACCGTGATAATGTGAGTACCAGGTTCAACTAGTATTTACACATGAACCTACAAATTTAACGACGACGATAGAAACCTCTTCCACATATACTACATCGATCGTAAGTATGGTAAACCAAACAATACGGTTAACAAAGAACTTACCAAAAGCCTAATCGTTAAGGTATGAAAAGAGAAAGCTATTCCTTTTTAAAGGGTTTCAAATCAGCCACATAAATTACTCAAAAATATAAAGTAAATATCAAATTTAGGGAAAACTAGATTACTGGTTAACACGTTATATTACTACTGAATGCAAAGTAAAAAAGGTAATACACTATATGTAATGCCCCTTTCCTTCCAATGAAAATACATTTAAAACATTACAAACATTGAAAACATAAAGGAATATGATAAAGAAAACAATTTCAAAACCATTGATTGGGATAAAAATACTGACATTAGCTCAGAAAAACGCAATAACCAGCCGATCATGCCTTTTGGTGCCGCCTAATAGGTAAAGACCCCTATCATTGTCATAATAACAATGAAAATCATAACTCTATACACTGAGTTGTTATTCGCAATTGTTATATAGAGAAAATCATTTAAGGTATTATGCCAGACACTGGGATGAAACGGTATTAAACAAAAATATATTCGTAATATATCGCGTTACTGAGGTAGACCAATACTACTACAAAACTTTCTAATATGGATACTAGTACAACCAAAGTTGGTATTGGCCCTAAAAAAAAATCGCTTCGTTAAGATCGACAATTATTACCTTAGTTGTTAAGACTTTTAGTTTCCATATCTTGTAATTCCCCAATCCTTACATCTTTGACCTTAAAAACATAAAAAACCTTGATATCAATATCGAAAATGAAACTAAAAAAATCGTTAAAGTTGAAGCGGTTAACAACTTCAACTTGATTTAATATAAAAATACCTCTAATTCTATCTGAAAAACTAAGAACAGTGATATTAAACTTAATGAAGTTAGAACTTCATCAATGACATCTATGGTTTAATGACTTAGAAACTAACAAACTATATAAAGTTTTTAAAACGACTAACTATAGAAATATCGACTTTTCAACGCTAAAAGCAATTGAAATAATTTGCTATTACTCCCAAATAGAATCTGAAATCCCCTTAAATTTAAATTGATGCTAAAAAAAGACGAATATTTCAATTTTGGGATCCTTGTTGACGTATTTTATTTGGATGGCAAACGGGTACTCTGTGTCATTAACTCTATAACGACGATTTATGATGCTAAATCTATTAAAACTATCACAACGAAGGATATATTGAAGATATTGCATACTTTGTATATTAACCCATATTTTAGAACCATAAACATAGGAATTCATGATACTGATACCAATTTTACTGCGATGAAATTTTAAATTAATATCAAATAAATAGGGGTCGAATATAAATAAGTCTTTGATAAGGCTCAATAACGTATTAATAAAGTCGATAAAGCTCAGACACTTTTACGATCAACCTACGATTTCTTTACTCTAAAAATAGCAGTTTTGTAATTTAAAACTTACGGTTAACAATAGCTGTACAAAGCCTTAACAATACCATTAGCCCTAACGATCGTATACCAACTTTTCTATCATTTAAAAATTACACAAGTATAACGAATATGTCACCACTATCACCAAATATCTAGAAACGGATTATAAAATATGGAAAAGCCTTAAAGAAACGAAAAATGAAATAAATACAACACCAGATCAATAATACTCTTAATATCAAAAATGGATTATCGTCAACAAACGTATTATCACTACCTATTCAAAGTAAAGTTCTTATGTAAAAAAGACTTATGTAGATAGGATAGATTTTACAATTTACTAAGTATCGCCAATTTAAACGTAGTAATTAAAACCTCTAACAATTCCGTCACTTTTCGTACCATATTATTTAAACCATACGAAAAAAACTTAAATCTGATAAAAAAATTAATCCGTACACCCTCAAGCCGAATGAATAAACTAATATAATCGTTTCGAATCGATCCTTCTCAAATCGATAACATATCAACAGTATGAAAATTACCTAAGAGACAGGTATATACTAAAGAAGAGGATGGTGACTAGAATTATAAGCTTAGGAAGGCATATACAACAATATATGTATCTTAAAAGAAAAAGTTTAATAGAGCTCCCACCTTGAAGTTACGAGTTAAAGGCATTATTAATACACTAAACAAGCCTTTAAAGAAAATCAACCGAGGAAAATTGACGGCTTTTTTTACAAGAGGAGTTGTTTAATTTTTTCTATTGGCGTAATTTAAAAAGTATAACGTTATGGTTTCTGAAAAGAAGATATTCTATAGGGTTAAAGGTAGAACTAGGGACTGGGTGTACAAAAGATTACAATTAATACTTCAAAGAAATGATGATGAAAATAAAGATTAGATCCTTATATAATTGCTTATAATTCAGAAGATTAATAAATTTTTAATTATTGTAATTGTTGTCAATTGAATTATTTGTGTAAGCAGTCAATTTACCCTTAATGACCGTAATATTACATAAACGTATACTAAATCCGCTACGAATCTTTAGCAGATTATATTGTTATAATTAACGAAAAATTTAAAGGATAATTTTTCGGCCCACATAATAATTCAATACGTTAAACCTTTATACAGATTAGCCAAAATAAGTATTTATATTCGTAGCACTTGAAACGTTGCATTATTGTCGATTCGAATTTGTTGAAGTAACAGTAGTATTGCTTGATCAAATTGTGGATGTATTGTTCTAGATTTGGTAGAAAGTTAATCGATTTACATACTAATTTGAATAGCTAATTGCTTGGTTCGTACCCTAGTTTGAAATAGGTATATACTATACTTAACTCACAGCCAATATAGTAAACCTACCAAATAATATACTGAACTTGCAGTTAGTGTAATAAAATTTACTATAAGTAAAGTTTATATACTATACTGCAATTACTACTATTTAAACACTAGCGGCCTTTTATTTTGTAAGCGTATACCAATATGGTCCACCATTCGTTTCCACCTACCACAGAATTACTCTATCGACAATTTGCCAAACCTTTAATAATTACAATATATTTTGTACCCGAATTAAATACAATTACTTTTATTTTCCTCTCGGATCCAAATTTCAACTTTATCAATTCATATAAACAAGTCCTTCGCCATAGACTTATAGAAACCTCTCATTCAACTGTACTTATTGAACAAATCGCCGGCCTCAATTCTCTGACAATCTTCCATTCTGCCGAGGAACCTCTGTTCCCCGGTATATACCTTTACCTTGTCAAATGGCTTGTTGACATAAACCTAAATACGTATAACTAGCTTATTACTGTCTATAAACTTTATAAGGATTTCATTGGATAACTATTTCGTTATAATATTAATAGGAATAATGTTTCTATTAACTTACCAAAATTTGTTAATATCCTTACCTTCATACGCTTTGCGGATTGCTATTCCATCGATTATTGGGCAATTTTCACTGATATTTTCGAGTTTGAAAAGATATTGAAACAAACCCTCTAAGACAATAAAACTATCACTGGAATAAAAAGAATATTTAACTATCTAGTAATGATGTTAAAAGTTTCCCAAATCGTCATGCCTACATAGAAGCTATCCATTATACCGTAAATCTTTAAAACTAACACGTTTATGGTGATCCTATTATATTTAACAAAGGTCCAATAAATTGGGTTTCTAGTAATACCAAACTAGTCTTTTCGACTGCTTTTATTAATGAACGATATAAAAAATACTTCTTTCAAACATCAGTCTATAATATCAACAAAAGAGCCTTCCATAAAGATCATCATATTGGGCATCAGCAAGTGAATTGTAATCATATTAATCATCTTGCCCAAATTCCTTATCTACCACTTGAACCTTTCATTCAATCAGTTAAAGTCTTAATCCATCAGGTCTTATACTTATGTCGCTGTCAATAAATCATAAAAGGCTTTTATTTTGTATGAGGTAATAATGTAACTACTATAGGTACGTTATTTTCAATACCTTCAGACCATAACTGCATTAAGCTTGTTAATTGTAACCAATTCAACACTTTGGCTATTCTAACAGAAATTTAGGTAATTATCGTCAATATGATTTATACAGATCAATAATCTGTTAAAGTTGACATGTTTTGCTTTTAATAAGATTACGACCGACTTGTAATTCCAAAACTTTAGGTCTTTAATTACTTGTTTTCTGATACCACAAAGTCAGCAATTTCAACAAAAATAGTATTATCAGTTTACAGACCTATGAAACTTAAATCTTCATTCTACGTAACCAGCAAACATAGGTCTTGAATTAAACATGATATACATAATTTCGATTCAAAGTATAACTGATAAGTCAGAAACCAATTAACCCTTGCTTCGACCAGTCTGTAAAATAACTTAATACATTTTATACCTGTTTCTAGAGGGTATTCGTTACAGAATTTTAACTTTAATTTCAACAGAACAATCTTCTATAAATCAGTTACTAACTACCTATAGATTTATGTTTGATTACGATTATGAAGGGTAAAATTCCTATTAGTCTTAGATAATAAAATTGTTAGCAAAACGATCATTAAATGTTTTATAATCTTTTAAATCGTTAACGATCATGTAAAAACCCAATCTTTACTTTTATCACTGTATCTCTAAACGATTAGACGTGACTTCTCGTACGAACGCCCCATAATCTTACCCTTGATATTGTATTAAATCCCTAACTAGAAAATTATAATATATGGATTTTTAAAATGAAAGTTGTTGGAATAGTATTGACTGTTATTTTTAGCAGATCAATTGCAGTATAGTCAGGCAACTTTACTTACAATAAAGTTGACTGTACTGACTGCAAGTCTGTTGATTGTAGAGTTCTCGATTCAAACTAGGGCATGGGCAAAGCAATTGGCCATACAAAATAAAGTGTAGACGGCTAGGGGTCTGCCAAACCTAGAACAATACATCCACCATCTGACTCTGCAATACTACTGTTACTTCGAAGACCAATCGAATCGACCACGTTGTAACATCTAAGGCCTACCAACAAAAGTTGTATTTAAATACAAATTATACAACTCTTTAAATAAGAAGTTTATCAATTATAACTCTATCTCTTTCCTAGAAAAAGCTTATCGAAGATCTTAATAACTTCGTATACCCGAAACTTGACAACCAAATTTAAACATCCTTCTATTTCCTGTTAACTCAAATAGTATTGTTGATCCAACTCAATATATATTTCTTATCCTTACTATTCCTTTCCTTTATTAGTCGACCGCGATGTTAACATTTTATCGACTTATCGATCATTGAAAAAAATAGAATTGTATTAAGTAATTCGCTTAACTTGAGGATTTTCATCGTTATCGTTAGTAGTCTGAATATAGGATTTGACCTAAGTTATACAAAATGTCGAAAGACCATTAATAGTTTTAATAATTACTTCAAGGTTAACGATACTAAAAATATCAAATGAGTCATCATATTAACCTGGCTTATGCTATACAAGGACCTTACTTTCTAATGGTAAAAAAGGCACATCGATCGTCATAAAACCGTTTCTTATATTAAAGAAATTATTAACTTAACACCGTACGAATTTCTTCCACAATTCCTTTTAAGCTTCACCATACGCCACAACCATTTCTAAGTAATTATTGATGACGGAAATTCACTCGTCAAATGATGATATACTTTAAAAACTAGTAATAATAACACTAAGTCGTTAGTAACAACAATATTGTTCAAACTATTTACCTTTATCTAAAAACATACCTCTTAATCCATAAAGTTTTCAATCTCCAACATAAAGATATCGTATGTTCTATGAATTAATACGTATACTCTTTCAATATTTATAATATTACAGTGAGCCTTAACAAACACCTACTTACACTGGATCCCTATCATCTATCGCGTCCACCTAAAATTCCGCCGCCATAAAGTTGATACTGATATTATAAACGACAATATCTAGTAAGCATAAGTACGTATTAATTCACAATATCCTCAGCGTTTCCCGAGTATTCTTTGCCAACAAGGATTTCAAAACCAATCTCCGTAAAAAAAAGTTTACCAAATCAATAAAGTAAAAAGAAACCTTGCTATTGAAAAAAAATCCATTAACTAAAATCTCGTAATTAAAGAATTTATCGTCTTTTAATATAAATTTGAATATTAGGAGAGCTTATACATATAATCAACAATAATAACAAAGCCTTTCAATAATTTCTAAAAATATCATATATTTTTTTACCCGCGTATTTCAAGAGTTTATATAATCTATCGATAGCTAGGTAATTGAAACTCCAGTACAATTTACGTATAGCTAACTCCATCAAATTCAAAACCATTACTTTAAGCCTTAAAGGTAAAGCAAAAGGTACCTTGAATGAGAGAGGAACAGAAACCTCAAGCCGTTTTTAACCAAGTTGTTAACGTTGAAGTCAATGTTAATGCCAAGGAATTTTATATCTTCCAAACAAAGAAAGAGGTGGTAGGGGTCTTTAGCATATAAAATAATTAGTTTAATAACAGTTTAAATAATCGTTGTCACCAATAACGATAATTATTCGCTCGGGCCTAAGCTAACTTTGGCTTTACCAGTATTTTAATGATTGATTTCCGTAAAAATATTTTTTTTGATTCGCAATGCTCTAAACTATCAGTAGCCCTGTATTAAATATGTTTCCTTCTTTATATCTTGAAAAATACCTTGAAACATATGGTTTAAATGATGATTGTAAAAGTTAAAGGTATATATAGAGTCATGGTCTTTAATAGAGAAAATGTAAAGATCTTTATCACTCAAGCTGCATAGAAAATCGTAGCATGCTAGTTACTAAAGGGCTTCAGGAATAATATCTTCATACCATTTAATCTTTTTTAACATATTTTCATCATCGATAACAATCTCTTCACCCTTGCAATCCGAGATATAATCTATGTAGTATTAATTAGTAATACTAGGGTATTAGGCATGGTATATCACCTATTATTTTTTTACGCTTAACCAACGGGTGGTGAATTGAATAACAACTGGGACTACCATAAATCCAACATCTCTTACCATTATCATAACGATAATTTTTACGATTAACAAGTCTGCTTAAATATTTCCTTCTTCAGTGTTGATGTATCTATAGCTACCAGTCTAAAGATTTTCAGCCTAGACGTTAAAGTCATCCATTGTTACAATTGACTTAATATGTTGTTATATAGTCTTTTCTGTTCTAGCTGAGAAAATTATAAGTTTGGAAATATATATCGAACGAGTTTAGCGTACGTGATATCACGGTTGTAGAAAAGGACTGTGACTTGTTGGAAAAGCCCTTACAAGTAGTATTTGGCGTTATAAAGTGTATTTGAACTCGCTTATACCCGTAATTTCTACCTATACTTACTCGCGCAATATGACTTCGCTATCATAGACCTTCTTCATTACCTGTTAGTATAGCATCAACTTTTCTAGCATTTGGTTAAAGACATCCATCAAAGTTTCCTCCTTCTTCTTCTTAACTATTGTTGTTGTTTACCTTGTTGTAGCCCAATTCGTATAATATTATACAAGGTAAACATCGTATTCAAAATAGTTATTTAGACTAATATAAATCTTTCGAAAGGTTTTTGGTTTTCGTAATGAAATTTAGGTAATGATCTCTAACGTACCTTATAAGAATTCTGGAAAACAGCGATTATAAACCTAAAAAATAGATCTTCACATACTTACAATGATCAAAAAAAGTATCATCTTTATATCAAGTAAATTATGAAGTTTCACATCACACTTTTTTATATTGTTCTAAATCTTCTCAAAATCCTTAGCGAAGTTATAATTCATATCAATCATTTCAACAAGTTAAAAAAAATCGCGATAATTGTCATAATCGTCCGAAGTATTTTTTTACCGCTGACTCAAGCCTTCAAAACTCGTAGTAACGATAATAAATATAATTTCCAATAGCATAAACCGAGGGGTAAAGTTCTGTAATGAAACTTACAATAAATTTACGTATACATAAATACATACCATTAGAAGTATCGCTTTAAAGAAATAAATGATTCCGGGGGAAACCTTAATAGTTCAGGGAAGGTTTAAAAAGAAAATAGGAACTTGGCCATAAGGAAGGTTTTAAAGGGATTTTTACCTTAAGCGGTTTCAAAAAGGTTTGTGCAAATGTTAATATACTTTTTAATGGGATATGAATCGCACTTTAAGTAACCTATTTATTTAACTTAGCCTTAAACTTACCTTGAATTAAGTTTTGCATATTAATTATCTAGTAGTTGAACTTTATAGCGAAAAAAATTTCGTGACTGTTGGTAGGCCTTTATCGTTACAACATAGTCGATTCGAATCACTGTAGTCGAAGTAACTGGTGTTACGTTGATATTGTTGATTGATTGATTTGTGTAAGCTCTAAGTTTGGCAGACCGCTAGCCAGTCTACACACTAATTTGTATGGTCAAACGCTTTAGTCTGTACCCTGCTTTGAAGTGGGTACCTACTGCATTACACTTGCAGTGTAGTACTATAACCAGCAGTCAATAGAGTCAACTTTACTGTAAGTAAAGTTAATTGACTGCACTGTAATTGACCTGCTAAAAATAGCAGCCAATATTATTCTAACACTGGCAACTTTTTGTTTTGTGCTTGCGTACGCTAGTGTAGCCTGCCACCAATTGGTGGCAACCTGTGAGATCTCTCCTAAATCTACATTCCAAATCCCTGGTAATTCCAGTTAATTTTGACTAAAATGAACCTTGATTACGGCCCCTTGTAGCCCTTTTGCTCCACCTTTCCGAGACCTCCATTCCTTAAGTCCCATATATAGATCTTTTGCCTTAAACCTGCTAAAAATTAAGTACAATACCACTTTCGTAACCTTAACCGGGAATTTAAACTATTTATATCGTTACTATTCCCTCCCCTAACGGTCTTTTAATTTGCTAAGGCAACCTTGTTTCTTTACTTTACATATTAGTATCTTTGGATTAGCCGATAGCGTTTGGATTGTTTTCCTCCTCCTTAACTTTACTTCCTTTAAATTGCGTAACATGTTTTAAATAGTCCCATTTTAAGGTAAATAGGTAGTACGTATGGTATATTACCTATTATGCGTTACTTTTAGCGGTAATATAACGTATTAACTAACAGCTCTATTTGCCGCTAATCCAACATTTCACAGTGTTGGTATTAAACTTATTTAACCAACTTCAATTTTTTCAGGAGGATAAATACCATTTTTTGTAAATAGAGGTCCGGAGCCTTTGTTAACTTTATTTACCGGGCCTTCTATACCGTCGATTAATGTAATACAAGTTGGAAGGGTCTTTTTTTTCGTTTTTAAATTCTGAAGCTTATAGGTATATACCAGTCAATCCAGAAACTCGAGTAGTTACGGTTGTTAATGAGGAACGTAATTGGCTAAAAACCCCTTTTTACGTGGTATTAGAGTATTATGAAACGTATTCGAACTCTTTATAACTAGTAATTACTTGTTAGACCTATTGGCGTAAGGTGCCTTCACCAAAAATTACCTTTTCAATTACCTATTAACAAATTATTAGTTTATTAAGCATTTAATTTAAATGGTTTATCTTATTTTCGAACTCTTTCTTATAATCTAAAATTCAAAACCACTTAATAAAATTCCAATACGTATAATATTGGGTAAAGTTAATATCTTATTCGAAGTAAATTTTAATATCATCGTAGATTTTGCGTAAAGATATATAATTGTTATGTATCGAAGATAATAGTTCTTAGCTTAGCCGGTAAAGATACTGGAAAATAGCGAGTAAAAACCTGGCAATTGAACTTTTATCTAGCGGTAAATATTAAAGAATAGACGTAACTTAATATCGAGGAGGTTATACGGCTTACCGTTATACTTTTTTTTTCCTTTTCAGATTTTAGCGAATTTAGTGATTGCCATATAATCCGTATCCTTTATAAGGACGCGTCGAAGTAAAAAGGTGATATATTAGTCTTATAAACCTTTTTTACTTAACCGGGGAAAAGCTTAAGGTTATTATTTGTATTAATAGGCAGGATAATTACTTTTAACCGAGTTTAAAGAGAAAAAGCCAATGATCGTACCTAAAATCGGCTTACGTATAAATTAGAGTTTTTTTTAACTTAGCTATTAAAATTAAACTTGTTAAAAAGCTTAGGGGGAAAAGGCTTGGTAATATCCTCCATGAAAAGGTTAACGATAATACTTTTAATGTTAAAGGGTTTAAAGAAGCTTTTATTTAATGGATTAGTAGATTTAAAGGCTTAAAGAGTATGGATTTATTGATTCTTCGTATATATTTATTTAAACTTAACTAAATCCTTACGAACATGTATATAAGCGTTAAAGGTTATCTTCGCTAATGCTTTCTTTTCTTTTCTTTTTCTTTTAATTTATTATAGTTCTTCAACCGTAGCATATTTTTGAAGTACATTAACGAAGTTGCCGTCTTTACAGACCTTTAAAAGTAGTAAAATCTTGTTTACATAAATTAACCCTTAGATTTCATTTTATTAAGTTCTCTGTCTTTTTTATATACAAAGCGTTTAGTTTTTAAACAACTTTATATAGTCGTAAATGGCTTTAACGCTCGTATTTTAAGCGTTGTAATTGACGTCGATAATAAAGTAGCCGACGTAATTAGTTAGATACTCGAGGGTAAAGTTTTTAGTAGTATGGGCATATCAAAGTTTTTTGTCGTAGTTTTTCTCGAAAATGCTACCAAAGGCCCTAATTTCCTTTTTCCTAATAAGATTAGTGATATCTTTAAACTAAGCGTTAGCGGAAGCTATCTTAACGGTTTGGTTTGTTTAGGTACGTTTTGGTAATCCAAAGGTGTGAGGACTTGGCGGTTGAAGGTGTGTGAATTTGGCGATTTAACGTGAAGTCGTGCGACGTGGTTTTTTTTGGCGCAACTTAGTGTTTTCGCTCGTGTTTTCGCTTCGAATAACGAACTTAACGATTAACGTAATATAAGAAGTAAAAAAAGTAAAGCAGGGTAAAGATTTGGTATAGATAATAAAGTTGTAGGCCGTTATTGGTATAGGTTATTTGGCATAAGGACTTAATCTTTTTTCTTACAGTAGTAACACCTGGAGTAGTACTAACTTAATCGTTTATTAATTTGTTAAATTTCTAAAATTTTCAGAATTCATTTTCACGTTTTCAAAAAGGATTAATAAAAATTTCTTAGTATTTTCGAATAATGATACCGTTGTTTTCTTCAAAATATCCGTAAAAAATCGACGTAATTTAAAAGTTTTTTTTTTACTAATTGCCGTGAAAATTAACGTAACAATAAAGACCCTTAGCAAAAATCTTCCCTCTACATTGCGTAATTATAAAGTGTAACCGGAAATTAACTTTTTTTTTAATTAGCTAATCTGTGCTTAACCCAATAAATACTAATTTGTATTGGTATGCTTTTATCATTATAATGTAGTCGATTCGAATCACAATAGTTAAAGTAACTAGTGTTGCATTGTAATTATTAATTAATTGATTTGTGTAAGTTTTAAGTTTGGCAGACCGCTAGCTAGTCTACATACTAATTCGTATGGCTAAACGCTTTGGCCTATGCCCCACTTTGAAATATGCACTTACTATACTGCACTTGCAGTGTAATAACACAACGAACAGTTAATATAGTCAACTTTACTGTACGTAAAGTTGACTAACTACACTATGATTAACCTGTTAAAAATAACAGCCAATATTGTTTTAATACTGGCGACTTTTTGTTTTGTACCTGCATACGCCAGTGTAGCCTGCACTAATTAGTGGCAACCTGTGAGATCCCTCCTTAATTTGCATTCCAAATCCCTGTTAATTCCAATGAATTTGTACTTAAATCAACCTTAATTACGGCCCTTTATAACCCTTTTACTCCACCCTTTCGAAACCTTTGTTTCTTCAATCTCGTATATAAATCCTTCATTACAAACCTATTAAAAATTAAGTATATTACCACTTACGTACCCTTTACTAGTAGTTTAAATTACTATCATCGTTATCATTCCCTTTTTTAGAGTTCTTTCAATTTGATAGGGTAACCTTATTTTACGTTATAAATTGATATTTTTGCATTAACTGATAGCCTGCGACTTATTTTCCACCTTTTAAACTTCACTTTCTTTAAATTACATAGAACATTTTATATCATTTTATTTTAAGGTAAAGAGGTATTACGTATAATATATTATTTGTTTTAAATTAAATTTAGAAGTAGTATAATATGTTAAATAATAGCCTCATTTTCTCTAAATTCAATATTTTCAAAAAGATAAATACCTTTTTTATAGGTAAAGGTCCGGACGTTTTGTTAACTATACTTACTAGGTTTTCTGTACCGTCGATCAATATAATACGAGTTAAAAGGGTTTATTTTTTCGTTACTAAATTTCGAAGTTTATAGGTTTATACTGGTCGAACTAGAACTTAAGTAATTACGGTTGTTAAGGAAAAACGTAATGAACTAAAATAACTGTTTGTAGGAGGTATTAAGGTATTATAAAGCGTATTCTAACTTTTTATAACTCGTAATCATTTGCCAGACCTATTAGTGTAAAGTGACTTGATTAAAATTTACGTTTTCCATTTCATATTAATAAAGTATTATCTAATTAAGTATTTAATTTAAAAGGTTTATTTTATTTTTTTTGTATTTTAATATATAAGATTACTTAATAATGTTTTAGTCCGTATAATACTGGGTAAAGTTTATATAGTATTGGAAATAGCTTTTTATTCCATCGTAAATTTCGCGAAAAGATATATAGTTCGTTAGGTATCGGAGGAAATAGTTTTTAACTTAGCCGGTAGGAATATTGGAAAACAACGAGTAAAAATTTGGTAATTTAACTCTTATCTGATAGTAAATATTAAAGAATGGGCGTAACTAAACGTTATAGAGGTTATATAGCTTACTGTTATACTTCTCTTTTTCTCTCTAAATCTTGATAAACGTAGTATTTACCATATAGTCCATATCCTTTATAAGGAAGCGTCGAAGGGAAAAGATAATATACTAATCGTATAAACTTTTTTTACTTAGCTGGGGAAAGGACTAAGTTTATTATTAATATTAATAGGTAGGATAATAAGCCAGTACTTGTACCTATAATCGACTTACATATAAATCCGGTTTTTACTTAACTTGTTTGTAAAAATTAAACCTTTTAAGGAACTTAGGGGAAATAAACCTAATTGTATCCACCGTAAAAAGGTTGGCTTTAATTATTTTGGTATTAAAGGGTTTAACGAAGCTTTTATTTAATGAATTGGTAAATTTAGGGCTTAAAAGGTGTAAATATATCGATTTTTTTATCTATTTATTTAAGTTGAAGTAAATATTTACAAACGTATATATAAGTATTAAAGTTTACCGCCGCCAATACTTTCCTTTTCCTTCTTTTCTTAAATTTATTATAGGTTTTTATCCACAACATATTCGTAAAGTATATTAACGAGGTTGTTGGTTTTATTAACCCTTAAGGGTAGTAAAATCCTTGGTTTACGTCAATTAACATTTAGCTTTAACTTTACTAATCTTTTGGTTTTCTTCACATAATAAAGGTTTAGTTTTTGAAAAAATCGATGTATTTGTAAAAGGCTTTGACGTTCGTGTTTTAGGCATTATAATTGACGTCGATAATAAAGTGATCGACGTAATTAGTTAGGTGTTCGGGGATAAAGTCTTTAATAGCATCGGCATATTAGAGTTTTTCATCGTAGTTTTTCTCCAAAATGTTATCAAGGGCTCTGATTACCTCCTTTCTAGCAAAAAGAGTAATAGCTTTAAACAAAATGTTGACGAAAGTCATATTAGCGTTTTGGCTAATATAGGTAGGTTTTAGTGATCTGAAGGCATGAGAACTTAGCAGTTTATAGCGTATGAATTTAGCGATTTAACGTGGAGTCGCGTGACATGGCGTTTTTAACGCGACTTGGTGTTTTCGCTCGTGTTTTTGCTCTGAGCAGCGAACTTGACGATTAACGTGATATAGGGAGTGAAAAAAGTAAAGTAGGGCAAAGATTTGGTGTAGGTGGTAAGGTCGAAAATCGTTATTAGTATGGGTTATTTGGCTTAAAAACTTCGTCGTTTTTATTACGGTAGTAAGACCCGTAATAGTATTGAATTAGCCGTTTAATAACTTGCCGAACTTTAAAACTTTTAAAAGTTAATTTTAAGGTTTTTAAAAAGGATTAATTAATATTTTTTGGTATTTTCGAGTAACGATATTGTCGTTCACTTCTAAACTACTGTGAAAAACCAACGGAGTTTAAAAGTCTTTTTTACCAACTTCCGTGAAAACCGACGCAGCAGTAGAGGCCTTTCGTAAAAATCTTCCTTTTAACTTGCGTAATTGCAAAGTGTAACCAGAAAGTAGCTTCTTCTTTTACTTAGCCCATCTGTGCTTAACCTAATAAGTATCGATTAGTGTTGGTAGGTCTTTATCATTGCAATGTAGTCAATTCGAATCACTGTGGTCGAAGTAACTGGTATTGCGTTGATATTGTTAATTGATTGATTTGTGTAAGTTTCAAGTTTGGCAAACCGTTAACCGGTCTGCACACTAATTTGTATGGCCAAACGCTTTGGTTTATGCCCCACTTTGAAGTGGGCACTTACTACCTTGCACTTGTAGTGTAGTACCACAACTAGCAGTCAATATAGTCAATTTTACTGTACATAAAGTTGACTGACTGCACTGAAATTGACCTACTAAAAATAGCAGCCAATATTGTTTCAATAGAGAGCTTTAATTATCTGCTTTCTAATAAGGTAGGCAAAAGCTTTAAAGTCAGCGCTTGTGGTAGCCATCTTGACTTTTTAGCTGGTGTGAGACTTGACATTTTGACGTGAAGTTGCATAAAGTAGCTTTCTTGACACGACTTAATGATTTCGCTCGGTACAATAATCTTAACGTATTTTATTAACGATTTTTGATGTAAAAGGTAGGAAATAGTGATATAGAGGAAAAAGCTTGGTGTTAAAGAAAAAGTTCGGTATAATGGGTAAAGTCGGAGGTTATTTATTATTGTTGACTGTGATTAAAAGTTGTAAGTCATAGGACTTAGTCGTTTTTCCAATAGCAACACATGCAGTAGTATTAACTTAGCCGTTTGCTAACTTAACGATCTTTGAGACCTTTGATGGTCTATCTCAACGTCTTTCAAAAGGATTAGTAAGAAATTTTTGGTATTTTCGAAAACGATACCGTTGCTCACTCTAAACTACCATAAAAACCAATGGAATCTAAATATCTTCTTTACTTACTACCGTGAAAACTGACGCAATTTGTAAAAGCCTTTCGAAAAAATCATTATGAACGGTAGTTTTTTTTTACGAAATATTACGAGAAAGTAAACTATTCTTCTACTTAGAAGATCTGTGCTTAACTTCATAAGTACTGATTGGTGTTAGTAGGACTTTAAACTTTGTAATATGGTTGATTCGAATTAGTTGAAGTAATAGTAGTATTATATGGTCAAGTGGTAAATGTATTATTCTAGGCTTTAGAGACCACTAGCAGGTCTGTATACTAATTTGTATGATCAATTGCATGGCTCGTACCCTAGCGTAAAGTGAGCGTATATTTTACTTAACTTGCAGTTAATACAATACATTCATCAAAAATTATATCCAAATTACAGTCAGTATAGTCAACTTTACTATAAGTACAGCTCACGTACTGCACTGCAATTACTACTTTTCCAACAATTGATCAATTTTAAATTTACCAAACGTATTTTGAAAATAGTTTGAGTATAAAATCTTCAACATTCGACCAATATTTGTTGATTATATGAAGTGAAAACTTCGGTTTTGTTACTACATGAATTAACAATACTTTTTTTCAAAAATATTAGATTTGTAGCAGTGGAATGACATATTATCAAAAGTTCAGGCTCTTAAAAGTGTAAACCGATCAAAATCTCAATAAAGGTATATAACTTAATTTTAACGGATTGTTAATACGCATCTAAAATGTTAACAATATTTGTACTACATACTAATAACCTATGTCACAAAGTTAAACAACAGGCCTAGCAAAAATTAACAAGGCCTATGAAATAAACTAATAACCATATTTGGAACAGAAAATTTATGCAATCTACATTGTCACATTATGCTAACCAGGGGCATTTAAGAAGTTATAGATTACAGTATGATCTTGAGATTGATAAAATGAAGATTTTAACAGATAAAAAAAAAATTCAGTCGAAAAAAAAACAATTTTGATACATGTAGTAATATAATAACAGTATATTTAACGGCGGAGAAATTGATATTCTTTACGTATAGATATTTTAGAAATAATACTAGCCTTATATCGCAAATCGAATAACTTATAATGCTCGTCAATAAAGATAAGTCTAATAGAAAATTTACGATTTCCGATAACCACAAATACTAAATATCTATTAAGTGTAAACGTGTAATACGAAATGTGTTAGTATCAAATGTTTATAAAATAATGGCAAAGTTTAAGATCTGTATAGTAATTGACAACACGTTGAGAGTTATTTATAAATTGCTATTATTGTTTTCGATATCTATCATTGCTGGTATAGACTCTCGAAATCTTTTCAAATACCTGTTAAAGCTGGGAACTACAAATAAAAAACGGTTAATAATAGATATAATTTCTTGTAAATAAGTATACGAGTTTTGAAGAATCGACGGCTTTAGATAGATAAACGGAAAATATAACACCGCTAACTCTATAACTAAGGACATATCCAACGATGGTTTAAAAAAAGTTGATAAACAATAATAAGAAAACCGTATAAAACGAAATCTGCGTAAATATTCATATACGTAACGTAAAATAGTAAAAATACACTGAAATTTTTTTAAGGCTCCCTAAGAAATAAAAAGAACAGCATCGGGAGTACTGATGCGCAAAAAAGAAATATTGCCACCTACTAACAAAAAATATGCAATGAGCAGCAAACAAATTCATAATATATAAAAATATATAGCGAAAAACTTGTGTATGAGAGGTAAGGAACGAAAAACTCAGAAATATAAGGGAAAAGGCAGTAATAAAGCTAATTTGAGTGTAAATCGCTTAGAATCAATAGGCGTTTAATATTTGGATTGAGAGGGGAGTTCAAGGCTTACTTCAAGTAAGTGATTGGCTACACTGGCGTGCGCGCACAAAACAAAAAGCCGCTAATGTTGGAATAACTGTCAATTATAGTATAGTAAAGTCAACTATACTTGCAGTTACTTAATTATATTGACTGCAAATTGACTGTAGTTTGTGAAAATAACTATCCTAACTGCAAGTTAAGTGTAATAGGTTCGCACTGCAGGTTGATACACGGCCTAAAGTATTTGACTATACAAATTATTATGCAGATCGGCTAGCAGTCTCTTAAATTTAGAAGGATAACATCATCAATTTCAATGCGACACAAGTTACTTCAACCAGAGATTCAAATCAACTATATTTCAACGATGAACGCCTACTAACACTTCGATTTAAAGATATTAAAATTTTTGTTATAAAGGTTCAATGTAATGATCACACTGAATACCCGTGAGTATATTGAAGGTGTCAGAGGGTTAATGTTATCAAGAAGGTAGCAGAGGCGCTGAGTGAACAATATCGCAACCATGCAAGTAATAATCAAGAGCCGTGAGGCTATTCAGGATAGACTGAATACTTAGATTGACAACTGAAGAGCTATGAAGGAAATACTGTCTATGTGGTGCTGACCGTGTCCTTATATCTTTAATCCTTCATACGCCTTCAGTGCTGGATTATGTTGGATCGAAACATGATCCCAATGATCCTTAGTGCGTAACCCTAACCCTAAGGCTGCTGATATAAGAGATATCCCCACCTGATGTGTTGGACATCAGGTTCATAGTGGCTTAGCCCCATACTGGCCTGTGTTCGGACCCTCCGATGTTCTTGGGTCATAACATTCAAGTCGTGTTTGGGTATAAATTATATGACTTCTTAAGTAAAAAATCGTTTAATCTCAACCCTATCGCTTTCTTTAAAAAGCCTGCTTGAATTTTGGATAATTTCTTATGCGCAGAGTTTAACATCTAAGTCTTGATTATCCTTTTCTTTTCTACTGACCCAAGTAATATTGTAAATTCAGTCCAGTGTGTATTAATTATCTTTAATGTTTTTTCTTTTAGGTAGTTGGTTACGATATTAACGTTTTATCAACTTGTTGATTACGAGAGAGAGAAGTTTTTATTAGGTAATTCACTTGACTTTGTCATCTTTATTTTTATCGTTGCCACAAGTCGACTCATAATAAAGTTTAACCTATATTATGCGAAAATTCGTAGGATCGATAGCAGTTTTAACAATTATTTTAGTTTTAGCTATATTTAAATTTTAAATGGGTTATTCCATTTGCATGGCTTTTTTTATATAAGGATTTAGTTTTATTAAGGTAAAGATAGAACGTTAAATATCATAAGGCTATTTTTGGTGTTGAGGTTATTATTGATTTAACGCCTTGCCGATTTATTTGGTAATTTTTTTAAACTATTTCTGTACGTTATAAACCTTTTCTGCATATTGACTGATAGTAGAAATTTACTTCTTAAACTAAGATATGTCTTAAAGACCAATAATGTTTGTATTAGACTGTTAGGGCTTATAATATTGATGAGCTCTTTTACTATTATATAAATACATTCGTTTTAATTCATAAAGCTTTTAATTTTCAACGTGAGAATATTTTACGTTCTGTGAAGTAGTTTGTATACTTTTTCGACCTTTTTAATATTTTAATGGGCTGAATAGGAACCTATTTTCATTTAATTTTTATTATTTTGGTATTCTCTTGAAATTCCGCCGCCGCACAATTGATATTATCATCGTGGACGACGACATTTGATATACCTGGGCAAATATTAATTTATAATATCTTTAACGTTTTTTCATGTGTTTTTCGCCGATAACGATTTACTGAATTTGGCGTTATAAAAAAAGGTTGCTGAGTTTATGAAGTGAGAGATAGGTTTATTATCTAAGTACAATATATTAGCCAGAATTTTACAATTCAAATATTCATTGTTAGAACAGTAGTTATCATAGTTTAGTCAGTCATATTTGCTATCAAGTAAATTGACTATATTAACTATCAATTAAGTATCTTGTTTTGTGGGTTGACTTTATTGACTGTAACACTAAGTATAGTATATGCTCAATTTATACTAGGGCAGGGGCTAATAAATTGGTCATACAAATTAGTGTGCAAACCATCTATCGGTCCACTAAACCTTGAATAATACATACACTACTTAACTAAGCAATACTATTTTTACTTCGAACGCGACTCGAATCGATAACGTTACAACGTCTAAAGGCCTATTTTTGGCAAAGCTCATCAATAATAATTGGTGTTTATTAGGTTAATTATGAATTAGCTAAGTAAAATAAGAAATTATTTTCTGGTTACACTTCACGCAATTACAAGATAAAGTAAATATTCTTGCTAAGGGCTTCTACTACTGCGTCAGTCTCTACAGTAGTAAGTAGGGAAGACTTATGGAATTCGTCAATCTTTATGGAAGTTTCGAGGTAGTGATGGTATCACTATTTGACAAAACATCGAGATTTTTAGTGAACAATTCTTGAAGACAAACTTTGAGAATGACCGTTAAAATTCTTAAACATTATTAAGTTTTCAAAGCTATCAAACGGCCTAGTTAATATTATTGCGGGTATTACTACCGCAAATTTCAAATTGCTAAAACGACTCATTTCTACGACCTTAATCTACAAATAACAATGACAAACAACTTCCAACTCAACTTTCTGCACTAAATTTTACCTTCTATACCACTCTTTCCCCCCACTTCATAAGATTGTTAATTAAACACGTTGAGGTCACTAATTTAAGCTAAAATACCAAGAATCGCTATATTGGGATAGGAAAGCTACTTGGCACAAATCCAGACCAAATCGCTAGGTCCCTATATTTCAAATCATCAAATTCTCTTACCTAAACCATCAAATCTCCATATAATCTGAATTAACGTCAACTAGCCAGCCAAAAAGTCAAGTTAGACGATTAGGAACGAAAAAAGAAGATTAGGGCTCTCGGACCCCTTTTTACAAGCACTATAATAAGAAAATTTGGGGAAGAAATGTTGATGAAAACTTAATTGAAAAGCACCTAATCAACTTTGTTGGCTATTACATCCTCGACCATAACGGCGACGAAAAGTTTAACCGTAACGCCTTCGCTATTCAAAACTTTCCTAAATTCTTTAACGATTGGACTATTAACATGTAAAAGAAGAAGAAGAGAACAGTTCAATTCAAATTAAAGATAAAGATCTACCGATGGGAAATCCGAATTCTAAATAAGAACTTAACTAGGCTAACAAAAATATTTTTCAAGTTGACTTAACTTGAAGAATGTATTTAAAATCCTTAATTTCAAGACCTACAAAACATAGAAAAGATAATGAAGATTATTAACGTTCTTACATACGTTTTAGATAACTAGTTCTTAATATTTAGTTATATTAAGTCTTCAATATTTCCGTTACTATCAATTTTGACATGCAATGATGAGAAACCTTTTAATCTATTTGGCAGTACAACACCACCTTGAGATAGCATAAAGTACGTGTTTAGTAGAGACAAAACGCATAGAGTAGCGGCTGCCAACACGGTAAAAGTAACTAACGTCGGCACCATCTATCGGTAAATTAAATACAGCCTTTAAACCCATTAAGACTATTCTTACAATTATCAAGAATTTCAAATATCCCAAGGTTTCTATCAAAACCGTTAAAACTTTCCTTAAAATTGTTAAATCCCCTAAACCGAAACTTCTTATAGTAGATACATCTACATATATAAACCAACCATAGGTTTTACTACAGGACTTTACCCCTACAGTTAAGAAACTGGCAACTACCCCTATCACCGCAACTTTAAAGGTTCAGGGCTTAAGTTAATTGATGGAAATACTATCGACAAATGGAACAATTATCGTAATCTTCCCTCTAAACCAGTCAAGATAATCGACATCAATTATAAACTCCTGACAAACTTCGTTAAGATTCGGAATAAAGTAAAGAAATATAATGGCAAGCCCTATAATCTGTTAAGTATGAAAATGATATCATTTCTCAACATTTATAAGTAAATGGAGGTTTTTCTTTGGGTTTTCACTTACTATTCACTGAAATCCTTACACATTACTTCAGAGATTACTACCTAACCTTTCTAACGAGGGCGAAAACCTCTAAGAAAATTTACGGTAATATGAAAAGCTATTTCGAATACGATTTCCTCCTTGTACAATACTATACGAATTAGCTCATGACAAAGAGTATGCTGATAATTCCTAAAAAAAAAGAGGAGGAAACACCAATGGATATCTTTAACCAATTTTTCAAAAATCAATGTTTTTTTAATAGGTAATAGGAAAATCCTACGTTGGCAAGAATATATTTCGCGAACAGGTACAAGAATTAATCTCAGGTGTTAGCGAGTTTAAATGCACTCTATAATACTCAGATACTACCTGTAATTTTTTTTTTACCAGTTGCGTTTCTCGTTTAGGATGGTATTAATTCGCGCGCTAAACTTAGATAGTATATACCCTTAAGCTAACAATTTCATCAACTGGAATAAATAAAATTTTACAATGAACTATTACATTAATCGTAAGTAAGGAAGGCCTCAGCGTTTGAAATCTGGTACAAAGTCATTAAATTAAAAGTTATAGCTTTAATAGATATGATAACGAGGAAAAAAGATTAAGCGGACCCATTAATAGCAAGCACTATCGTCGTAATATTAGTAAAATGTATTCGATTTGTGGTAAATTTAGTTATTGATTAACTTGTTACCCCTTGGCTGAACGTTAAAAACATGAATCAATTTATTACACTTAATACCCTACTATTCATGGATAAGATTTCTTAGATCATATCATAGGTTATACAGATTAAACAGCTATTAATAATGACGATAAGCTAAAATATGTTATGTAGAATGAAGATACTGCTCTTAGAGCGACTTAGTAACTAGGGGATCATGGCTTTATATACTACTTAAGCGGTGAAAACCCGTACATTTGCCCTAAAAATCAAATACACAACATCTTATACACTTTTAACCTTTGCGAATATTATACAAACCACTTATTTTAAGGTATAATTCTATACATAAGGGCAGAAAGTCAATTAATAGGAGGCTATTCATAATACCTAGTACTACTATGAGAAAAGACCATTTCTACATATATTAATTGTCAAAATACTAGTAAAGCTACAATTGGTTTCGGCTTCGGCTTCGTCTAATAATTATTGTTACTAAAATCGATGACTGTAAAATCAGTGATCAATCCGATTAGGTTCCGCATTCTAAAATCCCCTACCACATGCCTTATTTGAGTAAAATATAAGAAGATCATTGATGTTAACATCAATTTTAAAGTTGAAAAACTGGTTGAAAATGGCTGAAGGTTTTTTTTCGCCTTCAACTGAAGGCACTTTTCATTCGATATTCTAGGCCTGAAGCTCATAGTACGGAATCCGATAGAGTTGGAGATAAGTTAATTATACTGGTGTTTCTATTACCCAACCGTTGACAATATATACAGAACCCTCAAATCTGCAAGATAAAAAAAGTGAAATAATTTGTTTTAAAGTCTATAAAAAGCTATATAACCATTACCAAAAACATATTTAAGCTCTCGAAAGCTTTAAGTTTATATGAAAAGACGATAAGGATTTTGATTACGACATTTTTGTTGATGTGGTTTATTTGGATAACAATCCTATTTATCACGTTGTGAATTCCATAACTTCTTTTCACAACATTAAAATTTTCATTCCTTATTGGCGAAAAATACGTGGAAGACGTTGAACATATTATGGATTAATAAGTATTTGGGTTAACTGGATATTTTTTTCGATTATATTAATATCAATTCTAAGACGGCGAAGTTTTAACCGGATGTTAAGATAATGGAGATCAAATTTAAATAGGTATTTTAAGGCCTATTAAAATATTGAAAAGGTCAAAAGAGTATTCGTATTACTTTACTAGGTGTTTTACATTTTTATGTTAAAGGTTTGAAGCTTTACAGATTATAAGACCCGCTTTCAAATTGAGGTAAGGGGCTTTAATAATATTGTGGACTTTAACAACCTATTATTAACGTTATGAGCTTTTGAAGCATATCCTCGTTTAACAAGTAAATCTCTGCCATTAGTAAGCACCTAAAAGAGGGTTATGGTATATGGGAAAACCTGAAAAGAACTACAGAAATAATCAGCAAAGTGTTGAATCAATAATGCCCTTAACAGAAAATATAGATTTACGACAATTGATACGTTATTTTTACTATTGTAAAACGAAATCCTCGTATACCAAAATCTAGGCAAGTAGAATAGTTGATTAAAGATCTCAAGTAATGTTAACCCTAAGGTAGTCATCAAAACGCCTAACGGTTTTGTGACATTCTATATAATTTAAATAAAATCATTTCCACATGGCGATTAACAATAACAATGACAATAAAAATCTTAAAGTCAAGCAAATCAGCTAATACAATCCTTCACCTTCTATATTCTATAAAAAAATTAAATGTGAACGACACGGTCGACCAATAAATAAAATGAATATTGAATATAAGGAATATATTGTAATGATCACACTAAATACCCGTGAGTATGTAGAAGGTGTTCAGAGGGTTTATGTTAGCAGTAAGGTAGCAGAGGTAACAAAGGTGCAATATCAAGACTGTGTTCGAGTGATGATCAGAAGCCGTTAGGCTATTCAGGTGTGTAGACTGAATACTTAGATTGACAACTGAAGAACTATCTAATGAAGCTATCTAAGGTGGTGATGACCATGTCCTTATATCTAGTTCCTTCAGTTGGTACCCATACTGGGGGTGCTCCAGTATGAGGTTTGCGGGATCACTGGTGGTGATCCAAGTGATCCAAGTGAGCCGGTGATCCAGGTGATCCAAGTGATCCAGGTCACGTGACTTTTGCTGAGTCATCCGTTGTCCAATTGCCGTGCCGTACATGGGAAATGTGCTTTGTAAGCGTAGTGGGGAACATGCAGCGTCAGAGGATCCAACTGCAGTTCGTGTCATAACATATATATAGAATCGAATAAACAATACTACTTAAGTTGAAAGGAAATAAAGGGATAATTAAGACTTGATTGTAAAACTTCGCGTATAAGTCATTATTAAGATCTTAGGTAGCTTATTCAAAAAATGCGACAGATTTAAGATGAATGAACTCCATTGAAGGAGTTGTATAATTTATGCTTAAACTTGACTCTCATCTCAAAGCCTCAAATAACACGATCTTTAAGTTGAGGATTATTTATAAAGTTAAAGCTAATATTACTAGAAAGCCGCATAAAAAGTCATATTAAATCATTTTAGGATACAATAATAAAGACAAACCTAGATCCTCATTTAATCGCTAACAATTTAAAGTATTAGCGAAAATTTGGTAGTTGTATTGATAATAAGTTTAATAACTGGAAAAAATGGAAGTTGTACACTTCATAGATGTGATATTATATGAATGTATATGAAATTACCAACTACGCTGTAAATAACTATCCCATAAAATGACAGAAACATTTACGTAAATATTATATGCTAAAAATGATTATTTGATACTTTATATAACTCTAAGAATTGGCAAAAGTAAGCGTATATTAGTTTCTAACATATTAATTACACCTTAAGTCAAAGTTAAATATAAAATATTTTACTGACAATCTATATTTTCCCACCACATAAGATGGAAATTTCGCCTTACTAAGTATATAAACTCACAATATATTTTGTATTGGAACTACTGGCTTTTTGTCATTTGCACAGCGTGAAATAAATGATTTAAATTTAGGAATTAAAGGCTGATCGCGACCGTAAAGGAAGGAAAACATTTGGATGTCAATTTATCGTCAATTCGTAAGCATAGTATTAACGATGTGTATATTTACATTAGCTTTCATTAAGAGAATTAATGCTTTAACTTAATTACAATTGATAAAACTAACATAGTTCGATTTAAAAAGTATAAAAAGAAATGTCTTCATAATAGCCATATTGCAACTTTCAACTAACTGAAGGTTCTCTATAATCTTTCAATTACAGTATGAATTTAAAACCTAACGAACGAAAACTACAATCGATTAAATAAAAATTGACATTGATAGATGAAGATTTAAAATGTATAATGAATATAGTTAAAATTAACAAGTTGAAGGTAAAATTTATAGTCTTAGCAAAGCGCCATTTTACAAAAAATACCAATCTATCATAATAGTTCGTATTTCTTATCAAGATAGTTAATGAGGATACATTATAGGAACATTAATTTGAAATTATAGAAAACTTGATTTAGTGGACTTTCGTTAAATAAAACAGGATTACACGAAACGTATTAGATTCGCAGGTCTTCAATATAATCGCCGGCTTTAACATCGGTATAATGATGTAGGAAACCTTAAATATTGTTACCAGTAAATCGAATATTTCACCTATCTCATCCATAATTTGTACTGATTCAAAAATCCAATTCCAATACCTTTCGAAAATAAGTATCCCCAGCGAAAAACGTTTGATAATTAAGGTGATGACACTTTTCGAAGCCTATCAGAGTATGGAAATAAAGGAGTTTGAATGAATCGACGACAAAATTAACCCGACAGATGTCATAAAGAAGTCGGTACCGAATGAGGCTTTGGAAAGATTTCTAAACAGCAATAAATTGACTACATATATTGAAATCTACGTTGAGAAGCCTCCTGGTAAGGTCAAATCATGTATCGACGAGTAAAAGAGGAAGAATGTATACTCTAATAGAGTGGAAGACTATTAAGAAATTAAATCCAGCGACTAAATTAATTGATATGTTTAAGTTTGAGGTACGGATAAGTTTGTAGCAAAAGACTTATTTTCGGAAGATAATGAAGCTGTAATTCTAAACCGTGGGGTGAAAGGAGGTAATTAATGTTAATTTAGGTGCGAAATTAACACAGGTTTGGTCGGTTGATAATGAGGCACTTCAGAGGCTACCACAAAGAAGTAGTCAACTATACTAGCATACGCGCACAAAATAAAAAGCCGCCAATATTGGAATAGTAATGATATCAGTATAATTAGTCTATTGCATTGTCAAGTAAGTTGATTGTATTAACTACAAGTTAATTATATTATTTTATGGGTTTACTGCATTAATTGTCAAGTTAAGTATAGTATATACGCAACTCAAACTAAGAAACGGTCCAAAAAATGGGTCATAGAAATTAGTGTGCAGACCGACTAGTGGTCTGCTAATCCTAAAACAATACATCAATCATTTCAGTATGCAATACTACTATTATTTCGACCACGATTCAATTCGACAACTTTGAAACGTCTAAAAGCATATCATGGGCAAATCTATCAAAGTTTATCTCTTTTACTGTAAATTTGAAATTTTGGGGAGTTTAGGTATGTATTTGATAGTAGTAACAGTTTTTTTTCCGTGGCTTTAAAATTAAGGTATTCCACATTTTTATACCATGTGAATTTGAGGATTGTATATAGCCTATCGACGGTTGAAGGATTGAAACGATGGTTAAATTAATGTATTATTAATTTTGTTGGGTTTTGATATTGTTAATTTTTGCTTTTGAAGATCAAATTATAGGTGCCTTTATTTGGTAGCGAAAGGGATCCTTCAGTCGTTTTTTATTAGTTCCTTAGTATTAATGTCGATTTTAACTCCGAGGATTTTTATGTTTTCCAATTAAAGAAGGAATGGTGTAAGGACCTTGAGGATGTGGAATGTGATCTACCTAACAATTATTTATATAGTCACCAATCATGGTAACAATAGTTGTTCGTTTAGGTTAAAAGTAACTTTGGTCTTGTCAGTGTTTTGCAAATTAATTCCTATGATAGTAGTGATTTTCCGTTATAGTGTTAGATGTTTCGAATAGCTTTTTATTGAGTATCTTATTACCTTTGTATTTTGTATAATACCTGGAAATATGTTGTTCATGTAATGATTGCGAAGTTTAAAAATGTGTATGGGTTTAGATGTTTGATTTTAATAGTAAATGTAGGGGTTTTCATTAGTTAAGGGGTATAGAAAAGCGTGGTTAGCTAGTTATTGAGTTGCTTCAGAAGTAGTATTTTCATATCACCTGATTTGTTTCAGGGTATAATTAATGTAATAACCTTTTTTTTTTGGAAGTCTGCGATATAATTGAGGTAATTTTGCCCGAAAGCAGTAGAGTTATGCGTATAATGTGTTACTTATTGTTTGTGTCGTTTAGTCAGAGGGTAATAAGTTGATTAACAACCAGACTTATTATAAATCTAATATTTTTCTTGCTATTATGATGACAAATTTTGTGATTAACTGTTTCATTCAAGTTTTGTTGTTGTTATAGTTAAGGTAGATTTTAGTCCAGGGATTTTTGGATCAGATCTTAAACGTTAGGAATTTTCCTACTTGCGATGGATGTAGTGTATCATCTTAAAGTCTTCATTATTTTGGCTGCAGAAATTATTATCTGAGGGGTATACACTAATCTAATTTTACCTATAAGTTATTACATTCAAAAACGAAGATTGCAATCTGTTTAAAAAAGCTTTTATAAATGGTATTTATGCGTTTTAAGGCATATTTAAACTCGCTAACGTCCGTGATAACTGAACGTACCTGTTCGCGAAGTATGGTTTCGTTAATGTGTACCTTTCCTATTGCTTGCTGGCATAATATCAACTTATCAAACACTTGGTTAAGTATAATTGTTAGTGTTTCTTCCTTTTCATTTTTTATTTTTATTGTCGTTTACATAGTTGAAGCCTAATTCATATAATATTGTTCAAAATAAAAGTTGTATTCAAAGTGACTTTTTGCATTATCATAAATTCTAGGATAGGTTTTTCTTTGCTTCATAGATATAGGTAGTGTTTTTTTTGGATGAATTTATAAAGATTCTTGGGAATAATGTGTGGAAATTTGAAAAGGGATCCTTCATTTCCTTGCAGATATATAGAATGGTATTATTTTTGTATTAATAAAATTATAGGGTTTGCTGTCATATTTTTTATATTAATTTCATTTTTTATGAGGTTCGTAAGGATTTTGTAGCTGATGTTATGCATCTCAATAGGTTTGGGGTGAATATTACGCTAGAAGTTTTTATTATTAATAGTGTTTTTTGGTGCTTTATATTCGTAGGGATGGGGGTAGTTGCCAGTTGTTTAGCTCGAAGAATAAAGCCCTGCGGTACGATCTATAGTGAGCTCACGTAAATTGATGTACCTCTTGTGAAAATATTTGTTTTGATGGATTTAACAATTTGAACGAAATCTTCCAAGGCTGAAAGGATTTAACGATTTTTAAGGAAAACTTCAGGAACAAAAAGGATTTAACGATTTTGTTTAATTAACTGTTGGATAGCATCGACGTTACCTTTCAGGGCGAATTAGCAGCTTTTGTTTTATGTTTCCTGCCTCTGCCGAGCTCGTACTTTACGTTATCGCGTATTGTAATTGGACAATCAAGTAAATTAACAGGTTTTTTATTATTTACGTACGAAGAATTGGTGCCAGCAGGATTCGAAGCTTGATATAATTGGAGATTAAAGGGAATTTCTTCATAATGTGTATGAGAGCGTTGGTAGTTATTAATGCTATTTTTCCCCCCTTTTCTTCGAGGGTCTTAAAGTTGAGAATTTTGAGGTCAAGGATTTCAAGGGCAGTTTTTAAGTTGAGCTAGTTTAAAGAAGGTTTCTGCTAGTTTTAGTGGGGTCTTCTCTGGGACGTAAATTCGTTTTCCATTGACATTGTTCTTCAAATTAGTTTCAACCATAAGTTCAATTATTTTTCATATGTTTATTGTCTAGTGGTTGAAGAATTCACGGAAATATTAAAAGTCGCGGGCACCGCGGCCAAAGTTTTCGCCAACATTTGTATCAAGGATTCATTACTTGACGTGATTAAATTTTAATTTTTTTAGTCAGAGTCTCGTCAACATCCCTAATTCAAAGGTCTTTATCGCAATATTGAAATGAGAAAGGTCTGAAAGCCT
Source organism: Anisogramma anomala (assembly GCA_038502455.1). Lineage (NCBI taxonomy): Eukaryota > Fungi > Ascomycota > Sordariomycetes > Diaporthales > Gnomoniaceae > Anisogramma > Anisogramma anomala. The sequence continues at coordinate 20,974,750 of JASMMZ010000005.1, read as the reverse complement.
TAATTTAGCCTTTTCGTTTTTCATATTCTATTTGGACCTTTTTTTAAAGAAAATTGATGCTAATTTAAGTGGTATAAAGATCTGGTGGTTTCAGTTAGGTATTTTGGAGATTTGAGGAAATGGAAACTTAGTATTTTGGAGTAAACTCGCGTAACATGGATTTTTTGGCGCTACTTAGCGATTCTTGGTGTTTTTTCTTAGATTAGCGATCTTCATAGGTTTGTTAACGTGTCCAATTCATGATTTTGTGATGTATGTGGAGGGGAATCTATTGGTATAGGAGGTGAGATTTGGTATATAAAGTAGGTTTCAAGGTTGTTTATCGTTATCAATGGTAATTAAAGGCTGTAAAACTTGATCGTTTTTGCCATTTGATATTTACACTAGTAATACCCGTAATAGTATTGATTTAACCATTTAACCGCTTTGATAATTTGACGATCTGAGAGACTTTTGATGGACAATTTTAACGTTTGTTTTTAAAAAGGGTTTAATAAAGATGTATTGGATTTTTTTTTTTTTTTTTTTTTTTATAGAGATACCGTCATGACCTTCAGGTAACTTTGAAAACCGACGCAACCAAGAAGGTTTTTATATTTATTGCTATAAAAACCATCGCAGTTCGTAGAGGCCTTTCATAAGAATTTTTCCTCTACCTTGGTCTTTTGAAAAGCGTAATAAGAATGTAACTTTTTTCCTACTTAGCAAATCTATGCTTCAACTAATAATCATTGATTAGTATTGATAAGAATTGATAATGATGGGCTTTTAAACGTTGTAATATTATCCATTCGAATCGCGATTGAAGTAATATTGGTATTGTATAGTCAAGTAGTGGATGTATTTTTCTAGCTTTGGCTAACTGCTAGCCGGTTTACGTTCTAATTTTCATGGCTAATTTCTTGGCTTATACTATAGTCTAAAGTAGGCACCTACTGTATTTCACTTTCAGTTAATACAGTCAATACTATAAAAAATATAGTCAACTTACAGCCAGTATAGTTAACTTAACTATACTTTAATTAACTCAATAAAAATAGCCGTCAATATTATTACAATAGGTTTCTTTTATCCGTTGTTATGTAAATATTATTACGGCTTGTGTGAATTTAATTACATTACCAATACGTTAAATAAAGTTTTTATCTTTTACGCGCGAAATTTTAACTAGGCTAATCAAAGGTTAGATTGGTTATATAAGGTCAACGTAATAACTTTATGTTATACAAATAATTTTATACTAACACTTGTACTATTTTCAGTATTAAACATTAATGAATATTCAGATGTAAAAACTATGAGTGAATTTAGGCATATATCACAAATAAATGTAAATAAGTTGAAATTTCCTAGTACTTACGTGTCATGGAGTCATTTGTTTTGAATTGAATTGAGATGCTTAGGAATTTCTTTACTCTTGTGAAACTGTAGAAAAGTTTTTAAAAGTTACCCGTTTAATTTTAGTTGCATTCGTTAATGATAATACGTAAAAACCTATGAAAACGTTGATTGTAATTTAGGAATAGATTTATGTAGGCTTCTGCGTTCATGATTTCCGTAGCTTTTAGTGTAATGGTTTTGTTTAAACAGTTCGTGATCATGATAAGATGACGTAGGTCATTAATTCATTTTGAGAAGAGATGCATTATAAAATCGACAAATAATTCGTTTTAGTATCTTTTGGAAATCCAGAAGTGTTTAAAAAGGTCATTCTATTAGTATCGTAAATAAATTTTCCGTCTACAAATATCATAATTACAATGAAAATATCGGATAATTTAGTATAACGTATGTTAAAACTGCAGTTTGAATAATATAATGATATTAATCTTACGGTTGAGGTAACCGGTAATAAATGAATCGTGCGTAATATAGATTAGCATCGTAGTAATCAGTTCGTGAATAAGGATTCAAAAACAGTCACGAAGTCATGAAATGCTGTTATAGTTTATCATATATTCCGATTTTTCTTTTCAAAGAACATATGATACCTATTCACAAAGATAATTACATGGAAGTTATTATTACTTATATGTATCATGTAAAGAAGGCGGGATACATAATATTCTGAGTAATAATAGCATACTGATAATTTCAAAAACCGTTATTTGTTGAATATTTGCGGCCTTCAAAGGTAGACTCGTCGGCAATATTCAATAAAAAGATATACAAGTTTTGATACTACAGGGTCATTAGTAATGTTGAGTGAGAAAAATAATAAACACAGTTTTAAAAAGGAAAAATAGAATGAAAAATTGAAAATATCTTGTTTTTATATTAATAATATATTAGGTTCTACCATATTCAGTTTTTGATTGTAATTGAATCTATAATATCATTGAAAAAGTCGTTTCAATTTCCGTATTTTGCGTTGAAAAAGTGTTTTTATTGGAATTGATTTTTCCAAATCTTCATATTTCGTGAAAACAGTAAACAATTTAGCTATATTACGAAATCCCGCACGTTAAATTTCGAAATAACATATAATATCCGTCAAAAATATGTTGTAAAGTTGTCATTCTATTCAACGAGTGATGATCGATAGGAGAAATACAATATAAGGCGGATGATATCTTTCTCTTCTTGTTAAATCAGGTAACTCTTGCAAACTTATCCAAAGCAATAGGTTTTTGAAAAGAGTTTTCGTTTAAGTTCCTTTGAGATGAATATAAATTCCGCGAAAACGAAAGCTTAAGCTGCTCGAATACGACTTTTTCCTCAGACTTATGAAAAAACGTAACTAGGTTTCTAGTAAACTTTATTAAAGGGCTAGCAACTATAAATTGATTTTGAATAAATCATACGTTAAATTTAATAAACTTTAAAAATCTTTATTCCTTTAAAATTGATAAGGAACTCATTGACTCTAGGATAATACTTAGTTCTTCTGAATCTATATGCAGTATAAATATAGCCTCAATAATAAACTCTAAATATTCAATTATATAAAAGCTAAACTCGTAATTAAATAAATATATATTGAGTTCAGTGGCATTGAAAGCATTCAATTCATATTTTACTTTACTATTACAGTCATTAATAATATCATTTAAATAAACCAATACATCGTTGAAGTAGGCGAAATGAAAAATATCAAATAATAGGCGTATTTTTTTAATAGCCGTTAAATATAATATAGTCAAATCAACTTTACTGTAAATAAAGTTGATTGTATGTACTGCAAATTGACTATATTTTGTGAGATTTGAATACACCAAACTGCAAGTGCAGTGCAGTAGGTACCCAATTCAAGATGGGGTACAGGCCAAAGCGTTCAACCATAAAAATTAGTGTGCAGACCGGCTAGCAGTTTACCAAAATTAGAACTTACAACACTGATCAACCAACTTCAATATAGTACTAGTTACTTCGACTACAGTAACTCTAATCGAATACGTTGTAACAATAATGGCCAACCAACACTAATCAATGCTTATTAAGTTAAGTATAGATTGGTCAGGTGGAAGAAGACGTTATCTTCCAGTTGTTACACTTTCTTTAGGCAAGATAAAAGAAAGGTTTTTACAAAGGGCCCCTAAACGTTATGTAACTATTCGCAGAAGACCGTAGGGGAAACTTATAGGTTATAAAGCTGTTTAAGGTAGTCTCAAAATAAACAAAGATATCGTTGCTATCAAAAATATTAAGAACTTTTTATTAATCCTTTTTAAAAGCGTTGAAATCAACGGCCTAGAAGTTTTAAAGATTATCAAGTCGGCAAGTTAACAAATAGCTAAGTTGGTCTTAATACGACAACTACTACTATTTGTATTACTATTACAAATTCTAAATCGTAAAAACGAATAATCTTGATAACCTGTAACGTATACCAACTTTGACGGTAAACTTACGACCTACCACTTTACACCACTTTTTTTATCCTATACTTTTCAATTTTCGTTACAATGGCTTTCAAACGAATGGAAATCGATTCCATTACTAATCCTTTCAAAAGGAAGCAATTATAGTCTGAGGTACCTTTATCGAGAATTATTATTATGAAATCCTTTGTTTTACCGATAGCATTGAAAACATTACCCTAAAGTATCTAGCTAATTATGTTGATTGTTTTATTTTTGACTCAAATCCTGAAGGATACAACTGAGGACTTAAAGCCTTTAACGATTTTACCAAATGGTTTAACTAATAAATTCAAACAATGTAGAAGATAGAAAATAGATCAGTTAAAATGAGGATAATAATTAAATTAAGGAAACAAGGAATTCATATATCTACAGAGAAAGGGAAAATGGGCAATCTGGCGAATTTAATTTATGAATGTACTACTTACAAAAACCATTAATGAACTTTTGAAGACAAGGGAAAAAGAAAATGATTTGTTGGTGATAATATCCTTCAAAGCCTTCATATACGTTCAACAAAGGCTTACCTAAGCCCAGATAAGTTTTTTAGACCCCATCGTACGAGGTTCTTATAGTGGTAACGTTTCTCTCCGTAAAGAATCAATTGACTTACGCGAAAGATCTTAAACGCAATGGTTAATTAAGTAGGAACCTTAACGTACCCCTTAATATAAAGAAGATTATTACTATTTTCCCTGCAGCAGAAAAACTCAAGTCTTTTTCATCTAAGCTTCTTAATACTTTTAGATTTAATAGCTGAATCAAGGAAGGACTGGCTTTATACGCAATCTACTGTAGACATGACTACTGGCTTTTTCCCTTTAAATTTAACTAGAGGTAACTATCCTATCCACCAGTGCCAACCCTAGTACCAGTCGAGGGATTTAAAAATTATTGACAACTAGTATATGACCCTTACCCTTCAACATATCCCTATAGTGGATACGGATTACATGGTAATTACTACGTTCATGAAGATCTGATAATGAAATAAAAAGTATAAAGGTAAGCTATACAACCTCCTCGACATTAAGTTACGTCCGTTCTTTAACATTTGCCACCAAATAAGAGTTAAATTTCTAAATTTTTACTCTTTATTTCCTAGTATTCTTACCGTCTAAGCTGAGGATTACTACCTTGAATACCTAACAAATTGATCCTTATTTAGCAGAATTTACGATAGCTTAAATGATTACTTCGAATACGATATTAATTTTATCTAATATCACATCGATTAAAATATTATGGAGTGGATTTATATATTAGATGACTCAAAAGATACGGAAAGTAAGATTAACCTCCTTAATTCAATCCTTTACAGTCTAATACTTTGCTAATAAGTAATGAAGAACTTAAAAGCTGGTGAAGGTACCTTACGTCAGTAGTTTCGATAAACTGTTACAAGCTATACAAAGTTCAAATGCGCCCTTTAATACCCTAATACTACTTATGAAGGGGGTTTTTACTAGTTACGCTTTTTATTAACGACCGTAACAATTCGAGTTTCCAGCTTGACTAGTATGTACCCTTAAGCTCCGGAATTTAGTAACGATAAAGAAGACTCTTTTTAAACGTATTTCATTGACCATATGTATGGAAGGCCCGGCTAATACGGTTAACGAAAGGCCCGAACCTAAGGATATAACCAAGAAATTAATAGAATAGGTTATTCCTCTTACTTAAGTATTTTAAGCCAATTAGACCAATTTACTTTCAATACTAAAAAAATATTAAATTTTAGATAAACAGAGCTATTGGTTAATACGTTATATCATTACCGAAAGCTAATTAAAATAGGTAATATATGACATACACATCCTATGTATATCTAACTGAAATTACATATTAAGCGTTATAAAATTGAAAACTAATAAAATTGAAAAAGATGAAAATAAGCCTAAGTCAATCGGTTTCCATAAAGATATTTATACCGGTTTAAAAATAACATATTAACTCTCCGACTACGTTTTTATATACCTCCTAATAAGTAACAATTCTTTTCGCTAATATAACGATAAAAATATTAACCTTAAATACCTCTTTACTATTCAAAATCGCTATATCAAACACGTCTTTTAAGGTTTTATACCGGACACGAAAGCAATACTATACTTAATGAAAGGCTATTCATAATATATTGTAGTACAACAGGATAATAATATTATTACGAAGTTTCATTATATAGATGTTAATAAAATTAATATTGGCTTTAGCCTTAGAAAAAAATTATTCTTACTAGGATCGACGATGGTGAAGACTGTTATTAGCATTATTATTTTTGCATATTTTGGAATCGCCGACCTCCTGCCTCCTCTTTCTTAAAAATATAAAAAACCTCGGCCTTAACATTAACGTTTAAACTAATAAACTAGTCCAGGTAAAAGGTAGTAAAAGGTTTCCATTTAGATTTCAATAGGGGAGACTTTAGTTTTATCTTTAAGCGTTAAAAGTAACAGTATTAAACATGACGAAGTTAAAATTTCCTTAACTACATTATAAGTTTAACTTTTTAACGACTAATGGGCTTTCCAAGTGTTTGAAGGTATTTAATTGCAAAATTATGGACTTATAAACATTAAAGGTAATTAAATAACTTTGATATTACTGTTAAATGATTTTTTAACTACCTCAAGGTTTCAGTCTACGTGAAAGAAAAATTAAAACTTGAATTTTAACGTTTTTGTAAACGTGTTTTACTTAAACAGCAAGTTAGTACTTTATGTTGTAGACTTGATTATGGCTTTATATGGCGTAAAGTTCGTTAAAAATATTACAATAAAGTAAATGTGTAAAGTACTACGCATTTTTTGAATTAATACGTACCTTAGGTTACCAAACGTATTCATTTACGATATCAAGATCAATTTTATTACGATAGAGTTTTAAATTAATATTAGGTCAATTGGAGTTTATTGTAAATAGGTTTCTATTAAGGTTTATTAGGGTATTAAGAAAGTCTAAAAGGTAGACGCATGTTTATAAAGGGTTTAAGATACCCTTACATTAGAAAACAATAGCTTTATAATTTCAAAATCACGGTTTCAAATGATGGTAAAGGACTTTAACGATACTCATAGACTTCACGGCTTTATACTAACTTTAATGGTATTTAGAGCCTATCTACATATAACGACCAAGTTGATGTCTTTTAATACTCAAAAAACGTATTGTAGCATATAATAAAGCCTTCAAAGAACTAAGGAAAGAATAGGTACGCCGCTAGATTAAAGAAGCACTTAATATCAGGAACATCTATTAACAATAGACGTGCTATCCTTTCCCCTTTGAAATAAAGTCATTACGTAGCGAATGTTAGGTAAATAAGACAAGCCATATAAAATCTTAAGTATTACCACCTCAAATATAGTGGTTAAAATTACTAATAGCTGTATTACTTTCTGAATTTTATAAGTTAAGCTATATAAAAGACCTCTTAAGTCTGATGAAGATCTTCACATTGATAACCCATAATCCTAATGAATTAATTAGTATAATCCCTTTGAACTGATTGTTGATAATTTAATGGAACGTTGACAGCGTGCAAAATCACCTAAAAGGAGGATACAAACTATGGATGATGACGACGACAGGAACTATAGGCTTAGAAAAGCATATATAACGTCGAAGTTATCTTAAAAGAAGAAGTTGAATAGATAACTTGCCTTTAAGTTACGTGTTAAAGGTACTATTCATATACCAGATAAGCTTTTTAAGGAAAGCGACTAAGTGGAAATTAACGGCCTTTTTCTATGGGGAATCGTATAATTTGTATTTATAACATAATTGAAAGGCTCAAACATTACTATTTTTAGTCGATGATAGTTTACTGGGTTGAGTATAAGACCATAAATCTACTATACGAAAAATTACAGCTAATCGCTTAAGGATACAGTGATAAAGGTAAGGGTTAAATTAACCAGAGTTTAATCGCTACTATTATTGCCAGTTTAACTACTAGTATAAGAGGTCAGTTCATATTTAAAAGCCGGAATATAATACAAACGTATACGCAGTAAGCCATCAACCTTTAACAGATTTTACTGTTAAAACTACCAAAAGAATTAAGGGATACGTTTTCGACTAATATAGTAATACGTTGTACTAAACCTTTATACTAACTGATTAAAGCAGACGTTAATTATTTCCCAACGTACCAGATGTACTTTAAAAATAAGCTAGATATAAAAAGTTAATGTTTAACTCGTATCTAGTAATGACGGAAGGTAAAAATATTAGTATCGTGGGTATATAAATTGACAATACCTTTTTTTCCAGAGATATTGGGGTTGTAGCGGCGAAATGACGTGTTACTAAAAATTAAGGCTTTTATAAATAAAAACCAATCGAAATATTAGCCAAGGGTACATAACTTGATTTTAACAAATTTTTAATTTTTATTTACAATATTATGACTAAAAACGGAACTCATATCGGTTTACGTTAAAAAGGGTAAGTTACAAGCCTGACTATTATAGATAAAGCCAACGGGGTAATATTATAGAGATACCTAAAGCAAAAAGCCCATACGACTCATACCACTACACTATACTAACCGAAGGCATCGTACAACCTTTTTATTACGATACAAGTATAAGATTTATAAGATGAGAACTTTAATAAGCTAATTAAAAGGATTTAGTAGCAACTGGATTACTTGGAAACAGTAATTAAAATGGTTAAGATGAATTCGACGAAAGCGAAGTTAATAATATTTACGGATAGGTTACTTACTAACAATACTAACTTTATTTTGTAAATTGACTTTCTTATAATGTTCGTTCACAAGGAAATATTAGAAGGGTAATTTACAATTACTATAAACTTTTTGTAGTAGATATTCGTTAAATGTACACAGGTAATACGAATTGTGCTCGTTTTGAAAGTTTACGGTATAGTAATAGACTTTGATATTGTTATAGTAATTGACGGAACATTAAGTTTTTTTTACCAAATAGCTAAAATTACCTCCGATACTTGTAGTGTTATACTAACTTCCGAAAACTATACGAATGCCTATTAAAGTTGGTTACGATCAATAAAAAACGTTCAATAAGTAAAGTAATATCCTTAAAAGAGTTATACGAAACCCTAGAAACTAATAGGTTCCGGTAAATCAACGGTATATATAACTCTGCTGACGTTATAACAAAAGCTACAAATAATGGCGCCTTGGAAAGGTTTATGGATAGCAATACCCTAACTATACGAATCGAGTGTTACGTGAACCGCTAGACACATAATGTGGAGAAATAGGGTTGCCTTGGGAAACTTACAGACTGCAAGGATAGTAATATAAATAGTAACGGTGGTGAAGGTGATAATAACAGTATTTTAAACTACTAGCAAAAGGTATGAAAGTAGTAGAATACGTAACACGTATAGTTTTGTATCGAAAGACCTATATACGGGAGTTGAAAAACAGAGGTTCCAGAGGAGTGGAGTGAAAGGACTATAAGGGGCTATAATTCAGGTCGATTTCAGTATAGATTAATTTCAACTAATGGGGGTCTGGCTTATTGTTAACTTGTAGCTTAAAAGAGGATTTCGGAGGTTACCACCAATTAATGGTAGGTTACTTTAACGTGCAGGTACAAAACAAAACGCTGCTAGTATTAGAATATCAGTTAAATATAGCATAGTTCAGTCAACTTTACTGTAAGGAAAGTTGATTATACGTATTCAAAATTCATTATAGTTTATAGGATTTGAATATACTGAACTATAAATGCATACAATAGGTACCCACTTCAAATTGAAGCACAGATCAAAGCGTTTCGCTATATAAATTATTGTATAGACCGGCTAGCAGTCTTCCAAACTTAAAACTTACAATACCAATCAACTAACTTCAATACAGCACCAGTTACTTCAACTACAGTGATTCGAATCGACTTCGTTGCAACAATAAAGGTATATGAACACGTAATAAGTTATTAATATTGCATTAAAAGTTTGCTAGTGTACTTGAAAGATTGAACGAAATAACCAGTTATTTGAAAAGGTTAAAACGGGTACGAAATTCAGTCTTCTATTTATCGCTTTTTCTTAATACGAAATTTTCAAAGAAACAGTATTAATGTCAACTTTAGTGAATTGTTTATTCCGTAAAGCACTAATAAGAGTTTTTTTGTACAAAAGGAAATAATATAGGTCAGTTTTTGTAATAAATTTATATTGTCTATAGTCGGTGTAATAATGTAGGTTGTTTTTAGGTTGAATAACAACAAATGTAGTAGCACCTGCTAAGAAGCCTTATCTATAAATATAACCTAAATTGATAAATCCAGAGAGTTTTTTTTGTACGACTAGGAGATTTTCCTATGAATTTTGGTAAAATAGGCTTTAAAGAACGCTTAACTGTTAACTTTAATCATCGTTTTCAAAATAATTTCATAATTGGTTACTGAAAAGTAAATAATCTGTTCATTACTAAGGAATTTGTCGAAAGAAAATGTACATTTATTAATGATATGAGAATATTCATCGTTGATTGCGATAGTTGCTTTCGAAACTAATATTTTATTTATATTGAAAAAACCGAATATACGTTACGTAGTAACCGCATGATCCTCATATAATTATCGGATTATGATATTCAAAAGCTCAAAGTTTTCTTTTCTGAAGTACATTAATTAAAATATAAACCCACATATCTATATATAGTAGTTATCCACTCGTTTTAAAGATAGTATATGTTTTGGAGAGGTATAGATTCCTCATTTTTACCTTCATTCACATTTATTCAAAACAACATTGTATCATCAGCCAGAAATATTAAAAGCCTAAATGCGTTACCATAACCTATCGAGATCGATGTCTAAATCAATTAATACGGAAATAAGTTATAAGTTAGTATCAACGGTATATTGAAAAAATTTGATTAATCATTGGCGTAAAATGAAAATATCTAATAATCGTAATTGATGGCTAAGCTATTCATCAATAAAATTATAATAATTATAACCCATATTGAATAAAAAATAAAAAAAATTGATCAAATTTCAAAGAACTTTCATTGAGAATCATGAGTAATTTATAGGTTATGGGTAAATTATCATATTGAATTAAACAGGCTTCTACTTCTTTACGCAAAATATATAAGTATTATACCTTTTTCTTTTCAAAATAGATCAGAGAATCGGCGGTAATAAGATTACTACTTGTATTAGATTTAGTGATAAAGCTGCACAGGTGGAAAACGGGATCCTAGGGACAGGTTCACATTCATTAACCTTTTACATTATATCATAAATATAAACCGTATTTTCACGACGTAAAAATTCGGCTTAGTTGACACTGATAACACTCCGCTTAATACCGTTCTATAAATTTTTACGCTCATTATTATAATATCTACTTGATTATCACGCATATTAATATCAGTGTTACTAACTGATACTTGAGCGTTATTACAATTATAAAAACTATGAGTCTAAATTATATTGATATTATTATATCTAGTATGAATGTTATACAGATATTGAACAATAAATTAAACTCGAATAATTTATGCTTTTTATACTAAAGTATATTCAAAGGAAGCAACGCATTATTTTATGTATTATCAATAATTTTTGTCAAGATAACGAATTTAGTGGAGACTTCTAGTATTGGATTGGTATTACATGCAGTGCAGTAGGTCAACTTTACTATCAGTAAAGTTGACTGTACTGCAAGCTGAGTGTAATGCTTTGTGCTAACTCACCGCATTGAGTGTAAGTCGAGTGCAGTATACTGCACTTTACTCTAGGGCACAGACCAAACAATTGGCTATACAAATTACAGTGCAGACCGGCTAGTGGTTTGCCAAAACCTAGAACAATATATTAACCATCTGACTACTGCAATACTACTGTTACTTCGACCATAATTAGAATAGACAACGTTGTAATATCTAAGGTCTATTAACACTGATCAGTGCTTATTAGGTAAAGTATAGATAAACTAAGTATAAGAAGAATCTACTTTCTAGTTATGCTTTACGGCTACGGCGGCTAGGGTAAAGGAAAGATTTTTGCGAAAGGCTTTTATTAGTACTGCGTTAGTTCCTAATGGCAGGAAAACAGAGAATATTTTTGGGTTACTTTCGTCCTTAACGGTAATCTAGAAGTAAGTGACGGTATTGTTATTGAAAAACACTAAGAAAATTTTATTAACCTTTCTTAAAGGCGTTGAAATTGACTGTTAGAAGTCTTAAAGTTCGGAAAATTTGAAAACAGCTAAGTTAGTACTACTACGGGTGATACTACCATAGAAAAACAACAAAGCCCTTACACTAAAACAAAAAATAACCTTTGACCTCTACTACTAACAACGACCTTTAACCTCACTCTTTGCATTAAAACTTTGTCCTTACTTTACTTTTTTTCCCTCTCTACATTAAGTTAATCATTTAGTTTGCTGATTCAAGCGAATACACCTAGTCGCGTTAAGAAAGCCATGTCGAATGACCTTACGTCATGTTACCAAGTCACTAAGTTCTCACGCGATTCCACGCTCAAACACCAAGTACCTACGCCTAAGATTATCAAATTCCTCGCCCTACAGGTCTTATCAAGTCCTATACAGGCCAAGATGTTAGGATATCTACCACTAACATTTACTTTAAAGCTATTACTAACCCCGCAACGAAAGAAGCAATTAGGACACTCAAAGCTACCATTACCAAGTACTATAACTATAACATATAGGAAAAAGATGTTGATAAGGCATTAAACCAAAAAAATACCTTACTAACTTCATCGACTATTATATCGTTAAGTACTACAAAGTTAATAACCTAGATAACGCTTTTAGAAATTTCTATAACCTTTTTAATGACTAGACTATAGATATGTATATATCGGTCCAAAAAGGGGTTAACATAAGGATTAAGGTAGAATTTAAGCGGCAAGGGGTTTACCTGCCAACTCAGGTTAATATAAGACTAGCATAAGAACTTTTAGATTTAGCTCAGCTCTAGGAACGCTCTTAAGACTCTGATCCTTAAAATCTTCAAGAAATAGGGAAAGGTGTTAAGGGATCCCAACGCCCATACACACGTTTCAGAGGATCTTTACTTTACCCCTAGCTAAGTAAAGCTTCTTTACATGATGTCAATAAAAAATCTATTAATTTTCTCGGTAGTTAAGTACTTTTACGTGTTAATGCGAAGTACACCCTTAGTGGTGGTAGAGTACGTAAAGTAGCAGCCACTAACGCGGCCAAAGGTATTGACGTTAGTGTTTTACACCAGTCAATTAAATAAGATCGTTAAGCTTTCTAAAACCTCTAAGTACCTATCACCCTTTAGTAATCCAATTTTTAAGTCTTTTAAGACCGGTTCCTGTTTACGTTTGCTTACATATGAGAGCTTACTACAGGTTTTACTATAGGACTTTATCCCTTGAGCCAAGCGACTGGTAATTACCTTTAACATCATGTTTTAAAAGTTTTGAGGCTTAAACCGCCAAGAAAAACCATTTAAGATTAAGATAACTATCGCGATCGCTCTTCAAAACCTGTTAAGATGGTTAATATTAACTATAACCTTTTTACGGACTTCGCCAAAATCTGGGATAATATAAAGAAGTATAATGGAAAGCTTTACAACCTTTTCGACACCAAGATTATACCTTTCCTAAATATCTGCAAGTGAATGGAGATCCCATATTTTGGTTTTTACTTACTATTTTTCGGAATAGTTACAGGGTACGCTAAGGACTACTCCCTAACCTTCCTAAATAACGCTACTATATTTCGCGAAATCTACGATAACATAAAGGGCTACTTAGAATACGACGTCAACTTTACATAATACTATACAAACTGAGCTACTACGAGGTTAATTACAATAATAACAAAGAAAAAGGAGGAGGAAATACCAATAGACGTATTTAACTAAATGATTAATAAGTTGATGTTATACTAAAAAGCAATGGAAAAAGCCCACGTTGGCGAAGCTACACTTCGCAAACAGGTACGGGCAGTAGTTACGGGCGTTAACGGGTTCTAATACGCCTTACAACGCCCAGATACTACTTACAAAAGCTTCTTTAACCAGTTGCAGTCCTCTCTTGCCACCGTAATAGCACGTACACCAAACTCGCTTAGTATATACTCCTAAGCCAGCAACTTTTTTAACGTAAATAAAGACGACTTTGCGATAGTCAATCACGTCAACCGCAAGTATGGGCGCTCACAACGCCTAAGATTTGACCTATCGGCCTTAAACTGGAGGTAATAACCACGCTAACGTCCACAAGATCCAGGCGGACGTATTAACTGTAAGCACTATCGTTGCGATGATAGCAAAAAATATTGGATTTATAGCAAATCTAATTACTAGTTAACTCGACACCTCCCCGCCGAACGTAATAAAAGGAAAGTAGAATACCACGCCCAATAACCTACTACTTTTAAACAGGATTAATTGAATTAAACCTCAAACTTTAAGGGTAACAAGCCAATTGATGCCGTTAACACCCCTAAACGAATTAAATATCACGAAGATACTATTTCCAGTACGGCGTAGTAACTAACCAACCATATCTCCCCATACTATTTAGGTGGTAACGACCTCTACATTTTCCCTAATTAAGCCCTTAACCATTTATATACTTTTAACCTTCGTAATAGTTACATATATCATACTTTTTAAGGTATCATACCAAACACAGGGGCAATAAGGTATTCAACAAGAATTTATTCATAGTACGTGGTACTGCGGAGGGAAAGCACTATAGCCACTGAAATCGATTGTCAAAATGCTAGCAAAGATAAAGTTAGCTTCAACCCAGACTAATAACTATCATCACTAAGGACAATAGTAGTTAAAACTGTTGTAGGGGCAATTAAGTTTCATATTCTTAAGTCTCTTGTCTCTTTCTTTCTTTACTTGAATAATATAAAAACCCTCGTCGTCAACATCAATATCAATACAAATGAACTGGTTAAAAACGGCTAAAGGTTTCCACTCGCCTTTAATTAGGGGTACTTATAATTTTACCCTTAAGGCGCAAAAGTAGTGGTATTAAACCTAACGAAGTCAGAGATACGTTAATTACATCGGCGCTATAATTCTCCAGTTATTAACAGGCTTTATAAAGTCCTAAAGTCTATAGAGTACAACGATGTGAAATACTTTACCCTGAAAACTATTCAAAAACTTTATCATTACTGCTAAATATATACCCAAACCCCCCTAAGATTTAAACTTACACTGAAAAATGATAAGGATTTTACCTACGAGATCTTTATTAATGTGTTTTAATTAAATTATAAGCCTATCTTTTACATCGTTGATTCTGTAACCTCTTTTTACAAGGCTAAGTTTTTAAAGTTCCTTTCGGTCAAATATATATAGAAAACGTTAAAAATACTGTATATAAACATATCTAAGTCCACTTAACGTTGTCGTCCACGATATCAGTTTAAATGTTATTAAGGTGAAATTTTAAAAATATGTCAAAATAATAAGTATCTAGTACAAATACGTACCTATAAAAGCCCATTAGAAAATTGAAAAGATTAAAAGGGTATATACCCTACTTCGCCGATCTTATAATATCCTCACGTTAAAAATTGGAAGTTTTACGAATCTAGAAGCACGTTTATAAATAGCAGTAAAAGGTTTAAATAATATTATAGGCCCTAACAGCTGAGTACAAACGCTACTAATATTTAGAGCATACCTGCGCCTAACGAGTAAATCTCTGCTTTCGGAAAGTATTCAGAAACGTGCTGCGGCCTATAGAAAAACTTTAAAGGAACGGAGAAAAGAATTGATACGCCACCAGATTCATAACGCCTTTAACACCAAAAACAGCCCTTTAATAATTAACGTGTTTTCTTTGCCGTAATAAAGTAAATTCCTCATATAGCGGAAGCAAGGAAAATGAAAGAGCCCATATAAGAAATTAAATATCATAAACTCCAAAATAGTTGTTGAAACTACTAACGGTTTTTTACTTTTTGGAATGACTTAGGTTCAACCATATATTAGGGCTACTCAAGATAAAGACCCTTCAGCCCCTTAAGCAATACGATCGAACTAACATAAACCTCCTTCACCCGTTCTCTACAAGCTGATAAAACGCCGCCAGCGCCAAAAAAAACTCCTAAAAAGAAGAAAAACAGTAAAGAGGAGGAATATATACCGGGCCGCATATATAATACTACTTGAGTAAGCAAGGAAAAATGACAAAAAAAAACTTAGTACTAAAATTCCGGGTATAAGATATTATCAAGGCCTTCAATAAACCTTTTTAAAAAGCTATAAGGTCCAAATTAACGGCCTATTAACTCTAGGAATCATATAATTTATACCGAAACCCGATTTTAACTTTTAAAATCCAAATATTACGATTTTTAAGTCAAGGATTATTTACGAAGTTTAAAGCAGAACCATTGGGCGGACGTACGAAAAATCACGTCCAATCGCTTAAGGATATGGTAATAAAGACAAAGACTAAATCCTTATTCAACTGTTCAAGATTTAAAAGATTAGTTAACTTTTAGTAGTTGCTTTAATAACAAGTTTACTAGTTAAAAATAAAGGCAAATTTACGCTTAATAGCAATAATATAACATAATCCTATATGTAGTTAATAATGGATTTATAGTAGATCCTACTATTAGAATTATTATAGGAACTTCGTTTAATATACTCTTTAAGCACGGTAATACGTTATATTAATCTATTAAACGAATTAGCTGAAGTAAATGTCCATTGGTTCCTAACCTATTAATCGCACTTTAAATTACGGTTAACGATAAAGTCTTTGACCTACGACCCGTGTTGATTAATAAAGTGAAAAAAGGGCTTCGACGTAATAGGTATGTAAATTAACGATACCTTTTTTGTCGGAACGGCTAACTTTGTAATACTAAAATAACAAGCGATTAAAAACTCCAAATTTTGGAATTGCAAACCAGTAACGACGTTAACCAAGGGTATTTAACTTAATTTCAATAAATCATCAATCTGTATGCTTAATAGTAATACCGGACTTAACTTTCATTAAAAAGGCTAGGGCGTTGTTTTCGCTACAATTAATAAGACCAATAAAGCCAAAAATAAACGATATTTGGAATAACGTGTTTGGGTCAGCTATATTGTTACCCTATTCCAACCGGTAGCCTTTTACGACCTTTCCATCGTAATGCAAGTACAATAACCAACGGATAAGAACTTTGACCGGCTAAATAAGAAGCTCGAATGATAAATATAGAACTTGGACTGCGAAATCAATATAGTTTCAATCGACTTAACAAAGGCTAAGTTAATAATCTTTACGAATGAGTCTTTCATAAATAATACTAACTTATCTTTATAGATCGGCTTCTTAATAATCCTTGTCAACGAAGACAGGCGGTAAAATCAGTTTAATATTATTTGCAATCTGATTTACTAAACTTTCATTAAGTGTAAAAAGATTATACGAAACGTATTAACATCGAGGATCTATAACATGATAATGGAATTTAACATAAACATAGTACTGTAGGAGACCCTTACCCTCATTATCAGGCAGCTAAAGATTCCTTTTATCCTAGTGGTAATTTATATCGACTTAAGGAGCCTTTTCGAATACCCTTTAAAGCTCGGAAGCACCAAAGAACAACGCCTGATCATTAACGGAATGGAACTCTGTAAGGCCTACGAAAGGAGGGAAATTAAGGAATTCGGATGGATCGATGGCAAAAATAACCCCGTAAATTCTATAACGAAGGCGACACCAAATAAGGCCCTAAAAAGGTTTGTGAATAACAATAGATTGACTATATATATCGAGAGCTACGTTGACAGGCTACCCAGAAAGCCCAAATCACGTAACGGCAAATAAGGATGTACTGGCAAACTAAAAGACTATCAGAGGATTAATGATGGTAATCTATTTAAGTGGCGCAGTTAAAGTGGAGGCTTGAAAAAGGTTATGGCGAAAGAAATTTTTGTGGAAGGTAATAAACTCGGACCTCGGTGCGGCGGAGAAATTAAGGTCAAATAGGGTCAATTTGTATGCAATTGGGTGGAATGCAATATGGAAGTCAACTGGAATTGACAGGAGTCTGACCAGTTAACGAGGAGGTAATTCGGTGGTAACCGGAAAAGATTGGTCAGCTACACTGGCATACGCGCACAAACTAAAAAGCCGCCAGTGTTGGAATAGTACTACATGCAGTGCAGTAGGTCAACTTTACTGTCAGTAAAGTTGACTGTACTACAAGCTGAGTGTATTGCTTTGTGTGGACTTACCGAATTGGGTGTAAGTTGAATACAGTATGCTACACTTCACTCTAGGGCACGGGCCAAGCAATTAGCCATACAAATCACAGTGTAGACCAGCTAGCGGTCTGCCAAAATCTAAAACAATACATCCACCATCTGAACACTCAATACTACTACTACTTCGACCACAATTCGAATCGACAAGATTGCAACATCTAAGGCCTACCAATACCTAGGATATATTATAGGCTTGTTCTTCAAATATTTGAATAAGATGTAGTATGCGTAATAGTTTCTGATTTTGAATTGACACTTGTTTGTATCCAAAAAAAAAAAAAAAAATTCCTATTATATACCTTGATAAGTTTACATTCAAAGTGAAAATGAAGACCATTCAAAATAACTATCATATATTTGGGGATGGAATAAAAACGATTATCGTGAAAGTATATGAGAAAGTCTTAAATTTTCACCCAAAAAATAACTAAGCGCTCCTGTTCAGTTGAATCCTTATTTCATTATAAAGTAACTATTTATGAGACTAAATGAATTCCAGGCCCTGAAAGCATTTTGAAAGTCTCCATTATGAGTAAGATTTTACAAAATGGTTTTCCAACAAAGATTGTTATAATATTTGTCCAAAAGTTTCAATCTGAAATTATAGTTAATTTAAAACTTTATCACAACAAGATTTGATTTTTTTTGTTCATTATAAGAAGGTATTGACCTAATACTTAATAAAAGGCATAATCATCACTACTTTATTCAGTCTTAATATAAATTAGAAAGAATAAAATAAATACCTCAAAAGAAACCAAATTTAGATGTTTTAGTAAATAATACATATACAGAGCATAATTATTAAGTTAAATGAACGTGTTAATAAGTCTCTAGTAAACTATATTTGTAAAAGTTGTATTGAACGATATTTAATTTATGATGCTCTTTTTGAATTCTAGATTCATACAAATAATAAATAAATAAGGATTTTTAACGAATATTGGGTGTAAACATTTTCATATCCATGACAAATAACTAACTATATACTTAAAAAAGACCATAATGAAGATTTATTATTACTAGGAAACGACTTAAAAACATGACTTTCTCAATGACTTTAGTTGGAATGTATTGTTCTCGAATCCAATTATAACTCCTTTTCAAATAAAAAAACATAATACCAATACATTGTTCCAAATATCTATTCGCCTAAAAACATAATGAACGTTTACAATTTAGGTAAAACAAAAGTAACCAAACATAAAGAAATTTCTGTAGGTCGTTAAAAGATTTTGTCATTTTTAGTAGGTTTAATACCTATAGACTAGGTATAATAGTAATATTTTCCCTGATAACTTATTTTGAAACCTCCTTCTTCCCGTCTTTCCAAGCAAGTTTATTCTAAATTTATCCAAGGGACTTGCAAGTTAATCTCAGGAGAGAATTATATGAAATAAAAACTTGGAAGCTCCCAAAAATATTTCTAGTGCCTTTATATTATATAGGAAGTGTTACAGATGGATACATGAGCTAATGGTCGCCTGTGATCTAGCTCTAGCGATTGTCATTCTCTCACATCGCTCTTAAGCTACTCCTAAAATATCTATACCACATAATCAACCACGTAAGCATGCCACTCCTTATTTATAACTCTATAATAGTTTTTCAGTAAGAGCCTCCTTTCCTTTTCTATCAAGAATTACACATAGTATCCAACCACTTTAAGAGACAACTTTAGCTTACTCATTTCATATATAATCCTAAATATATTATTTCTTCTTACTATATATCAATTATTTTTCATTGGTTACAACTTAGAATTATGTTTTCTGGTAAGCAGAGAATGAACTTTAGGCTTTGACGTAGTTCCTTAACGCACATATATAAGATCAACCTTAAAGCGTTCTAACCGCGTAATATAAAGAAATAACCGCTTAATATAAACAGTTTACCGAATCCTTATAAACGGAACTCGTTTAACACGATTGATCTACTTGCGAGCACGTTTTACTTATAAAATAATACAGTCTTAATATACTAGTTACTCCTGTAGATGTAATTCAATAATGTGATGTTGTTATCGGTATACATATATTTTCGAAAAAACCAGTTATTTGAAGGGAAACTGTTTTTCAATAAATTATAAACGATACCCAAGTAACATTTGTGACACTTTATATGAGGGTTCGCTCTGAGGTACTCGGAAACAATGATAACGCTTTAAACTGGTTTTATTTCAATTATGAAACCAACAATTCTCGTAATAACGCTAATTATTCATAAGTCAAGCGTGAGTTTTTCAATTAAACCACAGATATTTCCGACGTTAAATTACCATTTTTGGTATAAAAATTTACAATATTACGTAAATTATATAGGAATCAAAAATTTATTGATAAAGACAGAAACTATTTTAACTTTATTTTCTAATAATTCAAAAAAAAAAAATGAAAAAAACCGTCCTAGAAAGTTACTACGCTTGCGATGATAATAATGGTAACAACAACTACGACAGTTTTGTAATGATACCGTTATCGACTCTGGCTATTAGCCATTGAGTCTATACGTTATGTGGCTATGCACGTAACAAAAGATACACGTGAAATAAACTTGTTCGGGCGTGGTTGTGGTACGGTTCGCAGGCGTCAAGTGGGAAGATACGTGATGAGCCTTGTACATAAATTCTACGTGAATACCCACTACCCAATTTGTAATTTTTTGTAGTACCTTAATTGTTAATTTTATTTCGTACCTACTAAGATTACCATTTTAAGTTGGACCTTAAAATATAATCAAGTTTTCCTTTCATCTTTTGAAAGGCATATTATTCATCGTAAATAAGTAGATGAGAGAAATTATTAATTTCGCGTTACATTCTAACGATACACGAGAGGATGGGCTTTCAGAAAATAACTATTCCTAAACCTCTAAAAATATACCTCCTACCCTGTTAGAACCAATAAAGTTAGATATATCTCGCCTTTAAAAATCTGTAAACTGTATCGTGTTCATATTAAAATGATTAAATCAGTTTACTTTTTAAACAGCTCAATCGACTTCCGCCCCCAACCTAACCGTTTCGTATCTTAATATGCTTGAAATCACCTCAATCGTTAGAAAAATTCAATGATACGAAGCCTATTGAAAATCTATTCAGATTATCTATACAATATCTAAAAATGGCCAGAAACTATATAATTGATAACTGGTTAATAAATATATTTGTACCTAGGAAACGACGCGTTCAATGATTAAATTTTTATCAAAAACAGATGAAATTTGAATTAAGGAAGAACTATATACGTTTATAAATATATAAGGATGTCATAATTCAATAATTAAGTAAGGTATTACAGATTATTATGAAACCGGTGGGTACAAGTAAGTGTACGACGTATGCAAGTTTTTCGACTATAGTAAAGTCGTTTTTGACTATCTTTATCGCGCGGATAAGGTTGTAGTCGAGGTGGAGGAATTTTCCATAATTAATAAAGATTTGTAGGCGTTATTTTTTATCAAATTATCAATGTTACTTACCTAGGCGGGCGGTTGAAGTTAACCTTCAGCTGTTAAATGTTTATTTGTTTGCGTTTTTCTATGTATTCGGAATGAATTTATTGTAATTAATATTCCTCGCATTAAATTTAACGTTGTTTCAGTAAAATACCGCGAATTCACTAATGAATGAAAGTTTTTCGATTTAAAATGGAGTTATTCATGATAGTTGTTGGGCCCTATACAACTATCGGAGCGAACTATGGATACGATTATAATAGAGATTTACGTAATTTTAAACGTTTTTGATACGATACCGCGTAGGTCTCGATCTATCATGATAAAAAAGTCGATTAACTTAAATTATAAGCTTATTATTAGTTCGTTATATCCAAAGTTAAAACTAGGAACGTCGAATGGCATAAGTAATAACGGAAGAGCATTGAGCTATGTAAGCTGCGGAGCGTTATTTAAGTTAAAGCTTTTCGAATAACTTTGAACGGTGTTATAAAATTCACCCGATTATCCCTCGACGGAAATTCATAAAATTTCAGTTAAAAGGATCAATTTCAGTTTCCTATTGTGGGCGATAAAGGAAACTTAATTTTATGATCCAACCTACAATGGTAAACCAAGTAGTTGTCAAATGGAGTTTACTATTATAGTACAGGCGGAAGACTAGAAGAGGCTACAGTGGTCCTTCATGCAGTGATTATGGGTAGAGTCAGTGTATGGCCTGCTACGAGCCCTCATACGTACTGCATCTGGACCTCACCCAAACCAAGCTAGGGCCAGGTAATATATATCACGTTACGAGTACAGTTACGTAACTGAAAAACTTAAAAAAAACAGCCTAAGTTTATAATATACCCCCTTTTTTTATGAAACACCGTAAAAACCGTAGTATCTCGTGGTTTAAACGCAAGGCGCGGGCCTTATCCACTTAATACGAAGGCCGGATACAGGCAACAAGTGTGTTTATAATATACCTCTTAACGTGCCGTATAACGGATAAGCTGGTCTTACCTCAGGCTGCCAACACCGTATAACGCGCCCCTAACTGTATCATATAACATATTAATCGTTTTGGTTTTTAAGCTGCCGGCACCATATAACGCACCCTTTAAAATGTCGTATAATATATCGGCTGTTTTAGCCCCGAGCTACCGAAGTTTTATAACACGCCCCTGAACGTACTATATAACGCCTAACTTCTGTTACCAACACCGTATAACGCGCACTTTAACGTGCCATATAATGTATAACTCCTACCGATTTCTGGTCGATTTCGGTACGCCTATACTTATAAACACGACTTCCTCCGTAACTCTTAAAACCTACCTCCCTTTTATTCCCACTTCGCCCGTCCCCTTTTAATATCTTTCGTCTACGTCTCATTTTTTACAACAATTTTAATTACAACCGTTTTTAATCGATTTTTATCTTAACCGTTTTTTTTAGTCAACGTTTCGTATTCCAGTAACTCCCTTTATTCAATGTAATGAATATGTATTATAATTTTGGCTTAATTTCTACCCTTATTAACGCCTTTAATAAAAATTATTCATCGATTTGTAAGGTCTACCACCTCTTTATATTTAAATAACCTACCTCTAACTATATTATATAGCACTCAAACGTTATGATACCTTCTAACATGAAATAAATTCCTTTGATTACAGGCAAAAAAGTTTATATATTTTATATTGATTTCGTTTTTAACTTTGAAATAACCCTTACGTATATTCGTTTTTACTATATATAAAATCATTTTATTCATCGTAAGATTTATAATAACGTAAATGAAAGAAATTGATTCCATAGAAAACCCGATTACAAACTAATCCCTCTTTATAATGTATTTAAAAACAAGTTAGTTTATAGCCTCGTTTAGCTTACGCGTCCTATTAAGGCAGTTCGTTATAGCTTTCGAAAATGGTAATTATATTTCATCCCACGTTCGTAAGCGATAAAGAGATGTCCCGGATTACCGGCCCGTTTTTATTTTCGCGTTTTCCGAGTTAGTTAACAGGTTTACCTAGCTTAGTAATGTCGCTTAAGCTTAGTGCGTTTTTACCGTTCTGGTAATACAAGTTACCACCCTCTTTGCTATATGTTTTCGTCGTTCTTTTCTTTTGGGCCCGTTATCTTTTAAGATTCCCCCGTTGCCGTCAACAGTTTCGGTTATTTATTGCGATAGGATTTCCTTAACCAACCATATACTAATAAGAAATGTCTTTACACTAGTTCTTTTTAATACTTATCGTATACCTTTTCGTAGGTTTGGTTCGAGTAACTAGAATAATATAGCTACGTAAGTTATATCTTTTATAACGAATATAGGTTACTTTTTCGTAAGCCTTCATCATTGCAACGTAGTCGATTCGAATCACTGTGGTCGAAGTAACTGGTGTTGTGTTGATATTGTTGATTGAGATGTGTTGATTTTAAGTTTCATAGACTGCTAGCCGGTCTACACACTAATTTTTATGGCTAAACACTTTGGCCTATGCCTCACTTTGAAGTAGACACCTACTGCACTGTATTTGTAGCGTAGTATATTCAAATCCCACAAACTGTAGTCAGTTTGTAGCACATATTATCAACTTTACTACAAGTAAAGTTAACTTGATTATACTGCATTTAACTACTATTTTAACACCAGCGGATTTTTGTTTTGTGCCTATATATTAGTGTGGCTTCCTATTAATTGGTGTCAACCTTTGAAATCCCTCTTTAAGCTATAAGCTTGACTTCTGTCAATTTCGATGAATTTTTACTGAAATTAAACTTAATTACGGCCCCTTGTAACCCTTTTGCTTTATCTCCCTGAAACCTCCATTCCTTAATTCCCGTATACATATCTTTCGCTATAAACTTATGTAAATCAAATATGTTTCCAATTATTTATATTTTACTCATAGTTTAAACTACTGCTATTACTACCTTTGTTATCGTTGCCATTAACGTTATTACCCTAGCAGTATTCTAATTTGCTAGGGTTACTCTTTTCCTTCGCGTTACATATCGGACGGTTTACGTAACCTTTGATTTGTATAATTAGTGTATTGTTGTTTACAAACACTTTTAAGGCGTTATTTGGCGTGGCTTTAGTTATAGCGTGAATATAGTTATCGTTATCGTTGATTTACTTGAATCTCTCGATTTTATGGGTTTCGTATGTCTTTTCTAAAGTTATTACGTTCATTATTAGATGTTTTTCATTGGTTGTATTCTTCTTTAATAAGAATTTCTAAAGGCTTCGAAAGTTAGTATATATTATTATAGGTATCGAAGGTAGTCTTAACTATTTGGTGATATTTTTCAGTATACCCTTAATGAATATACTGGTATTAAAGTCTGTTATTATGTTGTAAACTTTTTAAGCTAATACTTCTTTAGCAACACGCTTATACTTAACAAATATTCAATATATAAGGTTCTGGTAATTATCAATTACCCTTTAGATTTATCTTTTTTGACATTAATTATTGGGAAGCCAATTAACGATATAAGGTTAATATTATTGGTAAATAACCCGTTCGTAAAAAATATTAGCTTCGCCTTTGCTTAATTTACAGAAATCATATCAATTTCTCCTTTACATGGTTTATTTACTACTTAATCCGCTTATTTAACTTATTACAATCCTATTTTTGTGGATTCTGTATTTATATCGCAATGAAAAGGTCGTAAGAAATTTTCGGTAAGTATAACGTAGCGATATAGGCCGTATAAGCCCTTTGCTCTAAGTATATCCACAATTTTAACTCGTCAGCCTTATAGATAATCGTTAGACTTAAAGCTTACCCCTTTTAATATAGGCTAATATAAGTACCGTTTTCAGCTTTAATATCATAGATATGGATTAACTATTTATTAAAGTTAAGTTATATACTTTTAGCCAATTTTTCCATTAGTTTATACTTTTAAAGGCCTGATTTATCTATCATACGTTGTTTCGCCACTATAAACCTAGCATTTCTGAGGAAAAGGGTATTATTAGTTTATATACCTATGATACTGAAGTCTTCATTACTTACAATTAACAGGTACAGGTTAAATTTTAAAGTCTTTATACATAATATGTTTTTTCAGTACGCCTAATACATTAAAAACCAATAAACGCCTGCTTGACCAGTCTGTACAAGGGCTTGATATAGCGTATTATCGTACCAGACAAAAACTTATCTTTTAGTTCTTTCAGCAGTTTCAAAAGTATAATCCGATAAAAATCGGTGATAGATAACGTATATGTTTATGTAATATCCTGGCTATTAAGTATCAACTAACCTTTTACGCTAACAGTTAAATTGGTAGCAATTGCAACGATTAAAAGTTAGTTAATCCTTTCAATTATAGAAAATTAAATAGAGATATAATCTTTACCTTTATTACCATATTTTTGAGCAATTGGCCGTAACTTTCAATTTGTTTAATATATAGTCTTACTTTTGACTTCGCAAATTATTTTCAATATAAAGACTATAAAGTTTTAGCCTTTGAATCATGTTAACGGTATAAATCATATTACCCCCTTTCAATACAGCCGTTAATTTTTATTTAGTCATTTTACTTAAAAATCTTGCCTGGTATATTAATCATACCTTCAATAGTAACTTAAAGTCAAGTTTTCCGTTAGAATTTTCCTTTCAATATATACACACTATTTTATACGCTTTATAGGCCTAAAGTTCCTATCGCCATCCTTTTTCTCAATGTATATTTTTCTTTTAGATGGTTATTTACATCGTCGACGTTTTATTCACTTGTTTATAATCGGCTCGGGGGGGTTATATTTAGCGATCAGCTCGGCTCGGAGGTTATCGACGTCAGGATTTTCATTAAACTTAAGGGGTTTAAAAGGTTTTCGATACGATTTAACTTTTGTAATTCGGAAAGTTATAGGGCTGTAACTAATTTTAATTACTACGTTTGGATTAGTAATATTTGAAGTCCTTTATGGCCTATTCTATTAGCCATGTTTGCGCCACGTAAGGATTTCATTTTAACGGGGGAACGATAATACGTTTATTGTTAAAGGTCTGTTTATAAATTTAAAGGTATCGTTAACCTAACGACTTGCCGATTTCTTCTTTACTTTTTTTAAGGTTTTATTATATGTTATAATATGTTTTTGGGTGTTTAACGATGATGTAGAATTGATAATTATACGTAGGTAGGCTTCAAATACTAGTTAAATTGGTATAAGGCTATTGGGGCTAATAGTATTGTTAAGGTCTTTTACCATTATTTAAGTTATACTTTTTAGCTTAAAAAATTGCTGATTTCCAACGTAAGAATATCGTAAGCCCTTTATGAAAGAGTATATATCCTTATAACATTACCAATACTCTAGTAAACCTTAACGTGAAACTATTTATATTAAATCACTATTTACTTTACGTTAGCTTAAAACTTTATCGTAGTAAAGTTGGTGCCGGCGTCATAAACTTACACGTTTGGTAGTCTAAAGTACGTATCAATTTATCAAGCGCGTAATAACTCCTATGTTTTCTTCGCCGTAATGATATTAAGGAATTTGGCATCGTAAAAAGCCGAAACAAAGTCCATAAAATATAATACTGGCTTACCGTTCATATGAAATACATTGAAGAATTTTTTTAAATTAAAGTTTTGATTTTTTTAACGTAAAATTAAACCTTAAGGACGTTTAAAAGTATATTTTTCTTTAATGGTAAATCTGATTCATTATTTTTGAAGTTAGAAAATCCATATTTTCGAATCTAATTGCTTTTAAAACCTTGTAAAATCTGTTAGTTATCGGATGGTTAAGCCTACAATATGATCAACGAAGTTCCGCCTCCATTAGGATTAACCCTATTGCCTTTAGCCCTTAAAGATTAAACTAAAGGTACCTTTATTTAAGGTTAAGTAAAAACCTTTTATCTACTTTTACTTGTATTAATTTGTTAGACCAAATATTAACGTTAACACACAGGTTTTTTATGACTTCAAAGTTAAGGTGGAAGAGAGAAATGGATTTTAAGATATAGAAAACAATAAGGCTAATAACAGTAATGACTGTCGTTAATTCAAGGAAAAATAGCTTTTTTCTAAGGCTAAAGTTAACCTTAACTTTATCAATATCCGTATGGTCAATTTCCGTAATAGTATTAATATCTCTTTATAACGTAACGTATTACAAATAGCCATTTGCTAAATACCGTATCGCCCCCTTATTCGGTATAATCCACTAAAATATCTGCTTAATATAGCGATCTTAAATAGTAAAAAGGTGTCTAGGGCCAGGGTCTTTATCATTATGTCGGCGGTATGAATCTTTACTTATAAAAAGATATAAAAAGGTATAGTCCGCGAGTTATTACATTACTTCCGAGCTAATACCGGTGCCAGTATTTTCGCATCAGTTGATGGCTTTTAGCTTAATTTCCTCCTCATCAATTTTATCTTTTGTAAGTAATATAACTTACTCAAGATAACTATAATTAAAAGAAAAAATTAATTACATATAATATATTACCTAGTTCATTTTACGTTCGGCAGTAATATAAAGTGTAAACTAATAGCCTTGTTTATTGTAAATCCAATATTACTTAACGTTTAATGTAAGCTTGTTTAGCAGAATTAAAGACTTTAAGGAAAAAGAATACACTTCTTTATGAGTAAAGGTTCGAGCCTTTAGTTAACTATATTAGCTTGGTATTTCATATCTTTGATTAATGTAATACGATTGAAAAGTGTTTTCTTCCTCGTAACTAAATTTCGGAGCTGAAGGGTATATATAGGATGAACCGAAAATTCTAACAGTTATGGTAGCTAACGAGGAACAAAATTAGCTAAAAATCCCTTCGCAGGTGACATTTAGACATTGAAAAACGTATTCGAACTTTTTGTAACCCGTAGAAACCTGCTGAACCTGCTGACATAAGTGCCTTCACCAGCTCCTACATTTGCCATTGCTTATTAGCAAAGCATCAGCCTATTAAACATCTAATTAAGGAGGTCCGTTTTGACTTTAAACTCTTTTTCGTAATTTAACATGCAAGACTATTAAATAATATTTTAATCGGTGTAATACAAGACAAAATTAACATCGTATTTCAAGTAGCTCTCCAAACCATCGTAGGTTTCGCAAAAAGAAAAGCAATTCGTTAGGTATCAAAGGTAATAATTTTTTAATTGTCTCGTAAGGATATTAGGAAACAGCTAGTAAAAACCTGGCAATTTAACCCTTATCTGGCAACAAATATTAAATTAAAGGGATGTAATTAACGTTGAAAATGTTGTACAGCTTACTTCTTTACTTGTTTCCTCTTCAAATCTTGACGAGTGTGGTAATTACTACGTAATCCTTATCTACTATAGGAATACACTAAGGGGGAATAGTAATATACAAGTTTTAAGGATCTTTAAAGTCTTTTGACTAGTGTTTAAGAAAATATTAAGGTTGTTAGTATTAGTAGGCAGGATAATTACCTTTGACAGAGTTTAAAGGGAAAAAGCTACTAATCGTACCTATAATAAGCTCGCGTATAAACATAATTCGCCCTTAGTTTGGCTGTTAAAACTATACGTACTAGAGGGTTTAAGGGAAATAAGCTTAGGGGTTTCCGTGAACTTAGTGATAATATTCTTAGTATTAAGGGGTACATCGAAGTTTTTATTTAATTAGCTGGTACATTTAAGGGTTTATAGCATCTAAGTTAATAAACCTTTTACAACTAGTAATATTAAACAATTAATATTATATAAAAGAGTTTGTAGAATTTATTTGGGCTTGAGAAAGTCTTTACTAACGTGTGTGAAGGAGTTAAAGAATATTATCGCTAATAATCACTTTTCCTTTGCTTTTTTCGTACGAATCTATTAGATGATCTCGTTATTAATGTATTCGAAAAGTAAAATTGCCAAATTACTTTTTTTTCTTTTTTTCTAAGGGTGATTAAAGCCTTGTTTGTCTAATTTAATCTTTATCTTCATCTTAGATTGCCTTTTCACTCGCTTCCACATATTTATAGTTTGGTACATAAACCATTTTGAAAAGTTATCAAATAATTTATTTCCCTTGTGAAATCCTTCAGGATCCGATTCTAGGATAAAATGACCAATAACGTTAATAATTCGTTTTGAAGTTAATTCTTCAGTGATATTGGTAAACAAGAGGTTTTCATTATAGTGCTTTACGAAGTTAATATCGAAGAATTAAATCGCTTGTTTCCTTTTAAAGTCGGTAATAAAGTTGATTCCAGTACGTTTTGAAGCTATCGCAACGAAGATCAAAAAGTATAGGAGGAAAAAGAATGGTATAAAGTAATAGATCGTAAGTTTGCCATCAAAGTTAGTATAAATTAAAGGTTGTAAAACTTAGTTGTTTTGGCTATTTGTAATAGTAGTACCTTTAATAGTATTCATAATAGCACTAACTTGAATTTATGCTAACTGGCCGTATTCATAATCTTCAAGACTGTTATATGGTTAATCTTAACGTATTTAAAAAGTATTAATAACGATTTCTTAGTGTTATCCAATAGTAGCGATACCGTCACTTACTTATAAACTAACACGAATAATTACATAGCCTATAAGTCTTCCTTATTTACTGTCGCGAATAACTATATAGAGTATAAGAGCCCTTCGCAAGAATATTTCCTTTACCCTAGTCATCGTTTGGCCTAAAGCGTAACTGGAAAGTAGCTTCTTCTTTACTTAGCTAATCTGTGCTTAATCTAATAAGTACTAATTGGTGTTGATAGGAATTTATCGTTACAACATAGTCTATTCAAATCACTGTGATCGAAATAACTAGTATTTCGTTGATATTATTGATTAAGATGTGTTGGTTTTAAGTTTATCAGACTGCTAGCGGGTCTACACACTAATTTATATGGCCAAACGCCTAGGCCTGTACTCCATTTTGAAGTAGGCACTTACTACACTGTACTTGAAGCTTAGTGTATTCAAATCTCACAAACTGCAATCAGTTTGCAGTGTGTACAATCAACTTTACTGCAAGTAAAATTGACTTAACTATACTTCTTTTGGCTGCTATTTCAACATTACTTTCTATAAAACATCGTAAACGTCATTCAAAACCTAATCGTAAAAGCTTGTTATTTATTTGTATCTCATTCATTAACTTTGATTAACAGCGAATTCATCAAGCCGATCGTAAACTAGTTAATAATCGCATCCATGTCGACCGCATCACTCGAGTATGAATTAATATATTATAGTCCTAGTATCCTACCTAAAGGGTTGTTCTTCTCGTTCCGCCTCACATTACTCACTATTATGGAGATCGTCTAGTTCTTACTCCGCCTAACGTTACCTACCCTTATTGGCTTTGTCTAATAACCGTTTCGCCCTTCATTTGCCTATCTCATTGGTATTACCCAATACCTGCCTCACTTTATGCCGCTTACCTTTACCGGCCTTTTCTAATATTCAAGGATAGTCGTAATAAAATTTATAACTTTAACGGGGTTGTTATTCGGAGGAACCAGGGAACGATAACAATAAAAAGTAGGTAAAGCTTAATAAAGCGTAATGAAAACTGTTTTACGGTTGAATATTTATTTTAAAAAAACCGGCTAATATATAAATAACTTTATATATTGTAGTATATTACAGTAACCAATAATTTTCTTTTTTCCTGTTTAATATTGTACTATTACCGAGTTAAGAGTAATTAGTTCAAAGTAAATTACTTAGGATATATTCGATATCGACGTGGAGATCCCGGGTTATCGAAAACTCGGGTATTCTCCTATTTCACCTTAAATTCATTCAAGGCCGCCATATATTAGTAATATTTCATTAACTTTTAATCCAGCTTCTTATAAAGTTTACACTTACTCAAATATAACGAATACCATTCCTTCCTATCTTCATAATGAAAATAATTTGAATTTTTAGTTACTGCAATATACTTTTCGTCATATCATTATTAACAAAAACTAATTTGAGGAGAATATCCGATAAAACATGTGATGAGAAGAGGTCCATAACCATATTTTTAATTTAATTTATATCAAAAATAAGGTACTTATTAAAAATATTCCAAACGATATTTAATGGGATGGAAATATCGATAACTTAATACGAATTATATAATTGGTTAAGCCTTTTATTCGGGCGATTAACTTCAATATTGCGTAGGTTAAACCAAATTTGATTACCTACTTTACATTGGTTTACAGGACGTCGTCGATAATATACTGTTAGTTTTATATGTTACTAAATATATACTATCGTCGTTTAGGATAGTTTTGTACCTTCGCGTAAATTTGTTAAATACGTTAGAACTCATTTTACCGGACTAGATAATAAATTGAAATTCTTTTCTCCTTTATGAATAGGGGATATCTCTTACCTGTTAAATATCAAATTCATATTCAATAAGGTAGTCATCGACTGTCGATTATTCAATATAAATTAATAAACGTTGAAATTCAATATCTAATTATGTTATGAGAAGGCGATAACGATTCGTAAGTACTTTTAATTTTATTCATTTATTCTTTCGGTATCGTTATCTGTTTATAAATAGTACTTCGTTCATATAACGCATTTAAATTCTATTAAAAACATAAGATTGTTTGAAATACATCTTCCTAATCATAGCCGCGATCTTTTAAAATAAGGACCTTAAATTTATTAAATCGTTATTATATATGTCTAAAAGCCTTCATATACATTTTAGCGGTTATAGACTACGTATCTTCGATCTAAAAAAGTTTGAATGAATGGTTTGTGAAAACTAATTAATATCAAAGGCCGTTGTTGGTATTAAATATATATACTATAAAATTGATGCAAATAAAAGATTAATAACGATTTGAAATGGAAAGTAGTTGAATAAAGCCTTATTACAAAGTACAACGAGGGTTTATACCGTTATACTACGTATATATTTGATATACACGTTGAATATTTACGAATATACTTTTTTAATAGTAATTCTGTTAAAGGATTTTAAATTAAACGTTTCTACTTGGATAATCCATGATAAATAAGTCCTAAGTTAACTATAATATTTTCGTCTTTAATAGTTCTTAATTCGATAACTATAGTCGACTATGGTTATATAAGGAACTTTTCAAGCCTATTTTATGATTCGTAATTTATACCGAATATTTTACCTTCACCAAAAAAACGTTGAATGCTTTCATTAACCGTTAATAAACTAACTTCATATAACGAATAGTTTTCTACTCTCTAGTTTTATAACTTTGTAAAGGTATTCAACCCGAAAATAAAGTAATCGCTTAGCGTTAATAAAACTAGCGAACTTAAAGCGGATCGGTTTCGCGGCGGTATTATGACCGCCGACGTCCCGGTGTTTACCGACGTTATCATAGTTGGCGATACAAACGCGAGCCGGGCCCAAGGCTATCTCGTTAACGTCGATACCCCGAGATCCTCTAACTCTCCTTTGAGGTATATGCTATCGCGATTAAATAGTTGAGCGTTCGTTCAGATGAATTTATCCGTATATCCCATCATAATATACGTTTTCATTATATATCAGTTCAATATTACTATAATTTCCATAGTAATGGAAATAAATTAAAAGATTTATACGCGACGGTTTTCAAAATTCGGGTTTATCTTACAATTTACGAGTTAATGTATCTAAGTAGGCCTCTTGAGTCGCGAGTCGGTAACGTGAGTAATATTAAAAAATACAAAAACTTCGTCTTATCGAGCATAACGTTCCTAAATTAAGCGTGGTGGAAAAAATACTCCAATACCTTATAATCCGTCAAAATCATGAACAAAATACGAACGCTATGTAATTCAGAAGACCACTATTTCAAATAAGATACTAACGCGAAAAGATTTCTGTCATAAATAGTATAGTAACGCTTAGAATTCGTTAATCGTGCGGAATAATAAGCTATGATCTTTAAAATACATTTTTCTTCTCTTTATAATAAATACCCTTTTAATATCATTCCAGAATAATCAGTTTCTATTACCGTTAGACCATCTACATCCCAATATATTCAAATATAGACAATAACGAAGGTATTTCTTAACGTTTGAAATACATATTTTTCCCGATCTATGTCAATACAAAGAGTTTCCTACTTCGTAAGTTAAATAAAATAATGAGTTAAATCGAGAATATTACTAATGAAATCCCGTTAAAAATTAACAAAGTATAAAAAACCTCAGAATTTTCTAAATATTTGTAGAAATTTCCATTCGTATATTACCAGGACTTTTTCGGTGTTAACTCGAATACTTACGGTAACCGTTACGATAAAACCAAATGATTTTACCTCCTTAATTACGAATTACATTTTTCAAAATTGAAATTTAACCTAGTATTGCGTAAGCGTTTAAAAAACATGCAAACTTTCGTCATATAACTTTACTTAATGTTAGGAAGGAAAACCTAAAATTTTATTTGCATAAGTTATAACAAAATTATTTAAAATATCTGCGATTACACAATGAATATGCCATTAAAACGTTGCCGTGACTACTGCTAGCTCGAGAGGAGTATCTAGACACTAAAAAAATCCGAAACATATACTAATGATCTTTAATTATACTTATTCAGGTGCAACTCGAATGTAGTAAAAGGCCGTTCGATTATCTAATTTCATAAATTACGTCGATTTTGATAATACGCGTAGGTTTCCGTAATTAAAGGTAGGGAGAAACAGTCCTATTTGGTAATTTTATTTGATAACCGGTAATCCATTAAAGACGATTATTAACCCCCTCCCCCTAGCTCAAAAAATACTAATACTGGTACCGCAATCCATACGAAATTTATACGGACCTAACTATTATTTATTAACTTCGTAACTAAAAATTTAAGTTCGAAAAGTTCATCCCATAACATCGAGTTTAATAATACCCATAGTTTCTATAGCTAAAATCTATCTTCAGTTAGTTCAATATGAATAAAGTGGTCGAATTTTTCTCTTTATAGAGATAAAGCTATTACCTTTTATTTATTGAATAAGTTGCGAAACTTTGATAATTTGGTTAAAAAAGGTTTCCAATCCTTTTCCTTTTTTATGGTAATCGGCGGTTTCGATTATAAAATCCTAGTTTTTTTACGAAAGCTTTTAACGAAAGCTATTCATGACTAATCCCCCGCATATTATATAATTTGTTCAAATCGGTTTATGAAACTTATAAAAAACCGATTTTATAACGCCTTGTATATTCCTTAACTTAAAGCGTATTATTACAATATCAATAACTAATCATTTTTAATAATGAGTTATTACAAGATCATTGACAAAGATTAATATCACTTACCAATGTTGAATCTAAGACATTTTAAGAACTATATCCCGCGTGATTATGGGAATAATATATATTAAAATCGAATTCGACTATTTATTAATATTTATACGAAATTTGGCTTTTTAGGTAATACGCGTATTTCGCGGTAATTGTTGGAATAGTACTACATACAATGCAGTATGTCAACTTTACTGTAAGTAAAGTTGGCTGAACTGCAAGTTGAGTGTACTATTTGTGTGGACTTACTACATTAGGTCTAAGTTAAGTGCAGTATACTATACTTCAAACTAGGGCATAGGCCAAGTAATTCGCCATACAAATTACTGTGCAGACTGGCTAGCGGTCAGCCAAACCTAGAACAAGACATTCACCACTTAACCAATGCAATACTACTGTTACTTCAACCACAATTCGAATCGAAAACGTTGCAACAATCTAAAGCCCTACCAATACTAATCAGTGTTTATTGGGTTAGGTATAGATTAGCGAAGTAGAAGAAAAAACTACTTTCCGGTTACGCTTTACGGCTATAACGGCGGCTAGGGTAAAGGTAAAAATTCTTGAGAAAGGCCTCTATTAGTACCACGTCAGTCTATAATGGCAAGAAACAGAGAAGACTTTTTGGGTTACGTTAGTTTGAAACGGTAACTTGAAAGTAAGCGACGGTATCGCTATTGAAAACACTAAAAAACTTTACTAAATCTTTCTTATAGATGTAAATATTAACTATCAGAGGTTCTAAAGTTCGGAAAGTTGGAAAACAACAAAGTTAGTACGACTATGGGTGTTATTACTGTAAAAAAGACTAAGTTTCACCACTAAATAACCATAAAAAACAACCTTCAACCTTACCCTTTACATTAAAATTTTGCCCCTACTTCTTTTTTTTCACTTCCCCTAAACCAATTCAATCGCCAAGATATTTATCTGAAGCTAAAACACCAAAAATCGTTAAGTCGCGTCAAAAAAGCTACGATGCGCAACCCAATGTTAAGTCGCCAAGTTTTTACGCAACGTTACGCCAAAACACTAAATCTCCACACCCAAAAATTACCAAGTCCCTCGCTCTATACGTCTACCAAGTCCTATATGGGCCAACACCTCAAGATGTCTACCACTAACGATTACTTTAAAGCTATTATCGACCCCACCAGGAAAAAAGTAATTAGAGCCCTCGGAACTACCTTTACCAAGTACTATGACGAAAACCTTTGGATAACAGATATCGTTAAAAACTTAATAGAAAAACACTTTACCAACTTGGTTAGATATTTTATCGTTAAGTATAAAAATAGCCACGACTCTAACCGTACTTTGCACGAATATCGCGACTTTTATAACAACTAGACCATTGATTTATAAAAGGTAATTTCAAAAGAAGTTAAGTTAAGGCTGATATATAAGTTAAAGGAAGGAGGAATTTAAGTTTTCGTATAAGGCATTACAAAGCTAATATAAACCCTTTTGGACATTGTCTAGCTCAAAGAATACTTTTATGATCTACAGTCTAAGGGAAAAGGTATTTAGAAAACTTAACGTCCCTACACGCAATCCAGAAGACTTCCCCTTTACTTTTAGATAAGTCAAGCCTTTTTACGCTCTGGAGACAAAGAACCCGTTAACCTGCTCGGTAGTCTAACATCTCCATATGACAATACGTAGTACGCTCTTAGTGGTAATAGAGCGCGTGAATCAAAGGACACCAATATGGTTAGAGGTTTTAACGTCGGCGCTTTCCAATAATCAATGAAACATAATCGTTAAGTTTCTCAAAACCTTTAAGAACCTATCGCTCTCCAGTACTTTAATCGACAGGCTCCTTAAAAACCTTTATATGGTAGGTTCACCTATATACGAAAACCTATTACAAGTCTTACTATAAAACTTATCTCTCGGGTTAAGCAACTGGCAATTACCTTTAACACTGTGCCTTAAAAGCTTGAAAGCTTAAACTGCCAGGAAACACCAATCAAGATTGGAATAACTATCGTAACCTACCATTAAGACCTGTTAGAATGGTTAATATTAACTATAAACTCCTTATAGACTTCGCCAAAATCTGTAACGACGTAGAGAAATAAGACGGAAAGCCTTATAACCTCCTCAACAACAAGATAATACCTTTCCTAAATATTTGCAAGTAAAAAAATGTTTCCCCTTTTGGTTTTCAATTACTATTCCTAGGAATCCTTACAAGGTACGCTAGGGATTATTACCTAATGTTCTTTATACGAGCCACCTGGTTTCGCAAAATTTATAATGACATAAAGGGTTATTTCGAATACGATGTTTATCTTATGTAATACCATACAAATTGGGCTATTACGAGGTAGGTAACGATTATAGTTAGAAAGAAAACAGAGTAAACATCGATAAATATACTTAACTAGATAATTAACAAGTTGATACTGTGTCAAAAATCAATGGGAAAAGCGTACGTTGGCAACGTTATACTTCGTGGGCAGGTACTGGTAATAGTTACGGGCGTCAACGACTTGGAATATACCCTACAACGCTCAAATACTACCTGCGAAGGCTTTTTTAGCCAGTTACGTTTTTCGTTTGCTACTGTAATAACGCGTAAACTAAACTCGTTTAATATATACCCTTAAGTTGGCAACTTCCCTAACGTAGATAAAGAAGACTTTACGGTAGTTAATTAAGTTAACCGTAAGTACGGCTACAGGCGTCCCTAACGCTTAAGAGTTGACCCATCGACTATAAACAAGAAGTAATAACTACGTTAACTCTAACAAGGTTAAGATTTAAACAGCTCCATTAACTGTAAGCACTATTATTGTAATATTAGTAAAAGATGTTATATTTATGGTAAATATGGCTATTGATCAATTCGCCCCCTCCTTTTAGACACCAAGCAAAACAATAGAAAGGTTATATAATATATTAAGTAACTTACCACTTCTGAATAGAACTACTTTGATTAGTTCACAGACTTTGAGGGCGACAAGGCAATTAATGGAAACAATATTCCTAAGTAAATCAAGTGGCATAATTATACTATTTTTGACATAGCTTAGCAATTAGCCAACTATGCCTTCTTATACCGTTTAGGAGGTAAAAACCCTTACCTTTACCCTAATTGACCATTTAACCCTTTACATACCTTTAATCTTCACGATCTTTACACAG
This sequence comes from Anisogramma anomala, assembly GCA_038502455.1. Taxonomy (NCBI): domain Eukaryota; kingdom Fungi; phylum Ascomycota; class Sordariomycetes; order Diaporthales; family Gnomoniaceae; genus Anisogramma; species Anisogramma anomala. The sequence continues at coordinate 20,936,776 of JASMMZ010000005.1, read as the reverse complement.
ACTATGCGTTTTAAGATATTATATTAGATATATGGGCGGTAAGGTATTTAATGGGAGGCTATTCGAAATACGTAGCACTGAGAAGGGAGAGTATTACAGCTAATAAAATCAATCGTTACGATGATAGTAAAACTAAAGTTAACTTTGGACTAGGTAAGCAACTATCATATATAGAAACAAGGGTAGTTTAAACTATTATAGGAGTGATTACGTTTAATATCTTGAAGTTTCCTACCCCTTTCTTCCTTTATTTGAAAGATATAAAGACCATCGGTATTAACGTCGACGTAAATGTAGACGAATTAGTTAAAAAAGGCTAAAGTTTTTCCCTATCCTTTAAGTAAAGGCAATTATAATTTTATTTTTAAGGCTAGGAACCAGCGGTATTAATTCTAACGGAGCCGGAAATACGTTAACTACATCAGCGTTTTTACCATCCAGCCGTTAACAAGATATATAAAGCCCTAAAGTCTGCAAGGTATAAAAATGAAGAATAATTTGCTCTAGAAACCATTGAAATCTTTATTATCCTTAACAAACGTATACTTAAGCCTCCTAAAGATTTAAGTTTACATTTAATGACAATAAGAATTTTAACTTCGAGATTTTCATCAATATGTTTTACTTGAATAATAAACCAGTTTTTTACGTCGTTAATTCTATAATCTCTTTTTACGGAACTAAGTTTCTAAAGTCCCTTTCAGCAAAGGATGTGTGGAAAACGTAAATGATGTTGGAGATTAATACATACTTAGGTACACTTAACGTCGTCGTTTACGATACCGACTCCAACTTTACGGTGGCGGAATTTCAAAAAGACTCTAAGATAGAAGGTATTTAGTATAAATAGGTACCTATAAAATCCTACTGAATTATTAGAAAAGTTAAAAGGGTATACGCTTCACTTCGCCGAATGCATAATATCTTTATGTTAAAAATTGAAAGCTTTACGGATTCCGAGATACGCCTACAAATAGAAGGAAAAGGTCTGAAAGTCATTGTATTCCCTAATGGCCTAGTGCTAACGTTACTGGTTTTTGGAGCATACTTACACCTAACGAGTAAATCTTTACCATTAATAAGTACTTACAAATGTATTACGGCCTGCGAAAAAACTTGAAGGAAACTATGAAAGGAATCGGCATATCGCCGGGTTAATGATACCTTTAACACCAGGATTGTCCCCACAGCAATCTACGTACCTATTTTGCCATTAAAAAAATAAAGTCCTTGTATAGTGGAGAACGGGAAAATTAAAAGGTCTATCCAGGATTTTAAGTATCGCGAACTCCGAAGTGGTTATTACAACTGTTGACGGTTGTATTTTTTTTTTCGAATCACTGAGGTTAAGCCTTATATTAAGGCTACCAATATTAAAGACCATTGAGCTAAACAAACGAGCCAATTCGAACCTTCTCTACTAATTATGGACAAGCTGATAAAGTGCCACCTATGCAGACAGCTCCCAAAAATGAAAATTCTTGAAAAAAAGAATATATAACGGGTAGTATTAATAATATTATTGAGGTAAGGAAAAAAAATAATAATAATTGAAACTTAACATTAAAGCTCCGAGTACAAGAGATTATCAAAACCTTCGGTAAATCTTTTAAGAAAATTAATAAGGTAAAGATTAATAGTCTCCTGACTTTAAGGGTTATACAATTCATGCTGGAGATCGATTTTAACCTTCAAGACCTGAACTGTAAAATCTTTAAATCGAGGATTATTTACGAGGTCAAAAGTAGAATTACGGGGCGTCCATATAAAAAGTCACGCCTAATTACTTCAAAATACAGCGACGAAGGTAAGGATTGAATCCTTACGTAATTGTTAACGATTTAAAAGATTATTCAACTTTTGGTAATCTTTTTGGCAATAGGTTTATTGGCTAAAACTAAAGGCAAATTTACGTTTAATGACTATAATATAATATAAACCTACACGTAGTTAGTAACGGATTTACATCGAATTGTATTACTAAAGCTACTACAAGAAATACATACTATTTACCTTTCAGAAACAGTAATACGATGTATTAAACCATTATAATAATTCGCTAAAGCAGGTGTTTATTAGTTTATAAGTTACTAATTGCATTTTGAATTACGGCTAACGATAAAGTTTTTAACATATAACCCGTAGTTATTAGTAACATGAAAGAGAAACTTCGGTATAATAATTATACAAATTGACGATACACTTTTCGTTAAAATAGCTGGATTTATAGCATTAGAACAATAGGTGATTAAGGAATTCAAGTTCTGGAATTGAAAGTCGGTAACAATGTTGACGAAGGGTAACTAACTTAACTTTAAGAAATCGTTAATTCCAATATTTGGTAGTAATGCTGGCCTTAAACTTCGTCAAAAGAGTTAGAGTATTGTTTTACCTATAATTTACAAGATTAATACCACTAAAGTCCAACGGTACCTTAAATAACGTGCACATGGCAGTTAAATCGGTATACTATATTAACCAGAGGCATTATAAGATCTATTCATTACGTTATAAATACAAAAGCTAACAGATAAAAAATTTAACCGGTTGAATAAAAAGCTCGAGTGGCAGATGCGGAACTTAGACCGCAGAATTAATATGGTTCTGATCGACCTATCGAGATCAAAGAAAATAATTTTTACGAACAGATCCTTTACAAATAATACCGACTTATCTTTATCAATCGGCTTCCTAATAACCCTCGTTAACGAAAATAAATAGGAAGATCAGTTTAGTATTATCGATATTCTAATCCACTAAACCTCCATCAACTGTAAAAGAATTACACGAAGCGTGCTGGCTTCGGAGTTCTATGATATAATAACGGGGTTTAACGTAGAAATAACACTATAGTAAACCCTTAACTTTATCACCAAGTAGGTAAAGATTCCTTTTATCTCGGTGGTAATTTATACTAACTTAAGAAGCCTGTTCAAATACCTTTTAAAACTCGGAACCATTAATTAAAAACGCTTGATAATCGACGTAATAATATTCAATAAAACTTACAAAGGGAGGGAGATTAAGGAATTCTAATGGATTAACGGAAAAGATAATCCTACTAATACCATAACAAAAGCAGTACCAAATAAGGCTCTGGAAAGGTTTATGGATAGAAATAGGCTAACTATATGTATTGAGGGCGACGTTGATAGGCCGCCTGGCAAGCCTAAGTTACGTGCCGGCGACCAGAGATGTTCTAGCAAAATGAAAAACTGCTAGGAGATGAACGATCTATTTGACTGGCACGGCTAAAGTGAAGGTTTGTAAAAGCTCATGATGTAAAAACCTTCAATAGGAGTTGATAAACGCGGACCTCGGAGCAACGAAGCAATTAAGGTCAAATAGAGTCAATTTGCATGCAATTAGTTGCAATTCGGTATAGATGTCCATTGGAATTAACAAAAGGTTGGCAAGTTAAAATGGTCGCTAATTAGTGTTAACCGAAAAGATTAGTCAACTATGTTGGCGTGCACACACAAACTAAAAAGCCGACAGTGTTGAAAAAAATACTATATATAATGCAGTAGGTCAACATTTCTGTAAGTAAAGTTAACTAAACTACAAGTTGAGCGTACTATTTGTGTGGACTTACCACATTAGGTGTAAGTCGAGTATAGTATGCTACACTTTATACTAGGGTATACGCCAAGCAATTGGCTATACAAATTACTGTGCAGACCGGCTAAAGCTCTGCCAAACCTAGAACAAGACATCCACCACTTGACTAATGCAATACTACTTTTACTTCGACCACGATTCGAATCGACAACGTTGCAACAATCTAAGGCCCTACCAACAGTAACTCTAATATCGTACTCAGATTTCAAAGATATAATAACTAAATTTACTTTATCCGTAACCGTTGTATCAAAGCCTCGCTTCTAATATAATAACAATTACAGCTAAAATCGACTAAAATATCCAAAAAGTAAGTATTATTAAAAATCATAAGAATAAGGGATTAATCTTAGTTTATACGTATTTTAATTAAACTAAATTCCTTCTTATTCTGTTTTACAAGCACGTTGTTTAGGTTATATAATGTTTAAACGAAACTGTATTTAGGAATTGGACTTTTCCCGTTACCATTAATAGAAAACTTTTATTTACCTTTTCGACTTAGATCGTATATACCTATATTAGAGGTAACACTGGAAAAAATCCGTAATCATTTTAATAATATTCCACCAAACTATAACGTAGGTAACTTCCTGTAATTTACTTAACCCGGAGTTTTTTCGCTTTTATCTACGTCGCCTTACGTTTGTGGTTTTTAGCATATACCGAACCGGTTTACTAAAATGACTATTTGCAATTACTTTGTCTTTATAATGAAGATACCTAAAAGGCACAAACTCCCGTTATAATTATATATTTATTCGGTCTTTATACTTATACGAGTTTCGATAATTGCATATCAACACATTGTTTAAAGTTTAAGGACTTTAACTCGTTGATGAGTTTATGGTACTTTTCCAAAGCCGCGATATGATCGATACGAATAACGCCTACCGTAATATATTTGTTACGAATACGTGGAAATATGCAAAAACATAGGTCATTACACTTTACAGCCCAAGGCCAATCTTATCCGCCCGCTTAAACGAGAAATATCTCGAATTTAATAGAAAACAAAGTCTATAGGCCTTTATCGTTAATAAATAACACCTCCAACTTAACCAAAGCTTTATCCGCGCGATAAGGGTCGTTAAACGTAACTTTAATATTGTAGAAAAACTTGTTTATATCATATATCCCTTTGTATCCACCGGCTTCATAATATATTGTAACTATTTACTATACCGCTGGTATATAATAACCTTATATATAGAGAAACGCATATCGACCTTTTCCCATTTATACATTATTCGCCTTTAATTCAAATTCGATAGTTTATTACATTTCTGCCTATATCAAGGCAAATTCATCGAATTACGATTGATTTGATCGTGCCTTTTACTCGGAGTTTTAAAACTAAATCTTCGTTATCCTTCTTTTTCCTACTTACTCAAGTAGTATTTTAAATGCGATTTGATATATATGTCTCATCTTTAACATTCCCTTTCTTTTGGGGTTGTCTTTATTGGTAACGTTTCATCAGCTTATAGATAACAAGTGAAGAATGTTCGTATTAGTTCAATCTTTAACTTAAGTGTTTTTATCATTATTAACCTTGATATAAAGCTTAACCTAGATGATACGAAACTTTATCGGAACGTTAGCAATTTAAACAATTACTTTAGAGTTAAGGATATTTAAAATCTTTTATAAGCTTTTATTTGAACGATTTTTAATATACGAGGACTTTACTTTGTAACAGAAAAGTAAGTATGTCGATTGTTATAAGGTCGTTTCTGGTGTTGAGGGCATCTTTAACTTAGAGGCATGCTGATTACTTTCTTAGTTCCTTTAGTGTTTTGTCGTAGGCTACAGCTCGCCTTTTGGTACTTATTAATGGTAGAGATTCACTTGTTAGGTGTAAGTATGTTTCGAAAAACAATAACGTTGGTACTAGATTGTTAAGTCTCATAGTATCGTTTAGACCCTTTACCGCTATTTAAAGTCGTGCCTCCGGATCCGTAAAGCGTTTAATTTCTAGAGTAAGGATGTTGTATGTTTGGCGAAATACGGGGTATGTCACTTTAACCTTCCCAATACTTTAGTAGGCCTTTATAAGTACTTATTTGTACTAGATACCCATTATTTTAGCATCTTTTTGAAATTCTGCTGTCGTGAAGTTGGTGTCGGTATCGTGGACAACGACGTTAGGTAGGCACATATACGTTTAAATTTATAGTATCCTTAGCTTTTTCTACGTATCCTTTGCTGAAAGGGATTTTAGAAACTTAGATCAATGAAAAAAGGTTACAGAGTAAACTAAGTGAAAAATAGGCTTGTTATTTAAATACAATACATTAATAAAGACCTTATAATCAAAGTTCTGCTGTTTTCTTATAGAAACCCGAATTTTCGGGGGGTTTGACTATGTATTTGGTAGTAGTAACAAAGCTTTTTAATAGCTTTAGTGGCAAAGTATTTCATATCTTTATACTCTATGGATTTCAAGACTTTATATAGCCTGTTAACAGTTGGGTAGTTGAATAGCCTGTGTAATTGGCATATCTCCAGCTTTGTTAGGTTTATCACTATTGTTTCCGAGCCTTAAAATGAAATTATAGGTACCTCTACTTAAAGGCGAAGGGAAACCTTTAGCTTCTTTTAACCAGATTATTGGTATTGACTTTAAATTTAACGTTAAAGGACTTTATATCTTTTAAATAAAAAAAGGGAAGTAAGGGACTTGAAGATGTGGAACGTAATCAATCTAATAATAGTTTGAATTACTGTTATCCCTAATAACGATTATTGTTCACTTAGTTTGACGCTATTTTTGGCTTTGTTAGTATTGTAACGATTAATTTTAGTAACCGCAATACTTTCCCTCCACAGTGTTATGTATTGCGAACAGCTTCTTATCAAGCACCCCATTACCTCTATATTTAGTATAATATCGTAAAGCGTGTGGTTTACGTAACGATCGCAAAGGTTAAAGGTTTACAAAAGGTTAAGGGTTTGGTTAAGGCAAAGGTAAGGGTTTTTACGGTCAAAGCAGTATAAAAAGGGGTGATCGACTAATTATTAAGCCGCTTTAGAGGTAGTATCTTTAGATTAATTGACTTATTCAGGGGTATTACCGCTATCAATTAGCTTATCGTCCTTGAAGTTTGTAGTTTCATACAAGTATTCACGTAAAAAATTGGTAGAGCGCTGAATGTAATATATTACTTTTTTGTTATTTCGCTTAGAGGAGGGGTGACGAGTTAATTAATAGTTGGACTCGGTATAGGTCCAACATATCTTGCTATCATTACGACAATAATACTTGCAGTTTACAGGTCCTTTTTCATTTTGGCACTGTTAGAATTAGAGAAACTGTTGTTTTCAATCTGTGGTCGATAGGGTAGATCTTAGGCGTTAAGGGAATTCATAACTGTACTTATAGTCGACGTAATTAACTAGCGCAAAATCATTTTTATCCACGTCAGGGAAGTTACCAACTTAGGGGTATATACTAAGCGAATTTGATATAAACTTTATTATAGTTGCAAACAAGGAACGTAATTGGCTAAAAAAAGCCTTCATAGATAGAATTTAGGCGTTGTAAATCGTATTTCAAACTCGTTAACGCCCGTAATTACTACTTATACCTGTTTGCGAAATATAGCTTCGTTAGCATGGAATTTACCTATTATCTATTAATATAACATTAATTTGTCAAGTATCTGGTTAAGCATATCCATTGTTATTTCCCCCTTTTTCTTTTTCGCCATTATTGTGGTTAACCCTCTAGTGGCCTAGTCTGTATGGTATTAGGTAAGGGTAAAGTTGTATTCGAAGTAGCTTTTTATATTATCAGAAATTTCATGAAAAGTAATTACTTGAATTAGGAAGGTAAGGTAATAATCTCTGGTGTATCTTGTTATAATGTTAGAAAATATTAAGTGAAAACTATAAGAAGGGCCTTTATCTATTTTGAAATGTTTAAAAGGGGTATTATTTTCTTGTTCAACACGTTGTAAGGCTTTTCGTTATACTTTTCTATGTTGTTTCAAATCTTTTCGAAGTCCGTAAAAAGTTTGTAGATAATGTTAATTATTTTCAGAGGTCTTAAGAGAAGGTCGCGACAGTTATTCCAGTTTTTATTAGTGTTTCCTGGAAATTTAAGCCTTAAAGCCTCCGAAACGGGGTGTTAAGGGTAATTACCAGTCGTTTAGCTCGAAAGGTAAAGTTTTATGATATGACCTGTGGTAAGCTCTCGCATTTAAGTAAACCTGCCATGAAAAGGCTTTTGTAGGACTTAGCGATTCAAGAGCTGAGGGGCAATAGGGGCTTAAATGTTTTAAAGGATTTGACGATCATATTTAATTGACTGATATCAAACACTAATGTTAATACTTCTGGCCGCTTTAATGGCTATTGTTTTACATTCCCTACTACCTCTAAGGGCGTACTCCACGTTATTACGTAGTGGTGCCAGACTTCCGAACAGGTTAATAGGTTCTTTATCGCCAGCGCGTAAAGAGGCTTAAATTAGATGAGGATAAAGTAGAGGTTCCTTAAAACGCATATAAAGGGGTTAAGGGTTTTTAACACCTCTTTCCTTAAAATATGGATTTTAAGGGTATTTATTAAGTTGAGCCATGACTAAAAGTTCTTATATTAACTTAGTAACACCTTATATTGGTATATAAATCTTTTACTGATAAAGTTACGACTTTAGCCTCGACTTAACTCCTTTTTAAATTAAGTTTTACATTTCAATTGTCCAGTCGTTAAAAAAATTGTAAAACTTGCGAAAAGTAGGGTTAGGGTCGTTATCGTTATTTTATTTAACGATGTAGTAGCTGGTGAAGTTGGTAAGATAACTTTCTTTTAAGTTTTCGTCGACATCTTACGTCTAGAAGGCTTTATCGTAGTACTAGGTAAAGGCATTTTCGAAGTCTTTAACTACCTTTATCAGTTTTTAGATAGGTGTTATCTCGAGGTTTTTGTTTGTGTGAAACTTAGTGGGCGTATAAGGTGTATAGGTCAAGTAACTTAGCGATCTTAGCTGTAGAGACTTTTTATTTTGGTGTAAAGTTGTGTGTAAACTTAGTGACTTGGCTTTAAATCGCGCGGCGTGGCTTTCCTGACGCGACTTGGTGATTCTTGGTGTTTTCTTTAAGAATAGCGAAATTAACGATTAAATTGGCGTATAAGAAGTGAAAAGGGGTAAAATATAGGTAAAGGTTTAATATACAGATTAAGGTCGAAGGTCGTTTGTTATAGTTATTTAGCTGTAGGACTTAGTCGTTTTTACAGCAATTATACCCATAGTAATACTAACTGAGCCATTTGATAATTTGACGAACTTTAAGACTTCTAAGAGTTAATCTCAACGTCTATAAAAAAAGATTTGTAAATATTTTTTAGTATTTTCAAATAGCGATACCGTTGCTTACTTTCATATTTCCGTTGTGGACGAACGCAACCCAAAAGTCTTTTCTGTTTTCTCGCCGTGGTGGACAGATGCAGTACTAATAAAGGCACTTCGTATGAATCTTTCCTCTATCTTAACGATAACGCAAAGCGTAATAACCGGAAAGTAGCTTCTTATTCTACTTAGCCAATCTGTACTTAACCCAATAAGCACTGATCAGTATTGGTAGTAATTTAAACGTTGCAATGTCGTCGATTCAATTGGTTGAAGTAATAGAAGTATTGTGTGGTCAAATGGTGGATGTATTGTTCTAGGTTTGACAGACTACTAGCTGGTCTGAGCAGTAATTTATATGGTTAATTACTTAGTCTATGCCCTAATATGAAGTAAGGCGCATACTGTATTTGTTTTCAGCCAATATAGTAAGCTCATACAAAACAATACACTATACTTGCAGTCAGTATAGTCAACTTTACTGTAAGTAAAGTTGACCAACTGCATTGCAAATACTAATATTCTAATACAGGCAGTATTTTATCGTATTCGGATCGCACCCGGGAAAAAAAAATTAATAGATTTTCGCATTTTATTTTGACTTATTAAAATAATCATTATCCTCCTTAAAGCAAACGGGTCTACCAAAAACGTTCCAATGCTATATTATTGATATTATAACAAATATCTAAAATGATTTTGTTACGGCTTATCTAAACAACCTTTTGGCTTTCTTTTGAAATTTTAAATAAAATGATATGACAAAGCGTCGCAAGGTTTTACGATGCTTTCGTAACACGGTGTTAAATTTAAACTTGAAAAATGTAACTTCCTAATAAAAACGATAAAATACCTTGGCTTTATTATGACGGCGAACGTAAGTATCAAGACGAATCCTAAAAAAGTCCGGGCCGTTCCCGAATAAAAACCTCTGTATTATTGGAAAAATTAAGAGTTTTTTAAAAATTACGAACTTTTATCAAAATTTCATCCATAAATTTTCTAAAATAACTAATTACCTTATTTGGATTATGAATCAAAAAAAGCCGATAAGCCTAAAGTAATCGCGAAAGAAAGCCTTTTAAACGTTAAAGCAAGTTTTTATTACGCCTTCAATTTTAAGATATTAAAAGCCCAACCAGTTAACAGTAATAGAAACCAATCATCCGTGGATAACGTTAAAAGATGACATTTAGCAAAAAAACAACGACATCTTTAAACCGCCTACTTACTGTAGATATTAATAGATATCACTATAGTTAGTAAGTGTAGGAGACTATGTTTACAGAGTGCGTAATAGTGCCACACTATAAGAAGCACTCTCGTAGAGTGCATGATAACGTTCCACGCTCCAGGGATCATGTTAGCAGAGTACATGAAAGAGTATCACGTTCCAGGTGAGAGCTTACAAGCTCTTACCTGAGGTGTGCACTCTCTAGATACCTCTTCTCCTTTATCAATCTTATTTACTTTACTACTTTGAATACTATACTATTTTCTTCATACGTTGATATACAGATTTAAACGACACTTAACATTCCATACGATTATCAAACGCAAAACCCAACTATATTATTTACAATGAAAATTTGCTTGCAATAATATACTACCTAAAAAAATAAGTATCAGGGCTACGCAATATTTGTATTCTTTTTACCATTTAAACAAAATATAAAATACTAAGATATTTTCATCCCGCTTAATCTAGAAATGTGAATCTTATTACGACAACACATTATCATTTTTTCATTACCACTTACAGTATTAGCATGTAACCTAAAAAGCTCTTCTCAATGTATTGACTTGCAAGTTATAAAATAAACCTAAAGTCAAAAAAGTCGTACGTGAGTGTTCTAGCCTATATCTATAACTATATCAAGTATAACAACGATAAACTTCTATACTCTAAAACCGTATATAGTGTTATGACCCAGATAACGGTTGGGTCAGGAAATAGGCCAGCAGGCAGCTGAGCCACTCAGAGCCAGGTGTCTAACACATCAGGTGGGGAACACACATTTCTTATGTCAGCAACCCAGGGATATGGTTACGCCTAAGAATCAGGATATAGGCAGCATAGGCAGGAGACCACCTATACCGCCTAGCGAAATAGGCAAGTGATCCAGGACTGAAGAGCTGGATATATAAGGAACACATTCTCTAGGAATTTCATAGATTCAGTAGATAGCTCTTCAGTTGTCAATCTAAGTATTCAGTCTATATACCTGAATAGCCTAACAGCTAGTGATTATTCTACAGCACGAACACACATCTTCTTGATATTGCACCTTTGCTACCTCTGCTAACTTACTGCTAATATGAGCCCTAGGATACCTTCTATCTACTTATGGGTACTTAGTGTGATCATTACATATAGCGCCAAAATATACACATAAATTCGTCAAAATGAAAGCTTAATAACCAAAACACTAAAGGCTGCGTTTAAGGAATAAGTCGGAAATCATTAATACGTCAACGATTATAACAACATAACTGGTTAGGATCGTGCTTAAGACAACAACTTCGTTAATGCTAGGCGATTACCCAATATTGAAGCTGGGTATTTTGACGGAATTATAAAATTAAAATGTAATAAACGCCCTATTATATATCATCCTGCTATTAATAACGACCGAAAGTACTTAAAGATTCCAAATTAAAACTAAATGATCGGTAGAAATTACGAATTATAGCATTAATTTTATGGATAAAATAAGTTGATTCGGCCGCTTATAACTACTCACTTAAAAACTTTGAACAACCAAAATTTTACAATACACATACGACTCGCTTATTATTAGGCATTAGAGTAAACACGTGTTATTCTAAATCCTAGATTGAAATTACCATTGAAAGGAAAAAATCGTAAATATTCGATAATAATAGCCAATATAAAAATAACATTATTATATAAAACCTTGTTATACCTTACGATAAAAATTTGTCTAACCCCTTTCTATCTAAGACCATTATCAATCCCATATTTTATACATTTTATATTAAGCCTAAACATTACCTATAACAGCCTAAGGTATTTATTAGTTTTGATAAATTCACTTTTCAAATTCTTTTTATTGAAACTAATATAATTTATAACTATTGAAATGTATACGAAATGTTTTCGGGATATATAATAACGATTTTATTCATTCCTTACATTTATTATCAGCGAGAGTGGTTTAAATTAGGTAATTAATGTTTAAACTACTCTATAATCTTGAATAAATGTTCAATGACTTTGATTCACAGTATAATATCACTGAATGGATAGCGATACCAAACAAAAAATGAAAAGGTTCAAGAATATTTATAAAGTATTGTCGATTTTTCGGAATTCAACTGAATATTAGATTTTCCAATACATTAATTGAGATTAAATGACCGAAAATTGACGATCATCGAGTTTAATATAAATAAATGAGTTAATGAATTCAAAATACCCTTTATTCTTAAACAAAATAATGATACGAATTTTATTACTAATTCGGTTAAACAAACCGTCAAGGCTTTGATATATTAATATGAAAGCACAAAGTTTGTTTAATATGCTATAACTGTGGATATTACTATATACTCTCATAGATAATATGCATAGGGCAAGTAGTAGAGCACTATATTGTAGGATACACTCCTGCAGAGTGCACGATAACGTGTCACGCTGCAGGCTGCACTCATTCAAGATGCAAAGTGCATCATGCATGGATTGGTTTGGATTGACTATACCAGACTGAATGGCAATGCGTGGAGCGGTTTATAATAGTACGCTTTGAGTAAGAGCTTATAAACCCTCACTTATGGCGTACACCTTTAGATATTTCTCTGTTGTATTTAGCATCTTTACTACAACTATACCAATTTAACTATAATTTTTCTAAATACTTAATTTCTCGTAAATAGGTTTTAAACCTTACCTATATTAATTATTGGCCGATAAGGTTAATTATATATAGCTAAGAAAAAAAAATACAAGTTAAATACCTATAGTGGGATGTTGTAACGGTTTGAGTTGTTTATACTTTAATACTACAACTTACAAAAACTATACGAGAATGTAAAATCATACGGAAGCGCCGAGAAACCAGAATCGTTTCAAAACTGTAAAATCCGGATTAACTTTAAAAAGGATTACCTTAAATACAATATTATTAACTAACTAATACCCTATTTATTAAAACGATCCGTTAAGTTAACCGTCAACTTGTGTTAACGTTTTAAACGTACTCGAATACTTTTTAAAAAGCGTTTTATCACGTACCGGACCAAGTAAGTTAAAACCACTAAGTTTCGAGACCCTTCGTTAGGATTCATCTTATTTTCAATAATTTACACCGTTTCCTTTAGCAAGTTGGTTATATAAAAAGTAACCAAACCGATTCCTTTATTAAGTTCGGTTACGATACACCAATTCAAACCGATTACCAAACACCAGATTATATAATTACATTCCCTCTTTCTTATCCACTTTTCCATATTCGTGCTAGATATTTAGAAATTATTATCTATAAAGTTTTAAGTTTTCTTAACTACTTAGTAAATATAATACTATGAAACGTTAACTAAATTGATTCAAAACGACTGAATAGTTTGTAGTTACGCCTTACGTATCAGTTAATATTTATTTATATTATTAAACGTTAATAGTCGCTATTCGGACTACTTCAATGACCTTATTTAATTCATGTTGACCAAATTGACTTAAACATGAAATTACCTTGAACTTTTCATCATATTGAATTACATATAGACTACCCTTTCCAAATATTTTATGGCTTTACTAATAACGAAATTGGCAAAATCTAACCAATATATAAAGTACCTTTTCGAGTATATGTAGTTTCGTAGCAATATCCTGAAGTATTTTGATTTTAACTTATGGAATAATAAAATAGAGGTATTGAGAAAGGATTTGGACCTTTATACGGCAAATACGTATGTTATTAACATGGTCTTCAACTACAATAGCGGTGAAATAAAAGGACTAAACTTAATCGATGATTTTAAAGAGTATTTTGCAAATTGAACGCCGAATATATGGTGAATTGTTCATATTATAATTTCTAGGATACTACTAAAACAACTATGAAGTAAATGTATTAATACGACCAGTAGTAATAATAGCTATATAGTAATAACCTTATCTATAACAACCTAATGTATAGAAATATTAAAGTAAATAAATGATAAAGTGATAAAAGGAAAGTTTATAGAAATACACGATCTAGGAAAATTCTAGAAACGCTCATTGAAAGAAATAGGCCGGTGTTACAAAAAGTTAAAGTAAATTAAAATAAAGCGTTTAACAAAACAATTGCCTATCGTAAAGTGGAAATAGAATTGGAGGAATAGATAGAGGAAAAGAAGGCATCGTAAAAATATTTACAATAATGATCTAATACAAACCCTCCATATAACGTAATTTTAACCGAGACGGATACATTATTACTTTCCGAATACTGAAAACAGCCCGTTCGGCTATAATGGGATCGGCCGGAATACGGAAAACAACCTGCTCCAAAAAACGACGATAGGCTAAAACATAGGGAACAACCCGATCCAGGAAATGATAAGTGGCATAAAACGCTAATACGTGCCTTACAGGCTAATACCCGTTAACTATGAACTTTACCACGACTTTTTACCGCATCATTTCCCCACGGTTAAAAAAAACCTTATACAGTTAAATAACTTTATTAGGTTATAAAATAAAAATGACAATTATAACAGAAAATCGTATGATGTGCTTAATAATGAAATACGCATTATATTTAATATATGTAAAAGATTAGATATTAAGTTATTTCAATTTTGTAATATTCTATCCAGTATTGTGTCCGGATAAGATAAACAGTAGTATATATATTACTTTACACAGGTCAATGTATCCATAAAGTATTATAATCGCCTGAAATTCCACTTCAATTCGAAAATTTATTATAAATTTTATGATAAGAATTGGACCGGTTTAATTTGGGAATCCATAAAAAACTAACATGAAAACGCCAATAAAAACCTATAGGACATCCTTACCTTCCTGTTAACAAAGTTCGGACAGTATAAGTCCACCTTTAAACCAGAATATAAAGCTAATGGGCTATTTTTCTCAATAGTAGTAAAAGCTTGCCGCGAATACCCAGATTTTCACCTTATACTTTTTAAACCCGAAAAAGATGTAAAAGCCTTTTATATAAGTCTTAAAACATTGTTTAAAACCTTCTTTCGTCGATAATCGAGCTGCGGATCATTATTTATAATTACTGAAATTAAAAGTGAAAGCTAAATTACTAAATTGAACCTTGCTGACACTATTTATTACGTTTCGAATCAAAGATTTAGGGTTTACCTAAGGCAAAACAAACGCCTAAAGTATAAGTTTTTAGGAGGAAACTCAGGTAACAAATGATTAAGACGATTATTCGAAAGTGTAGGAAAAGAACTGAAACCATAGTAATACTTGCGAAAAGATATACGAAGATTTATAGGTTTATAAAAGCAGTATATTGCATGCAGTAAATTCGGCTATTAGTTTATAAATTATTCCGTTTACGAGTAAATTCGGACTAAATAACAATTTTAGGCCGAGTGTAAATTTAAAAATCCGATAAAAGCTAATTTTACAGCATATGTAGCTGAATACGAAGGTATTTAAAACGGATTCGACGCTTACCGTTACGAAGATATATCCGAAAAAGACGACCCTAAGTATAATAATGCTTATCTATTAGTCTACAACGATAGAAATACTTAACGCATCTTTGCCGGCTTATGAAACGCCTCTTCTATATATATTATAGGCATGTATTACGTAAACGAAGTATTTAAAGTTTAAATGGTATTGTAATTCATGTTTTCTAATAGATACGGAAATAGGTTTCGGAGTATTATACCTAACATTAACATAGTCGAAATTTTAACGGCCGGAAAGCGTTAATTCGATGCATTTACAGCTTAGTTTCCTAATTTTCGGATAAACCAAAGAAAAAAAATACTGAAAGGTCCTATTTAATACAGACAAATCGTTGTCGCTCAGAACGGTTGTTATAAATACGAGTTTCGAACCGATTAAATTTTATTTGATAAACTTTAAAATATCATTTATATTTTCATTAGCTAATAAAAATCAGTTCGAATTCAAGATTCTAAATACAACTAATTGATTTGTCTGCGCTTTAAATAGCTTATTCGTACCGCTTTAATTTAAGTTCGACTACTTATAGTTTTTTCACGAAGTACCTATAATTAAAGCTATTAACTTGACTTAACGATAATTACAGACTTTATATCGAAGATTCGGATACCCGGTTGTAAAGCGCCTTGTACACCTACTTTACATCTTAGGTCATACAAATGTAGGAAAAACCGCACTTAAAACTATCGAAAAGTTTTACTATAAGTTCTAGCTATATTTATTAGCTCCACAACGGTTTATGTTCCGCTTTTAAAACAATGTGGACTTTAACTACGAAGTAATTATTGATATTATATATTTAAATAGTTAACTGGTCTTTTATGGCGTCGACTCGTTATCGTTGTTTTAGGCCGCTAAATTTATACGAAACGTTTTCGCTATAAATGATTAAGACTTTTTGGTTAATTATTGGTTTCACGTCTATTTAGGGCCCTTAAATTGGATTATGTACGACTTTAATACGAGTTTCGACTTTACCAACTAACGTATTAAGGTTTGGAAAACCAACAACGAATAAACATAGATTTCAATAAAAGCTTCATAAGGTATTTAAAAATATAAGCGGTATTACCAACTATTCAAAAAAGCGTACATAGTATTATTTCAAAAACTGAAAGGTATCAATTCTAAGGAATCTATCCTTTAAATAGAAGTTAACGCCATTAATAACACTTTTAGCCCAAATAGGCTTATCATTATGCTCCTTATCTTTAGTGCCTATCCGAAGATCTATATAAACTTTACTATATTACCATTTATAACGTAAAGGGCTAATGTTATGGCGAAAGTTATAGCGGTATTACGTTTTTACGGGTGAAAAACGATGTATCTAAAGCATTGGCAACAAGGAATAGCCTAAGTAAAGCTAATATTCTGGATCTATTACTTTAATCTAAAGTTTTCATATAGAAAATAAAAGATAAATAGATTAGCCTTTAAAAAATTAACGGATATAAAGGTTGTAATGTACTTGTTAACTTATTAAACGGTATAAGTTCCTTTCGTTAAATAATAGTACGTAAGTATAAGAAAAAGGTAAAGAGAATTGGCTCGAAACCGTAAAACGGATAAAACCGCTTATAATATATAAACTAAAACGGCGAATTTAAACCGAACCTAGATTTAAAATTACCCTTAAAACACTTTTCCTATCCAACTACGTTAAATAAAAGAAGCCTATTTATATTAATCCCACTAAAACCTAGCTGCCGAGGGCGCCTTTTTAGTTCTAAAACTATAAAACACCCTAAAACTTTACTACGAATTCCTTTATTACGTAGAAGGAAATGGAAAACCGCGAGCTTAACCTCAATCTTCGCCGTAAGAGCATGATTACTATATTAGGTGCTCTTTTCGTATAATTTATCTAAACAGAAATCTTAACCTTCGTCGACTAAAACGTATTTCGTTTTCAACTTTTCTACCTCGTTATTTACGGTGCCTATAGTATTTTCCTAACCCGCCTCGTTTATGAAGTTAAGGATAAAACCGGAAAATCTTAAAAAAAGACCCTTTTAATCGTTAAAGGATATAATGAAAAATGTATAAAGGATATTATAACCTAGTCGCCTACATTATAACGGGTTAGCAATCGCTTAATTTTTATATTTACATTTATCATAAGTGTACCGTATTACCTTTATTTCGATTTCGAAATATTATCCAGGTATATATAAAATTTTAAAAAGGGCTTAAACGACGAATTTACACTGATATGACAAAAGATCTTAGGTAATACCACCCATCTGAAACGATTTTAAGTATTATAAAACCACTTTAAGGCTTCGTTAAAACAGGTATTTACTGGTATAACAGCTATTAAAGGTATTATAAAAAACGACTAGAAATAATTAACTTCACTTTCAACCTGTATCTATTGGTATCTATAACCCAATCGGAGGGCTTTATACTAATAGGTATACAGCCGGACAATATTTTGACGTTGTATAATAAGTTGATCTCCGCTTTTAAAGAGAAGAAACTTTTGAAGGCCGGTTTAAAATATAAGCCTAAAACTCACCTAACAGAGGACTATATAATCGATTTTAATAACGCTATTATTACTTTTTGAAACAGCGTTTTAGGCCTTATATGAAAGGGGCAGTAGGATAAAGTTACCCTTATTGTTTTGAATAACATAGAACGGGCTGACGAATACAAATGCCAACGCGTATTTAACGTGTAGATTGCTTTTATAACATAACCAGAAGCTTTATTTGACTTTTCTGTCGCCGTATAATATTAAACCGATTAGACAAACGATATATATAAGGCGTTTAACAAACGTCATTTATGGTAATTGTATAATTTAACACGCTGTTTATAATTTATACCGTTATATATACGTATTATAAAATTGTTTGTTTCTACTAATGATTTCTTTGTTAATGAAAACGACTATGGTTTATAAATAGTTTTTGTCTTAGTCCTCAGTAATAAAACACCAACCCAAAACAGATCTACGTTTCGAGTAAATAGTATTTATTAAAGCTTTAGGAAATATAAAAATGTTACGGAAAGCGTCTTAATTTCCGAGATTCAAAATATAGTTGGAGAATTAGACTTATGTATTACTATAACTATAAAAGTTCGAATATTTTAACCTTAGCTTACGCTCTATCCCTTTTATCGTTTGGACTAACTTTTTTCGCTTTATAAGTATCTGATTAAATTAGGTATTACGAACGAAAAGCGTTCGATAATCGATATTATAGCTTTACTTAATTCGTATTAACGCCGTAAAATTGAGGAAACAAGGTAAATAGATGGGAAATCTAACCTAACGGATACGATAACCAAAGCTATATTAAATGGAGTATTAAAAACACTTATATCGACAAGTATACTATTTGTTAGGGTTAATAAAAAGTTTTACGACCCTAATTGGCTATTATACCATTTTTCGCCAACTTAGTTCGACTCATACTATACCATTCGCGCTGATCTCCAATTTTACCTCTATTTAATATAACCACTTGCGTCGATCCCTAATTTTACCTTTATTTAACATAACTATCCACGACCGATCTCTGATTTTACTTTTATTTCACCCTATCGTTTTATGCTCATCGCGATATTTTATCACTTTTTACTTCATACGTTTCAATCTAACGATCTACGCCATTTTTTTTCTCTGTTTAAATTTACAATATCGTACCGATTTTGACGTATTACCTTTTTCATTTTTTTAAATTACATTTATTATTTGTTAAAGAATTGTTTTTAATAAAGCTATAACATTCCTATATAACGTATTATATTATAGCTAGGTATGCCGGACTGGCCCAGGGGTATTTATTCATTATTAAAAGGATAGGGCGACGCCGTCGCATCTCCAGCGTCCCTTTCGCCGCTTTCTCCTTTTATATTGGCGTTATTGCTATCACCGCTATCGACGTTATTAACGCTAATAAGAATGTGACCCTACGCCTTATTAGTTATATCTTTGGGTAAAGGCGTAAGGGGGGAATTACCTTCTTTACAGAGATGTGCGATAATATCGTTAAACTTGCCTATATAGTATATACATACGCCCTGTTTCCAAGTGATAACGACGACTGCCGTCTTTTTAAACCGCTGGTTGGCGTTTATTACTAATTATTATCTGCTTGTTTTAGTTATTTACGACTGCGATTATTTTGAGGATTACTTCAAACAGTAAACTGTTGCTAAATGAAAATTTGAAGGTTCGTTTCAAACTTATTAAAAAGACGGAAAAAACGTTACACGGCCTCGGCTTATAACCTTAAAACCACTAAAACGGGGGCGTACGAACTATTAGTTAGTTTGTAACAGTAGTAACAGGCTGAGCAACCCCCGTTTTCGTAATAATCGTTAACGGACTTACCCACAGCCATAAACGCGATATACGATATATATGGTGTATCTATTAACAGTTCGGAGCTACGAATAGAGGTACCTCGTTTAACGTTTTATGCGTTAAAAAAACCTTGCGACGCACCCTAACGATACTCAATTTGAAACGGCGAAGTAGATCCGCTTCGTATTCTT
The DNA here is from genome assembly GCA_038502455.1 of Anisogramma anomala. Classification (NCBI taxonomy): domain Eukaryota; kingdom Fungi; phylum Ascomycota; class Sordariomycetes; order Diaporthales; family Gnomoniaceae; genus Anisogramma; species Anisogramma anomala. The sequence goes on along the minus strand of JASMMZ010000005.1, from coordinate 20,916,602 downwards.
TATTTAGAAAGAAGGAGATTAAAGGTATACGAACGAACGAATTTGGGATATACGAACCTTAGTGTAATTACGCTAGGCTACGCTTACAGCATAAATGGAATCTTACGGGTAATAGGGTTTTTACCCGTAGATAGAGGGTAAGATTTATAACTTTAAAAGCTTTCCACTCCTCCCTTTAGGAGTTAGTGGAAGGGGAAAGAGAAGAAGGGGAGGAAGGGGTTGTGGCGACGGCATCGGAAAGGGTTGAGGTGGCGGCGGTAGCAAGGCTTAAGGGGGTGGCGGCGGCGGTAAAGGAAAATGAAGCCACGGCGGCGGGGCTGGGCAATGTGGCGGCAACGGGTAAAAAAGCCGTAATTAAAGAGATTGTGCCTAAGAAAGGTAGGTAATTGCTGTTAGTAGTAATGGTGTTATAGGTGGTGGTAGTAGTAATGGCAGCGGTACGGCAGATGCGCGCTAAACGGCGCCTTATAAACCTAGACTTACGCGGTATTTATTGAAAAAGAGGGGTTAGTATATAGATATTAGTTAAGTAACCTACCTATAAAAGCGGCTTGTTTTGATTAAAAAGAATAAAAGTTAAATTGGAATAGAGACTTGTATCGGCTTAAACTACACGCTTTTAAAAGGAAAAAAAGGAAATTTTGCCTAGGCCGATAGCGATGTATTGCTTTATAGTAACCCAACACGTAATTACGTAATCACTTTTATGCAATAACCTCTACGTAATCACCCCTAAGTAATTACTCCTATCAGAAACCACAAAAAGCGTTATTAACAATTATATCGCCCCTATTTAGCTATATTAACTAAACCCGAATTACAATTATTATCTCTGCTAAAGTTTGCTTATCCTAGCCGAACTTGTTAATTTAGACCTTTCGCAATTTATATGGCAACAACATTATCATTACGAAAACTACTAATTTGGATATTTACAATGATATTGTTATTATAACACTCTATAAAAGGGAGAAAGAAAAGATTGCCTGTATGGATATTACTATATACCCTTATAAATAGTATATATAGGGCAGGTAACAATGCATTGTATTGTAGGGTATACTCCTGCAAAGTGCACGATAACGTGTCACGCTATAAGCTGCACTTCTATAAGATGTAAAGTTCATTATGCATGGATCGGTTTGGAATAACTATACCAGACCGAACGGAAATAAATGGATTGGTCTAGAATAGCTATACTAGACCAAAAGGAAATGCATGGAGTGGTCTAGAGTAGTACGCTCTGGGTGAGAGCTTATAAACCCTTATCTGTGGTATGCATATCTAGATGCTTCTCCGTTACATTTATCATCTTTACTACAACTATATCAATCTAACTATTACTCTTCTGAATACCATATTTTACGTAAATAGTTTTGGACCTTACCGACAATAACATACTTTTTATAATTAAAAAAAAATTCGTCAACCATGGACGACCTCTAGCAAAACAATATAGAAAGCACAATAAGATTCAATTTAGTAGAAATGAAATTCCAACGAATTAACCAAACCAAAGGCTTAATTAACTCTATAATTGATATCGTATGATGAAAATTCTAAACCCATCGAATATTATTTTAAATATATTTAGTAAATACCTTATACTTTATGTAAATTTGGTCAAAAATACGATTACCGAATGATTTCCGTAACAGATTCTATCCGAAACCCGTGCGGACCCAGTTTTCATCATTTACACTGTTGAAAATAAGTGATTCGACAATTTGAAATCTATGATATTTTGGCGGCAAAATCTAGGAGGAGTAAAGTTCATAATATATTAATTAGGTAAAATTAATATAATTCATCAAATGAAAGTAGCTACAAAATGATAATTTTATTACAACTTTGGATAAATCCAAAGCAAAAAAGGGAAACGAAGTTTAATAACGGCTTAACGTCTCAGTTATAACATCAAATAAAACTTACGAAATTTTCACTACCAATATCGTCTTTTTACCAAAACTAGAGTAATAATAAAAAGAGGTCTTGGTAGAGCCTTAAATCATTGTAACGTTGTCGATTCGAATCGTGGTCGAAGTAACAATAGTATTGCATTGGTCAAAAGGAGGATACATTGTTCTAAGTTTGACAGACCGCTAGCCAGTTTGCACAGTAATTTGTATTGCCAATTGCTTGGTTCGTGCCCTAGTGTGAAGTATAATGTACTAAACTCGACTAACACACAATGCAGTAAGTACGTAAGAATGATACATTCAATTTATAGTCAGTATAGTTAAATTTACTGTAAGTAACGTTAACTTACTATACTGTATGTAATACTATTTCAATACTAGCGGCTTTTTAGTTTGTGTGTATACGCTAGTATAGTTTATCAAATTTTTCCAGTTAGCATTAAACAGTGACCTCATCAACTTGTCAACCCCTTATTAACTCTAATTGACTTCCATACTCAATTTCACCAAATTGTATGTAAATTAACCCCATTTGACCTTAATTTCTCCGTTGCTTTGAGGTTTGAGTTTATTAACTCCTACAAAAAGTTTTTCTGCCACAAGTCTTCGCAAGCCTCCATTTTAGCTATACCAATTAAAAAGATTTACACTGTGTATCCACTTATAATCTTCCAATTTGCCAACGAATCTATAGTCTCTGGCACGTAACTTGGGCTTACCAGACAGCCTATTAACATAACCCTAAATGTGTATAGTCAGTCTATTGCTGTCCATAAATCTTTCAAAGGCTTTGTTCGGTATTATTTTCATTATAAAATTATTAGGATTATCTTTTCCGTTAATTTACCAGAATTCCTTAATCTTCCTCTCTTCGTACGTTTAACAGAATGCTATCACGTCGATAATGAAACGTTTTTCACTAGTGATTCTAAGATTTAAAAATTATTTGAATATACTCTTTAAGTTGGTACAAATTATTACCGGAATAGGAGAAATCTTGATCTATTAGGTAATAAGGTCAAGGGTTTTCTGTAATACTATATTTACGTAAAAAACTGCCATTATACTATAGACCTTTAAAGCTATTGCGCTTCATGTAATCTTTTTATATTTAACAAAGGTCTATTAAATTAAGTTACCGATGATACTAAATTCGTCCTCCCGTGTATATTTATTAACGAGGGTTGTTAAAAAGTCGAATTGTAAAGACAGATCGATATTGTTTGTAAAGAACTCGTTCGTAAGGATTAATAACTTAGCCCTCGACAGGTCGATTAAAACCATATTAATCTCTCGATTTTGGTTCCGTATCTGTTACTAGAACCTCTTATTCAACTGGTTAAAGTTTTTATCTACCGGATCTTGTGTTTGTGTCGCGATGTAAAGGTTATATAATGCCTCTAGTTGGTATATGATAATAATATAGCTACTACGGGTATGTTATTTAAGGTACCTTTAGGCCTTAATTATATGAGTTTTATGAATTATAGCTAAAATAGTATCTTAACCCTTTTAACGAAAGTTAGAACCGGTATTAATGTTAAGTATGCGGATTAAAGATTTATAGAAGTCAAATTAGTTAGTTTTTGTCAATATCGTTATCAGCTTACAATTTTAGAACTTAAAATCCTTAATCGCTTGTTATTCTTTTGCTATAAAACCAGTCGTTTTAGTGAAAAGTGTAGATATTACTACATACACTCATAGATAGTATACATGGGGTAATTAGCAGTGCATTGTATTGTAGGGTTCACTTTTGTAGAGTGCACAATAACGTGTCACACTGTAGGCTGCACACTTGCAAGATTCAAAGTGCTTCATACATGGATCGGTCTAAAATGCCTATTCCAGATCGAACGATAATGCATGGATCGGTTTGTAATGGCTATACCAGACCGAACGGCAATACTTGAAGCGGTTTAGAGTAGTACGCTCTGGGTAAGGACTTATAAACTCTTACCTGTGGCGTGTACCTCTAGATGCTTCTTCGAATTATCTATCATCTTTTATAATACAATACCAATCATTCTGATTACTGTTTAAAGACCTTAATTTACGTGAATAATAAGGCTTAAGACCTTACCAACATTAATCAGTAGCTGACTTGGTCGACTATAGATAGATTAGAAAAGAAGAGACCGATATAAGTTAAATACCTATAGCAGGATACTGTAGCCGTCCTAACTATTTGTACTCCAATACTTCGTTTTTATAATAATTACATGCCAACATGAAAAAAGACCGTAAAAACTGAGTGACTTTAAAAATGACAACTTTAGTACGATACTATTAACTCTTATCTGGTGTTTTATTTACTAAAAGCCACGTTACGCTATCATCAACCCTTGTTTGACGCTCTGACGTACTCAGACACTTCTTAGAGAGCGTTCTATCACGCACCAGGCTACTCAAACTAAAGCCACCCCGCTCACGAAAAAATTCGGACCAAACGACAATTTTGAGCCGATTGTGATTTTGAGGATCAGATAGAAGCCAATTTTATAGCATATACAGTAAAGTGAAAAGGTACAGATAATGGACTCGATACCTACCCTTACGAAAACACATCCGTAGAAGACGATCCAAAGCAAGATAATGCCTACCTGTTAGCCTACGACGATGAAAACGCTTAGCATATCTTCGATGGCTTGTAGTACGCCTCCTTTATACATATTATAGGTCTGGACTATGTAAAAGAAGTGTTTAACGTCCATATGACGTCTCAATTTACCCTTTTTGATAAATAAAGAAACAGGTTTTAGGGGATTATGCCTGATATCAACGCAGCCGAAATTTCGACGGCCGAAAAGCGACAATTTAATGCGTTTATGGCGAAGTTTCCGAAGTTTCGGCTAAACCGAATAGGAAAACACTGAAAGGTCTTGATTGGTAAAAGCTAAGCATCGTCGTTCGGATCGATTGTTATAAATACGCGTTTTGGACCGGTTAAATTTTACGTAATAGACTTTAAAACACTATTTTAACTTTTACCAGCTAATATAAACTAACTCGGAATTAAGTTCCGGAATATAATCAACCAGCTTATCCGTGCCTTAAATATCGTATCTGTACCGCTTCGACTTAAATTCGGCCACTTATGGTTTTTCCCAGAAGGATGTATAATTAAGGTTCTTTGCTTAACTTAGCAGTAATTACGGACTTTATACCAATGATTCGGATACCTTACTATAAAACGTCTTTTATATTTACTTTATGTCGTAAGTTAAACGTATTTAGAACTATCGAAAAGTTTTGCCACGAATACTAGCTACACTCATAAGCCTTACGACGGCTCAAGTTCCGATTTTAAAACTATATAGAATTTAACTAAAAATTAATTATTAATATCATTTATTTAGATAGCTAACTGGTTTTCTATATCATCGACACGACAATATTATTTCAAGCCACAAAATTTATACGAAACGCTTCAATTATAAACTATTGAAACGACTTAGTTAACTGCTATTTAAACTTTTATTTAGTGCCTTTAAATTAGATTACGTACGACGCCAGCACGGCTTTTAATTCCACCAAGTAACGTAAAAAAATTTGAATAACCGCCAATAAATATAGACAGATTCGAATAAAAGCTATATATAGTATTAAAAAGTGTAAACAACACTACGAACTTTAAAAAAAAGTATACGGTATTATCGAAGAAACTAAAGGGTATTGATTTTAAGGAATTTATCATTTAAATAGCGGTTAACACCGTTAACAATAATTTTAGCCTAAATAGGCTTATTTGTACGCTAGTTATCTTTAGTGCCTACCCGAAAATCTATATAAACTTTGCTACATTACATTTATAGTGTAAAAGGCTAATACTATAGCTAAAGCCATAGCAACATTACGTTGATTACATGCAAAAAACGATGTGTTATAAACGCTAGCTACAAAAAATAGCCTATGTAAAACTGGCGTTTTGGGTTTACTATTACAATTTAAAGTTTTTGTTTGGAAAACGAAGGATAAATGAATTGGCATTAAGAGGATTAACGGGTTTAAAGGCCATAATGTTTTTATTCAATTACTAAACGGTACGAGTTCGTTTTACTGGATAATGATATATGAGTATAAAAAAAAGGTGAAAATGGACGGCCTGAAACTGTAGGATGAATAAAACTGCCTAAAAGACATCACCCAAAAAAGCGAATTTAAGCCGAAATTAACTTTAGCCTTAACCCCAAAACGCGAATCCAACATGACTACATCAAGCAAAAACGACCCATCTATATCAACCCCGCCAAAACCTCGCCACCGAGGGCGCCCCCTCGGCTCGAAACCTAAAAAACGCCCCAGAAACTTTGCTACGGACTCTTTTCTCACGCAGAAGGAAATGGCAGACCGCGAGCTTAGCCTAAAGCTCAGCCGTGAAGGCATTATTACCACTTCAGGTGCTCTATTCGTATAATCTACCCAAACGGAAATCTTAGTCCTAATCGATTAAGGGGTATTTCGTTTTAAACGTTTCGACCCAGTCATTTACGAAACTTACAAGATATTTCTAACCCGCCTCATTTAAGAAATTAAAAATAAAACCGGAAAACCTTACGAAAAAACCCATTTAGTTGTTAAAAGATATAATTACAAAGGAAAAAAAGACATCATAACCTAATCACACACGTTACAACGAGCTAAATATCATTCAATTCTTACACTCGCGGCCTTCTTTAACAGGTTATATAACCTGTATATCGATCTTCGAAATATAATGTAGGAATATTCCTAATTTGAAAAGCAACTTAAACGATGGATTCATACCGACATTCCAAAAGACCTTAGGTAGCACTATTGCATAAAATGATCTTACGCATTTTGAAATCGTTTTACGACTTAGCTAAAGCTAGTATTTACTAGTACGACACCTACCAAAAGTATTATAAAAAACAGCTCAAAATAACTAGCTTTACCTTTAACTTATACCTATTAGTATCGACAACCCGTTCGAAAGGCTTTATATTAATGGGTATGTAAACTGACGATACCCTAATATTGTATAATACCTCGTTTTTTGCATGTAAAGAGAGGAAACTTGTAAAAGATAACTTGAAAGCGAATAATAAGACGTACTTTACAGAGAATAATATAATCGACTTTAATAACGTTATTATTATCCTTCAAAATAGCATTTTAGGACTAATATAAAAAAGGTAGGTAAACAAAGTTACCCTTATAGCTTTGAATAACGTAAAATGAGCCGACGAATATAAATTCCAATGCGTACGTAGCGTTTGAGTCACTTTTATAACATAACTAAAAGTTGTATTGAACCTTTCGATCGTTGCATAATACCAAACCAATCCGACGGACGATATATGTAAAATGTTCAATAAACTTCTGTCGTAGAAAATATAAAATTTAAGTTGCATCTTATAATCTATGTTAGTAAATATATGTATTGCAAAGCTATTTGAGTTTACTAACAGCTTTTTCGCTAATAATAGCGATTATAATTCGTAAATAGGTTTCGTCCTAATCCTCGGAAACGAAATACCGGTCCGATACAGCTTTATACTTCGAAAAAATATCACTTATTAAATGTTTACTAAATACAAAAGGGTTACAAAAAGTGTCCTAATTTCAGAGATCTATAATATAGTTAAAGGCTTCGATTCGGGTATTATTATAACGATAACGGTTCGAATAATTGTTTTTAATCTTAACTTACGCCCAATCCCTTTTATTTCATACACCAACTCATTTTTTCTTTATGAATACTTGGTTAAATGAGGTATTATAAACGGAAAACGTTTCATAATTGAAATTATAACTTTATGCGAATTATATAAACACTGTAAAATCGAAAGGAAAAAACAAGGTAAATTGACGGAAAATCCAACCCAACGGATATAATAACTGAAGCTACACCTAACGACGTATTAAAAATACTTATATAGTTGAATAAACTATTTATTAGAGTTATTAAAAGGTTTTATAATACTAATAGGCCATTACACCACTTTTTCGCTAATTTAAATCGGCTTATACTACTCTATTTATACCGATCTAAAATTTTCCCTTTATTTGGCCTAATCATTCGCATCGATCTCCGATTTCACCTTTATTTAAACCTATTATTAGTATCGATCTCCGATTTTACCTTTATTCAACCCTACTATTTTATACCGCTCCTAAGATTTTAGCACTCTTTATTTTATACGCCTCGATCCAACGGAATTTCTATTTGTTTCTTTTTTTCTATTTGATTTCACTATTTGTACCGACTCCTTCTTTTACCTTTATTTACATCTACGATATCATACCGATTATAACATGTCACCTTTTTTGTTTTTGTACTTGAAATTACATTTATTACATTTGAACAACGATTTTATGGAAAGACATAACATTATTATACAGCGTACTATATTATGGCCGGATACGCTAGCCCGGCCGAAGGGGTATTTATCTACTAATTAAAGGGATAGAGCAACGCTATCGCGTCTTTACTATCCTCCATATTGTTCTCCCCCTTTATGTTAACGTTACTGCTATTACCACTATAGACGTTATTAGCTCCAGTAAAAATATAACCCTACGCTTTATTAGTTATACCTTGAGGTAAAGGCGTAAGAAAGTGATTACTATTTTCACGGTGACACATGATGACGCCGTTAAACTTACTTATATAATATATATATAGGCTCCATTTTCAGGCGACGACGGTGGCTATTGTTTCTCTCATCCGCTGGTTAACACCTGTTACTAATTATTATCGTTTTATATTGGTTATTTCCGGCCGCGAATGCGATACACAACACATAAAAGATATTTATTAGTGGCTTGAGACTATGGACCTGGGTACATCGCTCTAATACCTTATGCATCAAAAAAGGGTTCTCGGTGTACCCTAGCGATATAGAGCTTTAGGTAGCGGAGTACGTTCGCCTCTAACGCTTTATTTAAAAAGAAAAAGGTTAAAAATGTATAAATACACAGATTAAGAATATACGAACCCTAACGTAACTATGTTAGGCTGCGCTTATGGTGTAAGGAAGGTCCTACAGGTAATGAAGTTTTTACCCGTAAAGAAAGAATAAAGTTTATAGCCTTAGGGGCCCCCTACTCCTCCACTTGGGAGCTCGGAAAGGGGGAGGAAGAGGAGATAAAGGAGGGGGGAGAGGAGGTCGCGGCGGCAATGATGGGCCGAGGTGAGGCGGAGGTAGCGATAGAGTTGAGCAGCGTGGCGGCGGCGGGGCTGGGCGGCGTAACGGCGGCAACGGCGGGACTTGGTGGCGTAGCGGCAAGCGGGGTGGCGGGGGCGGGCGACGTGGCGGCGATGGAAAAGATAATGCCCGAGGAGGGCGGACTGCTACTATTGGTAGTAGTGGTGCTGTAGGCGGTAGCGGTAGTAACAGCGGTAGCGGCGGTAGCACGCCGTCGCTTATGTACTAGACGACATCTTATAGTTTGGTTTTTACTCGTTATTCATTTAGAGGGATGGTTAGTAATAGGTATTGGTTAAGTAACTTACTTATAAAAACGACTTGTTTTGATTAAAAGAAATAGAGGTAAAGTGGGGATATAGTTTGATTTGTTGAATAGAAACAAAAGTTAAATTGAAATAAAGATTTTTATTAGCTTGAATTACGCGACTTGAAAAGAAAAAGAAAAGAGATTTTCCTTGAGCCTATAGCAATGTGTTTTTTTAAATTAACATAATACGTAATTACGTAAATACCCTTACGTAATTACTCCTATTTAATTACCCTTATTAAAAATCTCGAAAGACGTTATTATGAATTATACCGCCCCCATTTAACTATATTAACCAGACCCAAACTACAAACACCACCTCGACTAAACTTTACTAATCCTAGAGGAACTTAAAGCACCACCATTGTTAAATTCTGATAATTTTAGCCGAATTTACTAATTTAGATCTTTTACTATTAATACAACAACAAAACTATTACTACAAAAACTTGTTGATTCAAACCTTTTGCAATTAATATGGCAATAATACTGTTATTATAAAATTTATTGATTTGCACCATCGCAATTATAATCACACTATTACTATTAGGTTATAAGTACGAAATATATAAGGAAAAAAACAAGAAAAGATTACCTATATGAATATTACTACATACCCTTATAAAGAGTATACATAAGACAAATAGTAGTGTACTATATTGTAGGGTGCACTCCTGCAAAATATACGATAACGTGTTATACTACAAGCTGCACTTTTGCAAGACGCAAAGTACTCCATATATGGATCGGTCTAGAATGGCTATTCCTAATAAAACGGCAATACATGGAGCGGTCTAGAGTAATATGCGCTAAGTGAAGACTTATAAACCATCACTTGTGGTGTACATCTTTAGATACTCCTTCAAATTATCCATCATCTTTTATACTACAATACCAATCATTCTGATTACTTTGTAAAGACCTTGATTCATATAAATACCAAGGCTTGAGACCTTACCGACAAAAAGGGTATCGTTAATTTACGTACCTACTATACTGAAGTCCCTTTTTTTCGTTACTAGAAAATACGGGTTGTATGTTAAAAAATTTATTGTTAGACGTAATTTAAAGTACGACTAGTAGGTTAAAAACCAGTAAACACCTATTTTATTCAATCCATATAATAGTTTAACATACCGTATTACCATCCCTGAAAGATAAATAATACGTAGTTCCTATATTAGATTTAACAGTACGATCCGATGTAAATCGATTGCTAATTGCATGCAAGCTTATATTATATTACAGCCATTAAACGTGTATTTGTTTTTGATATTAACTAGTAAACTTGTTCCTAAAACGATTATTAAGCGTTATCTGATCTTTTAAATCGTTAATACTTACGTAAGGATTCAGGTTTTTCCTTTATCGTCGTATCCTCAAACGATTAAACTTAACTTTTTGTACAGCTACCCCGTAATCTTGCTTTTAACCTCGTGGATAATCCTCGACTTAAATATTATAAAGTTTAGGTATTAAAGGTTGAAATATGTTTTCGATACGAATTATACAATCTCCCAAGTTAGTCGGCTATTAATTTCGAATTTGTTGCTTTCCTTAAAAGGTTTGCCAAAGGTTTTGATAATCTCTTACGCTTGAAGCTTTAGTGCCAAGTTTTTGCCATCCTTTTTTTTCTTCCTACCAAAACATTATCATAGATGCGACCCATTATGTATTCCCCTTTTTTAACGTTCCTCTTTTTGGGGAGTTATCCGCGTTAACTTCATTCTATCGGCTTATCGATTATGGGTAAAGGAGGCTCGTATTAGATCGGTCGTTTGACTTAAAGATCTTTATTATTAGTAGTCCAAATACAGGGCTTAACCTAAATTATTAGAAAAGATACAGGAATTTTAATAGTTTTAATTACTTTAGAATTCGTGATACCTAATATCTTATACGGGCCTTTTCATTTACCCGACTCCCGCTTTACAGGGACTTCATTTTATAACATCAAAGTAAGTAATTTGATTGTTAAAAGGCTATTCTTAGTGTTAATGGTATTATTAACCTAGTGCCGTGTCTATTTCCTTCTTAATTTCCTTAAAGATTGACCGTATGCCGTAACACGCTTTTAATTACTTGCTGAAGGCAGAAATTCACTCGTCAAGAGTGGATATTCTCCAAAAACCAGCAATATTAGTATTGGGCCGTTAAGACACACAATATCGTTCAGACCCTTTACCATCATTTATAAGCGTTCCTCCAGATCCGTAAAACTTCCAATTTCCAAAGTAAGGATATTATACGCTCGATAAAGTAGTACGTATAATCTTTAATGTTTTTGATACTTTAATATAGTATTACAGGTACTTGTTGATATTAAATACCTATTATTTTAATATTTCTTCAAAACTCCGCCGTTATAAAGTTAGTGTCAGTAGTGTAAACGACGACGTCAGGTAGGCCTAAGTACGTGTTAATTTACAATATCCTTGGCGTTTCCCACGTATCCTTTATTAAAGAAACATTTTAGAAGCTTTACTGCGTAAAAGGAGATTACAAAATTAACATTGTAAAAAATAGGCTTATTATTCAAATGAAATATATTAACGAAAATCTCATAGTTAAAATCCTTATCGTCTTTTAATATATATTTGAATATTTCAGGGGCTTAAACCTAAGGTGAACAGTGTTAATAGAGTCTTTTCATAGCTTTTAAGACAAAATATCTCATATTTTCATACTTTACAAATCTTAAGTCTTTATATAGCATGTTAACAGCTAGATGAGTAAAGCTACGGTGTAATTAACGTATATCCGGCTTCGTCAGGTTTTACACCACTGCTTCCGGGCCTTGAAAATGAAACTATAGGTACCCCCACTTAAAAGCGAAGGGAAACTTCTGGCCGTTTTTAACTAGTTCGTCTAAGTTAACGTTGATGTTAATGTTAAGAGTCTTTATATACTTTAAACAAAGAAAAAAAAGAGTAGGGGATTTGTATATGTAAAACGTAATTGCTCCTAAAATAATTTAAATTACTATTATCTCTAGTAACGATAGGTATTCATCTGATTAGAAGTCAACTCTAGTCTTGCAAATATCGTAACGATTAATTTCAGTAGCTGTAGTACTTTACTTCTACAGTACCACGTACTATAAATAGCCTCCTATTAAATACTTTACTGGTCATATATCTGATATAATACCTTAAAACGTATGGTTTGCGTAACGATCGCGAAGATTAAAGGTATACAAAGAGTAAGAGGCTTAATCAAGGTAGAGCTAAGGGTTATCTCTACTCAAACGATATAAAAAACGTAGTTGACTTGTTACTAGGTCGCATCAGGAACAGTATTTTTATACCACTTAATGTACTCAAAGGCATTATTACCGTTAATTAGTTTGTCGTCTTCGAAATTTATTATTCAGCCAAAATATTCCATTTTGAACGTAGTAAGGTACTAAATATAATACACCACCTTTTCATTGTTTCTCTCGGAGGAGGGATACTAAGTTAACTAACAACCAAACTTGCTACAAATCCAATATCTTTTACCATTGTTACAACCATGGTGCTTACGGTTAACAAGTACACCTAAATCTTAGCCTTATTAACACCAACTTAGTTGCTGCCTTTAGTCTATAGTCGATAAATCAGACCTTCGACGTTAAGGGTGTCTGTAGCTATATTTACAGTCAACGTAATTAACTACCGTAAGACTTTCTTTATTTACGTTAGGTACATTGCTGGCTTATGGGTATATACCAAGCGAGTTTGGTATACACGCTATTACAGTAGCTAACGAAAAACTTAACTGGCTAAAAAAGTCTTTACAAATGGCATTTAGATGTTGTAAGGCGTATTCGAACTCGCCAATATTTATAACTACTATCTATACCTATTCGTAAAGTGTGGATTCAACAACGTATACTTTTCTCATTACTTATTATCATAACATCAGCTTATTAAACATCTAATTCAGCACATCTTTTAGTTCTTCCTCTTTTTTCTTCCTTATCATTGTAATAGTCTACTGTGTAATAGCCTAGTTTATGTAATATTAATCGAGGTGAATATTGTACTCGAAGTAGCTTTTTATACCATCGTAAATCTTTCGAAACGTGGTAACTCTGGTATAGAAAGTTAGGTAGTAATATTTAACTTACCTTATAAGGATTTCGGGGAATAATAATAAAAAAATAAAAGGAGAACATCCATTTACTTACAAATATTGAGAAATGGCATTATCTTCATATTGAAGAGGTTATAAGGCTTCCTGTCATACTTCTTTATGTCGTATCATATCTTAATGAAGTTCTTAAGGAGTTTGTAATTAATGTTAACTATTTTGATAGGTTTTAGAGGTATGTTACAATAGTTATCTCAGTTTTAATTAGTGTTTCCTAGTAATTTAAGCCTTAAAGCTTCCGAGGCACGGTATTAAGGGTAATTGCCAGTCTTTTAACCCGAAGGATAAAGTCCAGTGGTAAAACCTATAGTGGGCTTTCGCGTATGGGTAAACCTGCCATAGGAAGAATTTTAAGGGGCTTGGTAATTTTGAGTGAAATTTTAGGGGGGGGGACCTAAAGATTTTAAGATACTTAAAGATCTTGCCTAATTAACTGGTGTAAAGCGAAACGTTAATACCTTAAGCCGCATAGGCGACCGTTGCTTTACACGCTTTTTCACCGCCAAAAAAGTACTCCGCGTTATCACATAAAAGCGTCGGACTGCCAAGCAAGTTAACAGGATCGTTATCGCCAATACGTAAATACGCTTAATTTATCTAAAGGTAAAGGAAAGATCCCCTAAATCTCGTATATAGGCGGTAAGGTTTCTTAATACCCTTTGCCTTGGAGTATGGGTTCTAAATGTATTCCCAAAGCTAGGTCAGATCGAAAAGTTTTTATGAAAGTTTTTTGTTACCTTAGAGTGGTATATAAACTCCTTACCGCTTAAGTTCCGCCTTAATTCTTAGCTTAACTCCTTTTTGGATGAAAGTTTATATATTAATGGTCCAATCGTTAAAGAAGTTATAGAAATTGCTAAAACCGTAGTAAAAATCATTAGTATTGCTATGCTTCATAATATAGTAGCCAACGAAGTTAGAAGGATATTTTTCCGTTGAATTTTTATTAATATATATCGCCTAAAGGTCTTCTTCGTAATACTTAGTAAAGGTAGTTCCAAGGGCTTTGATTGCATCTTTCCTAGTAGAGTTAGTAATGGCTTTAAAGTAAGCGCTAGCGGTAGACATCTTGGACTTTTGGCCTGTATAGGACTTAGTGAGCGTATAGGGAAAGGTACTTGGTTTTTTGGCATAAAGTCGCGTGGGAACTTGACGACTTGGCGTTAGGTTGCGCGACGTGACTTTCTTGGTGCGACTAAGCAATTGTTGGTGTTTTTTCTTATGATAGAGGTCTAAACGATTGAATTGACGTAGGAGAATTGAAAAGAGTAAAGTAGGGATATAGGTTTGGTATAAGGTATAAGGTCAAAGGTCTTTTGTTGGTGATAGATGTTATTTGGCGTGGGGATTTGAATGTTTTTCTTATAGTAGTAGCATCCGAAGTAGTACTAACTTAGCTGTTTGTCAACTTACCAAACTTTAAGACTTTTAACAGTTAATCTCAACGTCTTTAAGAAAGATCTGATAAAAATTTCTTAGTGTTTTCAATAGCGATACCGTCGTTTACTTCCAGATTGCCGTTATAGACTGGCGTAACTCGAAAAGTTTTTTTTGTTTTCCTACTATTGTGAACTGACGTAATACTAATAGAAGCCTTTTGTAAAAATATTTCCTCTACCCTAGTCGCCGTTGTAGCCGTAAAGCGTAATCGGAAAGTAGCTTTTTCTTTTCCTTAGTCAATCTATGCTTAACCTAGTAAGTACTGGTTAGTATTGGTAGGGCCTTAAATCGTTTCAACGTTATCGATTCGAATCGTGGTCGAAGTAGAAGTAGTATTACATTGGTTAAGTAGTGGATGTATTGTTTTAGGTTTGGCAGACTGCTAGCTGGTCTACACTGTAATGTTCATAGTCAATTGCTTAGCTCGTACCCTAGGTTAAAGTGCAGCGTACTGCACTCGACTTACACTCAATGCAGTAATTCCGCACAAACAATATACTCAACTTGCAGTCAGTATAGTCAACTTTACTGTAAGTAAAGTTGGCCTCCTTCACTTCAGTTAGTACTGTTCCAACAAAAGTGAAGATTTTCATCATTATTACTCTTCTTTACAACAAATGATGCTGAGTATACTACACCCATCTTTCTCGGATAATCATCCGATCTTTAAGTAACTTTTACCAAAGCCTATCAAAATTCATTTATAAATAAACATTATTATCTTTCTATTTCTAAAAAAAAAAAAAAACCTGCGACGTTAATAACGGTATTAAACCTATCCCGAGTACTAAGGAACGTCAAATGGTGAAGTCGGTGAGAGACGAGACGGAAGGGGATATTTTTTTAAGCGGGCCAAGAAGAAAAATAACACGTCAATTTATAATAAAGCTACGAATTCAACGTTAATGCGGTTATTTAAGCGTTTTCAATCCATCAGATCAGTTTCCTCCCATATTAAGTTAATGGATAAAACCTAAAGAATATGGTAAACTTTCTTGGTTAAGTTTTATACTTCTTTCATCACGCTTTGTAAACCATAATTAATGTTAGATATAAAGGAGATAGCTTATACGGTGATTTCGCCCTGGCCTTATGAAGTAAGATTATAAATGGACTCGCAATAGATACCGATAACGATGGTAATAAATACGTTACGAATTGAAAACCGGTTATAAAAAGGCGCATAAGAGTGGTCGGTAGGGGAGGGAAACGAAGGTGTAACAGTTAACGATAGCTTATAGAAAAAGTCGAAAGGGGGAAATATAAATTAAAATGTCGCCGTCTCAATAACTGTAGTAATAGGTACCCCTTAAGCTTAGGTAACATTGTGAAAACGGGAAAACTGATTTAGAGAATCTGAAAAAGCAACGGAAAAAACAAGCTGACAATTCGGGATATCTTTATTACGTTTATAAACCGTGGATAAAATGTGTGCGTTATCCCATGAGGCGATAACGAGTTAGCGGAATAAAAAGTGTAGGTCTAACGAAATCACTAGTAAATACATTTATAAAACGCATTGCAAAAAGGGTTAATATACATTTACATCTCTGTCATAATAAAAATTTACCTTATTATACGTTTTACGGCAAACGAGATAGCCCTTCACGCGATACACCTGCGTGTAAAACACGAGTACATTGAAATTTAATAATCGATCAACGTAAAAGGTACCAGAATTTTATACCTACCCCAGAAAAACATCGTTCTTGTCATCGTTATCTTTTCAAACCCATAAACCCCCTATAAAGTGGGAGGACTATAAAAGTCTATTAACAGCAAAGAAGTTAAAATAAAGATGGACAACTCACCTTATGGGGCGGCTAATCGTTACCACAAAGTATACCAACAGTAACTTTACTTACGCTGGTTTGATTAAAACCTTCTGATATATTATAATAAATAATAAATATAGTATAGGCACAATCAAGTTGAACAAAATCAAAATTAAAAAACATAATAGGTGTTAAGTTAAAATACGACGAATTGAAAAAAGAAAAGAGGAAAATGGAAAAGATTACAAATAGCGTTCTAAATGTTTTTGTATACAGGCGGTGCGTCATCGGCGTGTATATAACTAATATATAAAGTTATATGTATTGTAACCAGTCGGTAACCAGCGCGTGTATAGCTGAGTTATGACGTTATACGCTTCGTACCTAGTCCACATCTAGTTCGGACACAATCTGTACTTAATTTGAAGACAACAAAACAAGGATACGCCTATAATGAACCTGTAATTAAGCTATAACCTTATATGCCCCGCATCCAATCTGCGTCCAGCCTGAACATGTTTTATACACGATATGGAAACATATCTTTAAACAATAAATGGGGGGACGAGATATATTATAAACTTAGTCTATTAGTTATTAAGTCTAGAAATTACGTAGCTATACACGTAACCAGAGGTATACACGCAGCAGCTAGCCCTGCTGTAGTTCAAGTGCGGTTCGCAAGCATCATGTGGGAAGATACATAATGGGCTGTACACATAACTCCTGTATGAAGAACCATAGCCCACTTCTTTATTTTTTATAGTACCTCAATTGTTGATACCATTTAGCATCAACTTAGCCCAATTTCAAAAGTTGGATTATGACAGATACTTCACATATATTACTGCTACTTTAACACAAGTGGAACTATTATCATTCGGATTACAAATCTATAAAAAGGGGTTAGTAAGAAGCTTTACGTTTTTTAAAAGGTTTAAAAGTCTTTATTAGCTGAAACTGACAACATATCCTGTAAATTTATCGCCCAGTTCACTATCTTCGAAAAAGGTATTAAACATATATTAATTTATATGGTTGTTCTCAACATACGCGAGAAATATAACGAATGAGTTACCTGTGTTCGACTGATTCATAAATGATTTTATAATGTTTACAATCAATATAATAGTCTTGATGTTATTTATATCAACGGACTTGGTAATAGCGGTACTATTTACAGCGAGGTTAATGTTAATGATATAACTGCGTAAAATAATTGGGATGATATTATTATATAAGAAACAAACACTTTATGATCCAGTATCAACCGACGCTTTACCTATGTAAATTAATAACATCTTTTGTGTTATTAAAACTATCATTTATACCTGAAATATAGAGAAAAACGTAATTGAATTCAAACTTATCTTATTAGTCCCGTCCAACGCTTAAACGGCTTTTCAACTAAGTATAATCAACGTATTTATCTTATTACTGCCGTTAAATATATCGACTTTCGAAAGTGAAAGGTTGAACTTTCATATAAGATTATATAAAGAAGTTAAAGGGATTTTAATTGGATCAGTTAAATTACCTACATTTATAAACAAATTTTCATTTATAATAAATTGATTTCGTCATTTTTTAAAAAAAGATTAACGCTTTGGTAAATATAGATTCCAAGAGTTACAATATTATATATAAGTAAATTACCCGTTAGTTATTGATACCTCGTATTATACTTTTACTTCAACGGTGAAACAGAATTACCTGGTACGCGGCTATTACCTGTGTATGATTTTCGTTCTTATAGAGTATTTTAAAGGTAACTTCAATATATATTAATAATATTTTCGGGCTAAAATAATCACTTATTTATATATAAAGTTATTTTAAATAACCTTAAAATTAAATAAAAGCAGGTGATCGTTTCCATTCTGAAGTATTTGGTTTTGAAATAAGTAAATAAACATTGCGTAAAAATATGGAAGTTTATACCGACATCAAAGTTACCTAATAATATTGGAGTAATCTTATTTCAGTTTTAATTCTAACGAAACCGCAAAAGCCAAAACGTTGTCACGCAACTTGTATGTATTTTTTTTAAAAAATATATGTATTCATAAGATACAAATCATAAAAAAATCCCTTACTATTGAAGATAAACTTCCCGGATTTTTCCAAAATATATCTATATTCAATGAACTCTTCAATGATGATTTGCGTCCTTAGGTCTTGGAAGTCAATTATAAAATAATTTTTTGAAACGATAATTGCAACTATATTTTGAAATTCTTCTAGTGTTCGTTGTACGGTATATTGCAGAAATATTCACTGGTATTCAAGGAAGAATTTAACTGAGTTGTTACACAAGAGCTATATTCGCATGAGCAGTTCCTTAGTCAGTGCCCTCGTGATTTTAGTTCAAAACACAGAAGATAATCTATATTTATATGTCTATTATCGACGATTTCTATGGAATTACGAAAGTCAACCCTTACGCAATTATGTTTATTAAACAAATATTTAAAAATATTTATATAGACGAAATAATTTGCCAAATTTGACGTTAAAACTATTTTTTCACAAACTTCGTATTAAAGAAAACGACTAGTGGACAACGGAGTTTCGTATGCTTTATATGTTTTTAGAATATCTCATTACTACTTTAGACATCTTCAATGTAGTAACTATATTATAAAAACCTATTAATAACTAGTTACGTTCATTTTTCAATATTTTCTTTTTTGTTTACATTAACAATGTATGGGCATATTCTAATATTACTTTGAAGAATCATAAGGCCAAGATAAAATAGACGTTTAATACTTTGAATATTGTTTAAGTTAAATTAAATGTATTTAAAAACAAGTTTTAAGTTTAGAAAACACACTATTTTGGTTTTCGTTTGAATCCAATACTAGGATATATATAGATCTATGAAATAACGCGTTATCTAAAAGTAAATGAATTTTACATTTATATTAACAGTACTAAAAAGTTTTGTTTTCGCTAACTTATACCTTTAATTTATTTGTAAATAATAAACAATAGTTAATCCTTTAATAACGTTTGGTGAAAAGGGATTTACTCTTTGTTAAAAGCTCATAAAAGAAATTACGTTTACAGAGCTTAGATTTCGTTTTTTATAAAACCTATTTTCGCGTAATAAACCCCTAAACATTCTTTTCAAATCTAACCGTTGAGGTGAAGCCTTGTGGGGTTATTGAATTTAATATAACGACCAAAAGTCTCCCCAACTAATAATGATACTTTTGTCTTTTATTACCAATCGAATATAATTGCAAAATTTACGATTAAAAACTTTGAAATATTAATAGATATTTAGAAGTATATAATGTGGAGCTTCGTAATATGGTTTACTTATTAATTATCTTACAGATTATAAAAATTTAACTTATTTCATAATAATACGTTTATTTTTTTAATGTGAGTTAAATGATCCAATTTTCATCTTAAATTAGTTTATAAAAAAGGGCGAATTACATACGACTAGATAAATGATTATGAGAAAAACTAGAAATCTTTAACTCTTGTCTTTAGAGCCCCCCTCCCCCTCTCCAAAAAAAAAAGCGACTTCTTCGCCCCAAATCAATCGCTTTCACGTTGCTCCCAAATTCCATCAATCACCAGATTATTATTGCCGGAAAATCAATTTTCAAAGTTTTCGACCTTTATGCTCCTATCGATCTTTAAAAAGAATAAAAACGCTATGATTACTCGGGATATTACCTATTGACGTTTAGATTATACAATATGTATAAATAATGGTAGTTTTGATTTATAGACATTTACTTTAATTAAGATTATGTTAGAATAGCAGTCAAATGAAAAACTGTCAATTCAACTTTACTTGCAGTAAAGCTGATTGTACGTACTGTAAATTGACTGTAGTTTGTAGAACTTCACTGCAAGTGCAGTGTAGTAGGTTCCCACTTCAAAGTGAAGTACAGTCCAAAGGGTATAACTATACAAATTAGTGTGCAGACCGGCTAGTGGTCTGCCAAACTTAGAACTTACACAAATCAATTAACAATATCAATTCAACACCAGTTACTTCAACCACAGTGATTCGAATCGACTACGTTGCAACGATAAAGGCCTACCAATACTGATTAGTTCTTATTAGATTAAGCATAGATTGGCTCAATAGAAGAAGAAGCTGTTTTCTTGTTACATTTTATTGGTTTATGAAAGATGAAGAAAATGTTTTGACGAAGGGCCCTTATACACTGTTTAGTTGTTCGCGGTAGCAAGTAGGGAAGACTTATAGGCTTTGTAGTTGTTCGCCGCAGTTTATAAGTATCAACGGTATCACTACTTTAAAAACACTAAGAAATCTTTATTGATCCTTCTTAAAGATGTTGAGATTAACTGTCAAACGTCTCAAAGTTCTGCAAGTTGGTAAACGGCTAATTTAGTACTACTAAGGGTGTTACTAATGCAGAAAAACGACTAAGTTCCTACGCCAAATAACAAATAACTTTCGCTCTTTACCACTAAGAACAAACTACGAACTACCACTCCAAACTACTCCTTTTTCCTTCCTTACGTTAATTCAATCGTTAAGATCGCTACTTCGAGTAAAAAGACCAATTCATGCCAAGAAATCCATGTCGTGCAACTTCATATTAAATCGCCAAGTCCACATGACTCCGCATTGCCCATTCTTCTTACCCCCAAACCACCAAGTCAGCTATCAATCCTTACTATAACCAAAATTTCACGATAGCTTTAATACTCACTGGAATCGATGCCGTTACTAATCTCGTTAGAAAGAAGGAAATTATTGCCCTTAACGCTATCTTCGAAAAGCACTACGATGAAGAGCTTTAGTTTACCGAAGCTATTGAAGACTTCACTCCAAAGAACATAACTAACGTAATCAAATATTTTATTTTCGACACAAATACTATTGAAATTATCCGCAGGTTTATTGCCCTTGACGATTTTCAATAACGGTTTTAAATTTCAAATCTAACTATGTGGAAAAAGGCTGAAAGGCAAGCAAAGATAAGACTAAAGGTCTAACTATGTATTCAAGAAATTGAACTCCCTACGAAAAATGGGAAAAAAGGTAATTTAGACAACCTCCTTTATAAATACACCACGTATAAATACCCTTAATAAATCACAGTTAAGGAAAAAGAGATTTCTGGCAATAGTAACCCTTAACTATTACATACACATTCGTAATGACCTGCCCAAGCTTAAATGAGTTCTTTAAACCCTTAACGTGTTAGTATTACCGGGAGGAAGGAATCGGTTACTTTACACTAAACAAGCCTTTAAATCTACTAATTAATTAAGTAGAAACTTCGACGGACTCCTTAACATCAAAAGGATTATCAACAAATCCCTCGCGACGGAAACCCTTAAGCTCATTTCCCCCAAGCTTTTCAATATGTCCAGTTCCTGCAGCCAAATCAAGGAAGGACCAGCTTTATACTCGAGCTTATTATAGGTACGAATACTAGCTTTTTACCTCCAAATTTAGCTAAAGGTAACTATCCTGCCCACTAATATTAATAACCTTAGCCTTTTCTTTAGCTAAAAGATGTAGAATGTTATTACGACTAGTATATTACCCTTCGTCCTCGATGTATTCTCATGGTAAATACGGATTGTATGGCAATTACCTCGTTGGTTGAAATTTAGGAAGAAAAGGAAAAGTATAACGGTAAGCTGTATAACCTCCTCAACGTCAAGTTACGCCCATTTTTCAATATTTACTGTTAGATAAGGGTTAAATTACCAGGTTTTTACTTTTTGTTTTCTAATATTCCTACCGGCCCAGACGAGAATTACTACCTCCGGTACCTAACGAATTATTTCTCTTTTCGCGAAATCTATAATATCTTAAAAGTTAATTTCGAATACTATATTGATTTTACCCAATACTATACCGAATGGAATATTATTAAGTGGTTTTATATGTTAAATTATATACAAGAGTCAAAAAGTAAAATAACCCTACTTAATTAATAACAAATAGGCTGATGCTTTGTTAATAAGAAATGAGAAACGTGAGAACTAGCGAAGGTTCCCTGCGTGAGTAGGTCTGACAAGTAATTAAGAGATATAAAGAGTTCAAATACGCTCTCTAATGACCTAATACCACTTGCAAAGGGTTTTTTGACCAATTGCATTTCTTGTTGGTGACTGTAATTGCTCGAGTTTCTGACTTAACTGATATATACCCTTAAGCCTCAGAATTTAATGGCAAGGAAGAAGACTCTCGCTATTCGTATTAAATTAATTGATGTTACAGATGGTCCGGTGAGTACGGTTAACGGAATATTCAGATTCCTGCTTACGGGAAAAGGTATTCCTTTTCCTTAAAATCTTTAATCCAGCTAATTAAATTCACTTCAAACGTAAATTAAAGTTGGATTTACGGCAAGAAAGTTTACTGGTTAACAGGTTATACTATCACCGAACGTAAAGTACAGAAGGTAATGTATTATATATAATTCTCCTTTACTTTTAACTGTGATTACATCGAATAAGTAATACAATTTAAAGGAAGTGAAATTGAAAAATAAGAGTATAAACTAAAGGCCATCGACTAATACGAAAATACTAGTACCGGTATTAGCCCAGAAATAACGTAATAATTAATCGACTACGCCCTTTTATACTGCCTTACAAGTAAAAACCCCTACTGCTTCCATAACGATAAAGACCTTACCCCTACACACCTCTTTATCATTTAAAACCGATATGAGGAATAAGTTTTTTAGGGGATTATACCGAATACGGGGGGGACATAGTACTTAATAGGAGGCTATTCGGAATACGTTATGTGACGAAGGGATACTAATACTATTACGAAATTTGATTACGTAGATGCTAGTAAGGTTAAAGTTGGCTTTAGCTCTGGAGAAAAGCTATCTTTACTAGGATCGACGATGGTGAAGATTATTTTTAACCCTATTGTATTGTATATTTTGTAGTCTCCTGCAAGTTTTCTCCTTTACTTAAAAAACATAAAGAATCTCGACATTAACGCCAATATTTAAACTGATGAACTAATACAAGTTAAAGTCAGTAAAATATTTTTAGTTAACCTTAAATAAAGGTATTTCCAATTTTATCTTTAAAGGCTAAAGGCAGTAATAGTAAGTCTAAGAGAGGCGAAACTTCGTTAATTACATCGTAGGTTTAACTACTTGGTAATAAGCAGGTTTTATAAAGTTTAAAAGGTAACTAGCTACGAAAATATGAACTTGTTAGCATTAAAAGAATTTGAACAGCTTTGCCACCATTGTTAAATATATTTTAAGCCCTTTCAAGGTTTTAGTATACGTTAAAGAAAAATCAAAACTTTAATTCCAAAGTCTTCGTAAACGTGTTTTACCTGGATGGCAAGCTATTATTATATGTTATAAACGTTGTTATGGCTTATCACAATGCCAAATTCTTTAAAACTATTACGACAAAGGAAATATGAAAAATACCACGTACTCTGTGGATTAATACGTACCTTAGGCCACTGAACATATTGGTTTACGATATCGATATTAGCTTTATTACCATAAAGTTTTTAATTAATATAAAATTAATGGGAATTTAATATTAATATGTTTCCGTTAAAGTTTATTAGGGTATTAGTAAAGTTAAAAGAGTATACGCCCTTTTACGAAGGGCCTATGATATGCTTATATTCGAAATCAAAAACTTTATAAATTAATCATGAATCTATACTAATTTTACTGGTATTTGTGGCCTACTTACATATAATAACTTAGTTGAGCTTTTTATCAAATACTTAAAAACGTACCATGACATACAGTAAAGCCTTCAAAAAGCTAAGGAAAAACTCAGTACGCCGTCAAGTTAATAATATCCTTAATACTAGAAGCGGCCCTTTAACAATGGATGTGTGATTACTCCTCCTTCAAAGTAAAGTACTTATGTAACACAAATTAGGCAAATGGAATGGGCCGTATAAGATTTTAAGTATTATTAATTCAAACGTAGTGGTTGTAAATACTAATGGTCTCGTAACTTTCCGAGCTACATAGGTTAAGCCGTACCGAAGACCTCTTAAGCCCTTTAAGTTTAATGAAAATCCTAAGGTCGATAACCTCCGAGTCAAGCGAATTAGCTAATATAACCCTTCGAAGCCGATTGTTAATGGGATAATAGAACATCGGCGGCGTGAACAACCATTTAAAAAGAGGATAAACACTAAATAAGAGGATGGCGATAGGAACTATAAACCCGGAAAGGCGTATATAACGGCGTAAGTGTTTTTAAAGGAAACTTTTAACGGAAAACTTACCTTTAAGCTACATGCTGAATGCATTATGAATATATCAGGCAAGCCTTTTAAGAAAAGTAACCAAATGGAGTGAATAGCTTCCTATTACGGGGAGTTATATAATTTATACCGTTCAAGTAATTTAAAAGCCAAAATTTTACTATTTTTAAGTCGAATATAGTTTTCGAGGTTAAAGGAAAGATCACGAAGCGGCTCTCTAAAAAGTTATACTTAATCGTTTAAAGAAACAATAATAAAGGTAAAGACTAAATCCTTACTTCATCGCCTACAATCTAAAAGATTAACCAACGTTTGATTATCGCTATTACTGTCAACCTGACTGCTAGCACAAAAGGTTAGTTCACACTTAGTAGCCGAGATATTCATGTAAATATAAACGTAATATACCACTGATCTTTACCGGATAATCCTATTAAAGCTTTCAAAAAAGTAAGGGGACAAGTTTTCGACTAAAACAATAATATAATATATCAAACCTTTATACGGATTGACTAAGGCAGGTATTTATTAGTTTCTAACGTACTAAACGTACTTTAAAAACAATTTCGGTATAAGGATTTAAACCTCTACCCAGTGCCTATTAATTACAAAAGATAAAACTTTAATATCATGGGTATATAAGCTGACAATATTCTTTTCCTCGGTAATATTAGGTTTATAGAGGTAAAATAATGTATTATCGAGAAGTTAGGCCTTTAAAAGTATAAATTGATCGAAACGTTGACTAAGAACATACAACTTGACTTCAGTAGATCGTTACTCTGTATTTATAGTATTAAGGTTGAAAATGGAATTTACATTAGCCCATATTAAAAGGGGTAAGCTATAAGCCTAACGATTATCAACAAAACCGACGAGGCAAAATTACAGATACCTAGAGTAAAAACCCTACGCGATTTACATCATTACATTATGTTAACCGGAAATATCGTACGACTTTTTCATTACGATATAGGTACAAAATCTATAATACGAAAACTTTAACAAGTTAAATAAACGGATTTCATAGTGAATAAACCATGTAGAAAGAGGAATTAATATAGTTTTTATAAATCTAAGGAAACCGAAATTACTGATCTTAACGAACAGGTTATTTCTCAATAATACTAACCTTATATCGTAAATCAGATTCGTAATAATACTCTTTAACAAAGATAAATTTAAAGAGCAACTTAAAATTACTACGAACTTTAAATACTGGATATCTGTTAGGTGTAAATGCGTAATTCGGAATGTACTGGCTATGAGGGTTTACGGTATAATAACAAACTTTGACATCGGTATGGTAGCCGACGGCACATTAAGAATCATTACCAAATAGCTAGGATTGTTACTGATACTTATAGTAGTATATACCGACTTCCGAAGCCTTTACGAATACCTATTAAATCTAGGCACGACTAATAAAAAACGTCTAATAATAGATGTAATAGCGTTAAGAGAGACATATAAAACCCGGGAAATTAATAACTTTCAGTGGATTAACTGTAAAAATAACTCTATCAATATTATAATGAAGGCCACCCTTGATAACGCTTTGGAAAGGTTTGTAAATAGTAATACGCTAATTATACGAATTAAGGGATACGTGGACTACCCGGTATGTGACGTAAAAAAACAGGGTTGCCCTGGCAAATTGAAAGACTGTTAGGTTAATAGTAATAATGGTAACGATAGCAGTAGTTCAAACTACTAGCAAAAGGTATGTAATTGGTGGCATACCTGATTTGTGTAAGTTTATGACAAAGGATTTATATACGGGATTTGAGGAACAGAGGCCTCGGAGGGATAGAGTAAAAGTGCTACAATGGGCCGTAATTAATGTCAATTTCAGTACAGATTCATGTGAATTAATAGGGGTCTGGCATATTGTTAGCCTACGAATTAAGGAGGGATTTCAAAAGTTACCACTAATTGATAGCAAGCCATGCTGATGTACAGGCACAAAACAAAAAGCCGCCAGTATTGGAATAGCAGTCAAATGCTAAACAGTTAAGTTAACTTTACTTGCAGTAAAGTTGATTGTACGTACTGCAAAT
The DNA here is from genome assembly GCA_038502455.1 of Anisogramma anomala. Taxonomy (NCBI): domain Eukaryota; kingdom Fungi; phylum Ascomycota; class Sordariomycetes; order Diaporthales; family Gnomoniaceae; genus Anisogramma; species Anisogramma anomala. The sequence goes on along the minus strand of JASMMZ010000005.1, from coordinate 20,889,562 downwards.
TGATTGTAGTTTATGGGACTGCACTGCAGGTGCAGTGCAGTAGGTACCAACTTCAAAGTGAGGCACAGACCAAAGCGTTTGGTTATACAAATTAGTATGCAGACCGGCTAGCGATCTGCCAAACTTAGAACTTACACAAATCAATCAACAATATCAACGCAACACCAGTTACTTCGATTACAGTGATTCGAATCGACTACGTTGTAACAATAAAGACCTACCAACAGATTACGTATTAAAGGTTTTTATTTAAAAATGTAAGGTAAATTATTAAAGAGTTTTATGTTTTCGTAAACGTATTTCAATCCCTGTATATTAGTAACTTACTAGCGTATTCATTTAAATTACGTATAAAGTATTTATTACCAGTCACTTATATTTCGATGTATATATTATTGTGCTTGTAAAATCGTAATTTTAATGCGAGCCATACCATATTATTTAAAAAATTTATTGTAATTATAATAACTGTAAATAGAAAGCTTATTAATCAAATTGCTGAAAAGAATTTGAAAACATTTTTTTTTGGTTTTCTAATCGTTTTTTAAAAAAAATATGTTAACTTTATAATATAACTTTTTGAAAAATAAGCTAATGATCCAGATTATTATATAGTTATTGCAAATAACTTAAATAAAGCCCTTTGTTGGAATAGTACTACAAGAAATTCTGTAGATCAACTTTACTTACAGTAAAGTTGACTGTACTGCAAGTGTATTACTTTGTGGTGACTTACCACATTGGTTGTAAGTTGAGTGCAGTACGCTGCACTTCACTCTAGGGCATGAGCCAAGCGATTGTCCATACAAATTACAATGCAGACCGGCTAGCATTTGCCAAACCTAAAATAATATATTCATCATCTGACTACTGCAATACTACTGTTATATCGAAGACTAATCGAATCGACAATGTTGCAACGTCTAAGGCCTACCAACATTTTTAATTATTTGTAATATAATATTACTATTTATAAGAATCATATGGGAATGTGAAATTACACGGGAGTGCTTTTATAACCCGAAGCGAAGTAAGATTATAAAATTCGGAATAACTTTGAAGAGAACACTTTAGTACGAAATTATTAACTTGGTTAGTGCCTTTTAACTACTTCTATCCCTGTTACGTTAATCGCCAACTCGTTTGGACGCTTGAAAAGTATCCATGTACTTTTTAAAAAGCGTTTTATTACGTATTAAGTTATGTAAGCAAAAACTATCAAGTTTCGAAACTTTTTGTTAAGACTTGTCCGACTTAAACCCAGTATCAAAACCTCCTATAAAATCCAAAAGCGGTTGAAACGTAACATTTACACCGCTTACAAAACCCAAAACGGTTAAAACATAACATTCAAACCATATAGAATTAACAAAAGCGGTTATAACACGATATCCAAACCGTTTATCAAACACGAACCGAGTCTTATACACCGTAACACATATATAAACACCTCCACATATCCTTTTCTTTCCTCTTTTCTATTTGCCTCATACGACTCCCCTAACTTTCCCTATAATTCCTATTGTTTAAGTTTATTATTCAAGACGTTTGAATTTCCTAGCCGTCTAGCTAGTATAAACTTGTAAAACGCTAGAATAATTGATTTAGGACGTCCAATCAATATGTAGTTACGTTTCATTCACACTTTATTTAAATTTTACTTATACTGACAAACACTAGATATGTTTACTTTAACCGTTTTTCTATTCCTTATTTGCTTTATATTTATGTATTTATATGCTTTTGATTTTTCGTTATTTAAATTAAACTACCTTAATTATTACATCACAAACGTATCCGAATCCTATTTACTGCATAATATCAATATTCACACCACTTAATAATTTTAAGTACATATAGAAACCGCAATCTCAACTATTTTTAATATACCTCACATTCCTACAACTATATCCTTACTAATGAAAAAACTAGCAAAAGCTAACGTATTCATAGATTACCTATTTACAAACATGTTGTTTTGTAGTAGAATTTTGAAGTATTTGGACTTTAACTTGTAAGATAAATAAATCGAGGTCATAGTGAAGAATTTAAAACCTTTTCACAGAAAATATATACGTGGTTAATATGATATTAAATTATTGTAACAGCTATATTGAAGAATTGACTTATTCGAAGATTTTGGGGAGAATTTTACAAACTGAACGTTGGATATGTAACGTATAGTCGATAATACAATTCCTAAAATATCACCAAAATAATTACAAAGTAAAGTTATTAATACAACCGGTAATAATAATTGCCGTATCACAAAAACCTTGTTAGTAACGGACATATTTACGCAAATACCGAAGTAGATCGATGATAAAGTGATGGAAGTAAATTTTGTAAAGGGACATTAGCTGAAAGATCGTCTGTATCGCTTTTTTCAAATAAAAAATAAGGAACGAAGCGATTAATAGGGTTGAAAGCGCACCGTAAAGTGGAAACGAAGCTGAAAAAATTGACGGAAGAGTAGAAATTACTACAAAAACTATTCATAACGCGTGTTAAATACAAACCCTCCCCAGAACGTAGTTTTAAATAGATACTAAGGCAAAACCACGTTTCGAATACCGTTAATAAATAGCTTGCCCACGACAAAAGCGGTCCCAAGAACAAGAATAGCCTTCTCGTAGATAATATAAACGGAGTAAAACGCTAATATATACTTTACAGCCTAATATCTACTAACTATGACCTTTATAGTAACCTTTTACCGTAAAGTTTCCCTATGAACAGAAGCGATTTTAAAAAGTTTACTAACTTTGTTAGGTTTTATGATAAGGACGATAATTATAACGGCGAACCATACAAAGTATTTGATAATAAAATACGTGTAATAATAAATACATGTAAGAGGCTCAATATTAAACCATCCTCATTTCACGTTATTTTATCCGGCATACTATTAAGGCAAGCTAACAAGTGGTATATATATCATTTTATATGAGTCAACATATTTACGAAGTGTTATAACCGCTTAAAATTATACGTTAACATATAAACTAACCACGAGCTTTACGATAATGACTATACTAATACTACCTAGAATTCTGTAAAGAATTCGTATAAAAACGCTAATAAAAACCTATAAAAAGGGTTCATTACCTTATTAACGAAATTCCGGAAGTATTAGGCGGCCTTTAAACAGGAACAAAAAAGTAATAAACTGTTCATTTAAATAGTGACAAAAGCATGCCACGAAAACTCAAATTTTTACCTTATAATATTTAAACCGGAAAAAACCCTAAAAGATTTTTATATAAGCTGTAATACGTTACTTAAAACTTTTATACGTTGATAAGCGAGTTTAGGATCAGCATTGATTACCGATAAAGTTAAAAGCGAAGATTAGATTACTAGAATAAACCTTACCAAAACTATTTACCACGTTTTGGATCGAAGGTTAAAAGTATACTTAAGATAAAGTAAACACTCTAAATATAGATATCAGAAATAAAACCATTTGGGAGGGAGCCCTGTAAATATAAGGTAAAACAGATATTATCTAGGACGATTTTACGGCTCAAACCAAAGCCTACCAAGTTTATAACAATACCCACGAAAAGGTATACGAAGCTACATGGGTTTACAAAAATGTTGTATTAAATATAGTAGGATTGGTTATTAATTTCCTCAACACCTAGTATGCAAATAAATTCGAATTCAACGATAATTTTCAGCCGTTTACCTTCTTAAAAACCAAACGAAAGCTAATTTTGAAATATGCGCAGCCAAATACAAAGGCGTAAAGCATAAAATTAACGCCTACCCCTACGAATATACATCCGAAAAAGAGGATTTTAATGGTAATATTATTTATATGATAGCTTAAAATAAAGAAATCGCCCAGCGAATTTTGAAAGGTCTGCAGGATGCCTCCTTTATATATAGTGCAGGCTTGAACTACGAAAATGATGTGTTAAACGTCTATACAACGTCGTATTTTACACTTTCAAATAGGTACGGAAGCCAGTTTCAAGGAATTATAACTAATACCTACAAAGTCGAAATTCTAACCGCGGGAAAGCGATAATTCGACGCGTTCACGGAGAAATTTCCGAAATTCCAATTCGACCGAATAGGAGAATATCAAAAGATTCTATTTGATAAGGGTAAAGCGTCGTTACTAGGTACAATCGCTATCAACAAATGATTTGGACCGGTTAAACTTCACGTTACAAAAGTAAAAACGCTATTCTTGCTGTCATTAAATAATATAAATGAACTCGAAATCAAAATCCAGAATAAGACTAACCAGTTTTTTTGCATTTCGAATAGCGTATCCATATCATTACGGCTTAAATTTGGCTATTAATTATTTTTCTGGAAGTACGTACGATTGAATTTATTAACTTAATGTAACCAAAATTATTGATATTACACCGCCGATTCGGATACCTAGTTATGAAATGCCTTTTACGGCTGGTTCATACAGTAGGCCATATAGATATAGGTAAAAAAGCACTTGAAGCTATTAAAGAGTAATTTTATAAATATCAGATATACACACAGGTTCCACGACGGTTTAAATTACGCTTTTGAAATTATATAAACTTTAATTACGAGGTAATTGTGGATATAAAGAACCTTAACAACTTACTAGTACTATATGCCGACGACGTAATAACATTATTTCAGGCCGCGCAGTTGACGAAAAACGCTTTCGTTATATACTGTTAAAATACTTGGGTTAACTATTAGTTTAACGTTTATTTATGGCTTTCTAATTAAATTACCTAAAATTTCGATACGGCTTTCAACTTGATTAAATAGTGTATCAAATTTAGGATAGCCTATAACAAATATAAATGAATACCGTTAAAAGCGTTATAAGGTATTGGAAAATTTAAACAATATTATAGACTATTTAAAAAGGAGTATACAATGTTGTCGAAATATCTAAAGGATACTAGTTTTGAAGAATCTATTTTATAAATATTAGTTAAAGCCGTTAATAACCCCTTCAATCTGAATAATTCAATCCCTGCGTTTCTTATTTTTTTTTATTTACCTACGGATTTACACAAACTTTGTATTTTTGTCAACCACGTTTTAAGAAGTGAATGTTTTATCGAAAGCAATAGTAATGTTACTTTCTTTGCGAGCCAAAACCGATGTTTCGAAAACGTTAATCATAAAGAACAGCTTATATAAAACTGTTGTTTCAAACTTAACATTATAGTTTGAGGTTTTAGTTTGGAAAACTTAAGACAGTTGAACAGGTTTTCAAGGATTGAAGAGTTTAGAGGCCATAATATATTCATCAATTTACTAAATAATATAAGTTTGTTCATTGGAGAATGGTACTAGAGTATAAAAGGGAAAAGATGGAAAAGAGCGGCATAAAATCGCAATTTGACTCACTACACTAGCGAAACCATTTTTAAGATAACGGATTTAAGCCGCCCTTAAATCCAGTATACCCTCTGGATCGCGTATTCGAACCACTATTACTATACGAAAACGGTCCATTTATATTAACACTTCCAATACCACACTGTCGAGGTCGCTTACTCAGTTTAAAAAAGAAAAAAAAACGCCTTAAAACCCTTGCAAAAAAATTCTTTATCGTTTAAAAGGAAATGGAAAACCGTAAGCTTAGTTTAAAGCATCGCCGCAAAGGTATTATTACCGCCCTAAACACTTCATTCAAATAATCCACCTAAATAGAAATCTTTGCCTTGATAGAATTAGTCATTTTTCACTTTAGAAGGTTCAACCTAACGATTTACGGCGCTTATGAGATTTTTACAATACGCCATATATACGAATTTAAGGGAAAAAGCGAAAGTTTATAAAAGAAAATTCTCTTTATTTTAAAATGGTATAACGATGACGGTAAAAAAGATATTATAATTTAGTTGCCTATTTTTTAATGGGTAAATCACCGTTTAATCTTTACGTTCATAAGCTCTTTTGATTACTTTCATAACCTATATATTAAACCTCCTAATATTATATAGGTTTCTATATAGTCAGAAGAGTGGTTCAAACGGCGTATTTACGCCTATATACCTACGGATCTCAAGAAATACCATTTATCTGAAACAATTTTACGTATTATAAAACCGCTTTACAGTTTAGTTAAAGCTGGTATATACTAGTATAGTATCTATTAAATGTATTGTAAAAAACGGCTATAAATGATTAACTCGATCTTCGACCTATGTTTCTGGTTTTAACAGCTCGTTTGAAAGTTTTTATAATAACAGGTATGTAAATGGATAATATATTAACGTTATATAACGCGTCGTTCTTTGTATTTAAAAAGAGTAAACTTTTAAAGGCCGGCTTAACAGCAAAACCTAATATGTACCTGACAGAGGATTATATAATAGACTTTAATAACGCGACTATCACTTTCCGGAATGGCGTTTTGGACTTTACGTAAAATGTGTAATTATATAAAGTTGTCTTTGTTACTCTGGATAGTATAAAACAAGCCGACAAATATTAAAACCAGCGTACACGTAGCGTTTAGATTGCCTTAATAGTATAAACGAAAGCGGCGTTTAACCTTTTAAACGTCGCGTAATACCAAACTACCCTTTCGAACAATATATATAAGGCATTGAATATACGACTTACGTGACAAATACATAATTAAAAACAAGGTTTACAATTCATATCGTTTAAAATACGTATTACGAAGCTATTTGTTTTTACTAACGGTTCCTTCGTTCACAACACCGATTATAACTTGTAAATAGAGTTGGTTTTCATTGTCGGTAACACAATACTGGTTAAAAACGTGTTTCCGTTTCGTGGAAATATTATTTATTAAATCTCGACCAAATGTAAACGGATTACATGAAAGGTATCAACCTGAAAAGTTTATAATATAGTTGAAGATTTTAATTCGGGAATTACCACCGCAATAACGGTTTAAATAATTACTGCAAACTTTAGTTTAAAATCTCTTTCGTTCGTAGTATATATTAACTTCTTTTCGTTTTACGAATGCCCAATTAAACTTGGTATTAAGAATAAAAAACGCCTTATAATCTGTATTATAGCCTTACGCGAATCGTATAAGCGCTGAAAAACTGAGGCAATACGATGAATTGATGTAAAGTTTTACCTAATAACTACGATAACCAAGGGCGCTCCAAACGAGGTATTAGAGGCGCTTATATCGACGAGCACTTTTTGAGTTAGTATTGTTAGTTAGAAAGGTTTTACAACCTTTTCTAAGCAAAATTTTAGCCTTACTTCTATTTTTTTTGTTCTAAAACTTTACACCGCTTTAAAAAAAAAAAAAAAAATTAGCGGTTCGGAATCCACCATACTCATCGCTCTTACGAAATTTTCCTTTGTTTGAATATTTCATTTCGCACCACTTCTAACATATTATCACTCTTTATTTTGAACATTTCAACTCTACTACTTGTATCTTCACTTCTTACCTTTTATATTCATCAGTTGCATTACGATTTATTTCAAAAAACAATTATATTACTATGTAACGTATTACATTATGATCGGGTACACTGGACCGGCTGAAAAGGACAGCTATTCACTGTTAAAAGAATAGGGAAAGGGCTACATCATTTCGTCACCATTATCATTTTTGCCGCCCTCCTTCTTTATATTAATGCTACCGCCGTTATCGCCATTGAGGCCGCTATCGATATTATCGAAGGAGTAGCCCTACGCTTTAGGCCGTATAATCTTAAGTAAAAGTGCGGGAGGGTTTTTACCCTTATTTCGGCGACAGAATCTGACGTCATCGATTTCGCCTACATAGTATATACGTAGGTCCTGCTTTTAAGCGGTAATAGCAGTTGTACACTTTTTGGTCAGCCGGTTAATGCTTACTATTAATTAGTATCGGATTATTTTAGTTATTCGTAATATTAAGTGTTTTAAAAAGCGTTTAGAACAATGTATTTTTAAGAGTGAAAGAATTGAATTCGCGGTTGTAAATAAAGGTTTAAAGTAAACTTACTATAAAGCCGGCAAACGCGTATTATAAAATCAACCTACAGCCTTAGAACTACCATACTAAGGGCGTATCTATTGTTAATTCGATTATAACGATAGTAACGGGCTGACAGACTTTCTTTTTGCTAATAATTGTTAATAAATTTACCCGCGGCCGTAAACACGATATATGGCACGTAAGGCGTATTTATTAACGGACTGAGGCTATAGATCCGGGTATTTATTTTAATACCTTACGCGTTAAAAAGGCTTCACGACGTACCCTAATGATATGTAAATCGAGGCGGCGAATGAGGTCCGCCTCAACCGCCTCATTTAAAAAAATATTAGTATAACGAAAGATATGGATAGGTTTAACGATACAAACTATGCCGCAACTTCGCCAGATTACGTTTACTATGGAGGAGAGGAGAGAGGTCTCCGCAGGTAATGGAGTCTTTACCCACGAGGAAAGGGTAAGGTTTATTACCTTAAGAGTTCCCCGTTCCTCCCCTTGGAAGTAGGGGGGAGAGGAGAGAAAAGGAGGTGATAGCTTGGGCGACGGCAGTGGTAGCGGACGGCAAAATGAGGTTTAAAGTAGGTAGTTGAAATAATGAGTTAAGTTTTTATATGTTGATTAACTTGTTAGGACTTACGTTAACTATAGGTATACGTCGTTAGAGGAAAGAAAAAGGTTTTTCCTAGGCTGATAACGATACATGTTTTTATACTAACCCTAAAACATGTAATAGCATAATCACCCCTATATAATTATACCCCTGTAGTACCTACGAAATCACACCTGAATAGGAAACCTTAACAAATACCATTAACAACCATGTCGCTACCAATTAACTAAACCAACCAGACTCTAACTACAATTACTTCTACAGCTAAAAACTACTAATTTGAATATCTACAATTTTTACCGCAATTACACTATGATTACTTAACTACGGATACGGACTGCGCTATTAACTCCACTATCATTACTAAATACGGGCCACAATGGTAAAAGAAAAAATTGCTTATGTGGATATTACTTTATACCCCTATAGTTAGTAAATGGCTACATTGCAGAGTATACCTTTACAAGAGTGTATGGTAACGTACCACTTTACAAGCTGTATTCCTGAAGAGTATATGATAGCGTGCTACTGACTGAAATTAGCATTTACAAAGTGCACGATAGAGTGTCATTGCCTAGAAGGGAGATTAGAAAAGTGCATGATAGAGTGCCACTACCCGGATGAGAGGTTTATAACCTCTTACCCGTAGCATGCACTCTCTAAATGCTTCTTTTCCCTTTGATAAATTAACTTTACTAATACAATATCAATCTTCACTATTACTATTATATTCTTTTACGTTCACATAAATAAGTACAGGCCTTACCAACAATAACTAATTTCAATGAAGCACCAGTTACCTGAACCACAATAGTTCGAATCAACTACATTGAAACAATAAAGGCCTACCAACAGAATCTACTAATTAATACCTATTTTTCTCCAAACTATGTAAAGTCAGGTAAATATTGAGCTGTTTATTTTTTTTTAAAAAAAAATATAGATCGAACCAATTTTTTAAAACCTGTATAAGCTTAACAATAAATACTATATAATACGTATCATCGATTCCTTCTTTATTGAGTTTAACTTCGTAGGTAGAAAACACTCCCATTTTTACGTTAATTAGTTCGTTCGTACAATTACCGACACGCTTTCAAGCTCATGAACTCGTAATTATTAGTATTCTATCATTAACGTTATTGGAAACGACGGTAAAATCTAATTTAAACATTATACTAAAGGTTTTTTTACAGACGCGAATCAAACATTAAATAGGTTTCTTTTAAACTGGGAACCCCTTAAAAAATAGTTATTAGTTAAATGAATACTTTTATTTATCCAATTAAAAAGCCGTTTTCTTACTTTTTCATAGAGTAGCTGTTAATACTTTGAAATAAAGTTACAACTCGACCGAACAAAACGATCCAAAGTTTCGTCTAGCTTTTGAACAAATTTAATTGAAATTATCATTAGTTACCAAATTGTTTCAATATGGCAACCTAATTTATTTCGAATATAACAGGCATATTTTTATCCTCCTACAGCTAATATCATGGTGAAACTACTCGATCATGTATCCATACTCGCTAATAAAATCTTTAAAGTATAGGTTCAAACCCTTTTTCAACAATAACGTTTCCCTTATGTTTACCAACTTGCCTAGTTTTCCGTCGATATTTTTAACGATCTTGATAAATTCCTTAGTTGTATTTACTTAGGATTATAAGTCATTCTTTAATATTTTTATCTACGTTTAGTAACAAAAAGCCTTAGGTTTTAATTACAGCGCTTTCTGTTTGACAGTTAAATAATCATAAAAACTACATGAACAAGCAAACGTCAATGAAACTGCAAGACTATAGTTACGTATGTTAATCTTATATTATATAACACTTCGAACCCTTATAACTGTTTTTCTTGCAACCACTTCAATTTTTATGTTACTTAGGAATTTTGTAACAAAAATATAGTAGTTTAACTATAGGATCATTTAATGCAGTTTTAAACATTAAACGCGAAATATACTCTAAATATTTATTAATAGGTTCTTTCATATCCAGAATTAAATTTCAAATAGTGTAAATATAATATCAGTTTCGATTAATCGTCTTAACTATATATAGTTAGTATAGCATACAAGTATCAAAATATTCATTAATGGATCATTGACTATTATATTATATGTTCCAATTAATTTGCAACTGTTTAATAATAATTACTGGGTTAGTAATCTATGCGACAAATATATTTTCAACATGTTTCTTTGCTTATATGTTTTAGTTACGCCTTGGTGAAGCTTATATAAGAGAATGAGCTGTTCTTTTTCGATAATGACATGGTTTCTAAATAAATGAACTTATATTACGAAAACTTTTATTAATAACTGTAACCAAATATACTTTTTTCATTAGCAGGAAAAGTTTGAAAAACAAAATAAAGAACATTAAATATAGTATGAAGTCGTAGTACCGAATTGAAAGTAATTACTGTTAAAACATCTTCCACCTTACATCAACTTTCTTGGAATGGATGTATGGACCACCTTGTTAAGGAGGGTAGGAAGCCTACACTGTATACCCTAACAGTGTCTACTTCTGAGAAAAATTTTCAGGTCCAGCTACTCTCAACACCATCACTTCATATGCATTCTATTTCACCATAATATCACTAATCGGATTTATTACCACTTAAATATTTTTCGGAGACCCCTTTTTAGCCATAAAAATCGTCGTTAGCCTGTCGTATCGCTCGTACAATAGTGTATTTAGAGAATAGCCCTTATAACCAGCGATTTCGTCCCTTATTACTTATGCCAACGTAGAACTTTAGACTTGGACTTGCACTATAGTACAATTTTGATTACTTTTACTCTTTAAAGTCTAGACCTTTATTATAAGCTCTCGCACTTAACGGCTTTATTTTTATTTTTTTATTTATCTTTAAGGCGTCATTCCACATACCGGCGCTCCGCTCGCTTAGCGGGACCTTTAGACTTGAACTTGCACTGTAACTGCAATACGAGTTTAATTCCTTTCGCGTTTTATGATTAAAGACTTTTATTTTAAGCGCTTGTACTTAACGCCTTTATTTATTTATTTTTGAGCCGTCGTTATCTTTACTAGCGCGTCGCTCACTTATCTGAGCCTTCAACTATACTTTGGATGCCTTTAGCTGTCCATAAAATACTTTTCCCGGCACACCACCCGTTTAGTAGTGTATCCCTTTTATGATTCTCTTATACTTCTTGTGCTTAAGGTTCTTAACAAAAAGGTTACTCGGGTTATGACTTTCGAAACACATCCTTTACCGAGTTATGAAGTATATCTTCACCACCGCCACGGGCTTTCAAACAAGATATGTGTGTTTTACAAGTCCTTTACTCTTTTAGGGCCGCCTTCAGATCTTCGATGCGAGTAGGCGTCGAGTAGGGAGTAAGATGGCCGTATAACACTACCCAGCTAAAGCTATAGTTTTTACGTCCTTATAGATCTCTAAACTATAGAGTACCTTAAGATCTTAATTGGAGGGCTGGTTAAGGTTCTATTTCTGGAAGGTTTCTTTTTTGTCTTTGTACCTTCTCGTTTTTTTAATAAAGGTTGTGGCGTTAGATTTTTCTTTACATGTATACTCGGTTAAAATCCTTGTCCATTTCACCTGGTGATTTATGTCCTCATTTTCGTGATACGTGAACAAACTTATATAAATATGGTCTATATTTGAAGTTCCTATAAGTTTATACTATGTAATGAAGACCAATACGGTTAATTATAAGACACCAACGTCATTTAATACATACGTACAACACATTACCCGAAAATTGGCTACAGGTGTATAAGATTTGGTTTTCAACCTTAATATTTGTTTAGTTGGGGACGCTTTTCATCATTTATTCAACGGATTGTGCGGTACAGTTTGGAAGCAACAGGAATTTCCGAATAGGGTAGTTGTTGTATGTAGGAATACTTGTGTTGCGAGCTTTTCCGCTAGTATATATATGTATTTCATATTAGCGAGGATTACACTTTACTCGCTATATAGTGAGCACTGCCAGACGAAAGTAAATTAAAAACAAATACTGTTAAAAGAGCAGGTTTCTATTTTTATTATCATGGAGGAGATTTTTTATAGTGAGGAAAATGAGATTAACAAAATTAATCCCAGCACCTTTTACAATATACTAAAGCGCTTTACGGCATTAGGACACCTGTTATATTATGTCACGGCATTTTATACTACTCGTAAGCAGGTAGCATATTAATATAACATATTATGTCACCTTCTACAGTGTAGTAGCAAAAGCGCTTCATGGAAAGAGAATATTTTTTGAACCATACCATGGCATTTTACGCCGCTCGTAAACAGGTGACCCATCGCTATAAAATAGGCCGGTACATTTTTGCACCTTCCATGGAGTGCTGAGGCGTTTTACAACTAGTAAGTACCTCTTATGCCTTACTAAGGTAGAAATGCGGGTAGACTGATGGCGATATTATAAGCTGGTATTTAAGTTAGAGGTTGCTATGAATCTATCCCTGTCGATTAATATACTTTTATATCGCTCTCAAGTTACTCCTTAGTATACACATATCACGTGGTCAACAACGTAACTAAACCATTACTTATCGCTAGCTCTATACTAAGTCCTTAGTAGGAGCTTCTCTTCTTTCTTCATTGAGGATTATAGAGATTACCTGACTATCTTAAGCGATATCTTTAATATAGACCCTTCACAGAAAAGATAAATCGCGGAAGTCCGAAGTATGTTTCCTTGTTATCGATATACCAAGTCCATTGATAAAAAAGATGAGTAGCTTTACAAACTGGAATCCTAAAAAAAACTTTTTAGGTAAAAGCAAACTTCATCTCGCGAAAAAGAAGAAACTACTTTTCTGAAAATTTAACGTATTCCTGTAAAGTGTTTAAAATTATAATAGTATCATTGATAAATTCCTCGGGAAAATGCCGAACATATTTCAAAATGTTGTTTTTAAACCGCTAAATATAAGCCGGTGAATTATAAAATTGTTTCAATTACATTCAAGTGCAGTATAGTTAACTCAATTAAAGTACAGCAAAATTGACTACACTAACTGCAATTCAATTGCCATAGAGTTTTCAATTCAATATAAGGTACGAGTCAAGCAATTTACTATACAAAGTAGTATGCAATCGAGCTAACGGTTTACCAAGCTTAAAAAAACAATAATTTACCACCTGACCTTTACAATACTACTATTAATTCGATTGAATATTAGAATGAACAACTTTGCAATTTATAACATCCTATCAACACTAATCAATGCTCATAATATTAGAAATAAATGATCTAGGTAAAGAAAAGATTCTCGTGAAAGATATTCCAAAATTGTGTTGGTTATTATAGTAATAAATAGAAAATACTTTTAAACTACATCAATTTCCACAGCAGTTTAAAAGTAGCGATGGTATCCATATTGACAATCACAAACAATATTTATGAAACCATTTTTTCAACAAACGCGTTAAAATTAACCGCCAAAGGTCTCAAATTGTTAAAAACCGATTATCAAGTTATAAAAACCTCTGTGGTCATCAAATGGTTAAGTAAATATTACTATAAGTAAAGAGCGTGGAATTTGAACCCTCTATACCAAATAATAACTTGAACGGCAAGAAACCTTTAACCTTACCATTCATATTATCCCCCCCACTACATTACAAAATAGCCAATCGAAAACGACACCAAATACGTCAAAATCGCTATTGCAAGCGAAAACACTAAAATCACCAAGTTTGCAAGTATAAAAATACATCAATCCTATACTAAAATTGGTTAGTTGCGACAAACAACTACATTATGTATTTCCTACTCCAAATTGTTAAATACCTACCCCACCAAAGCTAACATTGACCTACCAATTGAAACGTCAAGATAACTATTAAAAATACAAATTTAAAAGTCATTAAGGCCTTCGGATCTCTTCGTATTAAAGATTACGATGAAAACTATCAGTGTAAAAATATTGATGAAACTTTTACGAGAAACACTTAACGGATTTTGTTAGTTAATATATTCTCGACTCAAACGTCAGCAAAAAATTTAGCCGTGACGCACATGCTATTCAAAACTTCTGTAAGATTTTTAACAACTGAAACATGAATACGAAGAAGATTAAGTGGAAAGGAATAAAAAGTCAATTGAAAGCGAAGGTTCGCAAGCAAAGGATTTTCATTTCGGACAATACTACGAACATACCAGCAGAAACTGTTTTGAATTAGGAATATTAAATCATTACCCTTAAAACCCTCAACTTCAAACCTCTTAATCTAAGAACCTATAAGACAAGGGAAAGATCATTGCCAACTATTACCAACACTCATATATATATTATAAAAAACACCTCCCAATACCTAAACAAGTCAAATCTTTAATCTCTTCAAGAAAAACGTTTCACATCTAGATAATAACAAACTATTTTCATTTGTTAGGAAGACTAACTTCTATAGGTAACAATGAAGAATACGCGTTCGGCGGTAGAAAAATACATAAATCAACTACTACTAACGCGATACAAGAAATAAATATCGGTAAGATCTCACACTGAATTAAGGGAGATCATTAAGATCGTCGAAATAGTCACAGTAACCCTTGATGTCGTTAAGGTAATAAAGCTATGAGATGCTCGATTATATAATACTTAGATTGGTATCACTACTTCAAGTAAAGGTTCATCTATATATATGTGAACTCATTACAAGTTTTACAGTAAGACTTTATCCCTAAATCTAATTAATGAGCAACTAACCTTATTAACAAAACTTTAAAGACTCAAAGTTTATGTTAACCGCAAGAAAAACATTAAAAATTAGGAAGATTATCATGAACTACTTTTTAAATCGGTTAAAAAGTTATTATTAATCATAAGCTTTTAACAAACTTTGCCGAAATTTGAAATACCCTAGAAAATTGTAAAATAAAACACTAAAATCTGATTAACACGAAGATAATGTCGTTTTTTAACTTCTGTAAATGGATGGAAGTTCAATCTTCAAGTTTCCATTCACTATTCCCAGGAATCCTTATGGGGCATACTAAAGACTACCACCTAACCTTTGCAATACTACTGTTACTTCGAGCAGAAATTTGAACGGACAACGTTGCAACATCTAAAGTCTTATCAACAGGTAGCTCTTACTATACTTTAGTACTTTGTGTTATCAGGAATCCATCGGTTCTTACTTATATGTATTAGTACTAACCTTCTATCAATTATTGCCAACTTTCACTAATTACTGCCAAGTCTCACTAATGATTGCCAACTTCCATTTTAATTAGTGCCAATTATCGTTTTCTAATTAAACTGCACAATTGATTTACTCTAAACAACTGTAACTTAAATTAGATATGTGTTTAATACGAAACGAATATAAAATACATTATATTCGTAAAACTATCTCAAAGACTACATATTTAGATCGCGTCCAGAACAAATACATAATGAATAATAATATTATACAAAGTAACCGCTATACTTGTGATGGGGTATGTACGTACATACCAACAATGAAAGTAAATGACTAATGCAGAGTATTGACAAGGCACATGCTTGTACCTATCATATCTTACATAATCAGGTCTATTAAGCTCTACTGTAGTCTAGTTTCTCCCATTTTTATCGTCAAATACTACAATATTTTAACAATTCGTTACCCCATACTAACATAATAACAATTCTTAGTTTCAAGCAAGAAAATAGTTACAAAGTACAAGATATTTGTTTTCTCAGCCTCAAAAAGCAAACGAAAACAATAGTCACCAATTTCAGCAAAAACCAAAACAAAGAAACCCTTCACTTTCCAACTAACGCCTCGCTTTTCAACTTTTTTTGCTTCGCAACTTTAATCAAACTACTTTCCTATCAACTATTATCTATTAGCTATCAACCATTCATTATTAATCTTTCCCCTTAATACTTATCTTTTGAATTAATTAAAACGTAATTCTACCACATATGTAGGCAACAATTTCTTGCTTTAGACTTTAATCCTAACATGCTGCCTGCTTTATTAACGCTGCGCCATACGTGTTTCCGCAAGTTTAAAATACTTATACCATCTAAAACTTCACGCATTTTTCCACAAATATTAGTGTTTTCTTTATTGGTTGTTTGCTATATCTTAGTTATAATGAACTCATATCCCTAATGAAAATAATTTAGATGTTTACAGCTAAAAATAACGGAACAAATACTGCTTTCATTGATATGTCTATCGTCGTTAATACGGAAATTAAATAAAAAATCACAAATGAACAGATTATCACAGAAAATCGCTTCAATATAGTTATCTGTACGCGAAATAATCGTTGTCCCCATAGTTCTTCATATAACCTCAAGTATTCTTGCAGCCGTAAAACTCCTGCTTACGGCCTCAATAATCTTTACCATAACCCTAAAAGTCAGCGTAGCTGTAATAATTGGGGCATTCTTGCTACGAAATTCTTTATTTTTAATAGTTTACGTTGTTAGAAACTCGAGGAAATCGGTGTGTATCATTTTATATATCTTGATCTCTTTTATATAAGCATTATTACCGAGGAGAAAACGTTATCTTCCCCGAAATTTAAAGTTTAGAGCTCGTTTGTGAAACTTTACTAAGTTAAAATTAACTTAACAAGCCAAATCACTTATATATTTAGTATCTTACCCAAATGTTACG
Organism: Anisogramma anomala; assembly: GCA_038502455.1. Lineage (NCBI taxonomy): Eukaryota > Fungi > Ascomycota > Sordariomycetes > Diaporthales > Gnomoniaceae > Anisogramma > Anisogramma anomala. The sequence continues at coordinate 20,872,367 of JASMMZ010000005.1, read as the reverse complement.
TTATATTTTATTGAAATATATATATCGTTTACAAAACATTTGTCATATGAAGTATTACAGGATATAAATTTATTATACACCCTTTAACACACCGTTTGCAAATAAATATTAGTGTTCCCACAAAAGGGTTTTAAAAATGAACCGTTACTTTATTAGATGTTCTATATAAAATACACGGGAGTTTAAAATGCATCAAACTCAAACTCTGATTATTACGAATGATAACTTTGTTTCATAAATGAAAAAAGAATATATTGTAAATTTATAATTAATATTTGAAGTATACTATATTCAAGCATTTAATAAAATTTCAAGACATTTAACCACAAATAAAGGTTATAAAAATGAAAAGCTAAAATCGAAGAATTACAAACTATTTAATTCTAGGTCACGATTATAAATAATTATATTATAAGCTTATTATCCGAAACTTCCGTAAAAGGTATAATATCTGCTGCTCGTAAGCAAAACAATAATACCAAAATTGAAACTCGTATTCTAAAAAAATATAGTATGAAAACCTTAGCAAAAACAATTACTATTGTAATTACGATATTAATAAAAGCCTCAATACTAGTAATACTTGCGATAATTTCGTTCGAAAAAGACGATAGCCTCGCAACAAACGCCAGAATTGTAATCGGAAGCGCCGCGATAATAACCGTTTCAATAATTCTAAAGGTCGCCGCTGCCATAACTATAATCAATATCATATACAGCGTGATAATAGAGTTTACAATTAACTAATTGGACGCGAATAGAGCTAATTATTTTAACTAAAGCTAAAGGTATTTCAAACATTAATTCTTGTTATCCTTTATTCAAAAAAGTATTGTATGTATTATAGTAGAAACTTCTCCAAACAAATACACTTATACGTGTTACAGTTTTTTAGAAACTTATATAATGCCTTTTTGAAACATTTCAAGTTTTATAAATAGAAAAGAACCTTATACTTACGGATTATAAGGAAAACGATTGTGGATCTTACTATATACCCTTATAGCTAGTATACATAGGCTAAGTGACAGTGCACTGTATTGCAAGGTGCACTACTGCAGAGTTCACGATAACGTGTCACGCTGCAGGCTTCACTCTTATAAGGCGCAAAGTGTATCATGTGTGGAGCGGTCTGGAATGAGTATTCCAAAGCATATGGCAAAAGGGCCACTACCTGGATAAGAGGTTGATAAACTCCGATCCGTAGCATATACAATCTAGAATGCTTCTTTTAAATCTATCTATTTTTACTATAATAATACCAATCTTATAATTACTCTTCTACTCTTTTTACTTTACGTGAAATAGGCAAAGACCTTACCAATACTAATTAGGAGTCGATTATGTCGATTACAAATAGCTAAGAAAAAAAGAGACAAAATGAAGTTGAAAACTTATAGCGGGATATTATAACGATCCCAATGATTAATACTTTACCACTCCTACTTATAAAAACTATACGGTTGTGTAAAATTACGCGGAAATACCGTAAAATCTAAAACGTAATGAAACTGTAAATTTCGAAGTAACTTTAAGAAAACCCACCTTTAATAAGATATTAGAGACGAATTAGTACCCTATGTACTAAAAAGTCTCGTTTCATTAACCGTTAACTTGTATTTGCGTTTTAAACGTACCCGGGTACTTTTTAGAGAGCGTTTTATCACGTATTATGCTACGAAAACCAAAACAACTAAGTTTTAAGACCCTTCGTTGGAACCCGTCCAACCTAAACTCGAAATCCAAACTTCTTACAAAACATAGGAGTGGTTACGAATACAACATTCGAACCTCTTACGAAAACCAAAAGCGGTTATAAGTAAAACAACCAAATAGCTCTCTCTAATAAAAGCAACTTCGATACAATAATCCGGCTCGTTTACCAAACACTTACTAAGAACCACACACTGGATTATATAATACACCTCCCTACATTTATATTTTATTTTCCACTTTTACCCTATCTGCCTTTTTATGATTCGCCCTATATTCCATATTTAATACTTAGAACGTCCAAGATTTTCCTAGCTGTTTGACTAGTATAGCGTTGGTAAGTATTAACAGTACTGATTTAAAACGTACAATTAGTTTGTAATGTGTTATCTAAACTTTATTAATACTAGTAAGCGTTAGTAGCTTTACTTTAGCCACTTCATTTATTTTATTTGCTTTATATTTGCCGTTTGTAAAACGAATCATCTGAAAACTTTGAAATCCAAACGCATTTAAATCTAACCACGGCATGAAATTACCAATTTATGCCGCTCCATGCATTATAGGTATACAAAGACCATCTACCTTAATTTCACGATAGATCCACTAGTGACGGATCTGGCAAAGTCCAAAGAATACATGGAGTAACTCTTTACATATACTTCGTTTCGTAACAATATTCTAAAGCATTTAAACTCTAACTTATAGGATGATAAAATCTATATATAAGTGGAGGATTTTAACTCTTATACGAAAAATAAATATGTTATTAATATAATCTTCAATTATTATTACCGCGAAATTGAAGGACGTGACTTATTCATAGATTTTAAGAAGAATTTTGCAGATTGAACGTTGGATATGTAGCGTATTGTTGATGGTACGACTTCAAATATACAACGAAAGCAACTACAAAACAAAGTTATTAATACAATAAGCAAAAACAATAGCCATATTGTAAAAGACTTATTATCAACGGACTAGTTTATATAAATACCAAAGTGGATAGATGATAGAGTAATAAAAGTAAAGTTTATAAAGGGATATTAGTTGAAAAAACTTTAGGAATGTTTTCTTAAGATAACGGACTGGGAACGAGAAAAGCCTCCGCAGATGGATATAAAGCTCTTAATAAAGTTAAGCTCCGGTTGCGAAGCAGAAACGAAGCTGGAGGGATCGTCGGAAGAGGAGGAAACGCCGTAACGATTATTTCGATCGAGGGTTTCATACGAATCCTCCCTGAAACGTAGTTTTAGCTAAAGGCTAATACAAGCCTACGCTCTGGATACCGTTAATAATTAGCTTAGCCAGGTAAAAAGCGGCCCGAATAACGAAGACGCTTAGTTATAAAAACTGACGAGTAGTGCGAATCACCAATACGTACCCTATAAACCGATACCTATTAACCATGAACCTTACCGTAATCTGTCACCGCACCGCTTTCCCAATAATAAAAATTACTCTATTAAACTTACTAACTTCGTTAAACTTTAGAATAAAAAAGAAAATTAAAATATTAACCTATAAGACGTATTCCATGACAAGATATGTATTATACTTAATACGTATAAAAGACTAGATATCAAACTATTCCATTTTAAAATTATTTTTCCTGGTAGACTATTAAAGTAAACCAAAAAGTGGTACGTATATCACCTCATAAAGATGGATACGTTTATGAAAAGCTATAGCCGTTTAAAAATACACTTTGATGTAAAATTTACTACGAACTTTATAATAGGAACTAAATTGATACAACCTAGATATCGGTGAAAAATTAGCGTGAAAACTTTGATAAAAACCTATAGGAGCTCCCTAACGCTCTGATAGCTAAGTTTTAGAAATGCTAAGCAACCTTTAAACTAGAATACAAAGGTAACAAACTGTTTATTTAAGTAGTAATAAAAACATACAGTGTAAAGTCAAACTTCAACCTTATACTATTTAAATCACAAAAAGACTTAAAGGCTTTTTATTTAAGTTTTAAAATATCGTTCGAAACCTTCATACGATAATACGCGAGCCTCGAATTAGCATTTATAGCCGATAAAACGAAAGGCAAAGGTTAAATCACCAAAATGATCCTCACTGAAACAATTTATCACGTTCTAAATAGAAAGTTTGAGATATACCCAAAGTAAAGTAAATGCTCTAAACACAACTACCAGCAAAAGAGATATTAGGAAAGAATCCCTAAAAACAAAGGGTAGGTATTGGTAAGGTCTCAAGCCTTAATATTCACATAAATTAAGGTCTTTGTAGAGTAATCAGAATGATTGGTATTGAAGTATAAAAGATGATTAATAAAGAAGAAGTATCCAGACGTGTACGCTACAGGTGAGGGCTTATAAGCCCTTGCCCAGAGCGTACCACTCTAGAATACCTTCTTCTAGATCGCTCCACACAGGAGAGTATAATCTTCAGCGTGTTATGTTATCATATACTCTGCAAGAGTATAGCCTGTAGTATGACACATTATCGTGTATACTATAGGAGTATACCTTACAGCATAATATACTGCCACCTAAATATGCTATCTATAAAGATATATAATAATATCCACTGTAAGGTAACTATAATCGAAAAAGATTCTACAACTAGGAACGAAAAGTACCACGGCTATAGAGATACCTACAGAAAAGTATACAAAGTCCTTCGGGTTTGCAAAAGCGTTGTATTATATACGGTAAAATCGTCTGCTAGTCTGTTAACCACCCAGCTTACGAGTCAATTTGTATTAAACGACAGTTTTAAACCGATTATACATTGAAAAACCGGATAAAAGCCAACTTTACAGTGTACGTAACCGAATACGAAGGCGTAAATAATAAGCTTAACGCCTACTATTACCAGCATACCTCCAGAAAAAAAGACTTTAACGGTAATAATACTTACTTAATATCCCAAGATGATAGAACCACTTAGCATATTTTTTTACCAGTTTATAAAACGCCTCCTTTATAAATATTACAGGCTTAGCCTATGTAAACGGAGTATTTAAAGCCTATATAGCATTATAATTTACGTTTTCAATAGATAGGGGGACTGGTTTCGGGGTATTATACCTAATACTGGTATATCCGAAATGTTAACGGCTGGAAAATGATGATTCAATGCGTTTATAACGAAGTTTCCAAAGTTTTAGTTAAACCAAATAAAAAAGCACTGAAACGTCCTATTTAGTAAAGGTAAAGTATTGTTACTTAGGACGGACGTTGTAAATAAAATACGCGATTCGGACCGGTTGAATTTTATGTAATAGATATGAAAACAATATTTTCACTTTTATTAGATAATATAAATAAGCTCGGAATTCAGGTTCGGAATACGACTAAGAAGCTTATTCATGTTTCGAATAGCGTATTCGTACCGTTACAGCTTAAGTTCAGCCACTTCTGGTTTTTCCCCGAAACACGTACAATTAAGGCTATTTACTTAACGTAACAGGAATTATGAATACTATACCAACGATTTAAATACCCGGCTATAAAACGCCTTTTACGACTACTCTATGCCGCAGGTTACATAGATATAGTAAAGGACGCACTTAAATCTATTAAAAAGTTTTACTATAAATATTAGATATACTTATAGGCTCTATAACAGTTTAAATTCTGCCTTTAAGACTATATCAATTTTAACTATGGGTTAATTGTTAATATTATGTAATTAGATAGCTAACCAGTCCTTTTTACTATCAACGCGACGATATTATTTTAAACCGCAAAGTTTATACGAAGCGTTTTCACTATAGACTACTAAAACACTTCAGTTAACTATTAGTTGAATGTTTACCTAAAACCCTTAAACTAAATTATATACGACATTAGTATGGCCTTCGACTTTATCGAATAACGTACTAAGGCTTAGATAGCCAGCAACGAGTATAAACAAGTTTTAGTAAAAGCTCCATAGAGCATTCGAAAATGTGAACAGTATTATAAACCGTTTAAAAAATCGCACACAGTACTATGTGAGGAACTAAAAGGTATCAGTTCCAAGAAATCTATCCTTTAAATATAGGTTAACGCCGTTAACAACACTTTTGACCTCAATAAGCTAATCCCCAAGATTCTTATTTTTAATACGTACCTAAATATCCATACAGACTTTGTATTATTACCATCTATAGTGTAAAAGGCGAATAATGTGGAGAAATCCATAGTAGTATTACGTTCTCTACGGGTTGAAAACGACGTATTCAAAGCGTTAGTTATAAGGAATAACCTACGCGAAACTAATGTTTTGGACCTACCATTGTAATTTAAGGTCTTGGTTTTGAAAACTAAAACGGATAAACTAACCCTTAGGAACTTACAGGGTTTAAAAGCTATAATATATTAGTTTATTTACCAAGTGATATAAGTTTGTTTCATCCAATAATGGTACGAAAGTATAAAGAAGATATGAAAAGGAGCGGTCTAAAACCGTAGTGCAAATAAAACCACTGACGACACCTTTTAAAACGAAGAATTTAAACCGCTTCCAATTCTAGCTTACCTTTCGAATTACGTATCCGGTCCGCTTTCACCAGGCAAAAACAGCCCGCCTATACCAACCCCACCCATACCTCGCCGCAGGAGCCGCACTTTTAACTCAAAACCCAAAAAATACCCCGAAACCTTTGCCATAAGCTCCTTTATTACCCTAAAAGAGATAACAAACCGCGAGCTTAGCCTAAAGTTCCGCTACAACGGCATTATCACTACTTCAAGTACCACATTGAAACAATTCATCCAAATATATTTTTTTCCCCTAATTAACCGGAGCGTATTTCGCTTTAAACGGTTCGATCCGGCGATCCACGGCGACTACAGAATTTTAACTATTTACCTCATCCATGAAATTAAGGATAAAACCAAAAAAACCTTACGAACAAAACTGTTTAAGTATAAAAGATTATACTAACAATAGTAAAAAGGATATTATAACCTATTTTACTACCTTATAATGGGTTAGCTACCATTTGATTTTTATATTCGTAGTTTCCTTTAGTGCACTGTATAACTTACATTTCAAAATCCGTAACATAATGTAGGTATAAATCCAGTTTTAAAAGCGACTTAAACGATGTATTTATACTGATATACCTATAAATCTTAGAAAATACTACCCTCCTAGAACAATTTTTCGTATTATAACACCGTTTTATAGTTTATTAAAGCTGGTATTTACTAATATAACACCTATTAAAGGCATTATACGGAACGGCTCTAGATAACTAATTCGACTTTTAACTCATGCCCATGAGTATTAACGGCACGCTTTAAGAGCTTTATACTAATGTTTATATAAACGGACGATGCATTAATGTCATATAACGCCTCATTTTCCGTATCTAAAAAGAGGAAACTTTTAGAGACCAGTCTAAAGTTGAAACCCATAACGTACCTGACAGAAAACCATATAATTGACTTTAATAACGTTATCATTACTTTTTGGAACAGCGTTTTGTGCCCTACGTAAAAGGGGTAATTGGATAAAATTACGTTCATCGTTTTACATCATGCAAAACGCGTCAACGAATACAAATACCAACGCGTATATATTGCTTAGGTTGCTTTTGTAGTACAACTAAAAGCGGCATTTAAACTTTCAGTCGCCGCGCAATATCAAACCGCCTTGTTGAAAGATGTATACAAAGTATTAAATAAGTGGCTATTATAGTAAATATATAATTTAAAGCGCGATTTACAATTTATATTGCTAGATATGCGTATTATCAAGCTTTTTATTTTTACTAATAGCCTTTTCACTAATAATAACGATTGAAGTTCGTAAATAGGCTTCGTTTTAGTCCTTGGCAACGAAATATCGGCATGAAACGGTTTTACACTCCGTGGAAACACTATCCATTAAAGCTTTACTAAGTGTAAAAAGGTTACGAAAAGCTTCTTAGTTTCGGGAATCTATAATATAATTAAAGGTTTCGATTGGGGTATTAATATAGTCATAACGGTCTGAATAATTATTTCCAACCTTGATTTACACCTTATCCCTTGCATTATATATATTAATTTCTTTTCGTTTTATAATTGCCTGGCTAAATTGTAAATTACGAATAAAAAACGTTTTACAATCGATATTATAGCTTTTTACGAGTTATATAAACGACGTGAAATAGAGGAAAGAAAATGAATCGATAAAAATCCAATCTAACAGATGTAATAACTAACGATACTCCGAATAAAGTATTGAAAATACTAATATCAACAAGTTTACTGTTTATTAGAGTTGTTAAAAGAGTTTTACAATCCTAATAAGCTATTATAACACTTTCACCGATTGAAAGAGATATGAAATCAGTCATTCGTTCTGCTCCCCAATTTGTACCACGGTATATAAATTTCATCTATACTAGCCTTACGAATTTACCTTTATCTAACCCTATTATTTTGTGCCCCTTCTAACATTTTGTTACTTTTTATATTATACACCTCCATCTAGTTAAATTTCCTGGTTCTTTTTACTATTTTAATATATTATTTAGCGCCGCTATTAGTATATTATTACACTTCGCCTTATGAATATTTGCTCTACTAGTTATTTTACTATTTTGAATCTGGTTGTTTTAATTTAAGATATCGTAACGTATTTGGTATATTACCTTCTTTCATTTCATATACTTTAAGTTATATTCGTTACCTGTAAACAATTTTTAAAAAAGTAATGACATTAATATGATCGGGCGCGCTGGGTCGGCCGCAAGGGGTAGCTAATCACTGCTAAAAGGAAAGGGAAAGGGCGATGCCGTCGCGTCCTTACCGTTCTCCCTGCCGCCCTTCCCCTTTGTGCTGGCGTTACCGCAATTACCGCCATCGATGCTATCGGCGTTAGCAAGAATATAGCATTGCACTTGAGGTCGTATACCCTTAGGGAAAGGCATAAAGGAGTTTTCAGCCTCTTTATGGCAATGAACAACAACGTTATTAAACTAGCTTACTTAATATATACGTAGGCCCCGTTTCTAAACGATAATAACGGCCGTCAACTCCTTAATTCTCTGGTTTGTTATAACCCAAAAACGAACTACAGGTCATGGAACAAACCAGTGGCCAGTTGCGCCATTAGAAGCTTGACGTCCAACATATCAGGCGAGGAACATCTCTTATGTTAGCAACACAGAGTTAGGGTTAAGGCACGGACGCATAGGATATGTTGGATATCTTGCTATCCAAGCTATCTAGTACTGAAGATGGTATGAATGTTATAGGATATAAGGACATGGTCATCATCATACAGATAGTATTTCCTTCATAGCTCTTCAGTTATCAATCTAATTATTCAGTCTCAGTATATTCTAAATAGCCTAACGGATTTCGATTATTACTTGCACGGTTTCCATATTATTTACTCAGCATCTTTACTACGTTCTTGATAACATAAACCCTCTGACACTTTCTATATACTCACGGGTATTTAGTGTGATCATTATACGGTTAGCGCCTACTATTAATTAGTATCAGTTTGTTTTAATTATTTACGAATGCTGTTATTTTTCAAACGCCTTAAATATTGCTTCTTTAGAAAAAAGGATTTTAAAAATCGGTTTTTACCATAAAGCCGGCGGACGCGTAGTATGGCTTCGGTTTACAGCCCTAAAACTAACGAAACGGGGGCGTATTCGCTACCAGTCCACTTGTACCGGTAATAACAGGTCAAATGACCCCCGCTTTTGTAATAATCGCTAATGGACTTACTCGTAGCCATAAAATCGATACACGGCACGTAAAGCATGTTTATTAGCGGCCCGGGGCTACGGAACCGGGTACGTCGTTTTAACGCTTTACGTATTAAAAAGGCTTCGCGGTATACCCTACCGATACAGAGCTTTAGGCGACAAAGTAAGTCCGCCTCCTATTCCTTATTTACATGAACATTAAAAGTAAATATATGAGTGGATTAAGGGAATATAACCCGCGAAAAAGTTCTATGAAGTTACGCTTACGGTGTTGGAAAGACTTTACAAATAAGGGGGTTTTTACCTATGGGAAAAGGGTAAAGTTTATAACCTTAAAAGCCACTAGCACCTCCTTTTAAGACCTTAAAGGGAAGGGAGAGAGGAAAAGGGGAAACGAGGGAACGGCGATGGAAAAAGTAAACGAAGTTCAAGAGGGGGTAGCAGTAGCAGGGCTTAGAGAAGTAGGCGGGGAGGTGG